>CM053405.1:111299757-111346137 GCA_028644305.1 Xerus rutilus
ATGGTTTGTATTTCCAGACATTTTGGATTATTCTTAGTTTTTAACTTGACTGGGTTTCTGGCTGGAAAACGGCGCCTCCACCACTTCCAGCCTTGGTCCCTGAGAGCCTAGCGCAGAGTGGACTGTCTAGGCCGCCATCTTGGAACCGCCGACCGAGGATGGGTAACTTTTATTGAATAATGTGTAATTGCTTATATTGAGAGTAGAATGTACTGGGAAATGTAACTCACCTGTCCAACTCTGCCACTTTCTGATTATTAACTTCATTCCCCCTCAATTTCTTCATTTGTAAAATGGAGTATAATAGGATAATGATAGTGCCCACCCTGTCATAGGATTTTTCAAGGTTTCAATGAGAAGCACTTTATTATAAGGAGATAAAACTAAACTGAGATCATTGAAAGAACTTGATAAATGTTAGCTATTGACTGTTTTAGTTGCAAGCCAATTACCCTTTGTAATGAGATGATCTTTCTTTGGTCACCAGATGGTCCATACAGTGCTGAAGGCTGGAGGTCTTAGATACAAACCTGAGTGGTGTAACTTGATTCTAATGCAGTAATTTGAGTTTAGAGGCTGACGCTATACTTCAAATGTAAAACGGTGATTAGAGAACTTATGATGGATATTAAATTATACCTAGAGATGATCTGCTTTAAACCCAAACTCAAATCTCACTGCCTGCAAGAATTTTTAATACCAGGTAGTAGTACATGAGTACAGTGCCTTCCAGTTTACAAAGCAATTTCACATCCATCATCTGACATTAGCTTCACAGTGCCCAGTGAAGTAGAAGGGATTATTGTATCTGTAGCACAGATGAGGCAAGGGGCTCAGAGGTTAAGTGGCTCACCCAAGGTCATAGGGTTAATAAGAGGAGAAGGTTGGGCTAAGAGCTGCTGCATCTGGCTCCAAGTCCATTTCTTTTTTTCCAATACTTTCTTACCTCTTCAGTTTGGTCTCATCTGTCCCACAGCACACCTCCACACAGTCATCCCTACATGATGATTTCTGACCAAGCAAAAGATTAAGAATAGTGATTATCTGTTTGAACTCTATTAAATTGATGATATTTAAACTATAAAAATGGCAATTTCATATAGTTCAATCTAATAATTAACACTTATTTGACTACCTACCAGAGACTAGGCACCAAGCCAAATACTTTAAATTGCACTGGTTTATATAATCACAATGACCCTCTCGTCTCCATTTTTGGGATGAGGAAGCCGAGGCTAAAGGCTGCAAAGCTAATAAGTGATGGGGCAGAATTTAAATCAGGCATCTGAGCCCAGGAAAGAAGAACTTAACCACTGTATTACCCTACCAAGTTATTTCCCAACAAGAATACATGAGTTTCTAGTGATAGAAACCATGTCTTATTCAAACTGTATAGTGCTGCATGCAAAATTCGGTATTTATACATCCGTCCATTTATTCAACAAATTGAGAGCCTACTAAGCTTCTCACTGTGAGACAATTCTGTATGGATCTTATGCATTTATACAAACCTTGTACTCACACTGCTGTTTGTTCTAGATTGTCTTTTCAAAGATATTTGTGTATCAAACATTTTTAGAAAATAGAGATGATTTCTTCTTCTAAAGTTCGTATAGACTGTCTAGTATAAAAGAATTGGGTTCCCTAAGCTCAGTGTCCCTCTTCTGTAATTTACTCAATGTACAAGCATCATCTGGCCTGCTTTATGTTCCCCTATTGAAGCCAGGACTTGGGACACCATTACCAAGATGCTAATGCTCTGGTTCCTGCCATTATTATGAATGATAAACTAAGTTTTCTCTCTGACCAGGGGTCTCTTACCTTCTATCAGGCTACCCTGTGACCTTGCAAGTAGGATAAAATCTCAGACTCTGTGTTTTCAGTAGCACCTTGAAAGTACTGATCAAATGAACAAATTCATGCCAGGAGCACTCCCTGTGCACAGGGCACTGTGTCCTAAACATCCTCAGTGTCTCTCACAGAGTTTTGGTTCCACTTGCAGAGAGGTAGTACACTGAAATATCCAAGAGAGTTGGTCTGGTCTCCCTGGACTGATCACTGATACATGAGATAGCCATGTCGTACCATCACTTATTAAGAACCTCTGTGTATCTAATTCCAGATTTCCAACTTTCACTCAATTTTTACTTTAAGGAATATTTTGTTGTATGTATGTATGTGTTCTGGGGATTGAACCCAGAGGTGCTCTACCACTGAGCTACATCCCTGGCCCTTTTTGTTTATTTATTTTTTAAATATTAAGGCAAGGTCTCATTAGCTTGTTCATGCTGGCCTTGAACTTGCAACCCTCCTGCTTCAGCCTCCCAAGTCACTGGGATTAAAGGCATGTGCCATCACACCCAGCTCTAAGGAGCACTTATAAATGCTTACTGAGCAAAGGAGTCATTGACCTATTCAACAAATATTTACTAAGTGCCTACTGTGTTCCTAGCTCTGTTCTAGGATTTGTGAGTGTAAGACATACAGGGCCTCTGCCCTCATGGGGCCTTTTAACTGATGGAAGAGACAGTCAACAAACAAGCAACTATGCAGGTAAACTACATAGGTAAAGAAAAAATAGAAAAAAATACTGTGCCAAGATTTAAGGAAGAAAATGTGTTAAAGAGTGAGTAGGAATATCTTTAGAAGTGGTGGTTAGGAGAGGCCTCTCAGAAGAGGGAACTTCTGAGCTGACCCCAGAATAATGAGAATCAGTTTTGCTAAGGTGAGGAGGATGAGCACTCGAGCCAGAATAAGGCTGATGTGTTCGAGGAACATCAAGGAAGCTGATGTGGATAGAGCCCAGAGAAGCAGGAGAAAGGGGTGATGACCGCACAGAGTCAGGGGTCAGATTATGTAACACGTCTGATACACTAATTTAGGATGTTCCCTGTCAAAATGACAGTGGGCACAATTGAACACTTCTATTCAGAACCCCTCAGCGACAATATGAAGGCTTGTCACACTGCAGAGGACACTCGATCCTGCATCATGAGATGTTTCTACTCAACTCATGCTGACATGTGTAAAGCAAGTAGCATGACTATCTACAGAATGGGCATTTAACAAAATTGCAGATATCATGGAGTTTGGATTTTTTAAGGCAGAGTTTCTGTGACACCCAGCTAAGTTCAGTTGACATGGGCTCTTATGGGAAAAAAAAGAATCCTAGGAATCAAAGAGTAAAAGTAAGGCTCCCCCATGATTATGAGCCACACAAGGCCACGGACACATAACAGGCACTACCAGATCTCAGAGGAAGCCCTCAAAGGTATTCACTGAGCCTGGAGCCATTAAAGGAAGGACAAGAGGCAGGAGCACAAAACTGAGAGCCTTGCAAATATCAGAGCCTCCTGCAACCACCTCTTTGAATGCAGCTAAAGGAAATGTTTTAAAAAGAAAAACTAATGAACAAAAATACAAACAACCTTTTCACCAACAACCACAACCTCTAGTATTCAAACCCAGGAGCAATTCCGTAGATAAGAGCAGAATAGTGGCATGAAAAAGGTAAGACCTACTACGAATGATCATTAAGACTGTATCATTCCCACCTGGGAATGAAGAACAGAGCGAGCAAAATCCAGGTATGGTAGCCCAAGCCTGTAATCCCAGCTACTGGGGAGGCTGAGGCAGGAAGTTTGAAGCCAGCCTCAGCAACTTTGCAAGACTGTGTCTCAAAATAAGAAAAATAAAAGGGACCCGTGGGGACTATGGATGTAGCACCCCTGGGCTCAATACCTAGTACCAAAAAAAAAAAAAAAGTCATACAATTTCATAATTTCATACAGCTTGAATAAAATACTAAAAGGAAATATATTACAAACCTAATACATACATTGATCGAAATGATGCAAGAACTAGCTATGCCCCCAAAAACAAGATTGGAGGACATGTGAAGAGCAGTTCAGATGAGAGTGAAGTTACAGGTTTTATAAAACATTATTGTACAATATTATTTAGTTAAAACATTTGAAAAGAAAGGTCTCTCCTGATTTGAAAACTGGAATGCAAGTTTTGGGAAAACACGTTTTCCAGAACAGATCTATTTATATATTTTTGTATTTATCAGGGTCATCTGCCTCTAGAAGCCAGTCTCTCTAGCTGATGGATTCACTAGCAAAGGTACAAGGATTATTAAAAAATCAAGACGACATCATTCGCCCTTGAGTGTCTTTAGGCATTACGGCTTTCTCTCTGTTACTGGCAGCAGTTTTAATAAGTTGCCCTGTCCAGATTCCCCTAATGATACGCTTTCTACATAAAAAAGGGCTTGTGAAACCTAATTCCTCTGACAGAAGCGAGCTCGGCTCTCTGAAGCAGCGAAGATTTCAGATTTCCACCGGGTTTCCTTGCACCTGCCCTTGCGAGGCATGAGGTTTTGTGTGCAGAAGCCTCCAGGGGTTGAAATTTAGCCCTGTCCATGTAGCAGGAAGGTCAGCCGAAGTCACTGGGTCCCAAGACACTGGACTTCAATCTCTGACCAAAAACAAAACATCAAAACACTTCTATTCACAGGGACGTGCTTAGCAGTGCGCTGGCATTTACAAATGTAACGCTGCACCGTGAGGCTTGGAGAAGGGGCGCTGCTTAGAAAGTCGATTGTTCTTTAGAGATCTGACAACCTCTGTCAGATAGATCTGTGTCAGCCCGGCTCCAGCAAACACTGAGAGAAAGCCGGCCTCCTCCAGGCTGATCCCTGGCTGCCACCTGATACCTGAATGAAGAGCAGAGCCAGCAAAATCCAAACTCATTTCAGGATGTCTGCTTCTGTGGGAAATGGTTTTGGCTTTCTCAAAAACCATTTATGTGGAAAAAATTAATTTTTGATTGACTTTTAAAGACTTGTTACCTAACCCTCTAATCAGATTGGCATTCTTTTATGGAGAAGAAAACCTTTACTCCATTTACCTGTGTATTTCTTAGTAAGTGCTTTCTCACCTGGACAGTCCCCTCAATTTCTACTACCATTATTTGCCATAATGATGATAATTACAACGGTGGCCAGTGCTAAGTGAGCGCTTACCGTGTGCCAAGCACCATGCTGCTCAGGATGCACAACAAGCAGGAAGATTTAGTTACCTTCTCTTTGCAGAAAGGATACTGAGGCTCAGAAAGTTCAAGGGGCTTGCCAGAAATTATGTGGATAGTAAATGGCCACATTCAAGCATGAACTCGAAGCCCAGTTTGCCAGTGCCTTAGGCACTGCTTTGCTTTACTGTGAACACACACACACACACACTGATAACCCTAGAACAATGAAAGAAACTTCCCCCCAAATAGTCTGACAAATCTCAATTTAATTTGGCAAATAATGAATACCTGCCGATCATGTTTGGAGCTCTGTGCTCTGCCCAACCCTCCTACATCTGGGCACCCACAGGGCAAGGGACCAACTACACAGGTGATAGCCTGGATCCAAGGCAGAAGGCAAACAGCATACCAGAGGCACCAAGGGCAGTGGGCAATCAGAACAGAAGGGATCCATTGATCCCAGTGGAGCCATCCTTACATTTTTCAAAGGAAAGAATATCCAAGCTGAGGCTTACAAATGAAGAGAATGTTTTTACAATGACAATAGCTTTTTAGTTTGTTTGTTTGTTAAAGAAAAGTGCTGGGGCTGGGATTGTGGCTCAGTGGTAAAGCGCTTGCCTTGCATGTGTGAGGCACTGGGTTCGATCCTCAGCACCACATAAAAATAAATAAATAAAGATATTGTGTCCATCTACAACTAAAAAAAAAAATTAAAAAAAAAAAGAAAAGTGCTAAGATTACTGTACAGGATTTAGAAATACAACAAATATAAGGAACAAAATAAAAATCATCTTCAACTCCATCACCCAAAAGTAACCACATTTCTCTGTTATCAAAATAACTTTTCTGGGATATAATTTACAGGCAATAAAATGAACATGTTTTAAATGAAAGTTTGTTGGGTATTGACAGGTGAATATACCTGTTTAACCACCATACCTGTTGAGGTATAGAGCATTTCTGTTGCCCCAGAAAATTCCCTCATGTCCCCTTCCATTCAATTCTCTTCATTCCTAGCTCCAGACACCCACTAATTTACTTTGTCACTTTAGTTTTATCAGTTGTAGAATTTCACATAAATGGAATCATGTAACATGTACTCTCTTGTGTTTCTGTTCCTCAGCATAATCTTTCTAAGATCCAGCCATGATAGGTGGACAGATAGGTCAATAGACTCATTAGCAAATCACACTATTTGCCAACTTGTATTCCATTTTTCTATACACCATAGTGTATCTATTATCTGTTGATGGGTCTTTGGGCTGTTTCTGGTTTGGGGCTGCTATGAAGAATGTTGCAATAAACATTTGTGTATTAGTCTTTGAGTGGACATATATTTTCATTTGTCTTTGGAAAATACCTAGATGTGGAACTACTGAACCATATAATAAGTGCATGTTTAACTTTAAAGAAATTGCCAGATTGTTTCCCAAAGCAGTTGTACCATCCTACCAGTCATACACAAGGGCTACAATTTCTCCAAATACTTGCTCAGACTGACATTTTTATTCTTTTAATAATAGTCTTTTTAGTGTATGTAGTTGCATCTCCTGATGGTTTTAATTTGCATATCCCCAGTGACTAATTACATGGAGAATCTTTTCATGGGATTGTTCTTTTGTATAATGACTATTCAACTTTTTGTCATTCTTTATTACATTCTTACTTTATTACCAACTATTATTTCATATTTAACATACAATCAGATTAATACATCATCTGTGGATATTAATTATCCCCAAGAACCACTTTGGGGAAGACGACAGAAGAGAATAAAATCAAATTAGTATAAGATGTTCCTGAGACAAAAACTGTTTCATTTTTAATATAAATCAAAGTTAATTCTTGCCACTTATTTTTTCTTCATCCACTTTTTAATTTGACTGTTTTTCTTCTTAAGATGAGTTGTACAAATGTTTTCTCTGATAGGCGGATGCTGATCCATAATGGGAGTAGGGGTGAAGGGACTTTGGGTTGTGCAGAGGGAGTGAGGGGAGGGGAGAAGGGGTAGGAATGGGAAGGACAGTGGGGATGAGATGGACATTATTACTTACATACATGTATGATTACGCTACTGGTATGACTCTGCACCATGTTCAGCCAGAGGAAGGAGAAGTTGTGCTCCATTTGCATAAAATGTGTCAAAATGCATTCTGCTGTCATGTATAACTAATTAGAACACATTTTTAAAAAATAAATAAATAAAACTTAAAAAGTTGAGCTGTAAATGTTTCTTATGTCCCAGATGCAGGCCCTTTATCAGGTATATACATCAAGGCCATCACCTTCCATTCTCTGGCTTTCCTTTTCATTTTCTCATTTTGGAAAGTAGATGCTTTTTAGTTTTTATAAAGTCTCAATCATCTTTATTTTTTTTTCTCATTCAGGTATTTTGATTCCTCCCTATGATGTATTTGCCTACCCGCTAATTGCAAAGATTTTTCTCCCAGATTTCTTTTGAAAATGTTACAGTTTTAACCTTTACATTCAGTCTGTGATCTATTTTGACAGAGACCTCTTTGGGTCTATTATATGCTTCCCTTACAAAGATCTCATGCTCATTTTTCATGGGGATGCCTAGGAGTCTGAGAGGAGGGAGAAGGTTTGATGTGCTGACAGGTCCAGGGAAAGCCATAGTCCAAGCCTGACCCTCAGGAGCAAAGGCAGAGGGGGGCTGTACAGGTATGTGAAACTGTGGCTGGTTGTAGCAATATCTGGAGCTTGTGGGTAAGGACCAGGGAGGAGCAGGATTCCAGGACAGAAGGGCAAGGAAAGTGAGATCCCATCTCACAAGAGCTTAGGCCTGTCTTCCCTTGGCTTGGACCTGTGTGTGAAGGGCCACATTTAGGAAGAAGACTTCCACACTGATCCTCCTTCCTCCTCTTTGCCATCTCTGGTCCTCTGGCTAACTCCCTCCATATATCTTTTTGTGCCTCTGTCCCTGAGGTCCATCTCCACTATGAAGCCTTTCCCAATCATCTCACTGAAAGCAGCCAGTACCAGACCAGCACTAAGAGTAGGAATAAAACACATGCCCTGATCAGGCCAAACTGCTGGCACCAGCCCTGAGCTCAAATAACACCTGTGATGTCTGATGGAAGTCAGTACCATAGCCTTGCCCTCACCCAAGGATTTGGAAAATTCGAGGCTCCTTCCTCCACTGGGAGAGTCCCATGGTTCTCACAACCCTCTTATGGCAAATAGTCTTTTGGGTTCACTTAGCATGGCAATTTGCCCTGAGCAAATGTTCAATAGGGTTTCCCACCTGGAGAATCTATGGTCTCAGGTGACTCCTAAGTTTGAAGCCCTGAAGATGAAGTCCAGAGACATTCCTTCCTAGCCCCTTGATCTCCTATGGATACAACATTTCCAGGGTATGGGCATTTCCTAACAGAGCTGCTCCAGCAGCTGCTGCAGAAGTGTCCAAAAACATTGACATGTCAGAGCTCCATGTTCTGGGAATCCCTTTGTGTTAGAAGGCGGGCAGCATTTGCTCAGATACATCTCAGGCTCTTGCAGGCCTCAACACAGCCACTAAGTGATAGTGACTTCATCACTATCAATTCAATTGCTCTGGTTTGCCCCAGGGAGTGGCCCAGAGTGAGAACTGAAAGCTTCATTGTAAGATGCAGGGTAAATTCTCTTCAAACACAGGGACTCCAGCTTATGGCTGCTATCTCAACCTTGGCAGCAGATGGGGAAGGGTAGGGAAATGCATGATCCTTGCACATAGGAACTGAACTCCAATCTCTTGGATGAAACAAATGGTTATACCAGGTGTTATGAACAAATCCAGGAACAGTGCTAAAAACTCCTTCCAGGATAGGAAGAAAAGACAACTAATCTGCCATCTTCCTCTGTCCCCTTCTCTATCTGGGACCCTCTTGGAAAAGATTGTCTTCCTCACAGCAGGAACCACAGTGACAGAATGCTTTCCTTGCTAAATCCCCACCCCAGCTCATCTCCACATTTTGATGTCACCTCCTCAGGACTCACCATGGGCCCTGCCCATCTGCTCTTCCAGGCCCTTTGGTCAGGGATGCAGAGTTAGACGAATAAAGCAGGATGTGAGATGAGAGGTAAGCCAGAAGGTCCCTTCTAGTTCTAACCTGTGGTGGTGTGCTTATTTATTTTCTTTCCCAACTCACTTACCAGTCAGTGGTCCAAAGATAATTTATATCTAAATGACAACAGCTCCAGTCCCTGCCTATTCATGCAGAACCTCCTGCTGCTTCCCAGGTCCCCTTATCCCTGTGCTGACATCCTTCAAGTGGTTTCTGTCTCTCTCAATGCAAAAAGAATTTTAACTGCTGCTCTGGTCACATTCTGTCACTACCCCAAAATACTTCCTCCACCAAAGGGAGGTCCTGCCTTCTTAGGTCTTCCCTGTGATCTACAGAGACAGTTCTTCCAGGAGTCTTCCTGGCTCTGGAAAAAGAGAGAAATGTGGGAGTTCTGGAGGCAAAGTAGTCTAATAGGGAGTTCCCATCTTGGCCTGCAACACATCACTAGGTGACAGCTTCTGAGAGATGGGGAGGATGAAATACATTTGCCAAATTACATTCGCTTCTCTATTTCTGCATTTCTGGTCCCTACTTGAATAAAGCTGGTGTCAGGGTGAAAACTGAAGTCAGAGAACAGTAGAATTTACGCAAAGTAGATCCTTGCCTTCTGACTACTCACTATTCCCTAGCCCAAATAATAATGTCACCAGCTGCTATCTCCTCAGCTGATGGGAGCCAGGAAAAGCATGAGTGGCTACTCCCTTCCCTTGAGAGAACCTGCAGCCCATGGCCAATCACTGAGAGTACAAACTAGGACAATGGTGAGGGGTTCTTCACACTCCAAAGCATTCCATGGGGTTAGGCAGAGGCTAGACTTTGGCTGAGTGCACCTTTTCTTTTTGCCTAGCTTCTGCCTGGCACATTCTTGTTTCCTTGCCCTTGTCTCAGTTTTATCTCTAAACACTCATTCAGTAAATCACTTGCTCAAAAATTCCCCATCAACCCTCTGCTTTGGGGGAAGGCAACCTAAGACAATTGGCTAGGCTTTCAAAATAAGATGCAGCTCTCCCTACGGCCTAGATAGGAGCTGATCCTGTTTCCTGCCTGAGCTCAGCCTCTCAATCAGTCCAGGGGATTCACTGTCTGTGCTCAAATTCTCTCACCTATAGTGATGACTCTATGATATAACTTGGACATATTATCTTCCCCCTCCACAGAAAAATGCCCCAGAATACATCATCATATATTGACTCTGATTAAGACATTGACTTTTCTTCCACTGTGCTAGTTTTGATATACATTCTTTCAGCCAGTGATTGAGAATGTCTACATTGCTTGCCTCAGAGTAAGTGGTTCTCTGTGCTAAAGGTAAGCAACTTTTTATACTCATTGTTGACTACATCATATGCAAGCTTTTCTAGGTACATGGCTCCACAATAGACTTGATTTGGGCGTCTAGAAAACACAGCCTTCAATTGTAAGCCCATGAAATGCTATACCATAATTACAGTTTCTAGGCACCTCTAATGACCCATTAAGATGGATTTGTAGAGCAGGCAGAGACTATGCAGGTAGAAGCAGGTGAGGCTGCAGACTGAAGGGCTTTCTCTCTGAGAGGCAGAAGACCACCAGAAATAATCTGCTATACAGAAAAATCACAGAGGAAGATGAGATCCTATTGCCTAATAGTCATCATCACACAGAAGACCAATTCTCAAATGTTTACATTTCTTGGACTAAAAAATTACTTTGAGAATGGAAAACATCTTGTATGTGGCTTATGGGACTACAAATTGGTGCCATCATTTTTTAAAACAATTTGATATTATCTTGTAAAATGCTATTTACCCATTACCTTTTTGGGCTCAGCAATTGAACTCCTAGTCATATGTTCTAGAGAAAATTTTGTACTTGAGCACCAAGAGATAAGTAAAAGAAGCATTGTTTTTTATAATGCTCCAAAGTGGAACTAAGAATGTTCATTTTCAGAATAGATAGATACATTAGGAGTAGCAGTACACAATGGAGCACTAAGCATGAATCAACTACAGCTATAGACATCAACATGAACAAACTTAGAAATGTAATTTTGAGTGAAAAAAGCAGAGTTGAGGGAGAAGATACAAGAAGGGCCTGTGAGAAGACCCCCAGTCCATGGTGATTACAGTGGGTCAAATAGTGCCCCTCAAAAATATATGTCCAAGTCCTAAAGCCTAGCACTGTGAATGTGACCTTGTAGGAAAATAGGGTCTTTGCAGATATAATTAAGAATCTTGGGCTGGGATTATCCTGGATTTAGGGTAAGACCTAAATCCAATGTCTTTAAAAGAGAAAGGAAAGGGGGATTTGAGTCACAGACACAGGGGAGAGGACACACAAAAACCAAGGCCATCACTGGAGTTCTGCTACACAGGCAAAAATACTAGGAACCACCAGAAACTGGAAGAGACAAGGAAGGATTCTCCCCTAGAGCTTCTGCAGGACACCCAGCCCTGTGGATGAATGCCTGAGAACCACCTGAGAGATGAAAGTGCCGTTGTTTTTATTTGTTGTTGTTTGGTTGGTTTTGTTGTTGTTGTTTTTGGTTTTTTCTTTTGGCACCGGGGATTGAACCCAGGGGCACATCCCCAGCCTCTTTTTATATTTATATTTATTTATTTATTTATTTATTTATTTATTTTAATTTTTTTTTTAGTTGTTGATGGACACAATGTCTTTATTTTATTGCTTTGTATGTGGTGCTGAGGATCGAACCCAGGGCCTCACGCATGCGAGGCAAGCGCTCTACCGCTGAGCTACAATCCCAGCCCCTATATTTATATTTAGAGCAGGGTCTCACTGAGTTGCATAGGGCCTTGCTAAGTTGCTGAGGCTGGCTTCAAAATCGCGATCCTCCCATCTCAGCCTTCAAACCGCTGGGATTAGAGGCATGTGCCGCTGTGCCTGGCAGTTCGTTGTTTTAAGCCACACAGTGCATGGTAATTTGTTTTGGAGGCCCTAGGAAGTGAATTCTTTGGATCCTAAGTTGGTGATAATTTTCTGGGTATTCATTTTTTGTCATCATTTACATATACCTTACATGTGTTCTATCACATGAAGCAAATATTACAAAACATGCTAAGGAAAGAAGGTTGAAAGCAAATTTCCTGCCTATTTTGTGGTGTTGAGTCTCTGTTATGTTCAGGGATCATGCCAAGCATGCTACAAAGAGTGTAACATTTATACTTTAAAAATAAATCTCTTCCTGTGATAAGTTATTCGTTTTGTGGATAAGAAAACTGAGGCTGGAGGGCTGGGGATACTCAACTGGGGATGCTCAACTCTACTCAGTTGGTAGAGTGCTTGCCTCGCATGCACAAGGCCATAGATTCAATCCCCAGCACTACAAAAAAAGAAACAGAAAACTGAGGCTGTGAAAATCAAGGCTTGTTATATCAAGCAGGTATTTCACTGCTTCAGTGAAATACCTGCTTGATATAACACAGCAAATAAGTGGAAAAGCCAGGAGATGCATGAGGATCAATTTGGAAGATCTAAGGCTTTTCCACGTAATACATACCCCAGGTCACTTTTGCTAACCTCTAACTTGTTAACTCTCAAATACTGCATATTATCAGAGACTGCTCCATCAAAATAGGTAAACACATACGCTCTTTATCTCAAGCTTTAGATTTCTTTTCAGATACAGCAGCATGAACATCTTTGAGTTCAACATTGTTACATGAGTATACATTTAATGGGTCCTATATCTTTCAACACATCTCACCATGGCCTATGTAGATCACCTTAAGTCAATCAACATGTTTGATTCATCCATCACCCATTCCTTGATACCAACCACAGTGCTGGCAATACAGAAATCTGAGATGAGGTCAAGTTCCCTCACCTGGGGTAGAGGGGAGTTAGGAGTGAGATTGCTTCTCCTGCAGCAAATAAAGGGACTAGCTGAGCAAGCCAAGAAAAAAAGAATCAACAATTACTCTGGGAGTAGGGTAGTGGGAGAAGGGTAATGCACCACCCTGGTCTGCCTGAGACTGTCCTTGTTCCAAGACTGAAAGTCCTACCTCCCAGAAATCCCCTCAATGTGGGCAGGCCAGAATGGTTGGCTACCCTTAGTGTCTGTGGGGACAGGGATTTGCTTCTTTTCTTCCAGGATCTGAAGTATTTACAAAGGGGTTGCAAAGAGAAGGCTGGGCTATCTGATTCGACTTTGTGCTTCCTTGTGGGGCCCAGCTTGAAGCCATGTTCCCCCTCCTCCTTTTTCCTATGAGAAAAGACATTTGTTAGACCCTGAGGCCAAGCCAGGATGCTGGGGTTGGGGGCAGGGGACATGCTCACCCCACTGCAGCAGGTGCTGCCTTCCGTCCTTCCCTCCCCCATCCCCTTTAGCAATCAGTGTGTTTTAATTAATTGATAACCAAAGGTCAGCTTCCAAAGCTGCATCCCAGCTCCTCTCCCACCAGTGCTTGTGAGGAAAAGCTGTGGTGACATCTATGAAAGCCCCACAGCAACAGGGTACCCAGTCCCAGTCCAATGCTGATTCTTCAGGTCCTACATCACCATCATCAACACATGGAAGGGGGGCACTTTACTCTGCAGTTTATAAAACCTCTTGTTTGTATGCTATGACTTGTTGGGGCATTAGGTAAAATGAATACATATATTTGTCCTCATTTTAAATGGACATAGACCAAGGGCAAGGCAACAATGTGGCAGAGCCAGATCCCAGCCACTCACCACAATGACAGTTCCCCTCTCTGATGACTTCAAGAATAGCAGGGCCGGGGCTGGGATTGTGGCTCAGTGGTAGAGCACCTGCCTTACATGTGTGAGGTACTGGGTTCGATCCTCAGCACCACGTAAAAATAAATAAAATAAAGATATGGTGTTCATCTACAACTAAAAACAATTAAAAAAAAAAAAAAGAATAGCAGGGCCAACGTTAAGAAGGAATTTCCACTTTTTCAGCCTCCTACCTCCCCCACCTCCTCAAAAACTGTATCATCATTTTGGAAAACACACTCAGCAGATGGTTGATTCAAGAATAAATTCAGGGCTGCACAATTTTCTCCACCACAAAAACCTGACACTTCTCCCCTCACCACCACCTCACAAACAGGGTGGAAGATGAGGATCTCAACAGAGAGAGTTCAGAGCCAGGCAAGGGGCCCGGCAGCAGGAAAAGAGGTACAGGAAACCAGGGACCCTCCCTCTGTATGGGCAGCTGGAGTATTCCCTACCACCCTTCAAAGGGAGTGAGTTGGTCCAAGACACTCACAGTCGGGCCCTAGAGACCTGTCTCAAAGTCCCCAGGCTGGGCATAACAGATGTTCCTCCCTTTAGTTGAGATCTGAGTCATTTGGCTCAAAATAAAAAGCATGGGGCTCATCTTTCACTTCCCTGGCTGTGAACCCAGGATTTGTTGGATTTTGGCAAAGTAGTTCTCTAGGGAGGGAAGTGGGGGGCACATGTCCGTGTGTGTACACATATATGGAAGTGTGTGTATACACCTTATTTGTGGAAAGGGTTTGAAAATACTGCCTGAATCCATTTGCCAATATCATCTATTTAACTTGGCTTTGCTAAAAGATCTAGACCCTGTATTATGATTTGGAAAGAAAGCAAAGATTGGTAGGTCCCAGGCTGTGTTCCACAGGGAAGGTGAATCAGGCAATCCCCATTTTTACCCCAAATGTACACTGAGCCTGAAATAAAATAAAGGCAGGAGTAAGTAAAGGGTGATTGGAAAGGTTTCAATATCATTTCAAATGGGAGACAGAAGGAAAGAGAAGTGGCATTCTGTAGTCTCCTTCCAGGAGAAGACAACAGGTTCAGAGTGAACCAAATCCCTGTTCTGGGTTTTCTACTATTGCATGGAAGTGTTTCCTAAGGCCTCTCTGCCCTGGAGTAACAGGCTGATCACTGGGGTAGGGACTTTAGACTGTCCTTCATATAAGACTGGTCATGCCCAGGGCAACCCTGCAATCTGTGAGTTCTACCTTAGGCTTCAGGGTACCTGCAACAGTTTTCTCTCTCATGTTCCTACCTCACTCAGGTCTCACCTATTCTGGTCTCCTCCTAAAGGACTCCAGTATGTGTTAAAACACAGGCCTTTATTTAACATTTCCAGGGCTACAGAATAAAAATCCTACAGAATATTCCAGAATCTTGTGCCTCTCCAGCTCCATCTTCTTTATGACCTCCCTATGCTGCTCTCACTATGCTCCTCCTTTTCATGCTTCTGTAACTTTAGGCTGTTGTCTGGGCTCTTCCCTCTGCCAGGACATACCCGTTCCCTGCCTTGTATACTGTATACTCCGGCCTCTTACTCCATCCTCAAAATTTAGCCTTGATCACCTTCTTTATAACACTGGTTTTGAACTGCTATTTCTCCAGGCTCCAGGAAACCAGTCCCATTGGACTGAACTCTGAATCAGAATCATCTGTTCTCCTGTCTCTGCCTAGAGAATAAGAGTCCCTGAATTCAGAGACTGTACTTCTATCACCTCTGCAAGCCCAGGACCAGCCCTTAGGAGGCTCAGGTGAGGCCTGACTGAAGGTGCAAATGGAGCCACAACTGCCTCAACCTGCCCAGAAAGACTCCTGGGTGCAAGTCAGGTTGCTTTCGGTCATCCACATGAGCAGGAAGCACAGCTTGGGGGCAGATGGCATAGTTCCAGTATAGGCTTATATCCAGACACATTGCCCAGATGGTCCTCAAAGCCCCAGAGGATTTTTTACCTTCCCTACAGCCAATTTCAGGATTCAATCATCTCCAAGATCAAGTGAGAGAACATGTTTTTTGAGTACTTACTGCATAAGATATACTTTACATTCATTCTCTCATGTAATCCTTAAAAAACTCCTGTGACCAGCAAATATTCCATTTTTCAGATGAGGAAACTAGAGCATAGAAAAATTAAGAAGCTTCCTTTTGTTTCCTGGGGAATAGAGAAATGGAATTGTGTTGCTACAACTCTTTCCTACTAAATACCTTCATATACATATGGGCTTTACTTTTTAAAAGAGTAGGGGGTGTAACATAGTAAGCATTGGGCTTAAGTAACAGCTAGCAGAAGCAAATTCTTTAATTTATAAACACAAGCCAGAGGCACTGATTACCAATTATCCCACCCGCTTCAGGCTCTGGACCATTAATTCAAATTAATGCAATCTAATAAATATCTGTTTAGTGATTCTCTATGTTGGGCACTATTCTGGGCACTGGAAAAATAAAAAAAAATGAATATCCCTGCCCTCAAAGACCTAGTAGAGAAAGAAAGCAATAAACATAATAAATAAGAAAAAATATGCAACTAAATTAGAAGGTGCGGTAGCTTGCCTCCAAGATGGCCCCAATTGTCCTTGCCTCCTGGTATTCATGGCCTGTATTGTGCCCTCTCACACTGAATAAGACTGGCCAATAGGGCCCTGCAGAAATGGAACAGCATGACTTCCAAGGCTAGGTCAGAAAAGACATTGCAGGTTTTTCCTTGCCCTTGTAAGAACACTTACTTTGGGGACAACCAACTGCCATGTGTTGAGGACACTCAAGCAGCTCAAAGGAGAGGCCCACAAAGTGAAGCACTGAGGCCCTCACCAACAGCAGGCACTAACCAGCCAACCATGTGCATGAGCCATCTTGGAAGGCATCCCTTCAAAAGTCTGCAGGCTCTGGTGACATCATGACTGTAACCTCATGAGAAACCTCTCAGGCCTAATAGCAAAGCCATTCCTGAACTTCTGACTCACAGGAATAGATAATAAATGTTTACTGTTTTTTTCAACCATTCAGATAAAGACTCCACATCCTTGTCCTGTTTCTAGGAATCAAGCACAAGGCCAAGTTTTTAATGTCCAACAACCTAATTTGCATACAGTTTTCTAGAAAATGTCTTCTATGGTACAAAAAGCTACAATATGCCTAGAACACAATGTCAGAACCCCACACAGTAGAACTCTAAGAACAGAAATTCGCTAGTATGAAGGAGTCCTCTCTCCACCCAATTCCTCCTTCTGTGGTTGTTCTGTGGTTCTGCTTTTCATTCCTAAGCACCTACTGTGTGTCAGGCTGGTGCTGGGTTCTAAGGTCCCTGAAAGGAAAGACAAGGCCCAGCATGCATTGCATATTCACTAAACACTCAAAATGTGTCTAAGACATGGAAGCTGTCCCAGTATAGGTTCCTAAAGCATTCATAAAATTTTCATTTCATTTGTCAATATCATGTGACCATATAAAAAAAGAAAAAGAAAAAAAAACTCTGCTGTCAAAGCAGCCTCTTGAGGAAGAACTCTCTGGCATCTCAGGTCAACCAAGAAAATGGCCTGCTGCCACCCCAGCTATCCACATGCAGGTCTGTAGCAGGCCTCCTGGGTCTCTGCAGGACAGAGGGTCTGCTCTATGCCTGCCTCCTTCAGGGGGCAGGCTCGGGAGGCCTGAACCATGTCAAACACAGTAGTCAATGGCTTGAACACCCACACAAAGGGAGCTTTAAAGCTTAATCAGGGAGCAGGGTAAATATTTAGAAAGAGAAGCCTCTCCTTGGAGGGCCAACCTTTGTCTTCTTGTTCCAACTGAAAGGCTGTAGTCTACGGGGGGAACTGTTACAATAAGATAGAGGACAGAAAGCAGCCACAGCCAGATCAGTGCTGTGGCTGAAGTGATGGAGGTGACACAGCACCATGTGAGGAGCTGAACCAACACCTAGAGTGAGGGAGCCTCCACTGGGGGCATCCAGGACCCTGCCCAGGGAGCCTTTACACATGGCACATGTAACCCTGGTTTTAGCTCTCAGGCAGGGCTGGGAATTGTGCCCAGAACAATTTCCAAGCCTCTCTTTCTAAAAGCAAATATCCCCAAGGCTCCAAAAGACAGAGAAGGCTCTGTGCCCACTCCTCATTTCTTCCCCAACCCCCTCTTTCCAGCTGCTCTCTTCTCTTCAGTGAGAGTATGTTTCCCAAACAAGGCGCCAGGGCCCTCCCCTTGCTCACTGGCCAGCAACTCTGGGTGGTTAAATTCCTCCCATTCCTGGCTATACCTCAAGATGTTCTAGATCTGGTTCTAAACTTCTAAGCTCCCTCTTGTGAGAGGCCATTAAGGTCTCTTCAGAGACATAAAGTTTTGCTATTTGAGAGGCTAAGGCAGGAAGATCACTTGAGCCCATGATCTTGAAGCCAGCCTGAACAACAGAGCAAGACATCAACTCTGAAAAAAAGAAAAAGACTTGTTTCAGAAATAATGGATTAAGTTCCACCTATCCACAGTTGTTGGATAGATGAGGCATTCCAGGCCTAGGTCTGGGTGGATGCTGGTGCTAATGGAGTCTGCTGGCAGGAGCCACTCTAACTTACAAAAGGAGAGTCCATATTCTGCAGCCTGAATCAACCAAAACAAGCCACTTCCTGAAACAAGCTTTGCTTTATAATAGCGTAACCTTGACTTCCCAGTAAGAAACAGGGGGCTGATGACTTTCCTGCTCCTTGGACCTTCCAGCAGAGGATTCAGATGGTCAGAACTAGACCTAAGTCTCAGACAGTTTATAGAAAAGATTAATAAACAGCAGAACATACTCCACACCCTTGGATGATCTCCTCTCCCATTGTATAAAGCCTGGTTATGTTGCTGGTGGTCCTCCATGTAATTTGATAGATTCTCAAGAGCCATGCTCTGATTCCCTCAGGTAGTATGTGTAGATTATGATAGCATTTATGGACCACTCTACGGTCATTAGACATTCATTCCAGTGCAGAGACATTTAAAACCTTTAGGGCTCCCACACCAGACCTATCAACACTTTGGGGAGTCTTTTCATCTTGGCACTCTGGAAAAACCTGTTAGTCCTTCAGTCCAAAATCAGTGCTCATTCTTCCAAGGAAGTTGGACGTTTGTCCCATGTGGGGCCACCCAGGACAATCCACCCATCAAAACAACACTTCTAACTCATTTGGGGACTATTGCCAGCTACGTGTAGTCTGGATGAAATAAAATCTAGGTGCCTATATATCTATTACTGAAGATACAGGACTATTCACATCACCAGGCCAACTTGTTACATAGGACCAGCCAATGCTCTTTCTGTAGACTTTGAGAACTTAGCAAGCAACATAGTAGTGTGCATTGTCCAGCATCCTGTCTCCTGTCATTCCAGACCCAGATCATCACTGCAAATGTTGGCTGTTCCAAATGTTTTTTTCTGTACCCAACATCAAGACTGCAAAGGACACCCAATAATCCCTCTCTGAAGTGGGTTGGACAGTGAAAATGGGGAGCTAGGTGGTGGATAAAATGAGAGCAAAAGATAAAAGTGTTGTTGTTAGACAAGCAGTGCCATATGTCTGTAATCTCAGCACTTTGGGAGGCTGAGACAGGAGAATTGCGAGTTCAAAGCCAGCCTCAGCAACAGCAAGGCACTCAGCAACTCAGTGAGACCCTGTCTCTAAATAAAACACAAAATAGGGCTGGGGATGTGGCTCAGTGGTCAAGTACCCCTGAGTTCAATCCCCCAACCCCTGAGTTCAATCCCTGGTACTGAAAAAAAAGGGGGGGTTGTTGTTGTTTGGTACTAGGGATTGAACCCAGGGTCCTTTATCACTGAGTTATATCCCCAGTCCTTTTTTATTTTTTATTTTGAGACAAGTTCTCACTAAGCTTCTGATGGTCTTACTAAGTTGCCTAGGTTGGCCTCAAACTTGCAATCCTCCTGCCTCAACCTTCTGAATCACTAGGATTACAGGCTGTTCCAGCATGCCTGCTAGAAGAAAGCTTTAGAGAGACATGTCACGGCATATCCCACAGCAGTTTGGGCAGGAAGAATTAAAGTCAGCAACATGTAATAAAGCAGATCATTCAGGCACCAAGAGGGTTGGGGATATGACATGAAAAAGATCAGAATCCAGAGGTCTTTCTTATGGTCCTCAATGCTTTTTTTAATTTTTAATTTTAATTTTAATTTTTTTATTTTTTGGTACTGAGGATTGAACTCAGGGGCACTCGACCACTGAGCCACATCCCCAGCCCTGTTTTGTGTTTTATGTAGAGACAGGGTCTCACTGAGTTGCTTAGCACCTCGCCATTGCTGAGGCTGGCTTTGACCCCATCATCCTCCTGTCACACAGCCTCCCAAAGTGCTGGGATCACAGGCTGTGCCATCGCACCAGGCTCCTAGATGCCTTTTAAACAGCAGTTCAGCCTGCCTCCTCCAAAGGCCAGTAGTCTCACCCCATCAGGATTTTCTGAATTCCCACTTCATGTTTTAGTGCCTCCCCACTGACTCTGCCCCAGGAACACAATCAATGACATAACCACACCAGGTGAGTGTATACCTAAGTGCAAATTGCAATGACAGAAAAAAGCATGGTGTTCGGGAGAAATGTGGCCTGGTGAGGCCCATCCTTGGTTAGGCCATCATTTCTTCCCTAATCCCAGCAACAGCATTAAATGGACCCTCTCTTAAGTATAAAGGAAGGGGTCGGGACAACGGGTCCTTGGGGATTTGATTTCTGATCAGAAGGCCATCAGGCCTGAAATTCAGTGACCTTCACAGCCTCCTGAAGTGGACCTGATTATGGCCTCACAGACCCTGAAACAACTCTTTGGGAATGCCGCAGGCATTCGCCGGAGCAGAGGGCACTTCCCAGAGCTTTCGCTCCGTTCCCCTACGCTGCCTCCCTGACAGCAGGGAGGAAATGGACTCCTTAGGAGTTCACCCATCTTTTCACTAGCTACTTCGCCTCTGCCACCCTACCTCACGCCTGTAACACTAATATTGTGGTCTCTCAGCTAAGTGGTCGGTAATGAGGAGGAGGACTGTGTGCTGGCGATCAAGGAACGCGCAGGCACCTGGTCGCCTGCACTCTGACCTGCAGCGCTCTAAGATCTGGGTTGGTCTTGGGCAGCCAAGAGGCTCCCACCCAGAAAGAGGAGGGGCGAGAGGCCCAGTTCCCGACCAGTCAATCACTGCTAGGCCCGCAGCTGCGCTCTCCACAACCCCAGCGCACTGCTCCTCCCAGGGAGATAAACATCGGAGAAATCCAATCCAGCGCTGCTTCAGAGATAAACAGATGTGCTGGCCGCGGTCAGTGAGGAGATAACGCCCCCTCCCCGCCCCACGCGCCCTCGGGGGCCTTGCACCTGCCCGAGGCGACCCGCCTCTTGGGAGGCAGGCTGCGTCCCCACAGCCTGGAGAAAGAGCCTCCGGCGCTGCGGATGCGTGAGAAGTTAGAAAAATAAATGTTTCGTTTGTAACAAACTCGTGCCTGGGCTCTGGAGTCAACTGCCAAGGTTAGAATCCAGATCTGCCAGTGTTTGGTAAGCGACAGCAACTCAGACTCATCTGAAAGATGGTAATAATTACAGTACCTCCTCATTGGACATTAGAAGTTGGGGAAAGCTCTGTGGACACACACAAAACCCCAGCTCTGGCTGGGCATGGTGGTGCACGCCTGTAATCCACCGTCTCTGGAAGCCGATGCAGGAAGGTCACAAAGTTTCAGGCCTGCCTCTGCAATTTAGTGAGACTCTGTCTTAAAATAAATAAAAAGGACTGAGTGGTTAACCACCCCTGGTTTCAATTCCCAGTACTAAAAAACAAAACAATAGCAAACAAACAAACAAAAACTCCAGTTCTAACATGAGTAGTTTAGTTGGGTCTGGAGCTTCCCTCCACACCAAGACCACACCAGCCCCAAAAAACACAGCCAGAGGCTGACAAAGCAAAGAATGGCCAATGACAGTGAAACTGGAGTGGGAAATCGAGGCAGGTCGCAGAGAGCCACTCAGGGAAAGCTTCTTCCCTACACCCCAGTCTGTCACGGATGGGTGCTTGGAAGACTTCTCTGTCCAGAACCCCCACACAATTCATTCACTTATTCCACTGGCACTGGAGAACACTTTGCGGGAACCTAGGAAATGGCCCTTGCTCTCAAGGTAAAATTGAGAGACAGCAGGATCAGAGCTGTGTGTATATGCCTCCCGACTGGTACCTGAAACCCAAGCACTCCCCATCCTTAGGGAAGACATCATTTCTTCCCTAACCCCAGCAACTGCATTAAACCGACTCTCCCTTCAGTGTGAAGGAAGAGTTGATGGATCTCTGGAGGCTATATCTTAATTGTACAGCTTGATTTCTGTCCCAGAGACCATCAGACCTTAAGTTTGGTGAAGGCAGGACCTCTAGGGGACTTAGCAAACGTGAATGATATGGAGATAAGTCATACAGCGCAGGGAAGAGGGTGAAAGTGGAAAGAACTATACTCGGTCCCAGCACTGGCGCCTGAAGTACAAGCTCTGTGCTGCGAGCTGGGAAGAAGGATCGCCCCTGAACTGGAGGTGGCGACAACTGGGCCACAGGCTTGAAAACAACCACCAAGCTTGCGAGTACGCCCTCGCCTTATACTGGTGCTTCATCCTCTGTGGGCTTGGGGCCTAGCGGTCCTGACACCATTTTCCAAAAGGCAGGTAGTACAGACCCCTCCGGGATCGTTAAGTATACACGTGAGTTTGGAGCGCCTTAGATCTACACAGGAAGTCCCCAAACTTCTCTACTGGCGAGTTTAGAAGGAGATGGACACCTGGCCCTACGTATCGGCTGCTCACCCCACCTCCCAGGGACGCTAGAGCACAGAGTTTGAGTCCCCAAGAGGCCAGAAGGGCGCACTCTCACTCTTATCGTAGCCCGGAGCGCACAGACTACGCCGCCTTTGTGCGTATTAGTTGAAAGCTTATTAGTTCCCTCAGAGGAGTGTGATCCCACTTTGTTCCCCTATGGGCCGAGCGCGCCCTTTCATGCTATTGTCAGCCTCACGGTTTAGCCTGGGCTTTGTGGGTCTGAAAGGACCTGCACCGTCTGTGGGGGTGTGCATTCCTGTGGCACCAACTTGGGCGGCACCGAAGTCCTCTCCAGGCCCGAGGTGCAGCATCCGCCGAACCAATGTACCCTTTTGCGCGCGGCATCTGGAGGCAATGGCTCAAACCATTGAACCAGAGCAGCCCTCAGCCCTGGCTTCCGAAGGCCCTCGCCTTCTCCGCCCCCTTCCAGTCAAAGTGAAAAAATGCGTGCGGACCCTTCTACTTGGGAGCAATTTGACTAGGTTTAAAGTGCTATTGAGGCCCGAAGAGGCCGCCTCGGTCTGAATGGCTTTGTGCGATGTTTGCAGAGACATTTGCATCTGTTTGCGCTTGGGTAAACGGCCCCGAAAGCTCAGTAGCAAGAAAGCCGGAGGATTGTTTTGTGTCTCCCTCCCCCTCCCGGCTCAGCTCTGCGCTGGCCGATTTTGTGCCGCGCGCCACCGGCGCGGAGCAGAGGCATGCAAAACCCGTCCGGTTCAAAGATTGAGCGCCCTAGCTCTCGGCCCACTTTTAAACAATTGCTGTTAACAATGCAATTTTAAGCAGAAAATCGTCTAACTAGATTAAATTCACATGACATAAAAAACAGGGGGAGAGGGAGTCCGCATCGGCATAGGAGTGAGGAAGCCTAACAGGATAGAAAGTGTGAAATGCATGCAGAGGTGGAACGACCGGCAGGTGCCCGGGCCTCCCTTCCGCCGGACAAGGGCTGGACCGCTCGCCTCCACGCCCGAAGAGAGCGAAGGGCTCTCAGGGGAGCAGGCGTGCGAAGCGAGACGCCCATCTTTCGAGACTCAGGGAGGAGTGTATGCCTGAAATTGAGTCCCAGGTTCTTCAACTTTCTCCATCTGCAGACCCAGCGATCCTGGGCCCTGCTGCGTTTTACCCTCCCCAAGGGTGAGCGACGCAGGGCAAGGCTAGGAAAGCTGGAACGCCCTTTCCACTCGCGAGACTGAGCAGACAGCCTCTTTAATGGAATCGAAATCAAAGTCAGGCCTTAGAAAGCCCCATTGCTATGGCAGCCTAGTTCCTCTGAAAGCGACAAAGCCCAGAGTCCCCCTCCCTCTCTTTCCCGGCCCTGCCCTCGCTCCCCTCCCCCACGCGCTGCCTGGAACCACGCTCCTAGCGCGCTCGGACGGGTTAATCACTGCAAAAACAAAGACATGAAAGGCTCTCCAATTGGAGAGCCCTCAGCGGCCTCCTTCCCGACCTGGGGGAGGGGAGGGGCAGCTCCAGCCGAGCTTCCCTTGCAGCTGAGAAGGCGCTGCTGCCCTCAACCGGGTGGGAGCCCCATCCCACCATCCCCAGGCGTCGCCGCCCACACAATCTGGCACCTCCCAAAGGGCTACCGAGGTTGGCAGAGTGGGACAGGCGGTCTCTCACCCAATCCCCACCCACAACCACAACCCCACAAAACAACACAAAGCCCATGCATAAGGAAATGTTTGAGACTTAAAAATAAAATTACTGACTTTAAAAACAAAAACCTGGGCAAAATTCAAATAAATTACATTTAAATAAATGCATGTAATATAAGATTGTCCATTAGACAAGCGTAAATCTACCCTATATGTACAGGATATGTATGTGTATATATATATATATATGCACATATATATCTATATCTTTAATATGATATGGAGGAGTGGAGTTCAGCTTAAAGGCTTAAAGATTTCCTTGTAAACTTCACTGGGAATTCAGGGTCATGGAGCCCAAAGATGACAGGTCGCTCTTTATTCTGTGACTGGTCCTTTGGGGTCCCTGGCTCTGCCTTGCAGTCATCCCCACCCGTCCTCTCAGGCAGATTGACAGGCCCCTCAGTCCCCATTTCCTCTAGCCTCTTTTAGTTCAGCTGGAGGCTCTGTGATGAAAAGCAGGCAGGAGCTTTTCTCTGGCTACAACCTTTCTAAAGCTGGGTGGGGAAGAGTCTCTGATCTCTGACTGATGGTCTTTCCTTCCACTTAATTTCTGCCTCAGAGAGGATGGGACAGTGGGAAGAGGGGAGGATGCAGAGAAGCAAGTTTGCAAGGGTCCAGGGAGCCAGGAGGAGATGGGCTTCCAAGAGAGTACTCCTGAAGTCTTAGGAGACCACCCCTGAACTCTAGAAGGAGTCGGGGAGACTCTTCAGGTCACTGACTCTAGTGATAGCTTTAGTAACTCACAGAGTTAATTGGAGGTTTTGTTTTGTTTTTCTTTTAGCCTACAGGCGGAGCACCCTGTGCCCAGCATTACCCAAGCCAAGTATCATCCATCCTTTCTCTGTTATCAAACCTCCGCCCAAGGCAAACAGAACATTTCCACATGTGCAAGCAAACACACACTCACATGCACACACCAATTCACTTCCTTAAAGTTCATCACCCAGAGACCTCAAATACTCTCATGATCAAGAAGAACTCAGCAAGAAAAAGTTCTTCCCCTTTCTGGGTTTCTGTAGCCCCACAATGATAATAAGAGATTCCTGAAAAACTCGGTGGGTACTGAGTGGAGAAGTAGGCATGAAACTCCCAGCTCTGGCCTGGGTGAGGCCAGTGGATGTCCCTGGGCCTGAGGATGCCTGAAGGGGCACTGGCTTCAGCTTCATTTCCCAGCTGGGCCATTAACAGAGGGAGGATCGTCTAAGGTCATCCAGAAAAAGGTAGCTTTGCCACCCCCAGCCCTTGCATGCAACCACTGGGCAGCTCTGACCCATTTGCCTTCTCTGTCCTGGAAGTGGCACCTTCACTGAGGCCCCCTGGCTATTCTAGAGGAGCCCTGGGGTAGTTATAGAATACCCAGGAGGGAATTATCTTTCAGTGAGCTTTGCTTCCAGTCTTTTCTTCAATGAGGGAGAGATTTCTCCTGTCTTCCTATTTGCCTCTCAGGGGACTGCCATCTGTCCCTGATTGCCACAGCCATCCCTGCTGTGAAACATCATGGGCCCCACCCCCACCCACTTGGTCTCAAAAGCCCCTTCAGGGAGGCTGCTCTACCCAGCTGTTAGATCCACTTCCTCTGTTCACACACTAGGCCTTGCTAAGTCCTCCCCTCTTGTCTGTGTCCTGGCTAGGTGTGCAGCTTACTGTCAGGCCATCAAAGCCACAGCTCCTTCTGCCTTTAAGATCTTCTATTTTCACATTTATTTCTCCTTCACAGAAAATGATCACAGTCTTCTGACCCCTGAACATTTTGCCCAGGTTCAAGGACTGGGTGAGCCTCAGGCTCTGAATCCAAGATTTGACTTTCGCCCAGACCCATCTCAAGCCTGGGTGGGCTCATTTGTAAAACTGAGGTGGCAGCAGCCCTTCTCCACTGGGCTGCTGATACCACAAAATGTAAAAACAGTTGGCACTTGCATTGGAATAACCACTCTGCAAATATTAACAAGTATTGCTGTTCATCAGACTCTCACCCTCAGTGCTGGAAAAATGTAGCAGCAACTTTTCCAACAACTTTGAACATCATACTAATACCATGTCCCATCCTTTCGCCTTCTTGCTATTTGTGTAGCACTTGACATTGTTTGAGCACTTGTCATTTGCAGACACTGCTGAGTACTCTCAAGGGCTTACCTCACTGATGCTTCATTATAATCACAATGTTATAATTACAATGTTCAGGCGGACAGCACGGGGGAAGTTAAGTAACCGACCCAAGTTTCACAGCCAAGAGTGGAGCCTGAAATTGATTCTCATTTCTCTTGATTCCAGAATTGTGCTATCAAGCCCCTTTGGGTCTTTGGTCATCCCAGTGTTGAAATCTTGTGTCCTTTCTTTCAGGCCAACTGCCTCCCTTTGACCCACCAAGATGGAAAAGGACAGCCCTAAGGAGCCTGTGGCACTGACCCAAGCACCCTGGAGAGGTGGTTTGAGGACACCTTTGCATGGGAATGCAGAGCCTCTAGAGGGAAAAAGGACAGCCTGAGTAATTTATCTCCCCTCATTTTCCTTTTCCACCAAGTCTTGCTCCCATAATGCCTATCAAAGGCTCAGCCTTGGCAGGGCTTTTTATGCCACCTGTAGTGCTCATGTGTCCATTCTACGTAAGCTCTGCCTTTGTGGGCTGCAGAGCTGGTATGGACTCGGGTGCCATGATTCTGACTGGTACACATTGCACTGCTCTTTGACTGGTCAAAGGCACATCTCACTCATTCCTCCCTGGAGGGAACTCCACTATGTCTTCAGGACAAACCAAACACCCAGTTTCTGTCAGGCTTGATGAATCAGCCCTCTGAATCAAAGGCATCCAACACTGCAACCTCTCTGGAAGAGGAAAAGAAGAGGGGCTGAGGCTCAGGTTGGGGCTCACCCCTCTCACTGCTCCATCACAGACCAGCCCTGATCACCAAGATCTCCCTCAAAAAAGATGACAGCTCCCCCCACCCTGGGAATCCTGGGCAGAATTCACCATATTTCTCTCTCTCTCTCTCTCTTTTTCTTTTTTTTTTTTTTTTTTTTTTGTCTAGCCTAACTTCCTCTCACTGTCCAAGAGCAGAAATGTGTTTAAGGGCTCTCATTGATCAAAACAATGAACTATGTGTCAATAGTTGTCAATCAAACCCAAGCTTGTTATTGAAAAGATGGGGAAATGGAGGCCCTGAGAGATAGTAACTTGCCCCCAAACCAGAGCCAGATGTTAATAATAAGAAGCTGGGGTATGGACCATCCACCCAAGGAGGACATTCTCTGCACATTCCCTGCAGGCCTACCTCTGCTCTAGGTTTCAGGAAAGTACCTGTGAGATACTTGTCTTAGGTCTGACGAGTGACCTTTGGGGTGAAGGCTTAACCCCTCTTAACCTTTGACCTCTGCCCATCAGTCCTCTCTTGGCCCCAACTCCTTCTCCAGGCTAAGTAAGTACAAATCCGCCATCAATCTGCCCAGAGGCCTCCTGGGGCCAAGAGGCCCAGCAGAGATTGAGCCCCTTTAAGCTGATCAGTCCTGCCCAAGTGAGGGGAACCTTGGAGGAGAAAGGTGGCCACTCCAGATAGGACAATCGCTGCAGGAGTACAGAGCTGGGCCAGGCTCAGGATCCCATGGAGGGTCCCTCTGCCCACTGTCCCTGAATCAAAGCCCTTGGTTGAGATGTGGAAAATGCTGCCAGGGCTGGGCAAATACAGTTGACTTTGAAAACCCCACAGCCCGGTCTCAAGCAGGCTCTGCAGGAGTAGCTTAAGACCAGTCACTCAGGCTGTAGAACTGGGCACTTTTCTGTACCTGAAAGAACAAACAGCTTTCAAGTGCTCTCTGGAGCACCTTTTCAATGGAATCCTTCTTATGCTAATGAAAGATCTTTGTCTCTGCACTATAGCACATCTCCAAAAGACCTCCTTATGGCCACTGTGTGTTTTCGTGCCTATGCATGTGAGTGTCAATGGGACAGACAGGGCTCCCCAAAACAGAGGGCTAAGGCTTCTGGGCTTCCATACAACCCACCCACATTTGTCTGAATTAGAAGTGATGGGGAAATATGTCACCGACCTCTCATAGATATAAGTCATTTCAAGGAAACCTGCCCCTTTCAGAAGCACCACTGAGAATCAGGCAAATAGGCAGGGAAAAAAACATCCCCACTGCACAGGAGATGTCACTGAGTGGTTCCTGGGAGCTTCATGGATCAAAGCATGAGCCCTCAAAGTAGACAGTCCTGGTCCTTGTCTAGATACTACATTACTAGGCAAGATACCTCTCCTTGTTCATTTGTGGAATGGTGAGGATGGTGAGGATCTCACATGGGATGGGATCTGGCCCACAACAGGGGTGGTCTGTTCCTGGCCCAGAGCTCAGCATACACAGATGGGCAGGCTTGGGATGGAGACCTTGGAAAGGAGGCCTTTGGGTATTCACTAGATGCAAAACTGCTGTTGGTGATCAGTATGGATAAGTACTTGGGCATGATCTATAGATTTCCTTCTTCAGAAAAGCTGAATTGGGGTTTTCATCTGAACAAAAGCTCAACAGAGGCAATTTCCTAAAAAACCTGAGTGTGGGACAGATTTCTTACTTCCCTCTGTACCACCTGCCATGGGTGCCCTTGGGTCGGTGACTTGGCCTCTCCAGGCCTTAGCCTCCTCATCTGGAAAATGGAAATAATAATCACACCTTCCTTACTGAGTGGCAAGATAAGTTAGGAAGATTGGCCCAGTGTCAGGTTCCATGGTAAAGCCTCAGTTAATGTCATCTGTTAGTCACCGTCATGATTATCCTTTCTTGAGGATGTTCATCCCACCTGCCGAGAATCCTGTTGGCAAGTGAACCCAGACTGCAGATTCCAAAAGAAGGCAGCAGTCTAGAGAAGAGGGACCTTTAGGCATCTTCTGGGGTTCAGGATGTCTTCCTGGAAGAGGAGAACATTGAAAAACATTTTTCTAGTGTTTTTCCACCCCCTCCACAGCCACACATACAAACGATGGCTGTTTGAGGGTGGAGTCAGGATGGTCAAGGGGTGAGGAGCCATAATCATTGAGAATGAATGAAAGAAGAGGAAACAGCTGTCAGCTGGGGCTCACCTGTGCCCACCCCAACCCCCTCACTTATGGGGCCATGCAGGGGCAGGATGCTCAAACAGAGCAAGGAGAGGGCTGTTGCCCTGGGGAAGAGAAAGCCCTCAAGAGCAGGCCACTGATCTCAAAGGGAAATAATGAGATTTTCTGGGATTCACATTGATCCCCAAAGGAGAAAAGCTTCTGTTTGCCTTTTTTAAGCCGCCAAACAAGGAACTAAAGCCTCTTTCAGCCCTGAGTCGGGGCTGTCCTTTCTGAAGTCCTTATTATCCCAGGAGCACCGGCAGAGCAGCCCCAGGGCCTGGCCGCCATGCGGGGAGCTTTCTGAAGGGCAGAGGCCTGCCTGGTTTCCTAGCGACCCATACCCCACTGAACCCGCAGGCGCTGGCACCTGACCCACAGTTCTTGACTGTGACCAGAGAAGCCTGTCCTCCATCTGCTTGGGGCCATGTTTCCTCATCCAAGAGTGAACAGGTGAAGCAACAGCTTTCCAAGTCTCCAGATGCCACACACACATCTCCCACCACATCTGACCAAAGATGATGACAATGACGATGATAGTGGTGACAGTCACAGCAGTGACACTGTGGTGTGCCACTGCTTTCCTGGCTACCAAGCTTTACCTTTGAAGATCTCAGTATCTGGGAGGACAACCAGCCCTTACCCTAAAGAGCTGATCACAACTCTGGGCCCCAACTGACTCCAGTGACCTTCACCTCTTGCCATTTGAACTGTCCTTCTCCATCATCCATTACTGCTGTGCCTCTGAAACCTCACACCTATACTCAAAGGCATGCATACTCCTGCCTAAGTACTCAATCCATGCACACCACCCCAAACCCAGGCTGTAGGTAGGCTTCTCTGGGTCCAACTTTCCCATCTTCACTCTCTCAGACACCCTCCACCACAATTGCTATCTCCTCCCACTCAACAGTGACTCCATCCTCCCCCAACTCCAGCCTCTTTCTTCTCCACTCACCAGTTACCAGCCTAGCCACCTGAGAGGGCTCCTCTTCTCCTCTCCCTTTCTCTACTCACTATCTCTGCTTGCAGATTTGACTTCCTGATATGTCAGTGACTTCTCACTGCATTTGGAGGTAAAGACAAAATTCCTTTGGGAAATTCACAAGGCACATGACTTGTGACTTGCCCATTCTCCCAAGGTCTGCCCTTGACAGCACCCCACCAAGGGTGTGTGTGTGTGTGTGTGTGTGTATATATATATATATATATATATATATATATATATGCACATCTATGCATGTACACACATATATAGGCATGATGTGTATTGCAACCCTGTGCTCCTCTCCCCCGGAACCCTCTGTCTGGAATATTCTTTCCCTTCCTCTGTGAATATCCAGCTCCTGTTCATCTTTTTTAAGACACCTCAGATGCCACCTCTTCCAAGAAATTTCCCCTAATTCCCACCACTATCATCCCCTTGTGTTGTGTGTCTGTGGCAGAGGCCACTCATCTTTTCTTCTCTCATGGTGATAGAATATTTTAGTTGGGCAACGGTTAAGAGAGAAACTACATTTCCCAGTCTCCATTGTGGCTCACTGTGGTCAGGTGGCCCAGTTCCAGACAGTGGAGCTTAAGCACAAGTGGCTGTGTGTGTTTTCTCCAAGAACCTTTCTTAGAGAACTGAAGTGTGCCCTTTGCCTCTTCTCCACCCCTTTCTTCATCCTGCCACCTGGAACAGAACCACCAGCTTGGATGATGGGGACAAAGGCCACAGGCCTAGAGACAGGGTCTCAATGAGTTGCTTAGCGCCTCACCATTGCTGAGGCTGGCTTTGAACTCGCGATTCTCCTGTCTCCCAAAGTGCTGGGATTACAGGTGTGTGCCACCAGAGGTGACATATTTTCTGTGTACAGAAAATCTGGAGAGAAAATTAACTTTTACCTCATATAAGAAGCTTTTGTTTTGGGTTTTGTATTACTTCCAGTCATGTTCTCCCACGGTGCTGTCTGTACCCCACGCATGTATCTGTCTATGTGACCATCACATTGTGATACAGTCACTCTTCATGGTCTGCTTGCCCAGAAGACACTGAACTGCCTGAGGGCAGGGATGGGATCTAAGACTGTATTTCCAGAACTTGCAGGCTGCAGGGTAGGAACTCAACAGTGAATAGAGGAATAATGATTTCGAAAGGCAGATGTAGAAATGAAAAGACTCATCTGGGGAAGGGGACTCTCAGGGCCACAGCACAGAGAAAGGGTTCCTAGACTTGGTTTATGTACCACCCAGATCAGCACATTCACTTTGCATTCTGTCAGGCATTGCTTCAATCAGTGACTGTTACCGTCCAGTCCCTCTTGTCCCTTATGGCATGACCAGACAGCATCCCTTGCCCAGGGGCTTGCTACCTGTGCACACCAACCAGCTCATTCCACCATGCCTGGCAGCCAGTGGTCCATAGGGGGACTAGTGGGGAGCATGGCTTATGTGCCTGTGGGTGCCCAAGCATGCTGCAGTTCAGCCGCAGATGCCACTGCTACTGTCTTGAGATTTGCCTTCACTGGAGACATTTGAAGGCCCAGGTGGTGCAGCCCAGAAGGAGATGAGAATTGACATCCTGTGACCAGGGACAGAAAGCCAGCATATAAACTCTTTCCTTTCTCCTCTGGGCTGTTTGGAGACACAGTAGCTTCAGGCAGTGGCTCTGAGGAGGCCGTGCAGGAGTGGGCTATGCTGGTAACCACACAGGGCCCCTCCTAATGCTCTCCCGATACTTATTTTCCTTTTCTCTCTCACTCCTCCTTTCTGTGCCCTTTTATTTAAGGAAAGAATAGCATTTTGAATATCACTGGGAGTGGGCATGAAAAGTCTCCTGTGGTTGGAGCACAGGGGAGTGGCAGTCAGTTGGTGCTGAGCAAAGCAGGCCTGGACAGCTGGACCAGGAAGATGTATGTCTTGAGCACATTTATGAGAAATGTGAGGACTTTCTCTCTGTAGATGCCCACATTGTCCTCCTACAGGCTGCCTAAAAGCTTCTCTCACCTCCTACCCTAACATGAAGTCAAGAGGCTTCTACCCCAGGTAGGAGAGTGTTAATGCTCACATCAAGCCAGAAGTCAGAAACAGGAAGAGGCAACACAACTGCGGTGGTTGGTGTTTCTGTTTTAAATAGCAGGACAGTTCCACACCTAGACCTGGGAATGGATTCCTCCTTGCTCCCCAGCTGGGTGACCTTGCAAAAGTTGGTTTATTTCCCTGTGCCTCCATGGAGATTGCAGATGTTAATGGCATTTACCTCATAGCATCGTCGCAAGTACTAAGGCATGCTGTATAGTACATCTTCGATAACTCTTGGCCATTATTATCACTATCATAAAGCATCTTAAGAGAAAAGCCCATGTGCACCTCTCCAGCGGCATATTTGCTAGACTCTGCAGGCTCTGAATGCCAGTGGTTATGTGAGCCTGTCTCATCCTCAATGCCAACCAGAAATGTCACCTGCAGTAAGCTGCTTTGTCAGTTGCTTATCAATGAAGAAAAAGATAATATTTCAACAAACTTTAACAAACATGTCAGACAAAGCATCCCTGAGTCTCCTGGGTAAGACCATTCCAGGGTTCACCATAGGCATCCAGACAAAGATGCACTTCATGAAGGCAGAGACTTCACTGGCTTCTATGATGTACAAATGTTGGCAGACAGCACTGGATATACTAAAAACAGTACTCCCTTTGGCTCACCATTTCATTTCTAAGGAAATATCCTATGGATGTACCCTCAGTCGTGGCAAATTGGATGTATAAATGACCCCAAGAAGACAAGTAGACTCCGTTTAAAGACTTTTAGTGCAATTAGTGAGAAGTCTGCACTTTCTGTTTGCTGGAGTTGTTTAGCTCAAGAGACGTTAATAGATGGTTAATAGATGGTGACTACCTTGCCTTTCTATGAGAACAACGCCAGAATATAGAGAGGAAAAAAAACCAAGAAATGGCTTGGGGGTTAGAGGAAGGATGAGGGATGGAGAAAGAGAGAGAGAGAACTGATGAAGCCATAATTTGTAAATAAAAGACATATCTGGAGCTCTATAGGGAAGGGAACTCTAAGGGCCATGGCACGGAAGAGTGGTTCCTAGATGCAGTTTATGTGCTATCCCATAACATAGGCAGATGTGGCCGTGGCTTCTCAGGAGGAGCCAAAGTCTCACAAAATAGTGATCTCAAGGGATGAGGACCCAGCTGGGCACCGTGGCGCATGCCTATAATCCCAGCAGCTTGGGAAGCAGAGGCAGGAGGATTGCGAGTTCAAAGCTAGCCTCAGCAAAAGCAAGGCACTAAACAACTCAGTGAGACCCTGTCTCTACATAAAACACAAAACAGGGCTGGGATGTGGCTCAGTGATCCAGAGCCCCTGAGTTCAGTCCCTGGTACTGAAATAAAAAGATGAGGACCCAGACCAGTGCCCACAGCCCATAAAGGAGGGCAGAGAGGAAGAGAGGGAGGGCAGAGTATGGAGGGGGACTTGGCCTCTCTGGCCAAAGCTGGCCCTGTGAACCCCACAGCTCCCTCCTGTAGAGTGTGTCACACACATCAATTCAGGGGCAGGCAGAGCAGGGGCTATTTTTCAAACAGGAAAATTGAGGCCAGAAAGACAAAGTCACTTATTCAGAATCATGTGCTGGTGAATGACCAGGGCAAAATGTGAGCCCAGACTTACTGCCAGAGCCCATGAACGCTAAGCCAGACTCACCCCAGCAAGGAGCAGCAGAGTGGTTCAGTGGGGAAGAACTGGGAGAAAGAGGACAGGTTCATTCCTGCGCTGCTCATTCCTGTCCTTCCCAAGACCTGGTTGTGCAGCTCTGCCTCAGAGCCTAGGCAAGTGCATAGTTGGGGCTCCTTTTCTCCCCAGCCCGCCTAGGTCTGCCAACCCCTGGCCAGATGGGAAGGCTTCCTGGAGGAGGTACACAATTCAGCAAGGGTGCTCCAGAAGAGGCACATCAGATGACAGGACTGGAGCTGGAAGGGGAGCTGCACAGCATCACTGGGGATAGGGAGCAACTTGTCTGGGACAGGATGAGGGAGGGCAGGAAAGGGGAGCATTAGGAGGTGCTCCTGGGGGGCCTTAAGCATCAAGCTAAGGAGCTGATTGTTCATCCTGTGGACAATGGTGTGTGAACCCAAGTGTCATAGGATAAAGGTGGCTCTTTCTCATCAAGATGGAGGGGAGGGACACAAGAGCCAGGTCAATGCCTTGCAGGCCCATTGGGGCAGGTGTTTGCCTGGCGGCTGGTGAGCAGGATGAGGCAGGTGCAGAAAAGGCTTTGGCCCTGGCCCGCCTCCCTCTCGCAAAGGCAGCTCCAAGGCCTGATTCTGGCCCAGCTAGCTCCCCTGCCCATGGCTTGTCCCCCCTCCCCTGGAAGGCTAATCAGCTTAGGATGGCAGCAAATGAAGGCTCCAGAACTGCAGGGCCCTCACTCTCTACAGCAGCAAATTAACACTTCAATTAAAAGCCAGCCAAGCCAGACTCCACATCCTCACTCCCACTGAGTAAGGGTTTAATTAAGAGGTGCTGGGGAAGTGGAAGGGAGGAGGTGACCTTGGAAGGCCCCACCTTGAGCTGATCACCTTGGTCCACCTATTGTTTCCAGTTCACACTGCGACCTTGAGTCCACTGAGGACATTGAAAGTAGCAGCCTTTCTAAGGTGCTACAGGATCATTTAAAGGGGCTGGGAGGACTTGTCAAAAATGCCTATCCCAGAGCTTCCCCCCAGCACCATTGATCCCAGCTCTCAGATATGGGCTCAGGACTCTGGCCTTTTACACATTCTGAGGTTGATTCTGATGCCTGAGTGTTGAGAATGACTGGTACATTGTGAAAGTAATGTATTAAGAAGATGGGCATTTTAAGCAATGGAATAGATTATCAGAACAGAAAATATCAGAGGGTATCACATAGAGTGAAAGGAAGAACACTTTTGTGAATCTCTTGCTTTAGTTATGTATGTGTCTATACTGGGTTGCTATATATATTTTCTCTTTGTGGATTTTACAAAACAAAATTTAGAAGTTTGAGAAACCATATACCCACAACTCTTTAGCAACACGGAAGTGCCAGTGTCCTCCACAAAGCTTAGGCACCCAGTTCATGGATGTGTCCGGCAATAAAACCTGACAGAGCTATTCCTTCAAGCCTATCCATTCTAAACCACTGGGGACAGGAAGCCATCAGCAGACAGGTGGGAAGGTGCAGAGTGACAAGTCCACTCATTCCTGGCCCAGGATGGGTCAGGTGTTAAAAAGGGATCCCGAAAAGAGACCACAGTTGGGACTTGCGCTGAAGGCAAGCACAGATTCCCCAACCAGTCTCAGAACCTGGGGCAACGCAAAGGGCTCCACAGCCATATCCCTACCTTCCAGAGTTCACTGCCTGCTGGAGGGGAGAGGTGGGTGCAGGAAAGCGCCTGCGTGTGTGACCGGAAGGCCCCGGTAGCGCGGGGTGGGGTGGCCAAGAAGGCTTCCATCCCCTGTTCCACAGCCCCTTGCAGGCCTCACCATCCCAGCCTCTCTGCCTTGGAAAGCCCTTTGAGCTGGAGAGGGCACATGGGGTCAGAGAGTGATGAGCCCTGGCCCCAGCCCTGTTTGAAATCCTGGGCCAGGGGCCAGGCCTATGGAGGTGGGGTCGCCACCTCCAGGGCAGCAGCGTCCTCCTCGGCTTGGGCAGGCTGGTTGCTAGGGCCCCTCTTCCGAGGCATCAGGTTATAGGGCCGCGTGGAGCAGCCCATCTGCCGGCTAACTTCTCACTTTCCCCCCTAAGGCTGCCTGTGACCCGGCTCCCCGGGCTCTGGCCCGGGTGTAAAAGTAGTGGGGGGCCTTTATTCCCACCGAGCCCCTTCTCAGCAACTCGGCAGCCAAACTGCTCTTGGATTACATTTTGATGAGTTTTCAATTTAGGCTCCACAGACAAGGGAAGGGAGGGGATGGGGGCGAGGGGGTGGGGGCGGGCAGGGGAGCCCGCAGAATAAATGCAACAGATGGGTCCAATTGTACTGCCTAGGCAAATGAAGGAAGACATCTGTAGCTCCCGAATACTGGTGGTCTGAAACGCAATTAGCCCTCTGTGAAAGGGGCCCCTCGCAGCCCCCTCGGCCAATCCCCTCCGAGGCACTGCTCACGTTACAATGGCCTTGACCACAATCCATTGAGCAGAAAAAGGAAAAAAGAAAAGAAAAGAAAAGAAAGAAAGAAAGATTAATCCAGGAGTTGCTGGGCGGTGGGGCTGCAAGTAGAGTTGCTATGCTAGACAGGAAAAGTTACTTACATCTCTGCTTTTCATTCTCCTTCTCAGTATATCTACTGTAGGTTCCCAAGAAGAAGAGGGAGAGAGGGGAGCATCTTTTTTTTTTTTTTTTTTTTTTTTTTGTCTTGGTGAGGTTACATGTACCCACATCTCCAGTGGTTATTAATCTGCAAATTGCTTGAAAAACCTCAATTTTCTGCTGACTTGTTTGGAAAATAATGAAGGAAGATCCAAGCCCCTGTGGGTGAGAATGGGCTCCACTCCCTGCCCCCTGAGGGGAGAGAAAGCTGTTATGTGATAAGACCCCTCTTGCGGGTGATAATTATGATGGCCTCCATGAGTTCTAGGCATTTGCCCTGCGCAGTTGGAAATGTGAGTTCTGCCCCACTCCTCTGAGGACTTGTCTCAAAATGTATTTCTGGTTCTGACTCTCGGAGAACCCAACTGGAGAGCAGGGAAAGGATTTGGGCCTACTGCATTCATGCATATTTATAACTGGTGGTCCCTGGCAGTAAAGGGAGAGAACCCTGGTACAATGGTCTGGGCTGCCCCTGGGGGCCAGGGACCTACTTAAATTACCCTATCTGATTTGGGAGACAGCAGCTCTGCCCAAGGAGATGAAAGCAAGCCCATGTTCTGGCTACCTCTTCTTGGTTTTGGCTGATTGTGCCCTGTCAGAGCCATCAGAAGGCCCCAAAGCTCCTGAGTCTATGTCACAAGGGTCCCTGAAAGAACCTGGTTTCAGCAGCCCAGTCTCCTCTTTAGGGAAAATCTCAGTAGACTAAGAATCAATGGGCCACGTTCCCATTGTTTGTTTTGGTGTGTTTAGTTGTGGTGAAATATATCTAACATGAAATTTACTATTTTAACCATTTTTAAGTGCACAATGCAGTGGCTTTAAGTACATTCACATTGTTATACAGCCATCACCACCATCCATCTCAGCAACTTCTTCATCTCCCCAAACCGAAATTCTGCAACCATCAAATGCCATTTCTCACTGCACTCAGACCTTTCTACTTTCTGTCTCTGAATTTGAACACTCTAGGTACCTCATTTAAGTAGAATCATGGTGTATGATTTGTCCTTTTGTGACTGGTTTATTCCACTTAGCATGAGGTTTTCAAGGTTCATCCATGTTGTGATGTGTGTGAAAATTTCCTTTCTTTTTAAGGGTGAATAATATTCCATTGACCAATACATTTTTGTATCAAAACTGGTGAGTTACTTCTACTGTTTGACTATTGTGATTAAAGCTATTATGAACTTGGGCATACAAACATCTCTTCTAGTCCCTGCTTTCAGTTCTTTTGAGAATATATATACTCAGAAGTAGAATTGCTAGATCATGTGATAATTCTATGCTTTATTTCATTTATTTATTGTTTTCTTTTTACTCCAAGCCTAGAAACTCCAGATGAATAAAATATCAATTTAGTCCCAAGCAGATGTCATTTAAAGACCATGTTGAAGCCGGGTGTGGTGACGCAAGCCTGTAATCCAGCACTTAGGGAGGCTGAGATAGGAGAATCACGAGTTCAAAGCCAGTCTCAGCAACGGCAAGGCACTAAGCAACTCAGTGAGACCCTGTCTCTACATAAAACACAAAATAGGACTGGGAAGGTGGCTCAGTGGTCAAGTGCCCCTGAGTTCAATCTCCAGTACCAAAAAAAAAAAAAAAAGATCATGTTGATGACAATTTCTAATAGCTCTACAAAACTGATGCTCACATTCTTTTTTCTTTTTTTTTTTGTATTTTTAAAATTTATTTATTTTTATTTTTTAAAGCAGAAGAATGCGTTTCAAGTCATAGTACACATATAGAGCCATACCTTTCATGTCTTCATACATGTACCTAGGGTAGTGATGTCCACCTCATTCCACCACCTTTCCTACCCCCACGCCCCTTCCCTTCCCCTCCCTCCTTTTTGCCCTATCTAAAGTTTCTACATTTCTCCCATGCTCCCCACTCCCACCCCCATTATGGATCAGCATCCACTAATCAGAGAAAACATTCAGCCTTTGGTTTTTTGGGATTGGCTTATTTCACTTAGCATGATATTCTCCAACTCTATCCATTTACCTGCAAACGCCATGATTTTGTTCTCTTTTATGGCTGAGTAATATTCCATTGTGTATATACACCACAGTTTCTTTATCCACTCATCTATTGAAGGGCATCTAGGTTGGTTCCACAGTTTAGCAATTGTGAATTGTGCCACTAATAAACATTGCTGTGGCTGTGTCACTACAGTATGCTGTTTTTAAGTCTTTAGGGTATAGACCGAGGAGTGGGATAGCTGGGTCAAATGGTGGTTCACATTCATTTTTAATTCAAGTTGGTTCACATTCATTTTTAATTCAAGTCCTGCGTGTCCTGATTTGCTTTGATTTGGCATTATAAGAGCCGTCCACAAGCCTGGCCAGTTATTGAGATGGGTTTGGGATTCGCCTTCCATTCAGCTCAGGTCTCTTTCCATTGAGGCCTGCTCTCTCCATCCTTTCTTTCCCCAGTCGGTTTAAAGGGGCTTTGCCAATGTAGCTGTATTGTTGTTGTTTTTATCACTTTATAATTATTTGCATATGTATTTAGACAAAGTAGTGGACACTCAGACTTGGTTTTTTTGTTTTTGTTTTTGTTTTTCCATTAACCAAACGCTTTTAGATTCAGGGCTTTCTTTTTCTTTTCTTTTTTTGGGGGGATTGAACTCAGGGGCACTTAATCACTGAGCCACATGGGGCCCCAGCCCTATTTTGTATCTTATTTAGAGACAGGGTCTCACTGAGTTGCTCAGGGCTTTGCTTTTGCTGAGACTGGCTTTGAACTCATGATCCTCCTGCCTCAGCCTCCTGAGCCACTGGGATTATAGGTATGTACCCCTGCACCAACTACATTCAGGAATTTATTTACTTACTCAGTATCTGATGGCATTTGGTTAATCAAGGCAGACAGAGGTGAAATGAATTATCTGTGCTTAGAATCTGGGCTGGCAGAGAATTAGTTTAAAAAGTTGGCATCCACCGGGTACAATGGTACACGCCTATAATCCCAGCCGCTCAGGAGGCTGAGGCAGGAGGATTGAAAGTTTAAAAACTTCTCAGCAATTTATCAAGGCCCTAAGCCAGTTAGTGAGACCCTGTCTCAAAATTAAAAAAAAAAAAATAGAGGGCTAGGAGGATGTAGCTCAGTGGTAAAGTGCTAGGAGGATGTAGCTCAGTGGTAAAGTGCCCCTGGGTTCAATCCTTGGTACAAAAAAAAAAGGTTGGCAATCATGCACTCTTGATTTCCTGAGACAACAACCCTGATTTCAAGCACTGTGTCATTTCCATGACTCTGCATAGTCCAGAAATCACTGCATTTTATCATCCAAACTACCTTTCTTACCCTGAAAAATGGGGCAAAAATCTTGTGTCAGGCCATAGTTCTCAGGATTTGGAAAAGAAAGTCACAGGCACCCTATGAATGCAGAAATAGAGTCTGAGGGAGGGGAGTGGCTTTCTTCCTTCTCAGGAATGTTCCCCAACTCTGAGCCTGTTTCTCCAGCAAAGGGCATGAAAGCCCCAGACAGTTCTGTCTCTGGTGAGACCAAGCCACTCCTAGGCTTCTGCCCTGGGCCTAATCCTATGCTCTCTTCCAAGAGCCACGATATCTCCTGAATTACCTGGACCTCCACCCTGCTCCCCAGCCAGGCTAAGCTCTCATTTAGAAATAACACCACTGAACTGACCCTTATCAGATGTCAAAATCCAATGGGATCCACTGATGAGAATAGCACTCCTGAGCTAACAGGCTCTTTCCCTTTCAGCACTTCATGCCATTCATTTGTAAAACTGTTTATCATTTGCTGAGGTCTTAGTGAAAAGGTGAACACCCTCAGACACAACCCAAAGCATCTGCAAAGGATGAATTAGGGAGAAGTTCAGCCTTTTCCAGTTCCTGAGACAGGCTCCCCCCACCCCCAGGTTCCAAGCCATCAAAGACTCAGTTCTGATGACCTTGGGATCAATGGAGATAAGGACCTGGGACATCTGCTTGGGATCCCATACCAGACTAGGAGTGTCACACAAATCCCGATCCCAAAAGCAAAGCAAAAGGAGAAGCCCTCTTTCCTTGTAAAAATTACAAGTGAAAGGCAGACAGTATCAATCAGAATCTGTTTTCTTTATTAAGTTTTAGCAAAATGCCAGGCATTTCCTCCCATCCTGCTTTAGGTTCAACCCGGTCTCCATTTAACAGTTGAGGAGCCCACACTATTGTATGGATATTTTTTCCCTCTTCTTTGTAACTTTCAATTTTAATATAATTTTAAACTTAACAAAAATGTTTCAAGAGTAGCAAAAAGAACTCCTGGCCGGGTGTAATGGCGCAAGCCTGTAATCCCAGCGGTTAGGGGAGGCTAAGCCAGAAGGATGGCTAGTTCAAAGCCAGCCTCAGCAACAGCAAAGTGCTAAGCAACTCAGTGAGACCCTGTTTCTAAATGAAACACAAAATAGGGCTGGGGATGTGGCTCAGTGGTTGAGTGCCCCTGGGTTCAATCCCTGGTACCAAAAAACCAAAAACCAAAACAAAACAAAACAAAAAACTCCTGAATACCCAGATTCAACAATTATTGACATTTCCCCACACTTTATCATTCTGATAGACATCCACTTTAAAAAAAAAAAGAAACCATTTGAGAGTAAGTTGCAGACGGCTCCCCTTCAGTGTGTATTTCCTGAGAAAAGAACATTCTTTAACATAACCTCAGTATCATTACCAAAATCAGGAAATTCGATGCTAATGAGCAATGCCTGGTTCATTCAAATTTCTCCAATGGACCCGATTGTGTCCTTTGTTGCTAATTCCCTCACCAGAGTCTAATTCAGAATCATACCTTGCTTTAGGTAGTCCTGTCTCTATCTCCTACTCCACCCTCTTGGTGATGTCACTCTGGAATAATTTTCCGTCACATCTCTTAATTTTTTTTCTTCTTGTTACTAGGAATTGAACACAGGGGCACTCAACCACTGAGCCATGTCCCTAGCCCTTTAATTTTTCATTTAGAGACAGAGTCTCACTAAGTTGCTGAGGCTGGCTTTGAACTTGGCCATCCCCCTACCTCAGCTTCCCTGAGCTGCTGGGATTACAGGTGTGTGCCACCGCACCCACCTGTCATATCTCTAATCTCCCTTCACCTGGATTAGTTCTTTAGCCTTTGTTTTTCATGACCTTGGTGTCTGGTAGCATATAGGCAATCATTTTGCACAATGTCCCTCACAGTGACGTTTCTGCTGATTCCTCATAACTGCGTTCAGGTTAAAAGTTTAGTGGGAGTCCCACAGAAGAGAGGAGTGTCACACCAGGAGGTACTTGGTGTCAAATTGTCTGAGATATTCATTTTGCCACTTGGCTAAGGTGGAATCTGCCAGGATTCTCCACTATGAAGTTCCTATTTTTCCTTGTAACTAATTAAGTGGGAAGATATTTTGAGACTGTAAATATCCTGGTCCTCATCACACTTTCCCCATTTGTTCTAGCATTCATTGATGATTTTTATCTAATCAATAAAAATCAATGTTTGCAAATAATTAAATATTATTAACTTAGTGTTTGCCAACTGGCTATTTTCTAATTCCATCATTCCTGCATTTATTTGTTGGCATTTTACTATAAAGAAGAGATTTCCAAGCCGAGCGCAGTGGCGCACACCTATAATCCTAGCACTTTGGGAGGCTGAGACAGGAGAATCGTGAGTTCAAAGCCAGCCTCAGCAACGGCAAGGCACTAAGCAACTCAGTGAGACCTGTCTCTACATAAAACACAAAATAGGGCTGGGGATGTGGCTCAGTGGTCGAGTGCCCCTGAGTTCAATCCCTGGTACCAAAAAAAAAAAAAAAAGAGAAAGAGAGAGAGAGAGATTTCCCCTCTACTTACCAATTTATTTACTTATTATTCATTCATTTATACCTGTTTGGACTCATAGATTCTTATTTTAACCAGTGTTTATAATCCTTTACTACCATTATTTATTTTGATGTTCAAATTATTCTAGATACAGTTTGTGTGAGCCTCTATGCCAGCTTCCATGTCCTTTTAACATGTCTCCATCCTTCTTTGAGCACTTCCTTATGTTGGGATACAATGAGATGTTCCAGGTCCATCTTGTATTTTTCCTATACCTGCTCTGACATCAGTCATTCGGCCATTCTCCAAGAAACCCTGGATCTTTTTAGTAGGCGATGGTATATAGAAACCAAGATCTGGATAAGTGTGCTCATTACAGCTGTGGCTCTATTGTTTCTAAACCATTACATTGTACAGATATAAAATATATGTATGATATGTGTACGTGTGTGTCCATTTCTGTAGCTATCGACAATCTTCCAGTTTTAGTCCAGCTCTATTATAACTTTCCTAACCTTCCTCCATTCATTATTTGTGACTCTACATTCATTTGCTCAACCCTACAACACATAGAATATTGCTGTATGAATGTACTTCCATGGTTTTTCAATCATACACTACCACTTACTTCCATACTGATTGACATTTCTGGACAGCTTCCCTAACCACTCTTTCCAAGTTCAGCTACTGCAAACACTCTCCCCTTCTTTCAAACTGGAGCCGTCCTTCCCCATCCTTCCTAGCTCTTGCCCACACTATTTCTCCATTCAAACATCCCTGCTCGTTTTCTCAGGTGCCAAACCCTTCTCAGCCTGGTCCAAGCCCCACCTCCTCCATGATGCATTCAAAAACCCAGGAGAGCCAGACTCCAGCCCACACTGGTAGGATTTCTGGCTGGGCTCAAGGAGGTTCAAGGAGACCTGTGAGTGGAACGCCAAAATAGCCTGGGTCATCTCCAGGCCATAGGGTGCCACCTAAATAGCTCCTGTGATGTGAGTGTTGTGCGCTACCTGGACTTCCTTGGTGGAGACCTAGAAGCAGGAAGTTACTGTGGAACCTGCACAAGACAACTCTTCCTACTACATGAATGGAGCTGAGGGGGCTGGCCTGCAATAGCCCTGGGTGGTGGTCAACTACCTCAGTTTTGCTGTGAAGAGCCAGTCCTGGAAGCAGCAGGTGCTAGACTACAGGAAATCTGGTGTCTGGGGTAGAACGCACCCCTCATACACACAAAGTCCAGATACTTTTGCTATCAGCAGCTTCTGACAGCCTGCCATCCAGGACACACTCTCTCTGCTCCCCTCTGCTGGACACCACAGGGGGACTACAACCCAGAAGGGGGGATTTATTTATTTATTTATTTTAGTACTGAGGTTTGAACCCAGGAGTGCTTTACCACTGAGTCACATCCCAGCCCTTCTTATTTTTTATTTTGAGACAAGGTCTTACTCTTAGGGCCTCACTAAGTTGCCGAGGCTGGCCTTGAACTTGTAATCCTCCTGCCTCAGCCTCTGAAGTCATTGGAATTACAGGCGTGTACCACCTTGTCTGGCTTAGGAGGGGAATTGAAAGTTGGATATCATCAAATGTTATCACCCCATCACAAAGGTGGCCCCCATCACAGGGTCCCATCAAGGCTTCTTGTTCTTTGCCACCACTTTGTTTTCCAGGACTTTGGACAAGCTCTCAAGGATTCAGATTCTCCTTCTACCTGAGATGTTGACCACCATCGGGGGATCACGAGGGGTAAATCTAGTGCTTAATGTCTTGCCTTGTCTGTTTGCAGCCTCCTTCCCTGGGTGCCAATACAAGCCTTTCTTGGACACACCATCCACAGGGTCGATCTCTGACCTCCCTGTCAGGTCACCCTGGCTTGACACTGTTGCAGAGACAGGCAGATGCTGCCTAGTTCAGACGGACACAGTTAGACATTCCGCACAGTCTGTTTCCACTTGGGAACAGTGAGTGCAAATTTAGCTCTTGTTACCAAGACACACCTCACTGTGCATGCACTTCTAATGAGGCAGCACATATATGCACACCCACAAGCTGTTAAACTGCGGACACGCTGCAGCTTTCCAATGAGAGTGGATTTCAAGGCTGTATTTTTATAAGGAAGAAATGACATAAGCGTCCTTCTTTGTTATTTAAATTTCATGAAAATCAACTATAGATGGTGTGTAATTGAGCGCAGAATAGGGCCCAGAATATATTCTGAAATAACGGGAGCCCTTTATGAGGTTATATATGAAAAAAAAAGTCAAAGAAAAGCAAAATCTCCATGCAAAATAATGAACTATTTGAAGGAATAAGAAAAAAAAATGGAAGAAAGAAAAAAGAGAATGGGGATCAGGCACGGCTGGAGGAGTATTCAAGGGCTAGTGTTTTGAGAAGTCACTTAGGAGTGGGGTTTGGAGACGGGGTGGGTTGCAATCTTCACTGGCTCAGGATCAGGCTGTACAGTTCTTCAACCAGAAACCAGGGCCAGGCCAAGGAAATCACAGATTTTTGAGGTGGGCCAGATGACAGGTCCTGTGTGAGGATGGGAGGAGGTGCAGGTCTAAGACCCTCTTCTTCACCCCACACTACCCTCTATCCTCTGAGCCCTGTGAACTTTGAGGACATGAGCATTGGAAGCCAGGCACACAGGTGAGAAACCAGAGCCAGTCTGGAGACCTGAGCCCACCCGATAGCCTGGTGGAGGCTGTGGTCAGGAATGACCTGACTCAGGGAGGGCCATCTTGAGCAGCTGCAATGGAAGGCTTCTCTACACTCATGCATTCCCAAATGGCCCACAAACAGGCCCACTCTCCACCACTGGCAAAGGTGGGCCTGGCCCTAGCCTTCCCTGAACACCCCATGCCGTTTACCAATAGCACTGCTGCTCTTGATCGGCTGCTTCTCTGATGCCTGAGATTTTTCTTCCATCTGCCCAACAGGGAGGATAATGTCTCCTGGAAGGATTGGTGGGAGATGATATAGTATATAGTGCCCAGTACAGTGCTAGCCCCTTGACAGGTACTGAACACAGTACAGTGTTTCCCTCTCTCTGTCACCCAAACTCCATTCTTGCCTTCCACCCCTGCTTCTCCCTGGAGGCTGCCTGCAGCAGGATGCAGAGACTGGGTCCAGCCCCCAGGCCTGACCGTGGTGGACACCCTCAGGCCCAGGGAGACAGCAACTCCAGAGAAGGTGCCAGAGCTCCACTAAACTCCACAGAGCAGAGAGGTGGAAATGGAAGAGCAAGTCCCCAGGAAACGATCTCACAGTTGCCCTGGCTGCTTGCTGCCGTGACCTGACCAGCCAGGGCCAAGGATGTCTGCTCCACGCAGCCCCCAGAATGCCCTCATCTAATCTCATTCATTTCTTGAGCACCAATTATGTGCTCAGCCGTGTGAAGTCCTAGGCGGCCCAGTTCTATAACAGCACAAACTCCAAGGCTATCCAGTGCGGAAGTCAAGTGCTCCTTGAAGGACTGGAGCAATGCAAAAACGTCGCTTGCTCTGAAAGTGCCAGCGCCTCCCAGAGAGCCAGTGACAGGGTGGTGGACTCTGGATCCAGGGGATAGAGAGCCGCCGCGTTGACCACCGGGCTGAGAGCGGAGTCAGCTCGCCATCTACTGGCAGTTTGGCGGACTTGCAGGAAAGAGCTTGGCCCAGCTGCGGAATCCAGGCACCACCAGCAGAGCCCTTGCAAGAACTTTGAAGTCATTTGATAAAATACAACAACTTTCATGCTCAAAACACTAGAAAAACTTGGGATAGAAGGAACATACCTCAACTTTGTAAAAGCTATCTATGCTAAACCCAAGGCCAACATCATCCTAAATGGAGAAAAATTGGAAGCATTCCCTCTGAAAATGGGAACTAG
>CM053405.1:111346637-111373701 GCA_028644305.1 Xerus rutilus
AAACACCCACTCTGCTTTTCTCAGATGACATCTCACCACCTCATAACAAGCTTTCTCAGTCTCTGATGGTCCCCAGACTTCCTTATCTGAAACTCAGTCAAGGTTATTTCTCTAACATCCCAAAGTGCAAGGAAAACTAGACTTGACTAAGAGAATGAGGAGGGACTGGTGGCACACACCTGTAATCCTAGCTCCTGGTGAGGCTGAGGCAGGAGGATTGCAAGTTTGAGGCCAACTTGAGCAACTTAACAAGACCCTGTCTCAAAATAAAAAAATAAAAATGGCTGGGGATGTGGCTCAGTGGTAGAGCACCCCAGGGTTCAATCTCTAATACAAAGAAGGAAGGAAGGAAGGAAGGAAGGAAGGAAGGAAGGAAGGAAGGAAGGAAGGAAGGAAGGAAGGAAGGAAATTTGGGAGGGAGGGAGGAGGGAAAGAAAGAAAAGGAGGGAACAGCAGAGCATGATGGACACCCCCAGACCAGCTTCCAGGAATGGCAAGGATCAAAGTTCTAAAATCTACTCCCCTCCTCCCACTGGAGGGAACCCTGACTAGCACCTCCTGGACAAGGGAGAACCCCAGTTGTGCTGCTGCTCTCCCCCAATTCCAGGAACCCCCAGCTCTCCAAGGCCTGAGAGGAAAATCACTTCCTCTGACTCTCATAAGCAAACTGGCAAAAGACACAGTTCTGCCTTGAGCTGAAGACGAAGACACCCTTTGCCACAATTACACAAAACAAAATTCTGGAAAGTTTTCCTTTTGGAAACTCTCCATCCCAGAACAGCATCTTGTTTTTTTTCTATGTAAAGTCAAGTTGTCCTGTTAGTTATTTTTCCACTTCTCAACAAAACAAAACAGAATAGAACAAACAAACAAACAAAAAAACAGAAGAAACTTCTGTGGAGGATGTCTCCTACAGAAACTAGAAATGAAATGGCAGTAGTTAACATTTATTCCATATACCCTGCTCTGAGCCTTTTGCCTGTTTTATCTTCACACCAACACTGTAAGGTGGTCACCTTAGGCTCCAAGAGCAATAGGAGGACAAGAGCAATAGGAGGCTTCTGGACTCCCTCAAGTGTCTCCTTCAGATTCATAGCCAAGCAGTCTGGCTTCTGAAAACTTCAAGTAGACAACACCACTCAGATGTCAAAGCATGAGATCTGAAGCCTCCCTCTTCCCCACACACTTGTAGTCATCTGAGATTCCAAAAATGCTAGAGTCCAGTCTCTTCTCGAACTCTGTACATATGTGGGAGTCCAGTGGTCAACTGCATGGCTGCGGCAGGGGAAGTGCCAAGCAAAAAGGAGAACCAGGCCAGCAGGGCCTGTGGCTGGGCTGTGGAGTGGCCAGAAAGGGAGTTCCTGAGCCAGCCCTGCCCCCTTTCAGGAGCAGTCCCCAGAAGCTCATGACCCTCCACCTATTATCATGGAATAGCATCCAAACCCCCTACAAGGCTCCACAAGACCTGTCCAGCCCCACCTTTTCAGCCTTTTTTTTTTTTTTTTTTTTTTGCCACAACTCCCCTCCTGGGCAATTCCCTGACTGGCTGGGACAGTGCTTCAGGGCATGGCACTCAGGGTGTCTGGGCCTGTTGCTGCCTTACTTTGTTCAGTCATCAGAGGGCCACAGTCTCCCTAGGGGTGTTGGACTGCACATCTTGACTTCAGCTGCACACTTGCTCTCCTAATGTCCCTGATCCCTGTCCTGAGTCTCTAGAATGTGGTCCCTGAAGAAAGGGTTTCCAACTCTGGTGGGCTGAATGATGACCCCAAAGACATCTTCATTCCGCAGTCCTGGAGCCTATAACTATCAACCTGTGTGGCAAAAGATGCTGTCACAGGGAGGATCTAGAGATGGAGAGCTTATCCTGGATTGTCTGAGTTGGCCCTAAATACCATCACAACTATCCCTATGAGAGGAAGGAGGGATCCTTCCTCTGTAAAGGGGCATCTCCTTTACAGAGGGGCTGATGCAGCAGAGAGACTCAAAGATGCTGGCCTTGAAGACTGGAGTGATGTGGCCCCAAGCCAAGAAATTCCAGCAGCCACTCAGAGCTAGAAGAAGCAAGGAACAGCTTCTCCTGTAGAGCTGCTAGAGGGAGGATACATCTGCCAACACCTTGATAGCAGCTGAGGAATACTGATTATTGGCCTCTGGAACTGTGGTTTAGTTTTCAGAAGTTTGTTACAGCAGTCATAAGAAACTTATGTGAGCTTGGCATGGTGGCACTTGCCTGTAATCCCAGCAATTTAGGAGAGTGAGGCAGGAGGATTGGAAGTTCAAGGCCAACCTCAGCAACTCAGGCAACTTAGCAAATCAAACCTCAGCAACTTAGCAAGACCCTGTCCCAAAGTTGAAAAAATTTAAACCTGGGCTGAGGATGTAGTTCAGTGATAAAGTGCTCCTGGGTTCAATCCCTAGCCCCCTGCTCCACACACACACAGGAGAAACGTGAAACTAATACATCAGTCCAGTAGTTAATCAGGTTCAAGTCCAGAGACTAGCACATATGAGGTCCTTCATAAGTATGTGTTAGATTATTGAATGAAAGAAACTATACTAAAAGCAAAATAGCAGAAGATAAATGGGATGGAAAAAAAGTCAAACATTAACCACGAGAAATATCGCCCAACTACATTAAGCAGCCAAATAGATCATAAGGTAAAAGATGAACCTATAGGGAATGTGTAGGCACCTAATAGCTTACAAAATAAAGAAAGGAGATTTAGACAGAATTAAAAAGGGAAATAGATGGGAATACATCATGGTAGGAGAGTGCATCCTTCCTCTTAAAGTGGAAAGATAAAGCTGTCAAATGAATAAGATGCAAGCTGATTTGAACTTCACAATTAGAAGCTGGATCTAGCAAATGAATGAATGGAGGCAGGGGCTGAAGGCTGGCCCAAAGACTTGGAGGAGAGGCTGCATGGGCCACTTGGGAGCTGGAAATAGGAGCTGAGCCCAGAAATCAGGAGAAAGGAGGGAAATGGAGTGCAAATGACCAGCACCAAGTTTTGGGGGCGAGAAGGGAAGGGAAGGGGCCTAAGCATTTTGGTCTGTGAGTGTTCTCATAGCCTGCTCCATCCCTGGAAAGCCTAGGAAAGTGAGGGAACCTTCCTATGCCACAGTTTCCCTCCTCTATAAAATGGAGAGGACAGACTAACAAGAGAGAGAGTAGTTGAAAGAGTCGAATAAGACCACAAATGTCAAGGACTTGTAGTAAATAGTTAATGGCAGCCCTTAGGAGAATTTGAGGCAGGTGGAATTCCTGGGCAGGTGGAAAGGGGGCTCAGTTGCTCTGAAGGCCAAGGGGGTTGGAAAGGTGGAGTATGAAGGGCTTCCACCAGCATCCAGGTCCGTTCTAGAATTTTCCCCAAGAGAACACACCTGAATCCCAAGGAATACTTTCCAGTTTCCCATCTGGATTTCTGGGGAGACTGTAGACCCTAGACATCCACACTTCTCTTCTCAAGGACCAGGACCAGCTTTTCTTGTGGCCTTGGGTCTCCCCTGGAGTTTAGAGGGAGTGTTTAAAGTAGTCAAGATCACAGATTTTGAAGCCAGATTATATTTAGCAACTATGGGGCCTTGGATGAGTGACTTGACTCCCTTGTGACTCAGTTTCTCCATTGATAGAACAGGGTAACTATGGCCCCTACTTTATGGGGCTGCTGAGAGAATCAAATTAATTGACACGTTAAGTACACACAGCCGTGCCATCCATACCATGGCATGGCCAGGGACCCTAAGCATCCCTGTCTGTCTACATGGATCACAAGACTGGCATGGGCCACCCATCCTCTTGTGGATCCCCACTCCTTCATAATTGTTTCTGCTATCTGGTCCTATGGAGCCTCACATACTAAGGGAAAATCACATTTTGTTTAACTGGGGGTACCACACACCTTGCACAGGGCTCTGAACTCAAGGCTTGCAGGAGTTTAGAAGGTAGAGCAAACCAGTGAGGCAGGCTGTAGGGGGCCAAGGTGAACTGGGATGGGGCACCTACCTTATCATCGGGGCAGCGGATGCCCAGTTCTGCAGTCTGGGCCCTGTGGGCACATGGCTCAGGGAGGCTACACCTTTTGGAGTCTCAAGAGAAGCTGCACATCAGGGTCTATTTCTAGACTCCTGATTTTTAAATGTGGATGACTTACATAAAATGTTAAAAAAATATACTGTGTGGCCCAAAGCAGCCATAAGTTTCCTCTGCGAGGACAGAGAATCCATGGTGGTAGAAGGGCCAAGTGCAGGGAGCTCCTTGCTTAGATAGGGTACCTGAAAGTTAGGACAACTTTTGCTACAGGATCTGTGGGAATTAGGTTCCCAAAGTTAAAGCACCATGACTTATTTAAATGCTGATGCACCTATGTGTCTTCAAGAAATTCTCAGAACAAATAATAGAGTTGTGACATTAGTCACTCCAATGATGATAGCAAAGACCAGAACTGAACAAAAGCTATCTTCATGATTTTCCTGAATGCTAGTATTGGAGGGGGAAATTCAGTTCATATCTAAAAAAAAAAAAAAAAATTATCCAGGCCCTAGAAGTTGTCAAGTAGAACAAAAAAAAGAGGTAGAAGGAAATATCTGACCGTATTCACATTTCTCGGGTGGACTGAATCAATGTCACCAAGAAGTAGCAGGGGTTCTGAAGGAGTGAGGTGGGGGAGCTCTGGCCCTGCAGGAGAAGGGAGTCAGCTGGGATCCCAGAGAGCTGAGTGTGGAGACAGCTTTCCTCACTCCAGTCAGAATGGCAGCTATCAAGTATAAAACAATAATAAATGCTGGAGAGGATGTGAATAAAAAGGAACACTTTTACACTGTGGGTGGGATTGTAGATTAGTACAGCCACTATGGAGGAAAGTATGTAGGCTTCTCAGAAGACTAGGAATGGAACCAATATATGACCCAGCTATTCCACTCCTTGTTATTTATGCTAAGAATTAAAGTTATCATACTATAGTGATATGTGCACACCCATATTTATAGCAGCAAAAGTCACAGTAGTCAAACTATGGAAACAGCCAAGGTGTCCATCAACAGGTGACTAGATAAATAAAATGTGGTATAGATACACAATGGAATTTTATTTAGCCACAAAGAAAAATGAAATTACATCATTTGCAATAAAATGGATGGAACTTGAGAACATTGTGTTAAGTGAAATAAGCCAAACTCAGAATGTCAAGGATTGTATGTTTTATCTCATATGTGGAAGCTAGGGAGGAAAAAGGAAAAGAAAAAAAAATCTCATGAAAATTGAAGGGAAATCAGTAGAATAGAGGAAAGGGATCAGGGGCAGGGAGGAAGGGAGGGAAAAGGAAAATATTGAGGAATGATATTGGCCAAATTATATTGTTACATTGTGTGCATGAACAAATACCTAACAACAAATCCTACCATAATGTACGATTATAATTCACCAATAAAAAGTATGGAAAAACAATATGGGCAAGCAAATTTAAGCACACAAAAGTTACCCAAGAGTGCCCCCTAACACTCATAATTATATACCTTCTCACATTAAAGTAGGACCAGAGGTTTATTAAATCACAGTCACCAGACACACACCAATACTTTAGTTAGCTCCAGACCATGGTGATACCATAAGATTATATCGCCTAGTGATGTGGTAGCCATCTTAGTTTGGGTAAGTACACTCTGTGATGTTCATACAACAACAAAATCACCTCATGACGCTTTTCTCAGAACGTATTCCTGTCGTGAAGCAATGCATGCCTGTATCTGAGAATGAGACACTAGGGGAGAATTTGGCTCTCCATGCCATAGATGTTCGTAACGTGTGCTGGTGTGTTGGGGTGGTAGGTAGGAGTGCAGAGGATAGAGGGAGGGAAGGAAAAATTGAGTTAAGGGAGGCATTTGCCAAGCCCTGGCTCTGGCATTTTAGCCAGGGTCCCCACACTTCCAGGCATGCTAGATTGTGGTTTGTACTAAACACACACAGAGGTCTTCCAGGATTTGAACTGACAGTCCCTGGGCTGTATATAAAGATGCTGGCAGTATTCTGTATTCTTGGCAAATCTGGGGCAAGAGGATTTTACTCCAGAGGGTTGAGCCTAGAACCACCACAGAGCTCCAAGCCATGCCTCTGTGGCAGATGCGCTCACAGCAGAGATGTACTCATGCCAGGGTCCTGGTGAGCCGACAGCAGGCAAGAGCCAGGCAGTGAGAGGCCAATGTCCATGGTGGTTCTGAGCTAAGTCTACAGCCCTTACACAGCAGGGGCACTTTGGGCCAATAGCCACCAAAAAGAAATAGGCCTCATCAGTTGGCAAGCCACAGGGCGACAACTTCACCAGGCCCAGTTGGTGATTTATAGTTCACGAGGTGCTGCAGTCCCAGGGAGCCTCTGGAAAACTACTTGGAGAGTGAGCGCTGCAGGCAGGATTTCTCATTTTCTCATCACTTTCCCATTTTAATGATATAGGTCCCCCCTGGGACCGAGGGAGGAGGAAAATGCTTTTTATATTATATTAGTGGCCATGTGGAAAAAGCATATTTCCCATGACATCCAATTCAGAATGAAGACGCACATTTGTAAAGCATATGTGAAAAACGTCATGCGTGACGGGCATGAAATATTTGTTGTCAAAACTCGGGCTAGTTTTGTGAAATATCATAGGACAGGGAGAAAAACCTGTTAAGAGTGAGAAACTATCAGAGAGGACGGAGCTGCTAGTCTTAAGGATGTTGTCACAAAGCAAGGCACCAGACGGTGCCTAGAACCAGAGAGTGTGGCTAGAACACAGATTGCATTTGCTTGGCAGTGGGTAAAGGGGCTCTAGAAGGCTGCACACGATACCATTTCTGTGGTTACCTGTTGGGACAAGCCAGAGGGGGGCTTTGCTCTTGCATTTCCTTGTTTTTTCTTTTTGGTGGTGGTGTTGTTTTCAAAATTTGTGAACTGTAGCCAGGTGTGGTGGTGCACACCTGTAACCCCAGTGACTCAGGAGGCTGATGCAGAGGATCACAAGTTCAAGGCCAGCCTGAGCAGCTTAGTGAGACCCTGTCTCAAAATAGAAGATAAAAAGGGCTTGGGATGTAGCTGCATGGTAAAGTGCCCCTGAGTTTGATTCTCAGTACTAGAGAAAAAAAAAAACCAACTATGAACTATATGAATATATTATCTTTTCAAAATATGATGAATTTTTTTAAAAGCCTCTCAATTTGTGACCCTGCCTCTCAGAACAGAACTAGAACATTCAGAGAAATACTAAATATTCTGAATAGGAAAAAAAAAACTCAAAAACTAAATTTTGCCAGGTGCAGTGGTACACGCCTGTAATCCCAGCTACTCGGGAAGCCAGTCTCTGCAACTTAGTAAGACACTATTTTATTTTTCAAATAAAAATAAAAAGACCTGGCAATGTAGCTCAGTGGTAAAGTACTTCTGGAGCCAATCTACAAACTCCCTCAATCTCCCCTCCAAAAGCCCCTAAATTTCCTCCTTCTAGTCATCCTTTCTTCTGTCCCCACAGAATGGCCATCAGCCCCCCTCCAACTCACAGTGGCCTGCTTCTACAGCTCATGATTCATTCTCTCCAGGAAGTCCTCCCCATAGGTAAGCCACAGTCCTTGCTTGCTTCCTTTGTCTTGTTGTTCTATACTGTCAGAATGAGGAAGGCTGAACATGGGAGTGTTTGTCACTACAGCAGAACAGATACATTGGCTTGGTAGCCAATCTCCCTACATGCCCATTCTGAGCTGGGCAAGGGGCAAGCCTGTGAAATCCTTTCAACCCTTGAAGAATCTGCTATTGGTCTGGAAAAAGAAGACTCAGTGGCCTCCAATATCTGCCTCCCTTTCTTCTGTAGTAACAGAGCCCTCATTTTGTCACTGAGCACAGAGCCACCCAGCTGCACTTGCAGCTAGATGTAGCCCTTGGGACAGCAGGACATGAGCAGGCCAATAGGATGCAAGCTGAAGTGATGGGGGCGGTTTCCAGGACACACCTTCCCAGGGAAAGGATGTGATCTTCATCTTTCCCACTCTCGCTCCTACAGTTTGGAATTGTGGATATGGTAGGAGTGAACCATCCGAAGCCACCTGGTTAAGGCAACACTCTAAGGTTGGACAAGGTGGAAGGAACTAGTTTCCAGACACTGTGGAGCCACCAGGATGAAATTTGGACTAGTTTGTTATACATGGTCTTTTAGGTGTTTGTAATTTAGGCCACTGCCTTAGATTTGTGTAATATAAGCCAAGCCTTCGTTCTAATAATGGGTGAGAGGAAAAAGAGAATGCAGAGAAAAACTTAAAATAATGCAAGGAATCTGGAAGAAACAAGATAAGAGACTGCCTGTCTTCCTCTTGGTGCCATCAATCAACCTATACAAATCACATTAGCTGACATTTATCGAGTGCTCACTCTGGCCGACTCCATGCTCTGTCTTCAGATGCACAATCTCATTTAATCCTCACTCCATCACCATTTTGCAAATGAGAAACAGACTCCATCAAGTTAAATGGCTTGTCCAATTTTCTAGTGAGTAGGAAAATACAAACTTAAACTCTGACTCAGTTGCTCCCACTCTACTCTCACAACACAGGTCATTTCTGACACTATATGTGTGGGGGATCTACAACAGAAGCCAACTGGGTGTGCCTGAATTAAATTCCATTCTGGGCTGGGCATGTAGCTTAGTGGTCGAGCAGTTACCTAGTATGCATGAGCCCTGGCTTTGATCCCAAGCACTGCAAAAGGAAAAAGAAACAGAGACAGAGGGGGGTGGGAAGAGAGAGAGAGATAAGAAGGGAGGGAGGGAGAAAGGAAAGGAAAGGAAAGGAAAGGAAGGAATGGTGGGAGGGAGGGAAGGAGGGAGGGAGGGAGGAAGAAAGAAAGGAAAAAAGGAAGGAAGGAAGGAAGGAAGGAAGGAGGAAGGAAGGAGGAAGGGAGGGAGGGAGGGAGGGGAGAAGAGAAGAGGGAGGGAAGAAGGAAAATAGATTCTGTTTTGACACTATTTGGAGATAGTGTCAGATCCCACAGGCTGAGGGCTCAATCCCAGGACTTCCCCTCCCCGCACACCTGATGCCAGTCACAAGCCCAAGTTGCTTTGCCTGTGTTTCTAACTGGCAGGCTATATAAATCAGGGTTCCCACAGCCCCCTCCTCAGGTTTGATGAATTTGCTCAGGCGGCTCACAGAACTCAAGGAACCATGTTCACCAGCTTATTATGAAGGATACAGATGAAGCGATACACAGGGAGAGGTGCGGGAGGAGGGGCGTGGAGCTTCTGCACCCTCTCCCAGTACACCACCCTCCGGGAGCTTCCACAAATTCAACAATCTGGAAACTCTCTGAACTCCATCCTTTTGGGGGTTTATAGGGACTTCATTGTATGGGCATGATTGAAACATGGACAACTGTGCAGAAAGGTGATTGGACAAAGGGCATTTTCTAATGCCTGCAGACTGGGTGGGAAAACTCAGTGTGAAGGCTAATTTTGGTTGTCAACTTGGCTAAATTGAGGGAAGATACACTTCTGGGCATATCTGTGAGGATGTTTCCAGAGAAGATGGGTGTATGGGTCAGTAAATGAGTAGGAAAGACCCACTCTGAATGTAGGCAGGACCATCCAATAAGCCAGAGGCCAGAAGGACCCAAGAAAAAGCAGAAGGGGGAAGCTCATGCATGCGCACCTCCTACCCTTCTTTAGTAGGCACTGGTGTGTTTGTCCCCCCTCCCCCACTCTCTCTGTTGCCTGTGGTGATCAGACTCCAGATTCTGCAGCCTTTGAATATAGACTTGCTCCAGCAGCTTTGCAGGGGATTTTCAGGCCTTTGGTCTGGGGGGTGGAGCTACATCTCTCTCTTGCTCTGAGGCTTCTGGCTTCTTGGACTGAGCAACTGAACTGCCTATTTCCCTGGCTCTTAAGCATATAGAGGACCATTTCAGCCTCTAATCAGGTGAGCCAACCTAATATAATCTAATAGATTCCCTCTTATAATTACATATATTCTGTTGCTTCTGTTTCTCTGGAGAACCCTGACTAACATACCTAGCAAGTCCTGTCAGTTCAAATTCTTCCTGCTCTCTCTGCAGCATCCCTTCCTCCAGGTTACGGGGCAGGACTCTTTCTAATCTATCAGACAAGATAGGTCAGAGAAATGTTTGTTTTTGTTTTTGCAACACTGGGGATTGAACACCCCCATCTCTCAGAGAAAATTTTAAAGCCAGTTCCAAGACAGAAAGGTGGGGGAAGATTAAAATTTTACTGATCTTCCTTGGGGAAGAGAATCTAGTTTCTTTCGTCTGAGCTGGATAGGGAGTTATGAGCCAGCAACCAAGCATGAAGCCAGTGTCATAATATCACATCATCGATATATCATATTGCTAATATCATATTGCTCATTAGTAGTGGAGCTGGGACTGGAATTTTCAGATGGACCCTCGACCTTTCTTTGCTGGCCTCCCATGTTCCAGGGGCAGTGACTGCATATTCTTTTTTTTTTTTTTTAGTTGTAGATGGACACAATATCTTTATTTATTTATTTTTATGTGGTGCTGAGGATCAAACCCAGTGCCTCACATATGTGAGGCAAGCGCTCTACCACTGAGCTACAATCCCAGCCCAGACTGCATATTCTAGATAGGCACTAAGTAGGACATGCAGCAGGACAGCAGAGACAGGAAAATAAACTGAGGGATGAAGATCAACCTGCCGTATGAGCTGCCTTTAGGGCTTCATCAGACTCAAGGGAGAGACTGGAGGGGAAGCCCCAAGAGAGCTTGGAGTAATGATGAGAGCAGAGACCCAAGTCCCTCTGCAGTAGCCTCAAGAGAAGCAGTCTGGGCCTTCTCCCTGTAGTTCTCCAGGGCTGTTTGGCTCTCTTGCCCTTCAGAGTGAGCCTTTGCACATGCAGGACTCCTCTTGGAATGCCCTCTCATTAACTTAGCCCACTCCTACTGGTTCTTTAACACTCAGCCTTGGCATTATCTCAAGGAATCCCTCCTTAATCACCACTCTCCCTGCCTTGGAAACTCACTGGGACTCCCTTCCCCTTTGCCTCCCTCCAGCAGCACTTATTTGAGAGCCTGTCTCCTGTACTTGCCTGAAAGCAGGGCTTGTCTCAGTGTCCTCAGCCACTGCAGAGTCACCCAGGACTGGTGCAAAGAAGACCAGATGCCTTCTTTGGGAAGAGATCCAGAAGCCCCACTGAAAACACAAGTTCACACACAGAAATTGGCCTTAGAGTCACATAGGGCAGCATCCTGAAGCTGGTAGTTCCGGCAAGCGTCAGGCTCCTGTCTCCCATTTTCTATTTGTGGACAGCTATTAGTCCCATGGATCTGGAGCACATGTATTATGGGGATGGTCCAGGAGCTCCAAGGCCTAAGGATGCTGTCACCAAAGCCACCACTTTTTGGAAGTTTCTATCATTCTTATTTTTCTTCTTGCTCTTCCTCCCCCTCCCTTCCCTCCCTTCCTCCTCCTCCTCCTCCTCCTCCTCCTCCTCCTCCTCCTCCTTCTTCTCCTACTGAGGACTGAACTCAGGGGCATTTTACCACTGAGCCACATCCCCAGCCTTATTTATTTATTTATTTATTTATTCATAACGGGGATTGAACTCAGGGGTTTAACCACTGATCCACATCCCCAGCCCTATTTTGTGTTTTATGTAGAGACAGGGCCTCACTGAGTTGCTTAGCACCCTGCCGTTGCTGAGGCTGGCTTTGAACTCACGATTCTCCTGTCTCAGCCTCCCAAAGTGCTGGGATTACAGGCGTGTGTCACCACGCCCAGCTTTATTTTTTATTTTGAGACAGAGTCTCTCTAAGTTGTTTAGGACCTTGCTAAATAGCTGAGGTTAGCCTCAAACTTGCAATCCTCCTGCCTCAACCTCCTGAGTTGCTGGGATTACAGGTGTGCACCACTGCACCCTGCTCCTCTCACTTCTTTAGCCCAGACTGAGGTGCAGGTCGTGTGGGGTCCCTCATTTCCTCCAAAATGAGGCTTCTGCCTTTCACCAGATTATTTGAAATCCTAATTTGTATTAAATTGGTAAAGTAGAATTAAAAGCAGACAATTTAATTTTGCAAAACAAATTTGCAGTCTCCTGGGGGACTTTCTTTTGGTTTGGCCATATCAAGCCAGATCGCACTACCGCTGAGTTCGAGGTTCTCAGCCTTAAAGCTGAGACTATTCCAGATATGGGAGGTGATTGGAGGAATGGAGGTGGTGGGAGTGAGCACAGGACCAATGTGGACAGTACAGGGCCTTCAAGCTCCCACTCCTGGTGCATTTTACATAGTGGAGATTAGTCTTCCTCATGCATATGATCTGGTATTTTAAGGAACTGACTTTCTAGAAAGAGTTCTAAATTATGAGCAAATTCAAAAGTCCAGAAACTTCTCTTGTGTGGGGCTCAGAACTCTGCTCATGGGCTCTGGATCTGAGGCTCAACCCATTAAAAACAGTGCTCCCTGGAGACCATGTGGCCATGGCATCATTTGGAAGCCTACAACAGAAAACCACAACATAACAATAACACAACCCTTGCCCTTAAGGTCTATAGCCAGGAACACTGGAAAGGTGCAGCCAGTGGGTGAGACCCAACACACTGGTAGGAAATGGCAGGATCAGAGCCTGCAGGTAACCCATTGGCATAAACGATTCATTGATCCTCCCACTAACATTTCCCTGAGATACATGCTGTTACAAAGCAATCCACACTGCTGAGAGAGCAGGGTGCTGTTTTAAACAAAAGAGTATTCCTGTTAAATAATATAAAGATGGAAATATAAAATGAATAAGAAACCCACAGGTGAATTTGAATTCTTTTAATTTTACATTGGAACAAGAGTATGTAAAATAAACTATTTAGTCAAATATGGCTCAATATGGTATGTTGTGATTCTCAATCATAAATCTTAATGTAACAACTTGTAGGGAAATTGTATATCTACATGCAGGAGAACGAAGTTGAACCTTTCCTGTCATAGTCCAATGGACCCTCACTTGGTCTTTTTGAGTTACTATAACAAAATGCCATAAACTGGGTGGCTTATACACAACAGATTTTTTTCACAGTTGTGTAGGCTGGAAAGTATAAGATCAAAGGGACACCAAGTTTAGTTTCAGGTGAGGACTGATTTTCTGGTTCTTAGGTGGTATCTTTTTGCAACATTCCCACATGGCAGAAGGACCAGTTAGCTCTCTGTGGTCTCTTTTATAATCACTTCCTAAAACCATCGCTTTGGGGATTAGCATTTCAACATATGGATTTAGGGGGATGCAAACATTTAGACCAAAGCACTTATCTTATATCATATGAAAATTAACTCAAAATGGATTGAAGACCTAAATGTGAGACCTAAACCTAAAAAACTCTTAGAAGAAAGCATTAAGGAAAAGCTTTATGACATTGAATTTAGTAATGATTTCCTGGCTGAAAATGACACCAAAAACATAGGTGACAAAAGCAAAAATAGTCATCAAAAGTTAAAACTGTGCATGAAAGAATTTGATCAACAGAGTAAAAAGGTCATCTACAGAATAAGAAAGTATTTGCAAATCACATATCTGATATGGGTTAATGTCCAAAACATATATAAAGAACTCCTTCAACTCAACAATAACAAAATTATCTGATTAAAATGTAGGCAAAGAGCTTGAATAGAGATTTCTCCAGAGAGGATATCCAAATATGAAAAGATATTGAGCATAATTAGTCATTTGAGAAATGCAAATCAAAACCACAAAAAAGATCAGTTGATAGCTATTTTTCCTATTAAAAAATAGAAAATAGGGGCTTAGGGATATAGCCATGGTTTCAATCCCCAGCACCACAAAAAAAAAAAAAAAAAAGAAAGGAAAAGAAAGAAAGAAAGAAGGAAAGAAAAGAAAACAGTAAATATTTCTGAGGATATAAGAAAATGTACAGTCACTGTGGAAAACAGTATAACAATTCCTCAAAAAATTAGAAATAGAGATACTCTATGATCCAGAAATAATTCTTTGGAATGTACACCCAAAAGACTTGAAGGCAAGGACTCATACAGATGTTTGTACTTCCCTCTTCCTAGCAGCATCATTCATAACAGCCAAGGCAGAAGCAACGTGAGTGGATAAATAAAATGTGGCAATTCCATAATGCAATATTATTCAGCCTTAAAAAGAAAGAAAATTATGGCACAGGCTACAGTATGCATAAACCTTAGGGACACTGTGCTAAGTGAAATAAGCCAGTCATAAAAGGCAAAAACTGTATGATTCGGGCTGGGATTGTAGCTCAGCGGTAGAGCCTTGCCTCGCATGTGTGAGGCCCTCAGCACCGCATACAAGGCAATAAAATAAAGACATTGTGTTCATCTACAACTAAAAAAAAAATATTAAAAAAAAAACTGTATGATTCCACTTCTTTGAGATATCTAGAGTAAGTCAAGTTCATAAAGACAGAGAGCACAATGGTGGTTGCCAAGGCTGGGAGGAGGAGGAAATGGGGAGTTTTTGTTTAATAAGCATGAAAAAATTCTGGAGATTGTACAACTATGTAAATACACTCAATACCCCTGAACTTCATGCTTCAAAATGGTTAAAATGGTAAATTTTATGTTATGGATATTTTAACATAATTAAAAACAAAAAGATAGCAATTGACAGAGAGACAGGGTTTTCATTTTTCTACCCCTGCTATCAGTTCCACACAGAAGGCTTGTAGGCACTGGGAACCGCCTAAATTCCCACAGGAAAAGGTTTCTTGTTTTTGTTTTTTTCATGGAACATTAAAAATCTTTGAAGACATGCTAATTTCAGAATACTCTTTATTCCTAAACTTTAGTAAAACATGTTTATGAGAGGCTTTTACTGCACTTGATTAAAAACAAAAAGCCTGTGTCTGATGTGTGTTCCATCACATCTGAGGCCGTCTTTCCTGAGCAGCTGCATCATTTAAATAAACCTGTGCTGTTTCTGCAATGCACGTTTTTGACTGAAAAAGACAGAAGCCCTTTGCTGACATTTTTGGACAAGGGAAAGCAGACCACCCTGGAAGTATTAAATGAAGATGCTGGCGATAGGACAGGAAATGTCATACAGGCATGATTATCCTTATTCTAGGGTTGAGGAAACCAAGGCCCAGAAAGGTGAAGCCACTTGCCACAAAGCATGTCTGTGACAGACCAAGACCTGGTCTCCCCCAAACTCTTATTGAAATCCAATTGCCATATGAAGGTGTTAAGAGGGTAGACCTTTCAGAGGTGAGAGATGAATGGGTTAAAGCTGTTTTCAAGACAGCAGGTTATTATTTCAGGAGTAGTTCCCTGATAAAAGGATGAAGTTGGGGCCCTATCTTTTCTCTCTCTTTCATGCTCAGTTGCCTGTCCACTTTCTACCGTGACATAATGCAGTACGAATGCCCTATCATATGTCAGCACCATGTTCTTGGATTTCCAAGCCTCCAGAACCATAGGCCATTTGTATTTACATTTTCATTCATTATAAATTATTTAGTCTGTGATTTCTGTTATAGCAGCATAAAGTAGACAGAGACACCCTCTGAAGGCTCCCTCTTGCCCTCTGATGCCGTGCTTATCTGGATGCTATGGATAAATGTGCAAGAGATGGCATGTATGTCAGGGCACTGGGCTGCCTTCTCCTTCCCCAAGCTCTTGCTCCCCAGGGAGCCGAATGGATGACTCTTTGGCTGCATGGATAAAAGGTCAAAAGTATGAGCTAATTGTGGCCTAAGAGTACCAGCTCTGAGTGACCTGATTTCACCCGGTGGGGATTCCCAGGCCTCTCCTCCCCAGGCCTATCCCAGGCATTGGTCCAGGCACCAGGCATTATTGGATTTAGCATTAAGTAAAATTGACATATTAAGCCTTTGGAACAAAGATGAATCAGGCTTAACAGTGAATCCTGGAATAGGGGAGGGAGCCCAGGCCAGAATGGCAGTAGGTCCTGACGATGCTCATCACTATCCCTGGTTCCTCAGCAGGTGGAGGCCATGTAGGTCCTGTTAGCCAGTCCCACCTCTGCTCTGGGAGGGATACACCAGGATGAAGCAATAAGGGTCACCCTGATTGCCACTTGTTTCCCAGTAGAGCTCAGTCCAGGAGGTGGTGATGGCTGCTCCAGCCTGAGTGATCTGCAGCCCAGCTCAGTCATCAGAAGAGGGCGAGGAAAAGTCTTGCCCCCTGAAGGGCCATAGAGCACAGGAATTGGGGGTGAGGATTTGAGGCTCTTACCTGGGTTTGAGACACAGTTCCACCACTTAATGGTCTTAAGTATGCCACTTACTGAATCGTGCCTCAGTTTCTCATTTGTGACATTTCATAGAAGGGCTTAGCCAGACACAGTGTTTAGTAAGGAGCCATTAAATGGCCACTTTGTTGCTATTTTAAAATTCAAAATGATCATGACTGTGGTTGTTAAGCAAGGACATAGAGCAGGATGAGACAGAGCCATTTCCAGACAGAGGGGCATCCACCTCCCACCTCCCTCCACCAGTCCCCAGCCCTCCTCCAGCAGCACCCCAAATCCTAGTCACCCACAGGTGTGGGCACAGGTGTCTCTTTCTCCAGAAGGCCTCCCTGGTGGTTGCTCCCACACCTGAGGTCCACAGCCTCTGTGAGTTACAAGGGCTCTCTTCCTTCCCTGAAAGCTGGTCAGGGAGGGGAACATCCTGCCCCAGTGGTCACAGGAACTAGAGCTCCATCACAAGCTTAGTCTCTCTGTGCATGAGGCCAGCCAAGTCCGGGGTGCATTTCCTCCCTGGAGCCCCTCTTGCTGGGAAGATCATCTTGCTCCATTTCACAAGTAATGAGGCAGATCTGGCTCCTCATCCTCACTGTGCTAGAAAGAAGTCTGTGTCCTCAGGCAGGTTACTTGACCTTTCTGAGCCTGTCCATCCCACACCTGTGCCCGTAACCACACAGTATCAGTGCTCTGGCTTCTGCTTTACCTCCATGCTTACTACAAGTTGGGAGAGTGTGCTATGGACTCGTCTTGGGTCATATCAGTGCATTTTGAGCAAGAGAAGCAAGAACACTCCCCATCCTCACCCTCACCTCCCCAGAGCAAGTGGTTACCAAGCTTTCAAACACTTCTGGCTTCTGCCTTGAAGAGTGGGGTTTAGGGGTGCTGCCATCTGGTGGCCACAGGTCATCAGGACACAGGAGTGGGAGCCATGTAGGCTTGGCAGGGCTGGAAAAAGCAGGCCCACCCACTGCTGGCCAGTCAGCTGGAGCACACCTTTTTTTTTTTTTTTTTGGCACCAGGGATTGAACTCAGGGGTACTCGACCACTGAGCCACATCCCCAGCCCTATTTTGTGTTTTATTTAGAGACAGGGTCTCACTGAGTTGCTTAGCACCTTGCCATTGCTGAGGCTGGCTTTGAACTTGCGATTCTCCTGTCTCAGCCTCCCGAAGTGCTGGGATTACAGACGTGCCCCACCGCGCCCAGCTGCTGGAGATCACCTTGAGAAAAGCCCAAGAAGCTGACTTCAGAGACCATACCTATGAGGCACAACAGCTTCATGGTTAGGCCCAGGAGTCCCACCAACTAGGTTCAGATCCTGTTCTGACACTTCCCAGGTCTATTACCTTGAACAAATCAATTGACTGCTCTGAGCCTCAGTTCCCTTGACTGTAAGGTGGGCAGCCTTCTCCAATGTCAGGCGCACATGTCCCAGAAGAAACTGGGGGCTTCCTAAAGCACCTCTTTTACTTCATTTTAATTTAAAATGGAATTTTTTATGAAACTCATGAACATTAGAGATTGAGCTCCAAAATTATGCTTAAGCGAAAAACAGGGCTTTCTGAGAATTTAGGGTTAGTGTAGGCTGCATTAGTCTCTCCCAACAGCCCCTCTCCTTGGGTGCATCTTCACTGCCCAAAGGTTCCACTAACAGCAGTTCTCACTTATCGGCTCTCCCTCAAGCAGGAGCACGGTGGCACATGCTTGTAATCCCAGCGGCTCTAGAGGCTGAGGCAGGAGAATCACAAGTTCAAAACCAGCCTCAGCAACGTAGCGAGTCCCTAAGCAACTCAGCAAGACTCTGTCTTTAAATCAGATACAAAAGAAAAAAAGGGGGAGGGACTGAGGATGTGGCTCAGTGGTTAAGCCTCCCTGAGTTCAATCTCCAGTACCAAAAAAGAAAAAAGAAAAAAAAAAAGCTAAGGTCAGAGAAGCTGCCTAACTTGCTTGAGGTCACACAGCAAGCAAGTTTTAGACCTGAGTATGCCTGGCCCTAGTGTGGTAGAAAGCCCTGGGGGTGGAAGTTCCAGGGCAATATCTGAGGAAGATGTTCCATCTCTGAGTTCTCCAAGAAACACATAATGGGGGGCATTTACGGATGCAAGAGTCCTAACACCAGATGCCCAACAACCAGAGGCAGTTGTAGCCAAGGAGCCAAGCAGAGCAAATCCTGCACCAGCAGGCAAGGAGGCTGTGCCTCCACTCCTCCCAGCTGTCACCCAGCTCCCTTGCAGCAGCACACATCTGCACGTGGGGAGCCAGCAACCAGCATTGGTTCTGCACACCCCTTCCCCATGAGCCTGGGGGATCCTCCCAGCTTCCAGAAGATAGAGCCTAGGCAGGACTTCCTCTTGCTAGATGAATTTCCTGGTTGTTTCTGTTCTCTTTGTTGCCGGGAAATGCTCTGACGCAAGCTACTGAGGCCACAGGGACTGTAAGCGCATCTCTTCTTCCCACACACGCTCACGCTAGAGCTGTGAGAGTAGACATAGCCCTCGCTTCACTGAGGTCAGGCTACAACAGGGGGGAGTGGGGAGGAGGAATTCCAACCCCAGGAGAGGAAAACTAAGACCCAGAGAGGGAGTAGGACTTGTCCAAGGTTGCATAACTAAGAGTGGCAGCACCCCCTGCCAAGCCTCTGCCCACTGCCCTGTTCGGGTGATGGGCAGGAATAACTGAGTACACTCAGACGTTGTCCAGAAGGCCAGTTTATATGGGGAGAACTGAGGAGGAGGCCATCTCTGATTTAGGGACACTCAGTGGGTCAGGTGGTCTTTGGAAGACCCATTGTGGACAGGCTCTGAAACATAGCCAGCTACGTTTGCCTCAGAAGACTCAGCCCCATGTATATTTGCAACCTTTGACATATCTCAGAGTGGTTATATGGGCTTCCAGTTATCATACATCTATCAGGGAAGTGCAGTCATCTGCACTCAGTGAGGGGACAGTGCTGGTAAGGGGCCTGGGGCTGCGTCTAGCTGCCCAGCTTGCACATGCCTTCTTCACCAGACAATCAGCGTGCTTGGAATATTGGCCTCAGAAGCACTCCTTTAGGTGTAACCTTTAGGTTACTACATTTCTCCCTAGTTTCCTGAGAAAGTTCCCAAGAACTCTCAAGAGAGCACTTTCTCAGTGACTTTGGTTCTCTTTCTTCAATATGAGGAGGACCCATGGTATCAGAGATGAGCTGAGGCTGCAGAAAAGGCAGCTGGAGACACAAAGACCGTGGTGGGGAACTTCATTAAGTTCCAGACACCTGTCAAAGGTCCCACTACCAACCATCCAGTGGCTCTGGGCGCCAGCCCAGCTCTTCTTCCCCATCTCACCCCTAATCTCACCTCTCCTGCCTGACTCACTGCTGAGAGAGCAGAAAACACTTGTCTCCAGACCCATAAGACTGGCCTCAAAGCAAGGCCCAGAAGGAGTTTGTGGCCCAGATTTCAGAAGCTATCTGGACCATGGAGGTAGCTATAGCAGGGCCTGGAAGTTTGGGAGTCAGTATGCCTACAGCTATGTGTTGCACATTTACTATGCAACATTATTAGGTCACTTCCCCTCTCTGAGCTTCTGGGTCAGTTGTTTGAGCCCCTGGCCCTCAGGCTCTTGGAGTGGGCAGAAATGGTCATGGAGTAGCCATCTTGGATCCCAGAACAGTAGCCTCGGGGAGAAGACCCAGAGACATTTAGAGGAAACATAGCCTCAAAAACCACTGCACTGAAAGGTCCCAAGTGCATGTACCTGCAAGAAGGTGCAGGGAGAGCTTCTGGAATGAGTCAGCGTCTGCTCAGGGAGAGCCAGCATGCACCCTTCTCCTCTCTTCACTTCTACCCAACTCAGCTGCACTCCTGATCTAGGGCTCTCCTCATTCTCCCTCCTTGGGGGTTCTCCCTACTCTGCTGGCCTTCCCAAGCCTCCACAACCTTCATTGTAACTGTTAATTTATCGTTCCATTTTCCTTTTATTAGGTTGTCACTGAGACATTAATATTCTTTTATTTATTTTTTGAGAGATTATTCTACGCATCCTTGACTTATTAGTATCTACCTTAAATTAGTAGTTTTTTTTGCATCCTGGACAATTCAAGGATCTTGGAACATTATAATTACAGTTAACCCTCCCACCTTCAATGCTACTGTTGTCATGGACTTTTATTATATATATATTTAAACATATTTTAAAATATCATCATCATTGTTTCATGTAGTAAATATTAACTTTGGTTTATCAGCACACACCCCTTTCAATTGTTCTTCATGTCTATGCTTCTATTTGGCATCATCTTCCTCTGCTTGAAGAGTACTGTGATTTATTTTAGTGTAGGTGTGCTGTTGAAAGATTCTGGTTTTGTTGTCTTTATTATTGAAGAATATCTGGGTATAGAATTCTAGGTTAGCAGTTATTTTCTTTTAGAATTTTAAAGATGCTATTGTCTAAAATTTCAGAATTTCATTGAAAAGCTAACCATAACATTTAGTATTGCTGATTTGAAGGTTTTGTGCCCTTTCTCAGCCTGCTTTAAAGACTTCCTCATTGACTCTGGTAGCAGTTTTACCTTGATAAGCTTAACCATGGTTTTCTTTTGTGTTTATATTTTTTGGAGTTCATCCTGCTACTTGAATCTGTAGGTTGCTGTCTTTGATCAATTTAAGAAAATCCTCAGACTAATTCTCTTCAAGTATTTCTTCTGCCCCATTTTCTTACTCATCTCTGGGATCACAATTACATATATATTTGATTTTTTCCTTCAGTGTGCCATATTTGTCTTTCATATTTCACTGAATTTGGCATCTTCTTTTCTTCACACAATTCAATCTAGATATAATCAACTGGCCTACCTTCCAATCTATCAATCATTTATTCTGTTAATTTATAACAAATCATTTATTAACCTATCTATTGAGTCCTTCATTTTAATCATTATATTTCTAGTTCTAGACTTAAATCTGATGTCTTTTTAAAAAATAAATTTCTATTCTGTGGTGAAATTATCCATCTTGCACTTATTTCCTTGTACGTAATAATAAAGTTTTTTTGTTTTGTTGTTTGGGGTTTTTTTGTACCAGGGATTGAACCTACGAGTGCTTAACCACTGAGCCACATCCAGCCCTTTTTTATATTTTATTAGAGACAGGGTCTCACTGAGTTTCTCAGGGCCTCACTAAATTGCTGAAGCTGGCTCTGCACTTGTGATCCTCCTGCCTCATCCTCTTGAGTCACTAGGATTACAGACGTGTGCCACTGCACCTAGTATAAAGTTATTTTTTAAAGTATTTGATAATTGCAATATCTGGATCTCTCTTGGACTGTTTCTTTTTTGAAAGTTGAAGTATGGCTTCTATAAAGCAAAATGTCTCCAGCAAACTAGGAAAATAAGGAACTTGAAAAAGAACATTGCAAAAAAGCCTTCAGCTGACATCATACTTAATGATAAGACATCAAATTTTGACACTAAGATCAAGAATAAGACAAAGATGTGCCCTTTTACCACTCTTTTTCAACATCATACTAAAAGTCATAGCTCAAGAAATAAGAAAAAAATAAATATGTAGTGGAAAGGAAGAATAAAACTATCTTTATTTGCATATGACAATTACCTATGTATAAAATATGAAAGAACCAAAAAAATACCCAACTCGTGGAACTAATGATTAAAGAAAGATTGCAGGATACAAGATTAATATAAAGAAATCTGTTACTTTCCTACATACAACCAATGAGTAGTGGAATGTGAGCTAAAAAGTACAATACCATTTATGCCAGCATCTATGTCAAGGAAATATTTAGGTATAAATCTAATAAAATATGTAACAGATATATAAGGAAAACTACAAAACTATGATAAAAGAAATTAAAAAGAACTAAATAAATAAATATCTCATGTTTATTCAACATTATCAAGATGTCAGTTCTTTCCACCTTTAGCTATAGATTAAATGCCCAAATAAAAATCCCACCAAGTAATTTTGTGGCCATTAACCAACTTATTCTAAAAGTTTACAGAGAGACAAAAGACTCAAAATAGCTAACATATTATTGAAGGAGGAAAAACAAGTTGAAGGATCGACACCACCCAGCTTCAAGATTTACTAAAAAGCTACAATAATCAAAATAGTGTGGTATTTTTGAAAGAATGGACAAATAGATGAATGGTACAAAACTGAAAGCTCAGAAATACACTACATAATATAGTCAATGATTTTAGACAAAGGAATGGTGAGAATACAATGAAGAAAAAGAGTTGTCTTTTAAACAAAAGGTGCTGAGACAACTAAACATCTACATGCCAAAAAAAAAAAAAATGAACCTAAGTCACAGAACTTACACCCTTCATAAATATTAATTCAAAGCTGATCACAGACCTAAGGGTAAATATAAAACCATAAAACTCCTAGAATATATTATTGAAGAAAATCTAGATGATCTTGGGTTTAGTAATGATTTTTAGATATAACACCAAAGGTATAGCCCACAAAAGAAGCAGTCAATAAGCTGGACTTCTGCTTCATTAAAGTTCAAAACTTCTGCTCTGCAAAAAAAGACACTGTCACTAGAACAAGAAAACAAAGCCACAAACTAGGAGAAAATATTTGCACAAAATATTTGATAAAGGACTGTTATGCAAAAGGAAAAAAATAAAAAAGAAAGAGCTCTTAAAATTCAAATATAAGAAAAAAAACAACTGGATTGAAAAATGGAAAAAGATCTGGACACTTTACCAAAGAAGATATAAATGGCAAATAACAAGTATATTAAGGGGCTGGGATTGTGGCTCAGTGGTAGAGCGCTTGCCTCGCATGCATGAGGCACTGGGTTCGATCCTCAGTGCCACATAAAAATAAGTAAATAAAATAAAGTTATTGTGTCCATTTGCAACTAAAAAAATATTTTAAAAAATGAGTATATTAAATGATGCTCAAAATTTTATGTCATTGGGAAACTTCCATTTAAAACAATGAGATACCACTACATACCTATTAGCATGCTGAAAATTCAAACAGAGATAATGCCAAATGCTGGCAAGAATACAGAGCATCAGGGACTCTCATTGATTGCTGGTCAGAATGCAAAATGGTACAACCACTTTGGAAGACAGCTTGAAAATTTCTTATAAAACTAAGCATACTCTTAACATATCCCATAATCCTGCTTTTTGATATATACCTAAGAGAGTTGAAAACTGGGGGCGGTTCCAAGACGGCGACCTAGATGGATACCGCGGTCAGTCTCTCCAGTACCAGAGATTGAAGGTGTGGAAATACCATCTCCCAGCCAGCTTCTGGACATCATCCTACAGCTACCTCTGCAGGAATTTCACTTGCGTGTGTACACAGGGCCACCAGGCAGCAGCCATTGCCACAAGCAGTGTGACTTCAGCAGCAAAAGGCGGCGGAGCTCCTGTGCTGGCAGCTCCGCTGTGGGTGGCTCAGAGCCCCAGCCCAGGGTTCGGCCAGGGCAGGGCGTGCTTCTACACGAGGGGGCGTGGGACAGCCCCTGGAAACAAACTGAACTCAACACAGAACACCGTGAATAGGCGGTGATTCCACCAGTGGTCCAGCCCAGAGTTACACCCTGCTGTGAAACCCACACCCCGGACACCAGCGGGAAAGCCCAGCAAGCAACAGACAACGCCACCTACTGGAGGTGAAAGGAACCATAACTGTTTATTTACATTGAGACTTTTTTTTTTACTTTTTTTTAATTCTTATTTTTTATTTTATCCATTATCTTTTTCTCCTAATATTTCTATTGTTTAATCTTTTTGTTTTATTTCACTGCTATTTTCTTCTTTCCTTTATTTCTTTTTCCTTCCCTCTTTTCTCTCTCACTCTTTTCCTACCCTCTAATCCCCAACAGTTGTGAAACCAAGTATTTGTTATACAGTGGGACATGGTAGATTGGGATTTATGAACTGTATACTAGAGTGGTAGTATATAGTTTTGTAACCCCCATTTGCATATGTTTTATTTTTTTTGCTAGCATCTCTCCTCGCTGTACTCTCTTTTCTTCTTCCTTACTGGTCTTCCCCAACTCTTGGTCGCTCTTTCTAGTAATAGCCAACTTCTCTTGGATTCCTTTTTCATGCTTTCTAAGATCTAATAACCATATCCTCACTTCCTACTACCCCAACATTCTATCCTGTACCCCATCCTCAACCTTCCTTAGCCCAACAACAGAAACTATAGACCCTTGTGCAAACTTATTGTTTATATAATAGATTGTAAAGGAACCCATATTTGATATATATCGTGACTAAACTGTAAATGTATTTGGGAGCTATTAGGAACTACTTGGTTTGAAACTATATATTGCTTGTATTGAGATCAGTCAATATTGGTCTCCCCCTTAAAAGAGAGGTATTGAAACCCTGCAGGGAAACTATACCCATATAGGAGTAAAAACTGTAACAACTTGGATCAGCAGTGCTAGAAGGAAAGACATGCAATTGACATGAAAAAACAAAGGAAGAAAGTGACTCAAACAAACCAAGATAACATACTATTAGAATCCATGGTCAGTACAGTAGAAGAAATGACAGATCAGGAATTCAGAATGTACATAATTTAAATGCTCTGTGACTTAAAGAATGATATAAGAGAGCAAGCCCAGTCAGCAAAAGACCATTTCAATAAAGAGATACATAGGCAAATACAGGAAGTAAAAGATCACTTAGATAAAGAGATACATAGGCAAATGCAGGAAGTAAAAGATCACTTCAATAAGGAGATAGAGAATCTGAAAAGGAACCAGACAGAAATACTTGAAATGAAGGAAACAATAAACCAAATTAAAAACTCAACGGAAAGCATCACCAACAGATTAGACCACTTGGAAGACAGAACGTCAGATTCTGAACTGAAGACAAAATATTTAACCTGGAGAATAGAGTTGACCACACAATGAAGATGGTAAGAAGCCATGAACAGAACATTTAAGAACTTTGGGATAACATTAAAAGACGAAACTTAAGAATTATTGGGATAGAGGAAGGCATAGAACTCCAAACCAAAGGAATGAACAACCTATTCAATGAAATAATATCAGAAAACTTTCCAAATATGAAGAATGAATTGGAGAATCAAATTCAAGAGGCTTACAGGACACCAAATGTTCAAAATCACAACAGACCTACACCAAGGCACATCATAATGAAAATGTCTAACATTCAGAATGAGGAGAGAATCTTAAAAGCCACAAAGGAAAGGAACCAGATTACATATATGGGGAAGCCAATTAGGATCACTGCAGACTTCTCAACCCAGACCCTGAGAGCAAGATCATGGCAAAGCATATACCAAGCGCTAAAAGACAGCGGATGACAACCAAGAATCTTATATCCAGCAAAATTAAGTTTTAGGTTTGATGATGAAATAAAAACCTTCCAAGATAAACAAAAATTAAAAGAATTCACAGCAAGAAAACTGGCACTACAGAACACTCTTGGTAAAATATTCCACGAGGAGGAAATCAAAAACAACAATGAAAACCTGCAGAGGGAGGAGCTACACTAAAGGCCAATCAAAGGAGAAACTCAGTCAAGTTAAAAACCTAAGAATAAACCAAAATGTCTGGAAATACAAACCATATCACCATAATAACATTGAATGTCAATGGCCTAAACTCAGCAATTAAAAGACACAGACTGGCAGGTTGGATTTTAAAAAAAAGACCCAACAATATTCTGCCTCCAAGAGACTCATCTCATAGAAAGAGATACTATCAGATTGAAGGTGAAAGGATGGAAAAAATTTATCACTCACATGGACTGCGTAAACAAGCAGGAGTTTCCATCCTCATTTCAGATAAAGTAGACTTCAAACCAAAGTTAGTGAAAAGAGATAAAGAAGGTCATTTCATACTGCTCAAAGGAATGATACATCAACAAGACGTAACAATCTTAAATATTTATGCCCCAAACAATGGGGCAGCCATGTTTGTCAAACAAACCCTTCTCAAATTCAAGAACCAAATAGATCCCAACACAATAGTAGTGGGTGACTTTAACACAACTCTCTCACCACTGGACAGATCTTCCAAACAAAAACTAAACAAAGAATCTACAAGACTTAACAAAACAATCAATGGTCTAGACTTAACGGATATTTATAGAATATTCCATCCTTCAACAAGCAAATACACGTTTTTCTCAGCAGCACATGGATCCTTCTCCAAAATAGATCATATGGTATGCCACAAAGCAAGTCTTAGTAAATACAAAAAAATAGAGATACTACCCTGCATTCTATCTGACCATAATGGACTGAAACTAGAAATTAATGACAGTTTAAAAAAAAGATGCCACTACAACACCTGGAAACTCAATAATTTGCTATTGAATAATGCATGGGTAACAGAAGACATCAGGGAAGAGATAAAAAAAATTCTTGGAGGTAAATGAGAACTCCGATACAACATACCAAAATCTCTGGGACACTATGAAGGCAGTGCTAAGAGGAAAGTTCATAGCATTAAGAGCACATATTCAAAGATGTAAAAGTCAACAAATCAATGACTTGACACTACCACTCAAAGCTCTAGAAAAAGAACAAAGTAACACCAAAAGAAGTAGAATACAGGAAATAATTAGAATCAGAGCTGAAATCAATGAAATTGAAACACAAGAAACAATTCAAAAAATTGATAAAACAAAAAGCTGGTTCTTCGAAAAAATAAACAAAATTGACAAACCTTAGCCACTCTAACAAAAAGAAGGAGAGAGAAAACCCAAATTACCAAAATTTGAGATGAAAAAGGAAATATCACGACAGACCCTGCTGAAATACAGAGGATAATCAGAAACTATTTTGAAAACTTATATTTCAGTAAAATAGAAAACCCTGA
>CM053405.1:111374201-111416330 GCA_028644305.1 Xerus rutilus
TAGGAAAACTGGAAGTCCATTTGCAGTAAAATGAAACTAAACCCCTATCTCTCACCATGCACAAAACTCAACTCAAAGTGGATTAAAGACCTAGGAATTAGACCAGAGACCCTGCATCTAATTGAGGAGAAAGTAGGTCCAAATCTTCATCACGTGGGATTAGGCCCCGAATTCCTTAACAAGACTCTTATAGCACAAGAAATAAAAGCAAGAATCAATAAATGGGATGGACTTAAACTAAAAAGCTTCTTCTCAGCAAGAGAAACTATCAATGAGGTGAACAGAGAGCCTACATTTTGGGAGCAAATTTTTGCCACACGTACATCAGATAGAGCACTGATTTCCAGGATATATAAAGAACTCAAAAAACTTAACACCAAATAAACAAAAAACTCAATCAATAAATGGGCTAAGGAGCTGAATAGAAACATCTCAGATGAAGATATACAATCAATAAACATATATATAAAGAAATGTTCAATGTCTCTAGCCATTAGATAAATTCAAATCAAAACTACCCTCACATTTCATCTCACCTCAGTCAGAATGGCAGCTATCCAAAATACCAGCAACATTAAGTGCTGGTGAGGATGTGGAGAAAAAGGTACACTTAAACATTGCTGGTAGGATTGCAAACTGGTGCAACCAATCTGGAAAGCAGTATGGAGATTTCTTAAAAAACTTGGAATGGAACCCCCATTTGACCCAGCTATCTCACTCCTTGGCCTATACCCTAAAGACTTTAAAACAGCACTCTACAGTAAAGCAGCCCTTCAATGTTTATAGCAGCACAATTCACAATTGCAAAACTGGGGAAGCAACCCAGACGTCCTTCAATAGATGAATGGTTAAAGAAACTGTGGTACATATACACAATGGAATATTATTCAGCAATAAAAAAGAATAAAATTATGGCATTTGCAGGCAAATGGATAGAATTGGAGAACATTATGCTAAGTGAAGTAAGCCAATCCCAAAAAAACAAATGCCAAATGTTCTCTCTGATTAGTGGATGATGATGCATAAGGGGGGTAGGAATGGAAAACATAGGAGAAATGGAACTGTGGATGTGGCAGAGGGGAGGTGGGAGGAGGGAAAGGGGAATGGGTATAGTAAAGATGGTTGATTGAGATAGTCATCACTATCCTTGGTTCATGTATGAAGACACAAATGGTGTGATTCTATCTGGTCTGCGACCAGACAAATGGAAAAATTGAGCTATACATATGTACTATGACTTGAAATGCATTTAAATAAATTATAAAAAAACTCAAAAAAAAGAGAGTTGAAAACTTATGTCCATACAAATACTTGCACACAGGTATCTAATGCAACTTTATTCATACCTTTAATTGGTAGATGAATGGGTAAATGTACTGTGGTACATCCAGACAGTGGAACATTATACAGTGTTCAAAATAAGTAATTAATCCATGAAAAGGCATGGAGGAACTTTCAATGCATATTACTAAGTGAAAGAGGCCAATCCGAAAAGGTTACATATTGTATGATCCCAGCTACATGAGATTCTAGAAAAAGATAAAACTAGAAGATAACAAAAAGATCAGTGGTTGCCAGAGATGGAAGGAAAAGGATGAATAGGTGGAGCATAGAGAATTTTTAGAGCAGTGAAACTATTCTGTATAATACCCATCGAGCCAAATGTAAAACCACAAGCTTCCAACTTGTTTTTGTCTCTCTGTACACACTATGTCACTGCTGCACTTTGATCATTTCTGAAAATTCTCTCATGCTGCTTTCCAGTTATGGTTGAATGAAGTCTATCTCAGATTCATTTACTGAGAACACCTCAGTTTCCCAGAATGTGACCTTATTTGGGGATGGTGTTTCTGCAGAGGTAGTCAAGTTACAACAAGGTCATTAAGGTGGGCCCTCATCCAATGCAGAGAGAACATCATGTGAGCATGAAGGCAAAGGTCAAGATCAAGCACCTACAAGCCATGGAATGCCAAAGATGATCAGCAAACCACCAGAAGCTAGGTGAAAGGTGAACAGATTCTCTTCCATACAGCCTGCTGGAGGAACCAGCTTTGTCAAAACCATGGTCTTGAACTTCTAGTCTTCAGAAATGTGAGGTGACATTTTTGTTGTTTAAGTCACCCAGTGTGTGGTCCTTTGTTAGGGCAGCTCCAGAAAATTGACAGACCAGTCAATACATCTTTCAGAGATAATATAATACTCTGATTTCTGTCACCTATGGGCTAGTTTTGCCTGTTCTTATACTTTATATTTATAAAATCATATATGCCTTTTTCCCCTGTTTCTTTTGTTCCATGTTTTGAGATTTATTTTTGTTGTATCTCTAGCTCATCCTCTTCTGCATTGCTCTGTAATGCTTCATTGTGTGCATTTCATACAATTTGTTGGCCGGTTTTTCTATTTGTGAACATTTGGGTTGTTGCCAGTTTTTCCTTAATGAAAAAATGACCACTTCTCTGATCATTTTGTGAATGTATTACTGAGGCTATTTCTGTTGTCTGTTTTCTTCTTGTATGTGGTTCTCTCTCTCTCTCTCTCTCTCTCTCTCTCTCTCTCTCTCTCTCTCTCTCAGAATGCCTGGTAATTTTTAAATGAATCATGGAACATCATTAATGAAAAATTGTGGCAACTCTGTATGATATTAACTTTGTCTAGCAGGAATTTAATTTCCTTCCAACAGGCAGTTAGAAGAGAGACATCATTTGGAGTTGGGCCTTAGTCTTCTTTACGTTGGGTCTTCTTTGGCTTTCCCTTAGTTCCGGGTGAATCCTATGGGTCTCAATTGAAAGCCTGGGTGTTCAACAGGTCCCTTCTTCCTCGGTTGGCTATGAACTCTAATTTTGGTCCACCCAGTGCCATGAGACTTCCTAAGCCTCTGCTTGACTTTTCATTCTTTTAGCACTTGCTTTTACTTGGGGTCTCAGCTTCTCATCCCACCTGCTGCCACTTTCTGTTCAGTTTTTAGGCCCATGTCACTTTTAAACTGGCAAATGCCTCACAAGGAAGAGGCTTAAATGAACAGGTTTCTGCTCTCCTGAGTTCTAGCTGCCTGTTGCTCTCCAATGCATTCAGATTTGTAAAAACCCAGCATTTATAGTTGTTCTTGGTGGGAAAGTGTCTATAACCACCTCTTTTGGCTGGAGCTTCATCATTAAACTTGGTTCCCATTCATTGAGTCTTCTCTGTGCCAGGCACCATACCTAAGGCACTTTGATACTTTTCCCTTTTCTTTTCTGAATACTCCCAACAGTTCTCTGAAATAGGTATTCTGACCATTCCCATTCTATAGGTAGAAAACACAAGGCTCTGAGAGCTGAAAAGATTTAACCATAATTCTATGTCTTTAATGAAGACATGGAAGGTGAATCAAACATGATTGATGTCAAAGTCCAGACCCTTAACTGCTAAGCACCCAGCCTCTTGAGTCTGGCCTTGAGGTCAGAACTTGGCTCCAGGGCCTTTCTGCTCCAGAAAGCCCTCCCATTGCCATCCTTCTGTAGCAAAAACTGTGCCTGAGTCTCCCTGAGCCTGCAGTGGTGGTGCTGGCATCCCAAGCATGACCCTGACTGGGCAAGCCTCTCTGGCACCTCTGGCAGAGACCTGGGCTTGCAGGAACACAAAGAGAACCCAGGCAGGAGCCTGTACTTAATGCATTGGGCACTCTAAATGCAGATACAATTCCCATTTCTGGGGGATGTGGTTGCCTAGGAAGCCTGAGTGGTGGTATCACATTGGCTGGGGTAGGTAAGGATGCGTGATTGTGGTTAGAGTTCTCTGTTTTCCTGTTAGTTACTAAGCAACAAACCAGAGTGAAGGAAGGACCTAAGTGCTTAGAGTAGAGGAAGCAGGCAGAGGGATCTGTCAGAAGCCACATGGGTTGCTCATGATCAGTGAGTAAGCAGTGGGCTGGGGGCAGTGAGGGGGACCAGGCACCTGCTGGCTGATTGGGGTGGCCCCGTCTTGCACCCTTTAGCTATAAACACTCTGAGAGGCCCCGAGATAGCCAGGGTCTGATGAGAGAAAGAAAGGATAGTGCTGCTGACTCATTCTGGGGCTTTGTGCTTAGCACAGACCTTCCTGGGGCCTTGACTTCCCCGTGCATCAGATGGGCACGTGTCTTCAGTCACCTTGGCAGGGTGGTGGGTAAGGAGGGTGACATGAACACACTGGTGGACTGCGACGAGCCATGCCACGTGAGGGGTCAGCACTACCATGACATTCATTCAGAACCCACAGTTGGGGGTGGGCATCCACCTTGACCTTTTCTAGACTGCTTGTAGCTCAACAGAGCCAGGAGGAGTGGCCACAAAAGACATAAGAGGCATCTTTCTCCAGGCTCTTCAGGAGAGGTCATCTTCTGAAAGTGGCCTTTCTCTTCTGCTACACCTTGCCTTTTTTGGGGGGAGTGGGGGTGCTGGGTATTCATGGCCTTGTGCATGTGAGGCAAGCACTCTACTAATTGAGCTATATCCCCAGTCCCTGCACCTCACCTTTTCTTGAGACCCTCTGGGACTGCCACAATGCCTATAGCCTCCTTAGCCAACCTCCATCCAGCCAGAATGAGCTCCTCATAGTGTGGGAGCTCCTTGCCAGTGGCCATCTGTCCACCCACAAAGGTCTTCTTTCCAACACACCTGGGCAACTTTCACCCCATTCAACAGCCAGGGGGGAAAGAAACTTGTGGACACTGGGTTTGGGGTGATAGGAACACTGCAACCCAGGAGGGCACCCCACCTCTCAGAAGGACCCTCCTAGAAGGCCCCTCCTAGTTGGGATTTCCCAACTCCAGGCAGTGAGTTACACTTCTGCAATGGAAAATTACACTTTTGTTTTCTTTCCTAAGGAGAAAAAAAGAGGAAGAAAGCAACAAAACCCAAGTGTGTTCTGATACATCATGCTACTGAACCGCAGCCATAAGAAGCATCCCTGGCCTTGCCCCATCCCAGACCCACTCCCTCCAGAGAACTCACAGATGCAGGGCTAATGCAGATGAGCTGCTGGTCATAAGGTAAGTGGAGGTCAGAGGGACTAGAACCCTCAGGGGGGCTGGGAGAAGGGATCCTCTTCAGACACACACTCCAGAGTGTCTTTCCAGACAGGAGGGCTGTGTTTCTGCTTCCATAGACCGGCTGGGATCCAGGAGACACGAGAATGCCTCTTTAGGGCTCCACTCTGGTGGGTTATTTCTGTTAGCTCTGGATCACTCAACAGAGCAGAGCAGAGTGGCAGTACATCCTTTCTGAGAGATTTTTCCAGGGTCTCCACCCCTAGGGATTGGTTTCTAGAAGTGAAGTCTGAGTTTCTGGTCAAATCTGAAGGCATGGATGCCCATCCCAGCTATCCTGGAGAAATGTGGACAGAGGTACTAGTACCTAGAAAAGGCGTATCCCAAGAGGCCCAGGCCTCACTGTCAGACTGGAAGGTCAACATTAACTTATTACATCCAAAAGGCAGAAGGTGCAGAGGGTTGGACAAAAGGAGAGACAAGGATTCTGTGCCACCCGGTAGTCTCCTTGTCCTACAGCCCTTAAGGACTACTCTACTATTTGTGGTTTCTTGGGACCTGATTTCACTATGTATGGGTTTCTCATTTAGTCCAGATGTGCCTTAGACACTTTCTGTGGCCAGGTGCTCCCTGTACTGGTTAATGGGACACACTCTACCTGCCCTTGGGAGACCTCAGGGAGATAGGAGAGGAGTTCGAGGAAGACAGGACAAGGGCTTGCAGAACTCAAGTATGCAATGCTTGGGGGCATTGGGTGGGGGTTGGCTTGGTGCCCCAGAAGGGATTCTCCCTCCTGTGGTTGCCAGATGATACAAAGGGATCACCTTCGGGGTGGGGGGACCTCGTAGAAGAGGAAGCATTTGAACCTGGTCTTCAATAATGAGGAGCATTTGGGATGGAATATGGGTATGTGGAGCGACAGAGAGTTTGTGTTCCTCAAATCCATGCAGGAACAAAGCTGATCATTGGAAGTGGCCTTATGGTATGTGCCAGTGAGATTCTACAGGAAAAATCCCTGGAGATGGAGTGTAGGACATATGATGTGTGCACTTCTTGCTGTGGTGGACATTGTGGTTGCCTCCACTGAGCCCCCTTGGGTTCTTTAGTGAGTGATTTCTTAGCACTCTTCATTTTTTGCATCAGCATCTCCTTTCTGCTCAGAGGTGAGGATGGGATGCTCACTTCCCTCACAAGGGAAAAGTGTCGAGCATAGTGCCTGGCCCACAGGAAACGCTTAGAAGGTGCTTGCTGTTCTTATTCTCCCTTTCTGATGCCCAGAACCAAGTAAGTTGCCCTCTCCTATGTCCCTCCACACCTCTAGAGCTAGGAACACTATCTCCTCCTCCATCTGGATGCTCCAAAGGGTAAGGAATTGGTTGCACCTGCTTCTCTGCAGCAACTGCTTCAGTGCCAGGCTTAAAGGAGAGCTTGGGGAGGGTTTGTTGTGTGAATGTAGGATAGAAAGATGATGTGGACTGTCTGTCTACCCTTCCCTTCCTATTCAAGTGGGACCAACTTATCTCCAAATGCTAGTCCACCAAAACCCCACCCTGCAAGGCAGTATGCTCCATCCCCTGCATGGAAAGATGGACATACTTATAATACAGAAAACCAAGACTCAGAGAGGATGGGTGGCATGTCCTACTCCCTAAACACAGGAGAGATGAAGCTAGCACTGGACTCAGTTCCACAGCAGTTCCATCCTTGGCTTCATCCTGGGTTGGGCAGAATGAAGGTATCCATGGACACGTGTTTCTGATTAGCTAAATGTGGCTGGGGTGGGGGTCCCTGAAGTGAACAGGCTGTGTGACCTCAGGGAGCCACCAAGGTGTGTCTGTTTTCCATCCTCCCAGGATCTCATCCATGGAAAGTTCCCTCACAGTCCTGCGGGTAAGCCTGTACCACCCCACGCCGGGCACTGTCGCCTTTGTCAATGTCCCACTGGAGTTGCAGCATGACACCAGCCCACTGCTGATTGGGCGGGGGCATGATGCCCACCTCCAGCTACAGTTGCCCCACCTTTCCCGCCGACACCTGTCCCTGGAGCCCTACCTGAAGAAGGGCAGCCCTCTGCTGGCCTTCTGCCTCAAGAACCTGAGTCGCAAGAGCTGTGTGTGGGTCAATGGGTTGCTACTGAGGTTCCTGGAGCAGGTCCCCCTGAACATCATCAACAGGGTATCCTTCTCCAACATCCAGATGACTATCCACATAGAGGAAGGCACCTCCCTTGAGGCCTTTGTCTGCTGTTTCCATCTGAGTCCCTTACCCCTGATTTACAGACCCAGAGCTGAGGAGACAGACGAGTGGGAAAGCATTCCCCGGGGGGAGCCCCTCCTGGGTTCAGGAGAGCGAACTCCAGTTCACCTGGGGTTCTCCACGGCCCCTCCCAGTCTTGGCACAGCACTCTCCAGTCAAGCGCTGGAGGAGGAACAGAAATATAGCTCTAGAGGGAGCTGCCAGACACTGCTCTCTGCTAGCCCTGCCGCTGAGAGCAAGCCTTGCTGAAATAGGGCTTGAAATATTTGAGCTACATCATGCGAAGTTGACATGGAAGGTTGACATTCGGGGCGTGCTGGCTGCCTCACTTATAATGAACCAATTCTGCAAACGCTGAGCAGCCAGGGGTGGAGAAGCGCCTTCCGTGGCTAGGAATAATGGGAACTTCATATACTTTTAGAGGCCCTGAGGGGTTCTGGGGAGACTCTCTCAGCATTTCTCCACATTTCTCCCCTTTTCTGACTAGGAGTTACTTTATGTTGCTCATTTCATACACTGCATAAGAGGAGGAGCTTAAGGTTGCTGCAAGAATGCACGGACACATGTAGCAATTACGTTTGTGGTAGCTTGGGGTTACCTTCAGCTTTCAAATACCCAGAGGCACTCAGGGCTTAGGGAAGCCTGGGTTTAATAAACTGCAAGTATTTCATTAAGCTGGCATACCCAATAGGATTCCCTGCTCCCCATATGGGCCACGTGAACGCCACATTGTCATGCAGAGGTGGGGGTGGGAAACCTAGAAGAGGTGTAAGAGGAAATTGGAAAGGTAGAGGCTCACATTTCTGGAAGGAGGCAGGCAGAGCTCAGCACTTCCAGGATGGGAGCCAGGAGCTGGGCTTGCCTGGAAATCCATTGTCACCACTGTCATCATGGACTTCCTCATCCTCATGCTCTCCCATTCTTTGTTACTTATGAATCAAAACTTTGGCCAAGCCAAGAGCAAAGGTCTTCAGAAAAAGGTGGTTTTCCCAGAGTAAATGGGCTCTTTCAGGACGAATTCTGCAAGTGGGGATGTTGTGTTAGAATTCAGTTCAGAAGTTATTTCACTCAGAGTGTGTCATATATCAATTGAGGGAGGTGGTTTTTTCAAAAAAAGGGATTGGTAAGGAGCCGGGCAGGCTAAGGGTGGGAGAGTGCCTCTGTGAACTGGGGGTGCAGTATGACAGCAGCCACTTGCCATGCTATCCCAGGAGGGGAGAGTGTGGAATAGAATCAGTGTCCATCCATGTAATAGAGGTTGAGACCTACAAACTCAGATGGTCACCATGGTCCAGGGCATCCAAGACGCTGCACCCACTGGCTGACATGTGTTCCTTGGGCTTGTAACCACCTCTAATTTTTGCCATTTCCCACTAAAGAAAAACCCCTTTGCATTGATGGCTGGCGACAGGAGGTTCAACTCTGCTCCCAGGCCCTTAGCCTCTTCCCCCTGGAGAAGTTAGCACTGGATAAGACCCAGCCATGTCTTTGATTGGGAAGCTTCCCCTCCAATTGGAAATTAGAGTCAAGTACTACTCAGATCACAGCCACAAGGCAGAGGAGAGCATGGTCTGCAGGGAGGGGACTGATCAATGCCATGAACCGCCCCTCGGAACTCCCAAAGCAGTCCTTCCCTCATTCATTCAACAAACTTTCATTAGTCACTCCCTTGTGCCAGACATGTACAAAGCCCCAGGAACCAGCAGTGAACAAAGCTGACAAAGTCTCCACTTCCATAGGCTCAGGAAGACTATAGGTTACTTACATAGGTTCAGGAGCCAGTGACTTTGTGATTGGTGCTCTAGTCATTGTATTTTCTCTCTTCCAGCTGGGTGGCTTCGTCTACTATGTACTCAGCACTCTGCTGGGTGCGGTATATGTAGCTTTATCCCACCTCACAGCATTCCAGATAGGTGGCAAATCATATTAACCACATTTTACAGGTGAGGAAACTGAGGCTTACAAATGTTAATTATTTTGCCCAATTCTACACTGTTTTCACCTATATTTTTCAATCTTGAAAATTACATGTAAAGTGCTCAGTGCCATGCCTGTCACACAGTAGGCATTCATAAGAGTCAGCCATTGTCATGGGACCTGAGAGAAAGAATCAAATAGGTATAAAGTCTAAGGCTCACTGCAAACCTGCAGCTCAGGAAGATTTGAACACCGGCAGGCTGGCTCCAGAACCCAAGGGCTTGTCGCCTTTTGTGATTCCCTGATGGAGGGTTTGGTTTTAGCCCTGGACCTGTGAGCAGTCAGGAGGGAATTCTGACCTGTTTTTTTTACCAAAAGGCCCAATAGTCAGGGTTTGCAGAACAAGAGACTGCTGGGGCTGGCAAGAAGTAGCCATATCAGTTATCAAGAACACAAACAGTAAGTGTTGACAAGGATGTGGGGGAAAAGGCACACTCATACATTGCTGGTGGGACTGCAAATTGGTACAACCAATCTGGAAAGCAGTATGGAGATTCCTTAGAAAACTTGGAATGGAACCACCATTTGACCCAGCCATCCCACTCCTCGGTCTATACCCAAAGGACTTGAAAAATAGCATACTATAGCGACAAAGCTACTTCAATGTTTATAGCAGCTCAATTCACAATCGCTAAACTGTGGAACCCACCTAGATGCTCTCCAATAGATGAATGGATGAAGAAACTGTGGTACATAAACACAATGGAATATTACTTAGCATTAAAAGAGAATAAAATTATGGCATTTGCAGATAAATGGATGGAGTTGGAGAATATCATGCTAAGCGATGTAAACCAATCCCCCAAAACCAAAAGCTGAATATTCTCTCTGATATGTGGATGCTTATCCATATGGGGGGGACATGGGAAGAATGGAAGAACTTTGGTTAAAGGGGAAGGAAACATGGAGACAAGTAAATGGTGGAATGAGATAGACATCATTTCCCCAGGTACATGTATGACTGCACATATGGTGTAATTCTATATCATGTACAACCAGAGAAATGAAAAGTTGTGCTCCATTTGTGTACAATGAATCAAAATGCATTCTTCTGTCATGTACACTTAATTAGAATAAATAAATATATGTGTATATATATATGTGTATATGTATATATATATAAAGTGGCCATGTGTAGTTTGGTCTGGTGAAGTCCATTGTTTGGAGCTGCTGATTCTAAAGGCAGCCATGATCCCTCACAGACCGAAATGCTGCCCAAAGGATGCATTACAGAGCACCTCCCACCTATGGAAACTGAGAGGCCATGACTGGAGATTACACCTGAGCATCAAAGACTGAAGAGAGCAAGCTGATGGGAACACTGTGAGTCCCCATGTGCAGCTAGCTCCTTGACTCCTTGGAGAACTTTTGAGACAAGCTGCTGCCACTGAGAAACCCTCTCCGGGGCCTGGGTGAGGGTTCTCTCCCCTCCAAAAGGGAACAAACCCACCCTGCTGAGGTTCTCCAAGACAGAGCAGTCCACTTCCTCCATGGTAGACTCTGTGACTTGACTATTTGAAATGAAGAGTCTATGAGGCCCTTGGGGACCCAGGATGCACCGAACAGCAGGCTAAAGAATCACAGGCCAGACACAGGATGGGCGGGAGCCAGGAAACATCTGGTTTGTTGTTTCAGACTCTACCAACTCACAAAATTTCCCCAGGAAACTCAGACTTTGCTTTTTACTAAGTTTTCAAGACAGCAAAACTCTGCCCATCCCAGGCTCCACTTTTCTTGAATAGATCCATGACACCTACTCCACTCTCCTAGCAGCTGGAATTTCCAGGTTGGCTTCAGGGCCCTGGGCTACACACTTGACACCACTTCCCTTGCTGCACAGACAGCCTGAGCAGGGGTGAGTCCCTCCCTACCATCTCCTCTGTATTCTCTCAATTCCCACATACAGGGTGGCTCAGTAGCCTAGGAGCATGCAGCCCATCAGCCCAGAGACTCAGGGACACACACAACCATGTGGACACCATGGTGGTTCTGAGCTGGAGCTCTGTGGTCAGACTGCTCCTGGGTTAGAATTTGTGCTGCCCACTTACTAGTTCTGTGATCTTTGACAAGTGACTCAAACCCCCTGTGATGGAGTTTATTCTAGAAAACAAGGACAATAGCAGCACCTACCCTCTTAGAGTCATCACAGAGGTCAAATGAGGTTCCGCATGTAAAGCATGTAGTACACACAATAGGTGCTGAAGAGGGTCAGCTATCATTGGCTAGTTCAGTGAAACAAATTGAACACATGTAGACACAGGGACTAGTTCACATGTGTGCACACACACATCTGCTAAAAGGAGCTACATCAATTACAGTCATATAGACCCCAGAGCATTACAATTCTCTCTGAGACAATGTTGGGAAATTTAGAAGTCCTCCTCCACGTGGTACTTTAAGGCACCTTAACCCTCACACTCCTCTGCTTTTCCAAAAATGTGAATCTTCCCAATCCATCTGTTAGCTTGCAGCATCCATGCAAGCCAACATGTCAATGGAAACACACATGCCTCACACACAGCCACAGAGCAGGGCACCAAAGCCCAAGGCAGTACCATGAGGAAGCAATGGCAGGCACATCAGATAATCTAGTTTTGCCATCGCCTAGACAAAGGAAGCCTGTGGCTGACCAGGGCCATCCCATGTGGTGCATCAGCACACGAAGACCACATCTTCCACATTTGTCTCTCCAGTAAGAACTCAAGCTCCATGCGGACAAGCCCACAAGTTGTTGGAGCTGGGTAAAGTGCAGATGGAGAGACAGATGGGGCATTGATGGTCAAGGCAGCAGTTCCTAGGGTGCTGAGGCCTCAGCCTGGTTTCTTAGGCAAGGTGCTGGTGGGCTGAGGCCCAGAGTGGAGGGAAACCAGTCATCCAGCCAGAGTGAGAAGGCTGCTGTTTCTGCCTCCTCTGGGCCTCAGTGGGGCAGACCAGGGCCTCCTACTGGGGCAGAAAAAGTAGGTGCTTCCTTCTCGTTCCTGAGCCTCTGTAACCACAACTCAAGAGGAACCTGAGGTTTGGGGATTCCATGTGGTGATTGCTGAGGAAGGTTGATGGATTCAACAAGGCGCTATGTCACGGAAAGAGAGAGACAGCTCTCAGCCCGTACTGCCAATTCCCAACAGAGGCACACAGGGGACAGGCAGCCTCAGGAGGTTCTGGGAGGGGCCCTGAGCAGTAGAAGTCAGGAACAGGACTGACTGGATTGAGTCCAGCCTATCGCCTACCAAGTGTCCATAGGATGTGCTCTGAGCCCTCTCCCTGACCCTTGTGTAGTGAGGGCAGTACCTGCAGACCCAAGCATACACCAGCAACACAGCCCTGCTGTACTCTCATTTCATCTGCACACACCAGAACTATTAGATTCCCTGAGGTCCTAGGAGGCTAGAATGTAACCCTGCTGGAGGCATCTACATCTTCAAAGAAAAGATCAGAGAGGGCAACGCTTAACCTGAAGGAGCATGTTTTGCAGAAGAAAGAGTGGCATTAAAGGTTTCCAAGCAGGCCATTTGAGGACAAGGTCTGGTGGTGGCTGATGTCACTATGGTCCACGTGGCCCACTGTGCCCTCTCTCCAGCATGGCTTCCCTGTGTCAGCTCTACCTGTGTCCCACTCACTGCCATCCCAGAACCTCAGCCCCTCCAAGACTTGAAGGGAAGAGTTAAAAGTCTAGCACCTCAACCTTTAGGAGGAGATGCCATATCTAATGAACTGGGTTTGTGTTGTGGGGCTGCGATTCCTCTTACCTTTAACATGAACTCACATGAGGATTAAAGTGAAATAAAACCTACCATTTGAGTTACATTCTCAGCTGATTGGAAACATGCATTACCTCCGCGTGACCGGGCTGTGAGAAGGGAAGTTATTATCTTTCTTTAGAGTTTGTAAACTCTTTATGGCTCGAGCAGCTTTAATCCTGCTGGGGGAAAAAATGAAGCAGGAATAAATTGCTCCCATTTACCTTTGTTTTCCAATCACACGCTCCAGTGGGAACAAAACATCCTAAGTGGAGAGCCAGGTGATCCCCGACAGAAGAGTTTAATTATTTTCTTCTTCAGGCACATGAGTTGAAAGGAGTTTAAAGTGACATTTGGCAAGGGGGCTTGTGCCACAAAAATGTGCACTCTGGTGAGGATGCCAGCACCCCCCAGGGCCGTTACTAGGTCTTCTGCCTTTTCCTTCCAGAGGAAAATGGCCTCTATCCTTACAATGCTTACTTCTTAATGGGTACTTGCCACACAACACCCAGCCCTAGACATTTGGGAACAACCAGGAAAGAGCCAGAGAAAGCACAGATCTGAATCAAAATCAAATCAATGTGGGTATGAAGGACAGACCTGCAGGGGCAGAGGCTCTGGAGAGGCAGGAGATTTTGTTTCTCCAATGTTATTTCTCTGATCTCCTGAGTTACTTCACAACACAGGTCTGGGCAAAGCCATCAGGGACAACCCCCACCCCCAACAACCCCAGCTCTAAACCCAGCTTTCTAACAGCTGGAAGAAGGCCTGGCTGAGATGTCCGTCTTGCTTTCCTTTAAAGACAGGGGTACTGTGGGAGATTTCACAATAAAGCAGAGGCAAGGGCCGTTGGAGGAAGAGTTCAGCCAGACAGGCAGACCTGGAGTTTCTGATTGCTATGAGGAGCCAGAACATCATGATGTCACTCTTCTCAAGAGCCTGCTGCAGGTGTGCTGGGAACATGGACCATGTTAAGTTACCTTGTTTAGGGGGTGTATTATTCAGGATCCAGTCAGGGGGGAAAAAACACACACACACACTCTAAGTATTCAAAAAAAAAAAATTAGGAAATTGGGTACACACGTGGCAGAATTCCTGAGAAGCCAAATAGGAGTTGCAATTGAGGGATTATCATGAGTAGGAAGTTGCTGTCACTACTGGCTACAGCCTCTGGAGCTGGAGGGACAACCAAGAAAGGTGGTGTACTCGGAACAAGAGTGGATGCTATCCAGCACAGGGCCAGAACTGCCCTGGACAGGCGCCCCCCGCCCCCACTCCCCGCTGCCGCTGCCGTGGAAGTGGCGACCTCAGAGAGAGGCTTCCCACGGCAGACTAGAACCACAGAGGAGAGCTGGCTGCCCACTGTCGACTCGGGTGTCTCCATCTGAGACGCTGGGAACGGAGAGAGAGCTTGGCCTCTCTACTTCTCTGGCCGCTCTTCTTTCTCCAATGCTTCCCATTGGCTGAAGCTAGCGAGAAGGCCCGCCCACCAGGGCCTCCCATTGGCTGAAGCTAGCTAGAACAGCTGGCAAGCTGAGACTGGCAGCCAGAGGTGCGTGGCCGGACCCTGCTTTTTAGGATAGAGCAGAGGAGGGAAAGAGAAAGCAATGGATTCAAAGACAGTCAAATGCTAGCGTGAGCCAATTAATATGTCCATATCACTACCCCTCAGCTTTGCCTGGGGCCCTGGAGTGGCCACCAAATAGGAAGAGACAGGCTGCAGTTTTATTGGGGGTTCCTTAAGGTGGTGAGCAGACTCCACCTCCATCACCATCCTCAACTTAAATGACCTTCAGCCTCTGTAAGAAAGGAAAGAGAAAGGCAAAAGGGATAGGTTCGGCATGGGGAAACACCGAAGAGGGCCAGGTGTGGCTTGGATTGGCCTTTACACATCCCGCCAGTATGCTGACATGCTCAGTATGAGCTTCCCCTCTCCCAGGAGGCAGGGCATAGAGCAGAAACAGGTGTCTTCAAGCCCTGACATTCAAATCCCCGCTGCCCTCCATGCACTGACTCTGGAAACTTCCTTCACAACCCAAGCCACCTTTTCCTCTTCTATAACATGCAATACTGTTAGTACCTACCTCATTTTTGTGAAGAATGAAAAACAAAACATCTAAAGCAACTTAGTCCATGGACCTTGTAAATGCTCAATGATATCAGCCATCAACACCAGACACCACCCATTCCCAAATCCTCCTTCCTCCATCCCCCAAAGCTCCAACTTCTCCCACAGAGAGGGGCTCTCTCCCTCCCAGCTCTAAGCCAGTGTTGGAACATTCAAATGGGATTTTGCCCAAAGGTCCTTTCGTCAGCAGGAGCCCACGCTCTGAGTACCCACTGTGTGCTCCTGCTGTGCTTGGCCTGTTTCAGACACCAACTTGCTGGAACCTCCCACCCAGGGGAAGTGTGCCCAGATCACTCAGCAGAGCCCTGTGTGTGGCAGAAATTGTTTTGAAATTTGTCTGTACCTTGGCAGCCTCCTGGTACTCAGCAGGTCCTCAGCAAGGGTCTATTGACTGATAACAAGAGAGTGAAATGAGGGGAAGAATTTGGGTGGGTTGAGAGCGAGTGTCCAGGGACAGGGCTTTGAGGAGAACCATTATAGGGTGGAACAATTACTGTCTGCGGGAAGAGGCTAGACTCTACCATTCCTTGCACTCCACAAATACTCTGAGTCAAATTGGCAGGAAAATTAGTCTTATTCAAATCCAGCTTTGAAGGAAGATAACTGCTTCTACTTGGTTTGATCAAACTGCATACAAGTTCATTTTCCCTTTTTCTTTCTTTTTCCTATTTCTCATGTGAGTAGGATCCAGCCCAGGATCCAGGCAGGGTCCCTGGGCTAAGTTGCTGGTAACAAACCTCAGTCAAACCACAATAAAGCTGCTAATGGAAAGGTTAAAGGCACTTTGAACAACCAAGTGCTCTGGGTGGGAAGAGGCAGAATAAGTGGTTCTACTTAGAAAATAGAATCATTGTGTCTACAGGACCTTGAGCCCAGGAGCCAGTGGGCAAATTCCAGCAGGCCCTGCAGGGCCCCACATCCCTGAGTCCTCTGCTATCAACCAGCAGGTTTCCTGTTTCCAGATGGGTCCTGTCTTCTTCGTGTGGCATGACCACCCAGCCTGTCACCACTCAGAAACATGCACACAAGGTCCAGAGCTCCCAAATTTGGGGATCTGCCTAGGAGTATTGGAAGCAGGCAGACTGGATGCTAGAGGCTGGAGGCTTCCAGAACCAGTGCTGGACCTCATTACCAAGGAACACATGGTTCCCTGTGGACACTCACTGGAGGCTAAGGGGGGAAGCTAGCAATCAGAGGGCTTTCAGTTTTACGTTCCTCTTCCCCTGGGTCTGTAGGGTCTGTGGTTGCTGTGCAGATTTCAAGTTGAAACATCACAAAGCCTTATGTGGTCTGACTTCTTCCCAATTCCATCCCCCAGCTGGCACGCACATGCACACACACACACGCACACACACACACACACACACACGCCTGCGTGCCTGCCTCTGGGCTCTGTCTAGGTAAAGTGTTGGGTAGAAAACCACAGGGTAATTATGAACTGTGAGTTTTGCTCCACAGTTAGAGAGAGAGAGAGAGAATACTCTACTTGAGATTCTCTACATGCTTTACAAACCAGAGCAAACATTTTGGCTCAGCTCAGGCGAAAACAGAAGCAGAAGTGAGACCCCAGTAGAGAAATGGTAGGGGGGCTTTCTGAGGAGGCTAGAATATTCCTATAAAGGAACATCGTCACCTTCTCCACCAGTTCCTGGGAACGCTTGAAACATTCAGGCCTGATGAGAAAGGCACTGTGGGTTGAAAGGAAGACATCTGACATGGCCAAGATTTGGAGAAGGTCCCCAAAGCTCTGCACACCTCATCTTTCCAGTCTCTACAATCAGAGAGATACCGGTAAATGTCTCTGGAGCAGAAGCTCTGATGCCAATTTCTATAGTGTAATTTCTCCCGCTGTGATAAATTTCAAGACAACTGCCTTGATGATATTGCTAAATAGTTGGGGAAAGATGCACAGAAGCACACCATCCGGTGGTTTTCCCCCAGCAGGTGCAATAGACACAAATAACCACCAGAGTGTGGATGCAGTTAGATGCTTAGGAAGCAGTGAGTTTTGATTATTTACTCTGTATTGAATATGACTTGTTAAACTGCAATTGAATTTTAATAATTTAACTTAGAAAATAATACTTCTTAGTGAGTAATTATACTTTTTATTAAATAATTAAATTGCACTTAACCATTTAACTATCAGCTCTGATAAGACAGTTTCAGCACACCACGGTATAGAAAAAATTCCAGTCCCTTGACTCAAGTGCTGGCCAGAGCAAGAAAATAACCAATGTGAAAATGCCTAGAAACAAAGGTGGTACCTACACGGAAGCCTCAGAGAGGTCAGTGTGAGCATTTTGAGACACTCATATACTATTTTGTTATTTAAAAGTGACTTCATGGCTGGGATTGTGGCCCTGTGGTAGAGTGCTTGCTTAGCATGTGTGAGGCACTGGGTTCAACCCTCAGCACTGCATAAAAATATATAAAATAAAGGTATTGTGTCCATCTACAATTAAAAATATTTTAAAAAGTGACTTCATATACATTTATCACATTAGATATTCAAAATAACCTTCAGAGGAGGTTAAACTCTTCCATGTGGTAGATGAGGAAACTAGAGAGGGGAACTGTGCCCAAACCCACTCAGCTGGTGAACAGTGCAGGCAGCATCTGACTTGCTCAGTCCTTGCTCTGCCCCCTGCCCCTCTATTCATATGCTTGGTGAGTGGCATCCATGGCCAGCTCTGCCTGAGCTTGGCTTGTAGAGCCTCACTGTCTAGGCCCACTTAACAGATGTCACCAGACGTGATTTACAATTGGAACAGTTATGACAGGCTCTGGATTCCACTCTGGCTTAAAATGTGACCCAACAGTGAATATTAGGCAAGAGGCCATACTCATGTCTCTCCTGGAACCTTTCTCAGAGCAGCAACAGGTTGGGTGGCACTTAGTGGCCACCTTCCTTCTCATGAAGGTGGAGGAAGACACAGCTCCCTGAGCCCCACCCCTTCTCTTCTTTTTACACAGAGTGTTTGTGTCTCTAATAAACAGATCAGTGGCAGGGCAGAAAGGCTTTCTAGTAAATTCTCTGCATTATATAGCCAAACCCCAAGGCCTACTGAACTCCAAGAGCAGGGCAGTGCCTGGGTCAGGTGGCAGCCTTTTGGAGGGCCCAGACAAGCCACTGTCCTATCCTCAACCTGGAATTGCCAGCATTGGATCCCAGACAGGATCAGGACCCCTGCTTGAGGCTGGGATCACAGACCCTCAACTATAAGTGTTTAGAAACCAGTCTCTCTAAAACCCTCCAGTGCAGAGTGAGCCTTTCTCCAACCTCACACCTTCTCCCACTTGGCTTCTACCCTTGGACTTCTGGGTAGGAGATACCCCATGGCCCAGGCACATCCCCTCCATCCTTTGTCATTTTAAATTTTCTGGCACGTAGGTTCAGTATGCTTGGCTCTCTTTAACATCACGCTTTATGGCCTTTTGCAGTGTAATTTTGTTGCTGTCCTGCCATTCAATTTGAATTAAATATCAAACAGATGTGAGTCATTTTTTGCTCTTTTTAAAGAAAAAGTTTAATATTAGGGAGCATGCCCTCCTGTAAGATCAGGAAAGCCATTCGGAGAAATAAGCCCCTTCAAATTAAAAAAGAATCACATTGGTTAACGTTAAGATGCTTTCAAGTGATACATTTCGAAGTGCTAAGGGAAGGTGTTTCCAGCAAGCTATAAAGCAGCCAGGAGAAAGAAGGGGAAGATATACGGCCCAAGGCTGATGGGGAAATTGGAGCCCTGAGAAGGGGCAACCCCACCTGGGAGGAAGTTCTGAGCTTGGAGATGAGGTTCACAGATGATGTTGGGGGAGGTCATCTTCCTTGCGGCCCAAGGGGGGCCTGCTCTCTGCAGCCTGTGTGGTCAGGCTGGGAAGGCAAGCAGGAAGAGCGCCATGCTGCTCAGAGAGCCAGGCTGGCCTGTGTACCACTTCCCACTCTCAGGAGCTTACACCAGCCAGCTCATCTCCCTCAATCAGCTTTCCTGGGTGATTTTGTCTATCTGGACATGCTAAATGGCTTAGTCCCCTTGTTCCCACCATGGTCTCTTGGATAGGGGGGTTTGGCCTTTCTCTGGTCATGGGAAAGCGCAGAGAAAGCTGCGGCTCTGCTTTACACACAAGAACTTGCATAAACTTGCCCAAAACCTTAGGGGATACTGGTCTTCTGATTTAGACATCCCTTCTGTCTGCCACCCAAGGTGGCCAAGCAAAGAACATGTCCTTGCCAAGGCACTCAGTGCACGGGGTCCAGGCTCTTCTGTCACAGAGCCCAGGAGCCTAAGTTTACCAAATACCCACATGTTCAGCACCGCGCAGGACTCTTTGCATGAGCCAGAGTTGCTGGTCAGTCTCCAAACTCCCCTCTCTTCTTGGCAACAGGCATACATGGAGCTCAGCATTATTGGACCTGCCGCCATTCATGGCTGAAAGCCAGGGCTTCTCCAGTGCCGGCTCAGCCTAAAGTGTTTCCATGTGGTCCTTTGACTCACTGCACCTAAAAGCAGCTCTCCAACTACAGTTGCTGACTACAAATGGCATTTCCATGTGGCAGGGCAGAGGGCCAGAAGGCCTCTGATTCCAGCTGGTTCTGGACATCCTGGACACTGAGACAATGCTCTGCACACCCAAGGTTTGCCTCTGGGGATGACATGCACATATCCAGAGACCCTGCTCCTTGGAGAGTATCAGGTCCTGCTGATGAGAAACAGAACCAACACTTCCTAGAATTCCAGACAAAAGAGAAGGTTGAGTGGAGGGATTTAGAGCGAAGAGAAGCCTAGATCTTGGAGTCAAACAGCTACAGATTGAATCCTAGCTCCACCATTTACTAGTTTCGTGACCTTGGGCAAGAGATCAACCTCTCCCAGGCTCCGTTGCTTCTGGCTATGAAACAGAAGTGTCATCCATCTTACAGGATGTTGGGGAAGATGGAATGGAGTGCGTGTGAGGCACTCAACACGTTGCTGGACTGACACTGAGGCGCCGGCATTTGGAAGTTATCTTTTTTTCACACTTCCCTCCTACGGTAAAAGCCCCCAGTCCAATGGCACTTGCTAGGATAGGGGGAGGGAGGGGGTTGGAAAGTAGGTCAGACCCAGGTTCCACTCCCCTCCTAAGAATCATGCTAACACCCACAAGAGGAGCTGCAGTTGCAAAGGGAGGTGGATGTGCATTACTATCTTATAGCCTTGTCCTGGGGGAAGGAAGAAGTGGGGGGGATAAAGGGGAAGAAATATCTGCAGGTGGTTTCAGAGGAGGAATTGAAAGTCATGAACCATTACTGTTGTTCCAACCGTCCTTTTGTGTCCTAGGCAGTTTGGTAACAATGTACTCAGATCTCTTTGGAGAGTCTCGGGGTGGGTGCAGGAAGTGCAGCCAAGAGTGAGGCAGGGCTCCCACCCTCTAGGGACTCGGAACCACATCCAGATTCCAGAAGGTTCTGTGCTTAGACTGGCAAGTGCTGTTCTGTCCAGAAGCGGTTTCCCTTCATTTGGAGGTAAAGCTGTGCCTTGGATGATGTTCTGGGAGCAGGGATACCTGCTCTCTGTACCTTGCTGCCCACCAGCCAGGAGTCCCAGGACAAGGCAGCCAGCTCTTAGAGGTCTCAATTTAACTATTTCACCTCCCAACCTGCTCAGCCCCACATGGCAGTCATTCATTTGTGCTTTGCAGACAGCAAGAGGTCTTTTCAAAGTGGGCTGCTTGGTGCCCATGACAGTCATCAGTGCAACCAAAACACAGTTCTTTTCCCAAAGGACTAAGATGCTCAGCTGTCCTGAGCACATGGGTGTGGCTATATATACTTCCAGCCCCTCCTCAGGGCCAAAGTCTCTCTCCAGCTACACGGGCAAGAGAGGAGGTGATGTCCTGGGCTGGTAAAGGAGGCTAAGTGTGGCATCTGCTAACCCCACGTCCCCAACATGCCCAGCACACCAATCCAAACCTGAAACTTCATGTGGTGGCCACATTCATTCTGATGACCCTGCTTCCCTGTCCCCATGGGACAAGGGCCTTTCTTCCTCCTGGACTGATGTCACTGGGTCCCATTCTAGCAGGAACATGGTAACTTAGGCATATTTATATCTAGCTCTGCTCTCATTTAATTTTCATTCTTATTACATACTGGACTACCGAATGACTTAAATATATTTAGATAAACAAAGATTACTTATATACCCTTATGCCTTCCTTGGGGTACATACTTTCCCACAGGTGAAATCAGGATAGACAAGCTTGTTTTCTCCAGTTCTTTCCTGGACATTTTACCTGGATTCATCCCTGTTGTGTGGATTTCACTGGTTACGCATGATCACATCACAACACACCTTAGTCTCTAAGCAATCCCTGGGCATCTTAATTGGCTATAATGGGGGGAGAGGTTGTGTTTAAAGTAGTACTTCAAGCTATTCATAAAGTAATTTTTCTCTGGAGAAATTCCTGGGAATGTTTCCAGAAGCTGCATACCCAGGTGAGAGCTGTGTGGATTTTCTGTGTGCTTGTCGTAGATCGAGGGACTAACATTTTACAGGTGTATCTCATTAAGCCATGTGCTGATCCTGCAGAGCTTGTTACTGTGATCCATTTTGTAGATGAGAAAACTAAGGCCGGTGGGGTGGAGTGGACGTGGAACCAGTGGCTCCAGCATATCTCTGTGTGCCATTTCTTGGGATGTTCCTCCCCGCAGGTATGACCTGGCTTTCATGAACAATGAAGGCAATGGTGAAAATGCTCCTGTGACAGAATGGAGATATTATGGGATAAGAGTAACCTGCTTACTCAGCCTCTGAAACTACCCCTACAGATGACCATCTCAGGCCAAGCCCAAGGCTGCCCTGCTCAACCCCTCTAGGGACCCTTTAAGTGAAACGAGGGTGCTGTTTGGATCTCTAAGCCCTTTGGAAGATGTGAAAATGGGGGCAGGTCAGCCACATGAAGTGCTGGCTACAACGTGTAAACACACCTCAGGGTGATGCTAATCTCCTAGGTCAGGCCCTGGTGCCACCAGCCGCCCACTGCAGGAACAGAGGCTGGGGTGGCCCTGGTGTGGTGCGTCATATGATCTCTTATCAGTGGCAGGTGGTCACTGGGCTCCCAGGGCCAGGAAGGGAACTATTTGTTGTCCCTCTGTCTGCCTTGCAGTGGCCTGGGTGCCCTGTCCAGCCGTCCCTGGATGCAAAGCAGCCATGGCTGCCAGGCTAGAGAGGGGCTCTGGGATCACGCAGGCATCTCTGGCCCCTGGTTGTGCCCCCGGCTGAGGTGCACAGGGCTAATCAGAAACACCTGTGTACATGGAATTTCCTGCCCCGGTTCAGCCTTCATTTCCTCTGCCAGTAAAAACCCAAGGCATGCAAAGGTGAAAGAAACCAGCCAGTCAATCACCCAGACGACGGCCACCAGGGCCGCAGAGACAGGACTTTCTAAATTAAATTTTAATTCCCACCCGATGGCCCGGCCGGCACAGCCATGATTCAAACCCTGCAACTGGTCACCATGGTCAAGCAGACCCCCACCCAGGGCCTTACGGGAATTAACCTCACCCCCTGGCCAGTGAGTGAATGGTGGTGTCTGCCTTGGCCATCAGGTTGTAGAATGAGACCCTAAGAATGAAAGGGACCCCCTTTCTCTTCAGCTTCATTGTGCAGCTGCAAGGGCTGCCTGGCTGATTAGCTGCTCACTACTTCAGGCTGTTTGAATTATTAGGTGCTGGAGAGATCAGAGCCCGCCAGTGACTCGGGGACATTTAGCAAGACAACATCAAAGCCGGGGGGCGGCCTGGGTCCAAACTGTAGGATAATGGTCAGAGCCTGAGGGTCTGGGCTCTGTCCTGGCCCAGCAGGTTTAGGTGAGGAGAGAGTCATAAAAATGCCTCCGTTTTTTTCCCCCAGAACATTTTTCCAGAGATTCCTGTGGGCTAGAGGAAGTGAGACTTGGAGCAAGAAGGAGATATTTAGCTTCCCATTTTATGGTCAGACAAACTGAAGCTTCATCTGAGAGAATGACTCGCCTGGCAACATGACTGGGAGCAAGTCCCTGGACCAAGTCCATTACTGGGGACAGAGTCGTGACCTCTGTCCCAGTTCAGCCAGACTGGAGGGCAAGGAGGAAGTTTCTATTTCTTGGTATGTCAGTGACAGTGACCAGGGGAGCAGGAAGGGAAGATCCTCCCTTCAGGAAGAAATGACCCCCTTCTTGACACCCAAGGCCCCACTTCCCATTTAGCCTCATACCCAGTGTGCCTCATGGCAAGACACTCAGGGTCCCCTCTCTGTCCTGTGTGTACCTGTGTGCACTAGTGACAGCAAGTGAGCAGGGTGGTGGGACAAGCACAAATCCTTCCTAGTCCTAAAATGCAATCAGGCAAGATAATCTTGAGCAGTGATGGGAGCAGGAGGCTGTGGATCCGCTTCCCGGCAGGACTGTAGAACCCTCCCCAGGGCGTGGAAAATGTCCCACACCTTTAAAATCTATCTTTTTTTTTTAAAGTAGTTTTTTATTTTAAAAATTCTACATGCCCACTGCACTATACTATAACCACATAAAATCATAACGTGAATGACTTTCACTAATACTGTTGAGCACAACAAGCCAGACACAAGAGAGTTTATATAAAGTTTTCAAAGCAACAGACAGAATCTGTGGTGTTTCAAACAGGAAATGGGTCCTGTTTCTTGGGAGTGGCAGTGACCGGAAGTTGATGCCGGGGCTGGTGTGCACCAGCGGCGTCATTTGTCGGTGTTGGTGCTGGCTGCAAGGGTACCTTCACCTAGTGCAGATCCACTGAGCTGCACACTCGTGATACATGCCTTTTCCTGTATGTATTCAATATTCATATTCAATGATAAGTTTCCTTAAAATAAGTTGTTGGGTCCATAGCAACATTAAGTGTACAAATAAATCAAAAATTCATCCTTATTAAGAAAATGTGTCTTTTTAAAGTAGGAAATTGGCAACAGTCACTTATCCTACCATCCAGCATTAACGCCTTTAATGTTTGAGGATACCTCCCCACTCTTTCCATGCATGATGTGTGTGCTTGATAAATTTAATAATATTCTGGTATATAAAATTATATGTTCAACTTCTTCCCTGAAGGTTCTGTGTAAGCATTTTTGCATAAATCTTTAATGACTCCTTAAAGCCATCTTGATGACTCTATAATATGCACCTATATGGACATGTCATGTTTTAACTAGGATGCTCAACCAGAATCAAGTTGCACAGTGTCTGATGGGGAGAGGAGGCTACTGACACCCAGCAGGGAGAGCCAGGGATGGGCTGCAACTTGTTCACTTTCATTTCCCAAGGGCCTGGTCCAGATCTTGCACCTGGTCAATGTTCAGTAAAAATCAATGATCCCGCTTCCTCTCCTCTTTCCCTTCTGAAAATGAGGAGTACTCACATTTGAGTTTCTGGTTTATCTGTTTTCTGCACATTCCCCTGGATAGGATGTATTAACTTAGTTTCTTAAAATGGGTCTAAGGGACTCAGGAAAAGTGTAAACTGGTCTCAAAGAAGACTTGAATTGCCAGACAATGAAAGGACACAACTTTTCAAATATCAGCCCAGAAGATGTTTGTAATTACTCAGGTTCATTCTGCTTTCTAGAAATCAGCCTATTCACTAGCAAGGAAAGACTTATTTTTAAAAAAATGCAAGAAATGATGTTGATTACTGGGTGCAGGTCACTGGAAGTGAGATTATGTAGCCGTGCTGGAAGAAATGTAAACCTGACCTGGGTACCAGGACTATTGGAGTGAAGACAGCATGGTCATCTCCAAGGAGTGCTTAGAACCTACAGTCACCTCCTGCCTCAGGTCTTTGCCAGAACTAGCAGAGGAAATACAGGCTGGAGGATGCAGGACCGGGCTCCCAGCACTGACCTCTAGGGGGCAGATGTTGGATCATGCCCCTCACCTCAGGGCTACAGGGTTTACTGAAATGTCTCACTAGACCTTTGATTCCAAGACTGCCATATGCAGACTCAGCAGGAATGAACTACTAGTAATCTGCCTAGTAGTACCTACCAGTCCCTGGGACCCTCACGTCTACTTCTGTCTAGACAAAGTTACCTACTCTGGATATTTCATATAAATGGAATTGTGCAATGTGTGGGCCTTTTGTGTCTGTCTGATTTCACTGTCTAATGTTTTTAAGGTCCGTCTGTGTTGTAGGAGGCATCTGCACTTCACTCCTTTTTGTAGCTAAATTATATTCCATTGTGTGTTTAGACCATAGATTGTTTATCCATTTTTCCATCTATGGAATCTTGAGGTGTTTCCACCCTTTGGCCATATGGACAATGCTGCTATGAACTCCAGTACAAATATTTGTTCCAGTGTTTGCTTTCACTCTTTTTTGCGGAGGAAATACTGGAAATTGAACCCAGGGATGCTTAACCACTGAGCCACATCCCCAGCCTTTTTTTATTTTTTATTTTGAGACAGGTTCTCACTAAATTGCTTATGGCCTCATTAAATTGCTGAGGATGGCTTTGAACTTGCAATCTCCTGCCTCAGCCTCTGCAACTGCTGGGATTACAAGCATGCACCACCATGCCCAGGACTTTCACTTTTTTAAACAGCAAAAATGAACTAAAATGACTGCATCTATGGTAACTCTATGTCTATCTTCTTGAGGAACCATAGTACTGTTTTTCACAGCAGCTATACTTGCAATGCATGAGGATTCCAATCTCTCCACATCCTCAACTATCCTTGTTATTTCCCCTTTAAAAAAAGAAAAGCATAGCCATCCTGGTAAGCATGCAGTGTTTTCTCATGATGCTTTTCTCTAGGTAATTATGCATACTAAAGCAGGAGAATCCAGTTCTGAATAAAGGAAACAGAACATTCAACAGAGAGATACAGGATCTCAGAGTACAGGGAAGGGGATTCAATTTTTCTATTAACATATGTTAATTGCACACATTGATGGGATTCAGCCTGATGTTTCCATACACGCATACAGCATGCAAGCATCCAATCCAACCTTCTTTTATCCACACTACCTCCCCATCCCCCACACTCATTCCCTTCCCATTCCCTGTACCAAGGTCTTAAAGTGTTACCCATATTTTTTCTCCCCATTCAACTTTCAGGTCATCCTTCTCAACTTTCATGAGAAAGAACATGCAGTACTTGTCTTTCTCTGTCTGGCTTAGTTCACTTAATATAATGTCCTCCAGTGCCACTCATTCTGCTGCAAAGGAGTTCTTTCTTCTTTATGGCTGAATAATATTCCATTGTATATATGCCACATTTTCTTTTTTAAAACATTTTTTTCTTCTTTTTAATTTTTTTATTTTTTTTTCACATTTTCTTTTTTTTTTTTTTTTTTTGGTACTAGGGATTGAACTCGGGCTACTCGACCACTGAGCCACATCCCCAGCCCTATTTTGTGTTTTATGTAGAGACAGGGTCTCACTGAGTTGCTTAGGGCCTCACTGTTGCTGAGGCTGGCTTTGAACTCGTAATTCTCCTGTCTCAGCCTCCCTAAGTGCTGGGATTACAGACTTGCGCCACTGTGCCCAGCTTCACATTTTCTTTATCCATTCATCTCCTGACAGTACCTAGGCTGATCCCATATCTTAGCTATTGTGAACAATGTTGCAATCATCATCATGGGAGTGCAGGTGTCTCTTTGGTTTGCTGATTCAATTTCTTTTATATATATACCCAGGAATGGGATAGTTGGATCACATGCTAGTTGTATTTTTAGTTTTTGTTCTCTATCTGTTCTCCATAATAGATGTACTAATTTACATTCCCACCAAGAGTGAATAAGAGTTGCTTTTTTTCCACATCCTTGCCAGCATTTGCTATTTTGTTTTTTGGATAACTGTTATCCTAACTGGGATGAGATGACATCTCATTGTAGTTCTGATTTGCATTTCTCTGATGGCTAATGATGTTGAACATTTTTCATATATTTGTTGGCCATTTGTATTTCTTCTTTTGAGAAATATCTACACTGATCATTTGCCATTTTTTAATTGGATTACCTGTTTTTTCCTTGCTAAGTGTTTTGAATTCCTTATATATTCTAGATATTAACTTTGTCAGGTGAATCATTGGCAAAATGTTCTCCCATTCTGTAGTTTGTTGCTTCACTTGTTATTTTCTTTGCTGTTCAGAAGCATTTTAGTTTGAGAAAGTCTCATTCCTCTATTTCTATCTTTGTTTCCTGTGCTTTTCAGGCACTATCCAAAAAACCATTCTTAAAGTATTACCCACATTTTTTTTTCCTTCTAGTAGTTTCAGAATTTCTGGTTTTACATTTAGGTCTTTGATCCATCTTGAGTTGATTCTTGTGCAGGGTGAGAGACGGGAGTCCGGTTTGGATTTTCTGCGTACAGATGTTCAATTTAAGGAAAGGGATTTTTGTCATTCTTCAAATGGTGAATTTTCTTCTCCTTAAAAAAAGGAACCCACGGTTGCTAGAACTGAGTTCTGTGGCTCATCAAGAGCATTTCACAATCCTGAAGCAAATCTCAAGAGGGTTTGGAGATTGCCACACTTAGGCTGAGACCTGAGGAGACTGCACAGGCAAGCCTGAGGGAGGCGGTGAGGCCACCGGTGCTGATGACGCGGTGGGAGCCTGCAGCCAGGGCTCCCCTCGCCTTATACTTTTGCCAAGGAAGGGGAATGAGTCTGAGCATCTCTCCAAGGTCTAAAGATTTTATGAGTTGGCTTTGTATGATAACTTTGCTTTTTGGGGGGATGAGTTGTAAGAATGCACTGCGGGAAAAGTGCCGACCAGCTCTTTAATAAAAGCTCACGGGCCTAGGTGGGAAGAGTATTTCTCTGCCTTCTCACCAACAGGGTCTGTGGGCCAGGACTCAGAGGGTGACATATCAGGGTGACATATAAGACACTAAATGAGAAGACTTTTCTTGTATTCCAGAACTTTAGTTTCAGCTAAATCTGAATGAAAATCTCTCTAGAAGTAGAAGGATGCTCCTTGTGATCTTCCTTCAGCTGCTGCCCATTAGCTTTGGGGGTTGTAAGTGTCTGGGAAGGGCATAGTAGGGCTGAGAGCTGATCCTGAAGCCCCCATCAAGGCTGCCTGCGCCCAAATGCCAAACAGCCAGAGAAACCCTCTCTGCTTTAGGTGCAATTGTTCTTATTCAGCCTACACTGGGACAATTAGCATAGCAGAGCTCTGTGGGTAAGAACACTCTCCATGGGACTTGTAAGAGCCATAGTTGAGAGATCAAATAACCCCTGTGCTTTCAGTGCAACAGGCCTGCACTCCATCAGCAGGCCATGCATGCCCAGCCAGCCAGGACGTAACTTTGGTGCAGACAGCAGGGCAATGAGGCAAGCAATAAAAAGGCCTAATCTCTTAAGGCAACATGAATTGTTGGCGAGAACATAAGGGGAAAGCAACATTAGCCAAGGATCATTTTCTTCTTGTTATAGATGCCTGCTGACTGCTTGGAAAAACCAAAGTGGGAAAAAGTCCTGCTAACACTGGTGGGCAGCAAGATACAATTTATTAGGACTGATTTCCCCAAATTTTAACAGCTAAACAGTCCTACTGTAATTATTAGTGACTACCACTGACTGAGTGCTTCTTCTGCAGCAAGTATTTTATATTTAATAGCTTGCCTAATCCTCATGATCCTAAAAAATTAGCAGTATTATCACCCTGTGTCATTCAGGTCCAGTGCAAAAAAACAGAAGTCAGTTGAGGTATTAACAAAAGGGGATTTTTTTGTACAGGGTATTGAATGTTTACAAGGTTCTAGTAAGGGAAGGCAGGGCATATTCATGGGGTAACAATGAGCTCTGGAATGTACATATCACAAACCCTTATATTCAATGACATACGGCTTATAGAGCTTAGATACATGAGATAGCAGGCAGCTGCTGTAGCTGCCACCATAGCTATGTCACAATTTCTTCCATCACCTTTCTTAACTGCCTCTAAACTCAGCATAATCAAGCTCTCCAGCACAACCAAACTCTCCAGCAAACTTCCAGGGAAGAGGAAGTCCTTCCAAACCTCCCACCAGAACAATCAACAAGAGAAATGTACTTCGAGCTAGAACCCTAGCTGCAAGGGAGTCTGAGAAGCTTCTCCATGAAGGAGGGTGAATTGAGAATAAGAATACTTCACATCTCACGTTTCATTTGGGTCCAGAGAGGTTAAGTCACTTGCACAAGGTTGCAAAGTCAATAACGGAGCTGTTACTTGAGCCCTGTTAACAGGACTCTGAAGCTTGTTCCTTCCCTCTGCTTTCTAGCACATTTAAGAGAAAAAGTACTTGACATATATTTCTTTTAGTTATACTTATGTTGAATTATCATTAGATCTCAGATTAAACTACAAAGAAATTACTCTGAATTTTAGAGATAATGACTCTGGCAATTGTGAGAAATGATTTGTTCCAGTATTGGGGAAGAGGTAAAGTGGAGCCCCATAAGAGACAATAAATGGGACTGTTGTGGAGTTAGTTGCAGAGCAAATGTTTTCCCCTCCAGGTTAGAGGTTCTTGTCTCCTTGCCACAAGCAGTCTGGGTAAGCATGTTGACAGACAAGCATGGAGCAAAACCCCCAGCAAACACTCACTGGCACCCAGGGCTAGGCACCATGCCTTGTCTGTTACGTAGATAGTGCATTTCATCTGCATTTAAACTTGTAAGACAGACAGTTTTCTTCTTTAGATTTCATAGTCAAGGAGTTTGAGTCTCAGAAAGATTAAATGACTTGCCCAAAGTCACACAGCCTGTCTGTTTTTGTAACCAAATCTTTCTCAGTTATATTCCAAAATTCTTAACCCCTGGCCATGTATATACCACCCTGGCCCCATAAAGTCTGGCAGCTTCTCACAGCACACAAAGCTGGATTCATCCATAAAGGCTGATCACTAGCTAGGTGGGAACTGCTGTGGTTCAGCAGTGGTGACAGTCTGCAGCACTCCCTGGAGCTGGCTCCAGCAGGCCTGAAAGCCACTTGGGGGCTAGGGCTCCTCTCTACAGCAGCAATGTCTTCCAAGCCCATGATGCAGGTCTCCTCACTGCACCCCTCCTAAGGGGCCTGGGGAAAATCTAAAATCACAGTGAGCATCCTTAAGGGTTTGCTAGTCCAACCTTCTATTGCACAAATGGAGAAGCAGAGGTTCCATGAGAGGAAATAAACAGTTAATTGTGATGGCTGCAATAGAAGAGAGTAGAATCCAGTCTTCTTATCCCCTCTTCAACTTCAGAGCTAACATTTAAAAGAGGAGGCGTTGGAGCCAAATGATGTGATAGCAGTTTAGGGCCTCTTGACATCAGTTCCTCCCTTCATAGAGAACTCATCCCACCCACCCCCGCCTGTGAGCAGCTTCAGAGGCCAGCCAGTGTGCTATTTTGTGAATTCTATGGTGTTGATTTGGCTGTATTCATTGTTCTCAGTGATGACTTTTTCATTTTTCTATATATTTTTTAAATATATTTTTAGTTGTAGATGGACACAATATCTTTATTTTATTTATTTTTATGTGGTGCTGAGGATTGAACCCAGTGCTTCACGCATGCGAGGAAGCGCTCTACCACTGAGCCACGACCCCAGCCCCTGTATATATTATCTCAAGCTTTACTAAAATAAAAACTTACTTAAAAATAATATTGGCTGATTAGAACTCCCAAGAAAAATATTGCAATTTAAATTAAGAAATCTTCTTTTTAGTTTAAGGGGCTGAAAAAAAAAAAAACTACAGCATCTAGTACTGCTGTTAACTCAGGGTTGAAGGAAATTGAGGAGATGAAAGGACCAAAATGGTTTGGGGGCTCCTTGGCAGAAGCTAAGTTATTTCCTTTACTTTCCCTTCAGAAGGCAGAAACACACACACACACACACACACACACACGCACACCCACGAGAACTATAGAAGAGCCTCCATAGCTGTATACAGACTCTCTATCTCTTCCTCCTGGACTACCAGCTAGACTACATTCCCCAGCCTCTCTTGCAGCCATATGAATGAATTCTGGCCAATGGAACGCATAAATGCTGAATGTGAATTCCACGTCTGGCCCATAAGTTCTCTCATATACAATCCCTGATCACTATTTCAAATGTACTGGGCAAGTTCTCTGAGGCCTTAGTGAAAAGTGGAGCTGTAAAATGAAAGGAGCCTGAGTTCCTGTGACATCATGTGGAGGAGAGCCAGCTGGGAGAGTCACCTGACCAGGAAAACCTATGATGGGCATTGCACAAGCAAGAAGTAAACTTTACCGTAGAAAGTATTAAAGTCCATAGCTTACTTGTTATAGCAAGAGCCTTTTTGAAAAAGGCAAATCCTATTCCCCAAATCACCCACACGTTCTCAAGTTAGAGGCAGCCCCAAAGTATGTTCAACAATGTGAGAAGTCATGATGGCCTCTTGCCTATTAATTATGGACTCTTAAATCAGAAACTGCTCTGACAAGAGCAATTCACCAGCTTCCCAGGTCATTAGGGCAGTGGATAAAGGGGGAAAAACCTATTTCTTGTTATAATATGTGAGAGTTAGCAGCCTCCTTTCTTTTTAAAAATTCTTCTGTCTCCTTCCTTGCTAACAAAGAACTCAGGACAGCAGTATTCTGAACCCACTTAGTACAGGGGCTATCAGTTCTGTACCACCAGAGGGCAATACTATGAATAGCTGATGCACATAATAACTGAATCATCACAAAAGGAAGAAATGGAGTGAACACTTGTGGGAAGAAGGAACAGGAGACAGCCACCAGAATTGTGGGAAGGACTATGGGAAACGGGAGCAGGTCAGCGAGGGAAGCTCCTTTGACATCTGCCTCTTACCTCCAGTTCCCTCACAGGCTAACTCTGCTTGTATTTTTTCCACAGGTATGAAAACTCTCTGGCTGAAGGATCCAACTGTACAAGACAAAGAAAAACTGTACCGGAACTACCTGCCACCGAGATGTCTAAATATGTAGATCTGTTAGTAAACGACACACTGGGAAAAAACAGAAACAAAAGGAGAGGTGTGGGGGGTAGAGCAGAACCCACCTTGTTCTCTGTTGGGCCTGGGGCCTGTAAGAAAGCAGTTTCTCCAGCATTATCTTGTGGTTTCCTATTAAAACAGTGGGTTCTGTTTCCTGGAATGGGGAGATAGCTTTATTTTTTTCCCCACATCAAGTCCCTAGCTGAAAATAACTAGGAAGGAAGGACAAAAATGTAACATTTAACCTTATGACAGGATCAAAGAGCAACCAAGGTGTGGTAAAAGCAAGCTGTAGGAGAGAGGGGGAATGTAGAAATCTGAGCCCAGTAGCTGGCAGCCTTTTTGCTTTGAGATATTTATCAATTCAACTTTTTAATTGAAACATTGATCAAAAGCAGCAGCTGAGAGGTTGAGCAGAAGTTTTGGTAATCTTTCACTGGGTTGATCTTCAGGATTCCCCAATCAGGAGAGGATTTAATAAACAATGCAGGTTTTCCATTGAGATCCTTAGTATCTATCTATAGCCCAAATATAAGAGAATTTTAAGCCAGGTGTCTTAGAAGACAGAGCCCAAGGCAAAAGCTGGTGCCATGGGACCAAGAAATACAATTTCAGGGAAGCTAGAGTGAGGGAGCAAGGGAAGCAGAGCAGAGAGGGGAGGCTACACACAAGGGAGTCTATCAGTGAACTTCTAACCAAGCACAGCTGATCGACTAGTGTCATGTGTCTCTACTAGCTACTGTGTCTCAACAGTCCTTCCAAAGTGTGTAAATTTGGAATTCACCTGCCAGCGATTCCCATCTCTTGACCCCTGCCGTTAAAGTTCATTCCACAGAGTTAGCTCCCATGTGTCCAGATTCTCCCCAAATCCCTCCAGTAGCACCAAGGCAGACATATCCCACACCCTTTACATCACCTGAGCATAGCAGTGGTAGGAGTAACCAGACATTTATGTGTCAGAATAATGCTGAGTTGAATGCCTTGAGTAGGATCAGTAACCCTTGTGTTGGCCATGGATGAAGAAGGGACTCATATCCCTAGAGACAGGTGAACTCATAGGATCAGAGAAAGAACATAAGAGATATCTCATACAATGAGTGGGCCAGAAATAAACCAACACTAGCAAGGACTAGCTCCCAATATTGAATCATTTCATCCTCTGATTGGATTACAAAGAGCTGCCCCTAGAAGGGCAAAGACTAAGATCAAACCTGGTAAGGGACTTCCTTCTGGCACAAAATTAAAGGGGGTGCCCCTCCCCCCAAAACAGCAATAATTAAATGACATAAAAGTGAAACATTTTTAAAATTCAAATTAATGAAAATTATCCATGAGAGAAATATCAAAAGTTGGGGAGAATGGTTTTTGATTGGAAACTATAAAACTGCCAAGAGACAGAATGCTTGACTCAGTAAAGTTGCTCCTCACAGAGAAATGGGTTAACAGTTCTGATGCTGTTACACATGGGTAATGAGATTGAACAACTAAGTATGGAATGGGTGAGAGATGGTAGGAGTCAGGTATCTCAATGTTGGAGAGTTACAGAGAAGCAAAGTTGAAGGCTGGAGTGAACCAGGTGGTTTTAGATTAGTGTTAAGACATTAGTATTAATTCATGATTGGCTTGCTCTAGATACAGATGGAGAGATACAGAAATAATTACAGGCCTGAATATATGGGTCATTATACACATATTTTCTAGTTCTGTGTATTGAGAGAGCCTATAAGCAAGGATGATCAGTATTTTGACCCAGTTTCAATGAAAACATCCAGTGCCCAGATCTTGGTGTCTACTAAAAGTAATCAAGGTTCCTGGGAGAACTGGCTGATTCCAGAGCTGGAGCAGGGAAAGCACAAGATGAGCCTGCAGTCATGGATCAGGGTTGGTTCCTCACTTGTCACAGCGTGCCACACTAATGTGAATTGCTAACAACACAGGAAATTGGGTACAAGATATGTGGAACTCTCTGAACTATTTTTGCAACTTCTCTGCAAATATAAAAGTATTCTAACAATTTTTTTTCATTTTAAAAACTGTAAGCAAGTAGGCTAATTCAAATGAATTTTCACCACTGAAAACATAAGGAATAATGTCCTCTAAAATTATGAACATGTATTTAATATTATTTACAATTAAATAATATGTAAAATAATAAATATAAACATACAACATTTTGTATCACAGATAATTAAAATATACAACAATAATGGCATTAAGAGAAGGGGTAAAGGAATTACGATTTTTAAATCCTCGCATTATCTGGGAAACTGTAAAAATGTTCACTTACATGGAATTTTCATGAATCAGGAATGTATGTTGTGATCTCCAGGTTCAGCATCAACAGAATGGTAATGGAATGTGGAATTGACAATAAATAGAGAAGAAAAATCAAATAGTAAAAGTAACACAAAAGAGAGTAAGAAAGGAAATGGAGCATAAAAGAAACAGAGAAGATAGGAAAGAAATGGTAAGTCATAATGCTTAAACCCAAATATCAGTTATAACATTAAATCTAAGTGAAAAAAACTGAACTGGGGGTGTAGCTCAGCAGCCATTTGTCAGGCATGCCAGAGGCCCTGGATTTAATCCCTAGCCCCACAAAATAAATAATAACAAATGCTCCAATTAAAAGTCTAAGCTAGACTGGATTTAAAAACAATAGCAACAACCAAATACAACCTTAAATACCTTTAATTATAAGGATACATAATAAATAATAGGATGGGAAAGCATTCAATTCAAACATTAATTAAAGCAAAGCTGGCATATCTAAGGGACTTAAAGTATTAATAAATATAAAGACTAATAATATATGTTAAAAGGTCAATCTACCACAAATACATAAAAATTTAAAAAATTAAAAAATTTAAAAAATTTAAAAAATAAAAATTTAAAAAATAAAAATTCCAGATTCATATGCCCTTTATAACAGAAGCTATAAGCATAAAAAGCAAAATTGACAGAACTAAAAAGGAAAGAGATGAGTCCACAACTATTATAGGAAGTTCTAATACTCCTCTCTCATTACTAAAACACAAGCAGAAGGGAAAAGAAAAAACCAGTAAGGATTTAGAAGATTTGAACAATACGATAAGAAAGTTGATCTAATTAACATACATAGAATTCCACCTCCCAAAAGTGACAGAATAGGTATGCATTCTTTTCAAGTGCACATGAACATTTGCCAAAATTGAACATATGTTGAGCCATAAAGGGAAATTTAACAAATTTCAAAGAACCAAAATCATATGGAAGATATTCTCAACCCACAGTGGGATTAAACCAGAAATTCAAAACAATAAGATTACTAGAAAATTCTCAAATATTTGGAAATAAAGCAATATACTTTTAAGTAAATTATGGGTCAAATAAGAAATCACAATAGAAAAGAGAAAATAACTGAATAATATGAAAAAGTATAATATACTAAGACCTATGGGATGCAGTAAACCTGGACTTGGAGGGAAATGGATGCCCTGGAGTTCTTACAAGGAGGAAAAAAAGAAAGAGCTTATAGAAGTCAGAATTATAACATTGAATTCAACTTGGAGAATTCTACTTCCAGGTAGAAGAAATTGTTTGTGGCAAGGCAATACTCTTGCTAAAATAGAAACATCAGACAACTTACCAAAAGCATCAGAGAACTGTAGAGGTATCAGAAGTTACAAGGAGTAAGATTCTATTGAGATGACAACCTTTCAGAGCTGAGCTGAATATCTGCATCCATTCTCAGGGTAGTTGTAGATCCTGGGCATAGGCCATAGTTTAAGAGTCAGTGTGAGGTACTTGCAGATGCAGCTTCCAGGAGCAAAGAACCCTGTGGACTTTTAGCAAATCACATGGGACTGAAGTGACATAATTGGAGATTTGAGGAGCCTCAAACACAGGGATGGTTTGCTTCCTAAGACCTGAGATGAACTCTCAAACTGCAAGCGGTCAGCAAACTAAATACTTAATCCAAACCCCTGGAAAAGCTGAGCATAACTTTCTACAGTCTTAACATGTCAGCCAACAGAAACTTGCTTGGAAGTGAGAAATGAGGAGTTAAAAGTTAAAACCCCCTGGATTGACAGGAATTGACACTGACAATCTCACAAACCCTTTTCTGGGAAGACCAGCAATATGCACACACCTAGAGGCCGGGAATCCAGACTTGGCCCTGGCAGAAGGCTGCTGCTATGGGACTGAGTAACCAGCCCACCGGTATTTGGAGAACCTCAAATACATCTTTGTTCTCCCTTTCACACCTATCGCAAAACTCTGAAATTACACAGGGTGAGAAACTAAAAATTTAAGCAAAACACCTCTCAAAAGCAAAAGCAAAAGTTCCCATAGTCACTGGGTAATGAAAAGGAAAAAAGACACACCAATGTCTTCATTGAAAATTCTAAAGGGCCACAACTCTAGGAATAGGGTAACCCAGGAGTAAAGTGCATTGAATTTAATGTGTGCTGTCATTACACCTGAGTGATACAGGGGCTGTACTATAGCAAGTGCTATCAGCACCCTGCTCAGACTCCTTTGGGCTACATCATTGTAGTCCACAGTGCACAGTGACCCGAATTTCAGCAGTTGGATGTCTTCCTTAGGATGCTGGAGCTTACCCTGCCTGTGTATACAATAGGCCAGAAGGGATAAAGACTTCATGTCTCCTGGGAATGATGCTCAACCAATGATTGACTTGGAGTTAGTGAATGAATACTTCAGCTCTCTCATTCCTCAGATCAGCCAACACATAGCATGTTTTATACAATGGTTTCCCAGATGGGTTACTCACAGTGGTAATTTGCTTGACAGGGTACACTTTATGACAGTCTTCGCTTCTGCCTCTTACGTCTGCACTCATTATTGATGTCTGCTGAGATCACATTATAAGTAAATGAAATGCTCTAAAATCCCATTTCAGGGTATACTTCCAGAGGTACCCTGAGTAAGAAAGCAGAAGACAGGATCAGTAAACTGAAAGACAGACTAATAGAAAATATCCAAGCTGAATCACAGAAAAAGAATGATGGGTAGGGGAGCAACAAGGACCAAGTATAAGAACACACAAGAGTACAAAGAGGCCAACACATGTGTAAAGAGGACAGAGGAAGACAGGTGGAAGAATTTTTAAAGAAATAATGACTAAGAATTTTACAAGCATTGCAAAAGATGCCAGAAACTTAGTAAACTCAAGCAAGATAAATACAAAATGACAAAACCAAAAACAACAAAACCCATCTAGACACATTCTCATAAAACCATAGAAAACAAAAGACAAAGAGAAATTGTCAAAGATGTAGAAAATACACACATTACCCTCCATCAGTAAGATGGAGAGGGGAATTATTAACAGAAATAAAAACCAATGAAATTTCATCTTTGATGTACTAAAATAAAGTAATTGCCAGCCAAGAATACTATACTAATGAAAATAGTATATGTATTCAGAAATAAATATGAAGGGTGCTGGTTTCTAATCAAACTAACCCTTTTGCAGGTAACAATCTCTAAGCCCAAACTTTAAAATAAAATGATCTGAAGGCACTGGAGAGTGAATAAACCAAGCAGAAACTAGAGGGGGTTCTACCCTTGAAAGATGAGCTGTAGTGAGTTTACTCAAACTATATGTGGGTGCACATAGCAAAAAGCCATAGCTCTACTGGCTTGTATTGTTAGAGAACTGAAGTGGCCATTTTTATTAATTCATTTTTCCATTGCTATAACAAAATATCTAAGACTGGATAATGTATAAAGAAAAGAGGGCTATTTAGCTCACAGTTTTGGAAGTTCAAAGACATTGTGCTGGCATTGGCTCAGTTTGGATAAAGACCTCAGCACCAGTAGTATCACAAAGGTGGGGGTACACGTAGAGGGAAAGGTATGGCAAATATCAATCTTTAAATAACTATTATAAATAGATTTAAGAATGTGAAGATGATCAACATATGAATGGAAAATCTCACTAGAGAAAAAATATGAAAAAGGCCAAATAAATATTTTAGGTCAATAACTTACATGAAAAACTCATTGGAAAATGCTTTACAGCAGATTGGAGATGGCAGAAATGACTACCAGCAAAATTCAAGACACAATAACAGAATTTGTCCAATCTAAAAAAGAGGGATAAAATGAAGAAAATGTACAAAAGTTCAGAGACATCATGGCAGAATATCAAGTGCTCTAGTGGTTCAACAAACATATGAGATGAAACTGGAGTCCCCCTAAAAGACATTTTAATTGCTTACATTAAAAAAAGAAGAATGAGGCAAGGAGGTGCATGTTTGTAAGCCCAGCTACTTTGGAGGCAGAAGCAGGAAGGATCACAAGTTCAAGGCCAGCCTGGGAACTTAGAAAGTCCCTGTATAAAAGTAAAATAATAAAAAAGATTAAGAGTCTAGCTCAGTGGTAGAGCACTTGCCTAGCAAAGCCTTGGGCTCAATATCCAGTACCACACACAGAGAAGGAAGGAAAGGAAGGAAGAAAGGAAGGAAGGGAGGGAGGGAGGGAGGGAGGGAATAAAGAGAGCGAGAAAGAAAGAAAGAAAGAAAGAAAGAAAGAAAGAAAGAAAGAAAGAAAGAAAGAAAGAAAGAGGGGGTGAGAGAGGGAAAGAAAGGAAAGAAAGAGAGGGAGGAGGAAGGGAGGGAGAGAGAAGAGCTTAGAATAAGTGATCCAAGTTTCTACAAGGAAACTTGGAAGGAAAACAAACAAAACTCAAAATAGAAAGAAGGAAGCTAATAACACTTAGAACAAGAGATCATTGGAACATAAAATAAAAAGTAGAGAAAATTAACAAAGCCAAAAGTTGAATCTTTGAAAAGTTTTATAACATTGATAACATTTTTAACCAAATAGATGACAAAGAAAAGAGATGAGAAAGCAGAATGGCCAATACCAGGAAGAAGAGAGGAAATATTACTACAGTTCCTAGACTCTCAAAGGGAAATAAAGGGAATACTGTTATTAACTTTATACAAATACATTTGATAACCTAGATGAAATGAACACATTAAAAAAAACACACACACACAAAAACAAAAACCTTGTATCCAAACATCTGTAGAGATAGAAAATGGCAGGATAGTTCCCCGGGCTGGCGGGTGATGGGAGTTGGGAGCTATTGTTGAACAGGTATGGAGTTTTCCTCTGGAGATGAGTAGTGGGGATGGCTGCACAACAGTGTAAATGTACTTGTCGCCCCTAAAATGTACACTAAAAGTATTGAAATGATAAATTTTGTTATGTATGTTTTCCACAGATGAAAAAATGGTTAAGAAACTGACACAGATCAAATGAAAAATCTTATTATTCTGTATCTGTCAGAAAGATTGAACATGTTATTGAAGCCCTATACACACACAAACACACACACAAATTTACCTCTAGATTGAGATGATTTCATTGGCAAATTCTATCAAAATTTAAGGAAGATGAAATGCAAATTCTACATAAATTCCTTCAGAAAGTGGAGAAAGAAAAAGCACTTCCTAACTCAACTCTGAGGTTAAAATTGTCTTGATAACAAAATCATATCAAAATATTACTAAAAACAAAATAAAACTAGAAACCAACGTCTCTCATAACAATTGATGTTCCAAAAAGCCTTTGCATAGGCATTTGCTAGTAAATAGATGGAACTGGAGAATATCGTGCTAAGTGAAGTAAGCCAGACTCAGAAAGTCAAGGGTTGAATGTTTTCTGTCATATGCAGAAGCTGGAGCAAAGCAAGAGAAAATAAAGAGGAGGTCAAATATCATAAGGATAGAGGGGCGATCAATGGAGCAGAAGGAGATTGAGAGGGAGAGAGGAGGGATGGGAAAGGGGAGGAAATATGGAATAAATTTGACAAAATTACACTATGTGCATATATAAATATACCAAATTGAAGTAGAACTTTATGTATAGCTCTAAGGCATCAATAATAAGGAAAGGAAAGGAAGGGAAAGAAAAGGAAAGGAAAGGAAAGGAAAGGGAAGGGAAAGAAAGGGAAGGAAGAGGAGGGGAGGGGTGGGGAGGGAAGGGAAGGGAAAGGAAAGGAAAGGACAGGACAGGGCACCAGGGACTGAAATGGAGCAAATTAAATTAGATGCATGTATGTTATATCAAAATGAACCCAACTACCTTGTGTAATTATAATGCACTAATAAAAGCATTTACAAAGTCCTTAGCATAATACTGACAAATCAAGCCTGGTAATATATATATATATAAAGGCTAACACATCGTAACAAAGTAAGGCTTCTAGGAATACAAGGGTGATTTCACATTCAACATCAGCTAATGAATTCCACCACACTAATAGAATAAATGAGTAAAATCATATGATATTATCAATAAATACAGAAAAAGTCTTTGACAAATTTGAACAACTCATTGTTATAAAAATTCTCAGAAAATGTGGAATACAAAGGATCTTCCTTCATTTGATAAACAGCTTTAAGAAAAAGCCTAAGCTAGCATTTTCCCTCTATAATCTAGACATTTTCCCTCTATAATCACTAAAAAGTAATGACTCTTCTCACCAGTTTTATTCAATGTTATCTTAGAGGACTTAGATGGCAATCAGAAAAGCAAAAGAAAGTACATTCCTAAAAGAAAGAAAGAAAACTGTCCCTATTCTCAGATGACACAATTTTTTACTTTTAAGAATCTAAGAAATGTTAACTACAGGGGGCGGTTCCAAGATGGCGGCCTAGACAGTCCACTCTGCGCTAGGCTCTCAGGGACCAAGGCTGGAAGTGGTGGAGGCGCCGTTTTCCAGCCAGCTTCCTGGCATCATTCTGCAGCTCAACATCCCACGCAGGAATTTCGCTCGTGTATGTGTGAGTACAGGATCACCGGGAGGCAGCAGTAGCCAGGTGGCTTCGGCGCCAGCCGGAGAAACGCGGGTGCAGCCCGGGCCTCGGCCCAGGGCTACGGCTATCGGAGACTGAGACTGGAAGTAGCGAGGTGCCAGCTTCCAACCAGTTTTTTTGGCAACTCTCTGCGCCTTGCCGCCCCACGCAAGAGTCTCGCTCGCTCACTTGTGTGAACACAAGGCCTCCGGGAGGCAGCGGTAGCCGGGAGGCGTGGCTTCGGCGCCGGCCGGAGAAACGCGGGTGCAGCTCGGGCCTCGGCCCAGGGCTGCAGCTATCCGAGACTGAGACTGGAAGTAGCGGGGTGCCAGCTTCCAACCAGTTTTTTTTTGGCAACTCTCTGCACCTTGCCGCCCCACGCAAGAGTCTCGCTCGCCTGTGTGAGCACAGGGCCACCCGGAGGCAGCGGTAGCCGGGAGGCGAGGCTTCGGCGCCAGCCAGAGAAATGCGGGTGCAGCCCAGGCCTCGGCCCAAGGCTACAGCTATCGGAGACTGAGACTGGAAGTAGCGGGGTGCCAGCTTCCAACCAGTTTTTTGGCAGCTTTCTGCGTCTTGCCGCCCCACGCAAGAGTCTCGCTCGCGTGTGTGAGCACAGGCCCACCGAGAGACAGCAGTAGCTGGGAGGCGTGTCTTCGGCGCCCACAGGTGGTGTGCAGTTGTGGTGGGGGATCCGGCCCAGGGCTTCAGCCCGGAGTTTACCCCGGGCGTGCCGGGCCTGCTTCCGCACAGGGTGCCTAGCCCCAGTGCCCACCCAACCGCGAGAGACCGCTAGCAGTTGCTTCTGTGGACTGTCTCCTGAGCGGAACCCCAGCTATTGTTCTTTGTGGATCACCCTCTAACACAGCGGAACTTCATACACACCAGGGGGAGCAGGTGAACATCTGGGAGTAAACCTTGGCCACGGTGGAACAGTGACTCCACCAGCGGCCCAGAGTTTCACCTTGGCCTGGGACCAGTACCAAGGATACCAGCCGGGAAAGTCCAGCAAACAACGGACAACACCACCTACTGGAGGAGAAGTAACGAAAACCTGCAGGGAAACTATAACCGTATAGGAGTTAAAACTGTAACACCTTGGATCAGCAGAGCTAGAAGGAAAGACACACAAACATCATGAGAAAAAAAGGGAAGAAAGTGACTCAAACAAACCAAGATACTACACTCCTAGAATCCATGGGCTGTACAGCAGGAGGAATGACAGAACAGGAATTCAGGACGTACATAATTAAAATGGTCAGTGACTTAAAGAA
>CM053405.1:111416830-111511995 GCA_028644305.1 Xerus rutilus
GCTGCCTCGGGCCGCTTTCGGCCACAGCCGCTGGAGTCGCGCTGTGTCTACGGCTGCTGGCTCTGCTTACCCGTGCGAGTGAAATTTCCTTCCGTGCTGTCCAAAAGCCGGGTGGGAGAAGGTTGTACCGCAGTTTCTGGTCTTTTGTTTGGGGAGACTGGTAGCTGCGTCCCTCTAAGCCGCCATCTTGCCAGAAGTCTCCCTTTAATTTCTATCATCTGTCTAATTGCTCTGGCTAGTGTTTCAAGGACTATGTTGAATAGCAGTGGTGAAAGAGGGAATCCCTGTCCTGTTCCCATTTTTAGAGGAAATGCTTCCAATTTTTCTCTATTTAGGATGATGTTGGCCTTGGATTTAGCACAGATAGCTTTTACAAAGTTGAGGTATGTTCCTACTATCCCTTGTTTTTCTAGTGTTTTGAACATAAAAGGGTGCTATATTTTGTCAAATGTTTTCTCTGCATCAATTGATAAAATCATATGATTCTTATCTTTAAGTCTATTGATGTGATGAATTTCGTTAATTTGATTTTCATATGTTGAACCAACCTTGCATTCCTGAAAGGAACCCCACTTGATGATGATGCACTATTTTTTAAATATGTTTTCTGTATGTGATTTGCCAAAATTTTATTGAGAATTTTTGCATCTATGTTCATCAGGGATATTGGTCTGAAATTTTGTTTCTTTGATGTGTCTCTGTCTGGTTTTGAAATCAGGGTGATACTAGGTTCATAGAATGAGTTTGGGAGGGTTCCCTTCTTTTTTATTTTATGGAAAAATTTGAGGACTCTTTGTATTAATTCTTCTTTTTAGATCTTATAGAACTGGGCTGAGAATCCGTCCAGTCCCGGGCTTTTCTTGGTTGGTAGGCTTTTGATGGCCTCTTCTATTTCCTTGCTTGAAATTGATCTGTTTAAGTTGTGTATGACCTCCTGGTTCAGTTTGGGTAGGTCATATGCCTCTAGAGATTTGTTGGTACTTCAGGGTTTTGTATTTTACTGGAGTATAAATTTCCAAAATAGTTTCTAATTATCCTCTGGATTTAAATAGTGTCTGTTGTGATATTTCCTTTTTCATCATGAATTTTAGTAATTTGGGTTTTCTCTCTCCTTTGCATTAGGTTGGCTAAGGGTTTGTCAATTTTATTTATTTTTTCAAAGAATCTGCTTTATGCTTTGTCAAGTTTTTGAATTGTTTCTTTTGTTTCAATTAATTGATTTCAGCCCTGATTTTAATTATTTCCTGTTCTCTGCTTCTTTTGGTGTTGGTTTCTTCCTCTTTTTCCAGGGCTTTGAGATGTAGTGTCAGATTTATTTGTTGACTTTTTCTTCTTTTAATAAATGAACTTAGTGCAATGAACTTTCCTCTTAGCACTGCCTTCATAGTGTCCCAGAGATTTTGATATGTTATCTCAGAGTTCTTGTTTACCTGTAATAATTTTTTTTATCTCTTCCCTGATGTTTTCTGTTATCCATGCATCATTCAATAGTGTGTTATTTAGTCTCCAGGTGTTGGAGCAGTTTCTACTTTTAATCTGTCATTGATTTCTAATTTGATTCCATTATGGTCAGATAGAATGCAGGATAGTATCTCTATTTTTTGTATTTGCTAAGACTTGCTTTGTGATATAACATATGATCTGTTTTGGAGAAGAATCCATGTGCTGCTGAGAAAAAAGTGCATTCACTCAATGATGGATGGAATACTCTATATATGACTGTTAAATCTAAATTATTGATTGTTTTATTGCATTCATATGTTGAAACTCTAAATTGCAGTGTGGTAGAATTTGGAGATAGGGGCTTTGGAAGGTAATTAGGTTCAGATGAGGTCATGAAGGAGTGGCCCACACTAGGGATTAATGTCCTTATAAGAAGTGGTGTCACAGAGCTTGTTCTTTCTCTCTCCATGTGAGACTACAGTGAGAAAGTGGCTCTCTATAAGCCAGAAAGAGTCTTCCCCAGAGATCTGATTGGCTGATACCTTGACCTTGACCTTCTTAGGGTCCAGGAGTGTGAGAAATAAATCCCAGTTGTAGGATTTTGTTATGACAGCCCAAGAAAACTAAGACAAGTAGAGAGTCTAGAAACAAGCTCACAGACATGCAGGCACTTGACTGGGGCCAAGGTAACACAACAGTGCAGTGGGAAAAGAATCATGTTTCATTAACTAGTGCTAGAACAATTAGGAAAAATCATTTCTTCATTTTATGTTGTATCCTATTTTTGTATTCCAGAGGTATAACAAATTTAATGTGAAAAATAAATTGCTTTTTTTTACTTTTTTCAAAATTGGTTTTATTTTTTTATTAAGGTCTAACTTACATACAAAACTGCACAAATCTTAGAAGATTGATGACATTTTATACATATCCAGCAGGGTCCTTCATGATCCCTTCCATTTACCCCAAAATAACCAATGTTCTGACTGTCAAACTAGATAAATTTGCCTGATTTTTCATTGCAGTCTAGAGACTCTCTGTCCCCTTGACCCGAAAGACCGTGGGAGATTCACTTCGGCTCTTTGAAGGTATTGAACTTAATTCATTATTCTCCCACTTCATTCAGCTGCAAAATCTGGCAAACATCTTAAAGCTTTTTGAGACTAAATGGTTTTTTGAGACAGAATCTCCTACTTTAACAGTCCTATTTTTTTCCCCTTTTAGAAACACTCTGCCTAACACACAGCCTCAGAGCTTTGCAAATGTCCCGTGGGAAATCCAGACATGGAAATCTCCAATCCATTCAATGAGTCCCTTGCAGCCACCAGAACCCTTACTGGGTTCTTATTCCCCAGGAGAGTCCCTCTGCATGTGTTAGGTTCAAAGTTCAATCTGAGCTCAAATCAGCAAAAGCCTCCAGGAAAGAAAACTTCTAGTAATCATCAGTTCATACTCTCCACAATTGAAGTTTATATAGTACCTGTTGCTTAGAGAACTCTTTGATGTTGTTAGGTTGAGTATTGGGTTGCACCAGGCATGGTGGTGCATGCTTGTAATCCCAGAGGCATGGGAGGCTGAAGCAGGAGGATTTTGAGTTCAAAGCCAGCCTCAGCAACTTAGTGAGGCCCTAAGCAACTCAGCGAGACCTTGTCTCTAAATAAAATACAAAAAAAGGCTAGGGATGTGGCTCAGAGGTTAAGCGCCCCTGGGTTTAATCTCCAGTACCAAAAAAAAAAAAAAAAAAAACAGAAGAAGAAGAAGAATATTGGGTTGCTATAACCTTCTTACCCTACCCAAAGATTGATGACTGATCAAGCATTTAGGAGAAAGCATAGAACCTTAGGTTAGGCAAATTTTTTTTAAATAAGACAAAGAACATGTTAATCATAAAAGAACAAATGAATAAATTGAATACATTAAACTAGGAATTTCTATTTATCAACAGCTACAATCAAACGATAAAAGGAATAAAAATAAATTTTAATAAATTAAATAAATGGGTGCCAAACTGTGTTAATCAGATTTCTGTTACTATAACAAATACCTGATAATCAACTTATAAAGACAAAAGGTTTACTTTGGCTCATTGTTTTGGAGATCTCAGTCCATGGTAATTTGGCCTCATTGTTTTGGGGCCTGTGGTGAGGCAATGCATCATGGTAGGAAGCACAAGGCAGAGCAAAGCCATTTACTTCATGGTTGGAATAAGAAAAGTAAGAGAAAGGGGCTGGAATTCCATTATCCCCTTCAAATGCATAATACCCAGGAGACCTCCCACTAGGCCCCACTTCTCAAAGTTTCTATCACCTCCAAATAGTACCAACTGGGAACTAAACCTTCAACACAAGGGCCTTTGGGGGACAGTCCAGATTCAAACTAGAGCATGCACTTTATTCATAGACTGAAACACTCAACATTGTAAAGATGTCCATTTCCCCCAAATTGATTTATACGTTTACAGCAAAAATCCCAGCAAAGATTTTTGCACATACAGACAAGCTTATTCTGACACTTATATGGAAAGTCATAGGACTGAAAATAGCTAATACAATTTTTACAAGAACAAAGCAGGAGAAATCACTCTACTGATATTGAGGCTTAATATATAGCTCCAGCAATCAAGACACTGATATTGGCAGAAGGATAGGCACTTGAACCAATGAAACAGCATATAAAACGCAGAAATAGATTCACATTAATATGCCTGATTTTTGACAAAGGTGCCAAACCGATATAATGAAGGAAGGAGGATCTTTTCAGCAAATGGTACTCAGGCCACTGGATACACATTGGAGAGAGAGAAAAGAAAAAAAGGAAGAAAAACTTTGAGCTACACCTTACATTTTATATAAAAATTAACTTAAATGAATTACAGACTTATAGGTATAACATTAAAATTAAAACTTTTTTAAAATACGAGAAAATCTTTGGTATATAAGGCTAGGAAAAGAGTTCTTACTATACTCAAAAGTATAACCCATAAAAGGAAAAATCAATAAATCATACTTCATCCATGTGAATGAGATGAAAAGAGAAGCTACATACTGAGAGAAAATATTTGCGAACCACAAATCTGACAAAAAACAAAACAAAAAAATTCCTGGTATTTAGTATATAGAAAAAAGTCCTCAAAACTCAACAATAAAAACTTGATTAGAAAATAGACAAAACACATGAACAGATATTTCACTGAAAAGGATACACAGATGGCAATATGCACATCAAAGATATTTAACATTTTGGGCCATTAGGGCAATGCCAATTAAAACCACAATGTTAAGTATAACTAAAAAGAGCCAATAAAACAAAAATAAAGTCATTTTATATTTTCCTAAGAAAAAACTTTTTTTTTTTAGGTACTGAGGATTGAACTCAGGGGCACTCAACCCCTGAGCCTCCTCCCCAGCCCTATTTTGTGTTTTATGTAGAGACAGAGTCTCACTGAGTTGCTTAGTGCTTCGCCGTTGCTGAGGCTGGCTTTGAACTCGCGATTCTCCTGTCTCAGCCTCCCAAAGTGCTGGGATTACAGGTGTGCACCACTGCACCCAGCTAAGAAAAAACAATTTTTTAATTAAAAATTTCTTTTCTGCAGGAGACACTATCAAGAGAATGAAATAAGCCACAGACCAGGAGAAAACATTTGCAAAAGAGGTTTCTGGTAAAGGATTGCAATCCAAAATATACAAAAATTCTACAACTCAGCAATAAGAAACAAACAACTGAACTTAAAACACACACACACATACACACACACACAAAGACCTTAACAGAATACTATACTAAATAAGATATACAGGTCACAGACATATGAAAAGATGTTCCATATTATATATGCATAAGCAAACTAAAACCAAAAGATACTACTACAAACCTATTAAAATAGCCAAAATCCAAAACACTGACATTTGTCAAGAATGTGCATGGACAGGAAGTCTCATGCATTGTTAGTGAGAATGCAAAACAGTACAGTTGCTTTAGAAGACAACTTGGCAGTTTCTTACAAATTAGACATACCTGTACCATATAATCCAGCAATTCTGCCCTTGATATTTCCCCAAAAGTTGAAAACATAAGCATCCACACAAAAACCTACAAACAGGTGTTTGTTTGTTTATTTACAATACTGGAGATTAAACCCAAGGGCACTCTACCACTGAGCTACATCCACAGCCCTTTTCATGTTTTATTTTAATTTTTAAATTTTTTTGTAGCTGTAGATCAACAGAATGCCTTTATTTGTTTATTTTTATGCGGTGCTAAGGATCGAACCCAGTGCCTCACACATGACTGGCAAGTGCTCTGCCACTGAGCTACAGTCCCAGTCCTTTTCATATTTTATTTTGAGAAAGGATCTCACTAAATTACTCAGGCTGGTCTTGAAACTGCAGTCTCTTGCCTCAGCTTCCCAAATTGCTGGGATTACAGAAGCCCTGACTTCTTTTAGTGGGTGATTGTATTTGAAACCAAGATCAGGATCTAGATATATTTATTGCTACAGGTGTATTTCTTCTTTTTGGCTCTTTCAGCAAACAGTTAAGAAACTCTACATATATATATACCCATATGTGTACATATATATGTATATATGTATGTATGTGTATGTATGTGTAAATCTATAAACACACATCCACATACACACGTAGATGTTTATATATGCCTATTGTAGAAATCATGAATCCACACTATTACCTTTCAAATTCATCTCTAGATGGTACTTTCTGGCCTTCCTTCATTCTATATTTTTAGTTCCCTTCTTCCACAGTGATAAACCTGGTTCCCAATAATGGCAATACCCTTACTCATTTGCTGAAACCTATAATACATCTAAAATTATTCAAAATTGATTTATCTATATTGCTACAAAAAAATCATTCAAGATTTGTTTGTAACCATGCTCTCTCATTCCTGCCACAGGTTGAAAGTACCAAATGCTAGGTTCATAAATTGCTTGGATTATTATGATATTTACTTGAAAGACAATTAAGTTCATTGGTTTTTAGTTCACTTTTCAATTTAGGAATTCTCTCCTGACCCTGTTATAGATGCAATTTTAGTTGCTGACTATGTGAAACATGAATGTACCTCCCAAAGTGGAAAGTACACAAAAACTGTATTCAGAGATGTCACTTTCTCTTGTCTTTTTCTGCTCCTCATCCCTTACTGAGAACCATCTTCAGTGTTTTATAGTTTGTTCCTCCTGTATTTTAAGCAGATGTGTATGTTTTCTTATCTTTCCTTCTTCCTTACACAAATGTGACATACCACATAAACTCATTTGTACTTTGCTTTTTTCACTTATTAATATCTCTAATGTGGGAATCGCTCTACATCAGTTCTCAGCGATCTATATTATTCCTTCTTCACAGCACATAATATTCATTGTGTATATGCATTATAGTTTATTCAACCAAAAATTTCCTATTTCGTGTATTTAAGTAGTTGCCAATATTTTGCAATTGTGAATAATGAGACCTTGAATAACCTCATGCATATGTATCTTCAGGATAAATTATAGAAGCTTATTTACTTGTTTTAGGGTAAATGCAAAGACAGTTTTATTAAATGTTTTTAAATTTCTCTCCATAGAGTAGAAGAAGTTTATATTCTTACCAATAATGTATGAGAGACAGGGAATGCCTGTTTCTTACACATTTGCTAATAGGTATAGTTTCAAGCTTTTGAACTTTCACCATTCTGGTAACTGAGAAATGGTTTCTAGGTGTGGTTTTATTTGCACTTCTCCTATGAGTGAAGTTCAACATGTTTTTCAGATTTTAAGTCCCATTTTATGTCTCTTCCTATTAATCGTTCATCTGTTTTGTGAATCTTTTTTTTAAAATATTTTTCGTTATAGTTGGATATACCTTTATTTCATTTTATTTTTATGTGGTGCTGAGGATCGAACCCAGGGCCTCACACGTGCTAGGCGAGCGCTCTACCGCTGAGCCTCAACTCCAGGCCTATTTTGTGAATCTTTCACTAAGATTTTAAAATCTTTTCCTCTCAATTTTCAAAAACTTTTTTTTCACTATATGTTATGGACTTCTTTGAACTGAATTCTGTCTCCCCAAAATTAATTGTTGAAACTCTAACTCCCAATGTGATTATATTTGGAAATGAGGTCTATATGAGGTAATTAAGTTTATATGAAGTAATGAGGGTGGGGCCCTAATAGATATGATTAGTGTCCTTGCAAAAATAGACAGCAGGGGGCACTCTTGCTCCCCTTATGCTAATAAGGGTGGAGCACAAAGCAGCAGTATACAAGTCCAGAAGAGAGCCCAGGCCAGGGACTGAATTCAGTGGGACTTGATCTTGGGCTGTCCAGCTTCCAAGACTGAGAAAATTAATTTCTATTGTTCCTATATACAGTTTCTGATATTTTGTTATAGTAGCCAAAGCAAAATAAAACAGGGACATAATTTTTATCTGAGCTACATTTTGCCCATAGTTTTTCCAGTTTATCACTTTGACTTTTGATTCTCCCTTTCCATGTAAAAATTTTGTTTTCGTTTTTAATGTAGTTAAGGGAGAAGTATTATAACAATCTTTTCAGATAATTGTGACTATCATTCTCTGATTCCATACCAAAACCTGACAAGTGTCCAGTTCTTAAAGGTTAGCAGTTATGTAGAATGTAAAAACAGGTCACTAACTTTTCATACTCTGTGACATTAAATCCATTGGTATGGCTGATGTGGTGGCACAAACCTGTAATCCCAGTTATTTGGGAGGCAGAGACCAGAGGATCATAAATTCAAGGCCAGTGTGGCCAACTTAGTGACACCTTGTCTGAAAATAAAATAAAAGGGGTGGGGATATAGCTCAGTAGTAGAATACTTGCCTAGCATGCATGAGAGCCTGGGTTCAGTCCACAGTGCCGAAAAAAGAAAAAGGAAAAAAAATTAATTGGTCTTTCTTGCACTTTGAGTGTTCTTTTACCTTTGCATGATTTTGTGAAAATACATTCATCATTTGGAAGTTATGCAGAACTTCCAAATGTTGACAGACTTAAATAACACTAAAAAATCATATTAGTTAAAATCATCATCTGTCTCATCAGAAATGTTTATAGGTATTGGGAAGTAGGCAAGTTCATAGTGGAAGACAAAAGCTTTAACATTTTAAAATTTTGTTTCATTAAGAACACTCAAACTCTTAGGTGAAGCTAAGTGTGTGTGTGTGTGTGTGTGTGTGTGTGTGTGTGTGTGTGTGTGTTGGGGAGGGTGGAAAATCCTGACTGCTAATACACAGTTTGGGGACACTCCCTTGATTCTGCTAAGATGCCAACAGTTTACCTACCAGGGCTTTTGTATCATCAATACAAACACCAACACAGTGAAAAAGCAAATACTGCTTTCATATTAATATGGAAGTGGTTTCATAATAATATGAAAGTGCTTTGAAGTACCACTGCTCTAAAGGTAGCCAGAGTCCTTTAACCAGGGCTTTAACCTCAGGGGGGAAAAACCTTTAAATCTACCGAAGTCTTTAAACAAGAATAGAGATGATACAGCCCGACCCTCCTTCCCACCTGTACCAAGGCTGGTCCCTTTGTTATTCCTCATTAAGGGTAAGTAGTCACCTGCACTTCTTTTAAAGCAGGGCATTCAACTGCTTAACAAACACAGAGGGGGTGGAGATTGCAGAAAATCAGTGACAGTGTCAGAAGTTGCCGCCAGTTGCAGATCAAAGAAAGAGAAGCTATCTCTGAAGTCATCTGGGAAGGAATAGAGGGATTTGCTGCCAGAGAAGCCAAACATACCTGTTCTGTGGAATTGGAGCAGTTTGTTAGGGGGACAGAGCCCGGTGAGAGAAGAGGTTTGCCTGCAGCTTTTCTCCAGGGATCCTGCATTCTCCCTAGAGGCACGCATGCACGCACCCTTGCGGCGCGCTACTCTTGGTTGGATGAACGCTCTTGAAAAGTTTGGGAACTCCCTGCCTTTACACACACAAGGTCAAGAGAAACCAAGGCAAAGGGTGACATCTCCATGGTTTAACTCTCAAATCAAGGAAGGTCTGAACAGGGTGGGGCAGGAGGTGGTGGGGAAACCAGGAAAGTTTAGCCCTGCCCATGCGCCCAAACCATCCTGACCTCCCAGGAGGGTCATTTGGTCACCTGTGTCAGAGCCTTTTAATGGGAATTTCTGATCCAGCAGTTCTCCTAAGAACTTATCCCTAAGAGCCAGCCAGATGTGCACAGGATGTGTCTCTGAGGATGTTCATCAAGTCTTTATAATAGATTGGAAACTGTCTGGGAGGAGAAGTGGGTGTGGGCAGGAGAAGACAATAAGGAGTTGTTTAAATAAGTGGTGATCCACCTCTGGGATTTTGCTTCCAAACCAGGAGTAGTTTCCAAAACGTGGTCTGTAGACCCCCAGAGGTCACTGAAACCCTTTCTAGGGGTTTGTAAAGTCAAACTATTCTCGTAACACCACCAAGACATTATTTGACTTTTCACTATTGGTCTTTGCGTGAATGATGCAAAAGTAACAAAGTAAACTGCTGGTGACTTAGCACAAATCAGCGGCATCATCCGACTGTACTAATAAATAGTTCTTTATTTTCAAGCACTTAGGGAAAAAAATTTAAAATGTTCTTGATGAAGCAGTAAAAAGTAATAATTAAAGAAAAACCTCAACTCTTCAGGACCCATTTTAAAGTATTCTATGTGACCAAATGGGAAACACTTCTGCAATCCAACAACTAGGACTGCTGCCCTGAGGAAAAGCACTGGTGTCACTGCGTTGTGAGCTGCCTTTCACAGAACACCTTTTCTTTTCTTACTCTTTCTCTTTTTTTCTATCCTAGGGATTGAATCCAGGGACACTTTACCACTGAGCTACATTCCCAGTCCCACCCGCCATTTTTTGTTTTTTTAAATTGAGACAAGCTCTCGCTAAATTGCTGAGGCTGTTCTCAAACTTTGATCTTCCTGCCTCAGCATCCAGAGTTGCTGGAATTACAGGTGTGACAGAACACCATTTCTACCTGATACAAAGACTGACAGCAGGGTTAAATGCTGCTTTTGTGGGCCCATAAGCACTTTTGCCTTCATGGACTCCATCCTCTGTAAGAAGATGAAATATTATATTTTATGACTGCATTGGTTTAAAGACAAATATATTAATATTATATATAAAATATTTCTTCAATTAAAAAGAAGTAACCTTCATTTTCTTCTGATTTTAAAAGAAACCAAGGCATTTTCATGGGCTCATAAAGTCCTGTGGACCTCTGCATTATTCCTAAGGGAAAAGTTGGGCCTGGTTGACAAAACTATGGTTGATCAGACTTGAGGTGTGTCCAGGGCTGAATTCCCCACAAAGCACATTTTTAATAAGTGATATTAATGTATTTGTCTTTATGCTAATTAAGTCTGTTTTTTTTTTTAAATAAAGAAGCCCATGGAGGCAAAACTGCTCGCATCTCACAAAAGTCTTCATGCAGCCCCAGGTACATGTAAACATTTTCTTGAAAATGAATGAATCTCTCACTTCAAGGAAAATCTCTGTGACATTGTTGCCAATAACAAATTTAAGCTTTTGAGCAAAAATTATAATTTGGGGAAACTTGTGTCTGCCACTGAGTTTGAAAACGTCCCAAGACTTAAAAACCTGCAGATGAGAGCAGCAATGATATTAATGAATGTGGCTTTCCAATCTTGTACAATGAACTGTGTTCATGTTTGGAAATCCTACGAAACTCAATAAGCCTATATTTTCCAAATGACCTATGTATGACTTTACCAAATCATTCATAATCAAATGGTCCATTCAGGATATAAGAAAGATGAATGGATTTTAATGTGAGTTCAAAAAATTCACTGGTTTCACTCTCTAAATTGTGATTAACCTTTAAGAAACTATTCTTGAATTTTGGTGTAGCATCAAAGAACACCTGGTGGCCTTTGCAGAACTGAAGGTGCCTGCCAAATGAGTCTTGGCTCTGTCCTTTCCCTGGCACCATTTCCCCGGGGAATCCTCACATATCCTTGATGCTTGTCCCCAAGCATCATCATTTCTCCAACTTCACCTGTTATTGTTCCCTTCCCTCAACTTCACACTCTCTGTGCCTTAATGATTTTGCACATGCTCCTGCCTCGGGGTCCTTGTGCTTGCTGTTGTAGTTCTTGGAACAATCCTTTCCAAGATAACTACATGGCATGCACCATGAAGGGATTGAGATTCCTTCAGATCTTTGCTGGAATGTTACCTTCTCAGGAAGGCTGTGTCTTAAACTTAAAACCTCGCTCCTATTCCACATTCCCTATCACCCTCCTCTGCCTTGTTTTTCTCCACAGTATTATTGACATCATATGACACATCATTTCCTTTTATATTGCCTTTCTTCTTCCACTAGACTGCAACTTCAGGAGGGCAGGAATTTTTGCCTGTTCAGTCCACTTCTTCATTTCTAGCATCCAGACTCTTGCACAGCACAAAGTATGTACTGCGTATTTAATTGAATGCACGAATTTTACATATCGCACACCAATTTACAAACTAGTAAAGCTTCAGGATGAGAGTAAGAGTTTAACCACTGATGCTATTCCAGTGAAGCCTGAGGGCTGGGTAGAGCCTTCAGTTACCTCCATAATTCCCAGAAGCGGCACATTAAATTTTACATCAACCCGCAGGGTCTCTATTCTTATTCGAATTTAGTTCGAAGCCAGGTGGAGAGGTGGCTTCCCTTTCTTTGAAGAGAGATGAATCCAGGGAAGGCCCCTATTGAAGCACCAGGCATGGGACACTAATGCATTGAGAGGAAAAACCTAATTTAGGTATGGGCAGAAGGCTTTGCGCGACCCCTCCTCTTTCTGCTAGTCTACAGTTTTAAAAAATGCGTCTGATAAAGATTTACTGTTTGTATTAATAAATCCCAACTTGGAACCAATAGCCAACGTTGGCTGAGTTGAAGTAGCCAACTCTTTCCGTAGGAGTAAGCGGGTTTGAGTTTGAAGAACCCCAGAGGAGCCGGAAGGGGGGTGCAGTAGTTATCTTGGGGCAGACAGACTAGGGTTTGAGGATAGCTTGTATCTTAAGGCAGTGAGGGCTTGAGGTCCGGGAAATGTGAACTGACTGGGGAGGAAAAAGTGATCGATGATGACAACTGCGCCCCCCACACCCCTGCCCCGGGTTGATGGGAAGCTTGCAAGGTTGAGGCGGCCAAAGACCTGGGATGAGGGCCAGGCACATAGTAGGCGCTTACTCCAGATGCAGAGGTCGACATGGGCCCTGGAGAAGCGCGGGGGGCTGAGGGGGCTGACCCTTTCCAAGTCCTTTCCAAGGACTTAGCTCCTTCAGGTCACGGTCTGAACCTTGCGTACCTAGTGTGGACGGGATGCCTGGGGGCAGAGTCAGCCGCCGGGGCCTGGGTGCAGCAGGGAACAGACGTGCTGACGTCCAGGGGGCCGAGTGCTGGACTGGGGTCAAGGCCGGGGCGCCGGGTGGCGCGGGGAGGGGTGGCCGGACGCGCGGGGACGGGATGGGATGTGACGAGCGGCGCGCTGTGCATTGTGGGAATCCCGGGGCCGCGGCGACTGGTTCCAGTTCACTCGGCAGCGGAGCCGGGCGGAGGGGGCGAGCGCGGGGCGCGCGGGCGGGAAGCGAGGAGGCGGGCGAGCGGGCGGGCCAGCGAGGAGTGCCGAGAGAAAAGGCGCGAGCGGCCGAGAGGGCTTAGGCCGGACACCTAGCTGCTGCCGCCGCTGCCGCCGCCGCCGAGCCGCCCCGTAAGTGCAGCGCGGGCCCCCTCGCCACGCGCCGGGTCCCCGCCGCTCTGGTCGGGCAGCCGCGCTCCTTGCGGCGGTGGTGCCTGGGAGCGGCCGGGCCTGGCGCGCACCGGGGCGGCGCTCGGCTGGGCTCAGCTGCTGGGCTCCGTGCGGCCCACGCCGGGCCTCGCGCAGCCAGTCGCCCGCCCAGGCCCTGCCCGGGCCGCGTGGGAGTCCCTTTGGTTTTGTTAAGAAAGCAAACCCGGAAACCAACTTCTCTTGGAAAGGCATCCTCTGTCTGCTCCTGGGCGCTTTTGTGGGAAGGAGACAGTTGAGGCCCCTCCCCTGACGACCCTGCCGGGTCTGCGCGCGGGCTGGGCCCGAGGACGCAGGAGGCCTGGTGGCGCTGGCAGGCTGGTCAGCCTGGGCCCGGGCGCCCGGGAGCTGTTGTGTGCGGAGTTGTACTTGGTCAGGCGCCCGCCGGCCCGCGAGTTGCCCGCCCAGGCACAATGAGTCGGCCCGAGCCCCAGGGGGCCTGGTGTAGTGGGCTGGCTCGGTATCTATCTGCTGCGAGGCTGGAGCGGGGGTTGGGGGATACTCGCGGGACTGAAGCCAAGCCTGGGGCGGGGGTAGGGGGCTGTCCAGGGATGCGTTGGAGAGGGGCCACGGGAACCCCTGCTGCTCTAACTCGCCAGTGAATCGGCCTTTTGTTTGCTTTGTGGTTGGGAGATTTTTTGGTTTTTGTTTTTTTAAAGGTAATTCGGGGAAGGCTGTAGACTGCCCAAGTGGAGAAGACCGGCAGGGGAGAGACTGTCTGGGGGTGGGGTGGAGAGTGAGTGCGCAAGATGCTGCTGACTGTATCACCTGACAACAGGTGTGAGGGATGGTGCGCCCCACCCCCACTCCTGCAGGGACCACAGATCACTCAAATTGCTGGTCAGGAGATTGCTTGAAATGTTCCTTTAGACAAGATGTTAGGGAAGATATTGCCGAATTTGAAAGGGAGCGATTTCTGTACAAACAGCAGAGACAGACCTTGATTTCAACAATTACAATTACTACGGAGTCCTTGTAAGATTTTAATGGTCCAGTAAACAGCATAGAAGAGTAGACAATTAGAGGGGACCTCATGCTGACTTCCCCCTTTTCTAACACCTTTGTGGTTTGAGGTTTTTCCATTGGGGGGAGGTGCTTTGTTCTGGGGCTCCTGGCTCCAGAGAGTAAGAGTTTTGAACAATTTTAGGTTTGAGTGGAAGACTCAAGTGGTAAATTAGGTAGAACCCACCTGCCACTACTGTAGGCCACCTTTAGGGTCCTGGTCTGCTGTCAGATGCATTAGCTTTGAAATGGACGTCTCATGCTCCCAAATGGAATTCATAACCCTTGTACACAATTGACCAAAGTTGGGCAGCAGCATCTCAGTTTTGCACAAGACACTGATAGGGATCACTGTTTTTAAACTTTTTTCCCTTAAAATAGCAAAACAACTCTTAAGACTTAAAATTATTGACCCTTCTAATTTTATAAGGGGAAATTAGAGTCCTCCTGCCCTCTGTCCTTTTGTTTCACCTTGTTATTGTTAGTGCCCATCCCTAGATGAGGCATAAGGGGGATATAAGTGGAAATCATCTGGGGCAGGGCTTAATTTAGGATGAGGCAAGGATAACGCACATTTCCTTGAATTTTGAGAATTGTCTAGGACTTCATATGTGACATTCTAATACACAACTGGGTCACTGGCTTGGGTTTTAACAAATGGGCCAGGCGCAGGAAGTAGCATAGCTCAGCCTGCTATTTCTTCTGGTCCTGGAGACAGTATGACTTCTGTCCCCATTGATAGGCTTTGGAGGGCATGTGTTTTGGGACCTGCCTCTAATATCTTAAGAGTGAATGCTACCCCAACTCACAGATTTATTAAAATAAACAAAAACACAAAGTGAAAAACCCTTAGTGAAAAACCCAGCAAGAGTCTGTATGGTGTTCATAAGAATTGCAACAGCTCCAAGGGTTTGGGAGAGGCTTTTCAGAGCCCCATTCCTAGAACATGGACTGGGAAGCAGTAAGAGGACACAGGGCCCATACCTGTCTTAGAGTCTTCCTCCCATTCTATAGGTTTAGAAGGACTCTGGGCTCTGCCTTAGTCCCAAAGAGTTATATAGCTTGTTTGCTTGGGTTAGGACTGCCTGACAGGTATCTTGCAGTCTTTCAACAAATCCTTTTCCTGAGAATCAGCACTTATTCAGGGATTGGGGGCACAGCCATAAGTAAGAAATGATCAGGCAGGCCCTGCCTTGGAGAACTGACTTTAGGAGAAAACAGGCAGGCGGCTGTTAGGAGTTCAGTATGAGAGGCCATAGTAGCTCTCAGGAGGAACAGTTACCTAGCCAGGAGTGAGCCCTTATCTGGCATGGAAAAGTCAAGTAGGAGTTGACTGGGTGAAGGAGGGTAGATAGGGACAAGTGTTTGAGGCTTAGGGAACCACATGAGCAGATCTCAAGAAAATAAGAGAAGTCTGTGGGGAACTGCCAGAGGCTTAGTACAACCGAAGCCTAGAGTCAGGTTAGCCTAGGAGACCCAGTCACACAGGATCTTGATCAGAACTAGACTTTATTCCAAGTATCAGTAAGGAGCCACTAAAGGGTTCTGAGCAAGAGAGGGATGTGGTCAGGTGTTCTTTTATTCTTGCTGGGAACACTTCCTCTGTTCAAATGCTGAGTGGCTCCAGATACTAAGTCTGACCAAGGTGTCACCCACTGAAGCTCACATTTTAACGTTTTTTTCTGGATGGCCTTCCCCTGGGGTTGTTACCATCTTAGAGTTTGGCACAGCCTTCCAAAAGGGGAAGAGGCAAGTTGCCTTGTGAAGCAGGCAGAGTGTGACTTCCCATTGAGCAGTACAGCTCAGGAAGACACCATAAAGTTGGTTTGCAGAGGTGAAATTTCACTCCCCACTGCTTCCTGCAAACTGCTTCCTGCTTGTGGTGAATGGCACTTAGGTTTGGGTTTTGTTTTGTCCCACCACTGAAAACTTGACACATGTGCTAGAACAAAACGCATGGTTTAGGATTTATTTTCTATCTCAGTTCTGCCTCTTCTGTTTGCAATTCCTCCCATTCACTGAGGGTGGACTATAGGTTCTTTAATTGTCTGGCTCCTTTTTGTGATTTAGTGTTTAATGAATGGAGAGAGATGTTTTTTCCTGATTGGCTGGTGTTACAAGAACAGGTCTCTGTTGCAAGCCAATCAGAGTGCAGCTTGTGAACTCAGTGCTGTGAATGATGGTTGTATAGTGTATACACATGCCTCTGGGGACATGGCAGTAGTGCCACTGTTAATCATTTGATGTGGTAGGAGTAAACAGAAGAGAATGCTGTAAACAGGATTAGTGTCCTCCCCTTCAGAATCAACTGTCTGAGGTGTTCTTTCATGATTGGAGTTGATGAAAAATTGACAAATGCATGTGGATACTGGGGCATTTATCCAGCTGCAGGGAACAGATGGGATAGTCCCCTCTTGTCAACAGTGATTTCAATACAAATGGCTCAGATTCCTCCATCCTGGGGGCTAAAGCTAGGGCTCTCTGCTGCAGCTCCCCAGCAGTTACAATCAATATTTCATTCAAGATCAATATGCATGTGTTCATTGCTTAGATAATAAGAAACTTCACAATTGATCATTCCAGTAGTTTCATGAGTGCCCTGATTATTTAAGGGCTTTTTCTGCTGCACTTTTAGCAGAAGCCAGTGTCTTAGAGGTATGAGGAAGGTAGGTATATTCCTCTAGTTTGTGTAGCTGAGCCTGTCTAGTGGCAAGAGGAGTGGTTGCTGGAGCCTTAGAATTGTCAGAGCTGTAAGCCTCTGTCTGACTCATGTCCCAGCTGTCAAAGCATTGGAGTGTTCCCTTCCTGGGAGTCCCTAATGTGGTTCCACAAGCTCCCTGACTTTTGAGGGTGGGCTCCCACAGCGATTTGACCAATTGTATGTGCGTGAATGGTCCCACAGAAGGTTCCCAACTGGTGTCCCACTGGCCACAACTCTGAGTCTTTGGCCTTTGGAAATGCTGCCCTCTTTGTCAAGGGAACCTTATCCACTCTGTGCTGACTGATCAACTATAGTCCCACCTGCATTTGAATGCCTCCCAGGTAGCAGGCAGGGTGGCAGGTGCTTGACGATAGTGATGAGCAAACTGCATTGGTCCACGTCATCAAGACTTACTTATAAATAAACAGGCAATGATGATACAGTGTACCTGTGCTAAGGATGAGGCAGCTGGCTTTAGGATTTATATATAAATTGGATGTAGAGTAGCAATCAGTTTGGAAGGAAGGACTTGGAAGTACCTTTGCAGAGTACAAAAAAATGGAGAAGAAGGAATATACTAAAGATGAGAGGTGGGCAGAGAGATATTATAAGGCTTTTTAAGCTGGGCTTGGGGACATCAGCAGACATGTCCACTGGGGAAATTGGGAGTGTTTAGCCTGGGGAGCTCTGGTTGCTGGGATACTCCAGAACAAGCTGAAGATGATGAAGGGCAGAGGTGGGATTAAAGGTGGCTTGTGTGGAGGAAAAAGTGGAAGGGCATGGTAGGACCTTCATGGCACCTTCATTCTTTGCTTCTCATGACCCTCCTAGTAGTAGAGAGCTTCTTATTCTTAGGTCCATCCTGTTCACAGAATCCTTACCACCAACCTTCTAATTTCTCCTGTTCTATGAGGGCAGACCACATTTTTCCCAGTCACATCTCAGTTGTTGAGGAGCCAGTGACCAGACTGGCTTCTCATTCAAGCCTGGCTTATCTCTTTATATAGCCCCTCTAACAGTTTGTTTTCAGGTAAGCTTTGAGTTTCTATAAACAAGGTTCACTTTTATTGTGATTGATTTATAGTTGGAGAAATTGCAGAGTACTGTAATTTGGTTTTTGTTAGTATAACAAAATGTCTGAGGCAGGCCACTTTATAAAGAAAGAAAGTTATTTTGGCTTATATTTTGGGAGGTACAAGGTTAAGGGCCCACATCTAGTGATGGTCTTCTTGCTGGCAGAGTCTTGGGGTGGTATAGAGCATCACATGGCACAAGATAGGGAATACACCTATGTACATGTGTCTCTTTCGTTCTAATAAAGCCACCAGGATTCAATCATGAGGGCTCTACCCTAATGACCTTACTCGACGATAGTCATTTCCCTAAGGCTCCACCTCTAAACACCATAGTTGGATTAGGTTCCCATCTTATCACTGCCTCAGAAGCCTGTGGGGGGGGGGGCGGGGGGGCGGGGGAGGCGGTAAATATCAACACATGAAGCCTTTAGGGGGCACTCAAACCATGTCTGAACCATAGCATTGAGAGCCCTTCAGGATCAGCCTCAGGATCTTCATGTCTGAGGCTGATAACAGCAAAAGGTCAGTCAAGCTAATGTACAGTAATGACTGGCCGCAGGCTATCCCTGTCTCGAAAACATTCAGGGCCCTCAGCAGGTTGACTGAAGTGACATTTTTGTCAGTTTGATTAAATTGTACGATTGTATTGTGAGCAAATTCAGTGCTCAGCAGAGAGGCTGAGTGCTTAGGAAACCACTTTGTCTATCATGTAGGACTGTTTCTCAGATCAGGCTGTTTGCAGAACATGGGTCAAATGGGGCCCAACAAGTTTTGGCTGGTCATTTCCCAGGGCTCAGCAAGTTTTAGCTTCAGAGTCAGATTTCAAACTAGTTTGTCATGTGACAGAGATGGATCATCATCCCCACCCTTTTTTTTCCCCCTGACCAACTAGCTAGCTAGAATCTATTTCCCAGCCTCTCTGGAATTAGATGTGGTCACTGGGTATGGTGGCACATACCTATAATTCCAGCAACTCAGGAGGCTGAGACAAGAGGATCCCAAGTTCAAGGCCAGTCTCAGCAACATAGGGAGACCCTATCTCAAAAAATAAAAAGGGCTGGGGATGTAGCTCAGTGGTAGTGTACCCCTGGGTTCAATCTCCAGTACCTCAAAAACAAACAAACAGCCGTTATCAGTAGTGGTATGCCTTGCTTTCCAACCTGGTCCCTAAAAACATCCATGTGTTATCCTCCATGGTGTTTTCCTTGGGATTAAGCATTGAGATGTCAGAGTCAGAAGAGAGAGGGGTTTGGACTCTCAAATCATGTGCAGTAGATGATGCACAAGGCATTCAAGGAAACCATTTTTTGAATTGTACTAGTTAGCATTCTGTTGCTATAATGAAAAATTCAAGACTAGGTAGCTTTACAAAGAAAAAAAGTTTGTTTAGGGTGGAGTTATAACTAAATAAACTTCTTGTAAAGGGCATAGTACTGGCATCATCATGGCAGATGGCATCACAGTGGTGGGAACATGTGCAAGAGGGAGAAATCGTGATGAAATAAGAAGCCAGAGAGTGGTTCAGGGAAGGGGCCAGCAGTAACCTCCCGCCAGGCCCCACCTCTTAAAGGTCCTACCACCTTGTAACATCATCACAGTAGAGACCCAACTTTTCATCACATGAATCTTTGGGAAGAAACTACATCCCAACTGTACCAGGATTTTTCATGAGTAAGAAATAAATCATAGGGACTTATCTGTTAAAGCAACCCTGCAATTCATTTACCAGTACAAATGTCCAACACCTGTTCTTTGAGAGTGGCATTTTTTTCTTCTGACACACACTGTTGTTGTTCTTGTTAACTACTGAGTACTTGCTCAGTGAGGGAGTATTAGACCCCTTTTAAGCATACTCTAATTATCCCACTAAGGCTTTGAGGTCTTCACTATCATTATCTCTACTGGACAGATGAAAAATCAGTCTAGAGGGGTTAAATCACATTGTCAAGGCCCCATGGCCAATAAGTGGCAGAGCCATGATTAGAATTGGGTCAATCTGGCTTTCACCTTCTAGTTATTGATCATCATGCTCAAGAGTCACTTCCCTCACAGCCACACTCTGCCCTCACGTTGGTGTTGGGCCAGAGCTACCCCTACCTCCAGAGACCTCTGAAGAGCAGAGTGGACCTGGCACATTCATAGGTTGATCTGGAGACTGCACAGCTGTGAGTTGATTTTTCCAGAGGATGTTTTACAAATCAGTGCATGCTGCTGGATGTCATGAGGCTGCAGAGCTTAGTCAGAAACCTTTCATAGCTTGGGGAACTATAGTTAGAAGTGCAGAAAGAACACGGGGAAGGGGAAGAACAGAATCTCTGTAAGGTAACCTCTCGGGCAGGGATAAAGTCTTGAGGCTGCTAATTGGACAGAAGCCTGAATCAAGATGAGATGTGAAGGTGTTCTGCTAGCAGGGTGGCACTGGAGGAACCATGATGACCTAAGAAACCTTTCCTGAGTCCCAGGGATGAATCAACTGTAGTAGTTGGCATCCAGTCATTTGCAGGTCAGTTGAGTTAGGGAGGCAGGCACAAGTGCCAGGATATATGCTATGGGAACATGGATCAGGCTGTGGCCACGTCTTAGAAACCCCCATGGCACACAGGGCATGTGAGCATTCATTCAGCAGGCTGACAAGAGGACAGAGTGTGTTCCAGGCAGGAGGAGCATGTGCAAAGACATCCTTTATGCAGCATGACAGTCTTAGAAGTCAGGGGTAGCCTGGGGCATCTGAGCATGGGCAGGGGTGCCAGGAAGCAGTGCTGTCTGTAGTTGAAGGATGCTATTTATGGTGGGCTTGGAACTTGGGGTGATAGGGAGCCATCAGAGTAGGCAGAAGTGCCTCTCTGTGGTGAAAGTCTGGTGGTAGGAAAATAACTAGAGATAAAGAAGCTGAAGGAGGGCAGAGGGGGATGAGAAGCAAGGAGGCTGAAAGGTTTTGCAGATGGGTTGGACAGAGCTTGGCCAACACTTGGGTGCTGCGGAACAGGCAGGAAAGTAGGAGCCAGGATGACTTCTGCTTGGGTAGCATGGTATATGATAATGCCACTGATGGGGCCAGAAGACACAGAGGAATTCAAGGGGTCCAAGGGACTGATAAGTGGGCCTTTGACATAGGCAGTCACAATGCAACTGTGGTGCCCAGCAGCCAGGTATGCACTGGCCTGGAGACTGGGAATCACAAGCATGTTGGCTTAGAGCCCCTTGGCTGCAGCCAGAGGAGGGAAACAAGGAACATCACTCTTAAGAAATAAGTGTAGCCGGGCGTGGTGGCTCACACTTGTAATCCCAGCACTTAGGGAGGCTGAGACAGGAGAATCACGAGTTCAAAACCAGTCTCAGCAATGGCGAGGCGCTAAGCAACTCAGTGAGACCCCTGTCTCTACATAAAACACAAAATAGGGCTGGGGATGTGGCTCAGTGGTCAAGTGCCCCTGAGTTCAATCTCCGGTACCAAAAAAAAAAGAAGTAAATGTGAGTAGGACCTGCCAGATGTGGGGGCTAATGGCTTCTCTCTGGAGAACACTGTTCACTTCCTGCAGAGGCAGCCCTAGATACCCCCAGCAGATCTGCTGGAGTACAGAACTGAGTCTGCTGCAATCAGAAAGGGACTGAGCTGCCAGTAATCATCTCTGACCACAGGCCTCTACTGAAGGGGTGGAAGCCTCCAGATGAAATGCTTTTAGTCCAAAGATGTTGGGTTTTTGGTCTGTGAAGCATATTTGTAGTAAAGCCAGAGACTGCCAGGAAACCAGTGACAGCTCTTCCTAAAACACAGGCACATGCATACCATTCCTGCTTAGAGTGAGCACAAGACCTGTTTGTAAGAGATGTCTTAAAACAGCACATTACTGCAAGAAATGGGATCAATAAATTGTTTCAGAAAAACTTTGATCCTCTGGGTCTCTGTCTAGTATTATGAGCCCTTAAGATTTGGTTCCCTGACAGGGCACAGTACAGGTCTCTCTCATCATAGGGACCTGAGCTACCTTAACCCCTGCAGGGGGGCCTGGTGGTACCACTGTCCAGAGGGCACAGGAGTTCTGTCAGCCAGATGACTTGGGATGCTCTCAGGGTCATAGAGATGTGCGGTTGAGTGTCAGAGTAACAAGGACTCCTAGTCCTGTGGCCTTCATGGACTGTTGGAACTGGAGGGGTCCACACACCGTGGACCCTGACCTGTTTCTCAGTTTTGTAGAGACCTCTCCATTTGGTTCAGTGGGTTGAACATGATGTTCCATAGGACAGGCATCAAGGAGATTCCAGAACAGGCTGAGGTTCCTCACATCCCCTTTCCCAGCACCCTGAATTGGCCCTTTGAACCACTTAGGATAATGGGATCACCTCTGCCTGGCATAGTTCCTGAAGTGCACATATGGGTGAACAGAAGGCTTTGAGTAAGCATGTGCTACCCTAGGGATATAATCAAGGAAGCCCTCCATCAGCTGGCAGCCCGATGTGAGATAGGGACATGCACACAGCCACTGTGGCCTGAAGCCCCTGGAGCCCTGAGGGTGGAGTAGCCAGACCCTAGCACTCACCCAAGAACTCGGGAGTGATAGATGGAGGGCCAAGAGCAAATACAAGGGATAAAGGCAGTCGTGGCAAAAGGCAACAGTTACTGCAAAGGCAAGGGAGATGAAGAAGGCAGCAGGTATGTGGGGGACCCCCCTGTGGCTCACTGTGTCCAAGGTTGGAATACAAGTGGTGCAGGGTGAAGCTTGACAGGTGTGTCAGGCCTACATGGTGGGCAAAGGTATTGATTTTGTCTTGGGACTTGTGGAATCCCTGGCACGCTTTGACTAGGGTGTATTCCAATATATGTGTGCTGATTGCCCTGCCCATGGGGCAGAAGATGGATTGGGACTAGTGGGGTAGACCTTTGAAGAAGATGTCTGCAACCACTTGGTTAACAGTGATAAGCTGGATGTAGTCACATGGGAGGGTTGAGGAGAGTGTCCTATGGGGGGCGTTGCATTGAGATGGGAGAGGAGCAGGAAGAGAATACCATCTCTGGCATCTCTAAAGACAGCCTCCTCTCTCCAGTAGACCCAAAGTGCTCTGAGGGTCTTTTATCCCAACCTGGCTGTACACAACACTGACTTCTATACATTGTTCTTGCCTGTCTTGGAGCAGGGTTGTAAGGTAGAGATACTACTTTTATCACAAAATCCAGATATCTGGGTTTACATCTTCATTCTAGTTGCGGGCAACACCCTTCTTTTCTTTTTACTGCAAATTTAATAGCCCCATCTCAAGTGTATGAAAATGCAATTATTAAACAACTGTGTAGAACATAACCAAGAAATCCCATTTTCTTTTATATCATGAGGCATAAAGCAAGGCACTTAAGAGCAGTCACTGTTAGAGTAACAGTTAAAGGGAAGTGACCAATAAAATTGATGTCATGGTATAAAATGTGCTAAGCTGAGCCTTTCTCTTCTTGGAGATCAAACTGCTCCAGCAGTGTGTGTAAACCTGGCTCAGAGGACTCAGCAGCTGCAGGTGGTGGCATCTGCTGGCCAGGCCTGTGCCTGTCAGAGGACCACAGGGTACCTGGAAGGAAGTGGCTGTGATGTGATCCTGATTGGGTGTGCTTTTGCCTTCACAGTGTCCATACTGATCCGCTTCCAGGGCCACTGCCATGTCGAGCCGTGGTGGGAAGAAGAAGTCTACCAAGACCTCCAGGTCCGCCAAGGCAGGCGTCATCTTCCCTGTGGGGCGGATGCTGCGGTACATCAAGAAAGGCCACCCCAAATATAGGATTGGAGTAGGGGCACCTGTGTATATGGCTGCTGTCCTGGAATACCTGACAGGTGAGTGTGCCAAGTCAACCTGGACACCTGGGCTCAGATAAGGCAGTTCTAACAGCTTTCCAAGGACTGATAGGACTTTTTTCTGTTTCTTGTGTTTTGAAGCATTTCAAACCTACAAAGATAGGATAACAACCATTGTCATCTAGAGTTGCCTGTGGTTAACAGTTTTTCCCATTTGCTTTATCTCTCCTCAACTGCGTATGTGTGTGCGCACAGGCGCGTGCGCTCACAGATGCCTCTGTTATTTATTTTTGGTTATATAGTCCATTTTGAAAATACTAGGTTGCCCCAGTAATATCCTTTATGATTTTGTTTGTTTCCCTTTCCTGATCCAGGATCCATTTCAAGATTATCCATTACATCTGGCATTCAGGTTTGGCCAGCCTATACTAATCTTGACCAATTCTCCAGGTTTTTATTTTAAATCTTCCATTCTTAAAATGGAAGATTTAAAATCTTGACACTTTTGGAGAGTCCAGGCCAGTTGTTTTGCAGAATGTCCTTCTATCTGAGCTGGTCTCATGATTAGAGCAGGTATCACTTTGGTAGGAGGTGAGTCCTTTTCTTTGGTTCACACCTGATATGGGTTTGTGCTGTCACTGGTGATGTTCAGCTCCCTCATCCAGCTAAGTTGGCACTTTTGCACATCTCATATCACAGTTTGCACCTAGTGGCTTTAGCATCCTTGATGTGCCCTGAATCTATTGTTACTGTGGTAGTATGAAACAGAGACTTTTCCATTTCTTTCATTTCCGTACTTCTTAGGGTAGCATTCTTCTGTAAATAAAGAGCTTTCCCCCTGCCCTTCTTTTTATTTTTCATGCTATCAGTGTTGAATAATTATTTAATTTAGTGGGTTATACCCCATTCATGTTATTATTCCTTCTAATGCTCAAATTATCTCACATTTGACCTCCAGTCTTGTTCTTGTCCTTTTGCTGTATCTCCATTGGCTTCTATAAATTTCCTTGCTGTCCAACACAATAAGATGTTCAGTCTCATCCTGGATTTCCTTGCCCCAGTTCTGAAATCAGCCATCTCTCCAAGGGATCCTTGGTCTTTTTTACAGATATAATCTTATTTGTGGCTCCATAAAAACTGTGGGAAGCCAGCTGGACAGGGAGGGATGCTACCCCAGTTTTAGTAAGGAGAAAACCAGGCCTCAAAAGTATGAAAAGACTTGCCTACAATACAACATTTAAGAAGTTGAGAAGGGCCCCAGATCCTGCTGCCCTATGTACTGTTTTGTTTGTTTGTTTGTTTGTTTAGTTGTAGGTGGACAGAATATCTTTATTTTATTTTTATGTGGTGCTGAGGATCAAACCCAGTGCCTCACGCATGCCAGGCGAGCATGCTACCACTGCACCATAACCCCAGCCTCCCTATGTACTGTTTTTACCACTTATTTCTTGATACATAAGCAGCTAGGTTGCATAGGTGCCAGGAATTAGCAGGCCTGATTCTTGCAGGATCCTCTCATACAGCCAGAAAGAGGAGATTCAGCAAGACAGTTGGCGCTCCCAAAGTGGCACAGCCAGGCAGCAAAAGAGCTGGACAGCTTCCTGCTTTCCCAGGTCTTAATACAGCAAGGCCAAGGGTTTCCCTGAAGCAAACTCAGTCATGAGGAAGGTAAAGTTCTTGTGTTCACCTAAGCATGAAAAGTAATTGTTGTGCTCTATTTACAAGGTGTTTGCACATATTTTGGGACTTTTGCCTTTCTACTTGGCAGAGACTTATAAGTGGGGAGCCTGATAGCATGAGCTAGACAGGATTCTTTTCACTATATGGATGAGGAAACAGAGGCCGAGAATTCAGGTGACGCACCCCGGAAAGTTATGTATAGCATTGGCAGTCAGCCAGAGAGTTCAGGGGAGGAGTCACTAGATAGAAAGCAGAGGACATTCTGGTTCTTGCATAGCAGCTTATATGCTGTATGACCAAGGTTGAATCAGTTAAGCTCTCAGGGCCCTGTTCCTTACAACTCGTCAACTGTCCCTACTCCACCATTTCCAGGCTGCTGTTAGAGCCAAAGGAGCTTTGTTTGAGCACAATGGGAAAGCTTCTGTGCTATATAAACCCAGCCCCTGGCTTTTGGCTTCTGAATGCATAATGACCTTGCCTTTTAGGTGTTCTCAGACACTATCTTCAGGTTAAGTACCATATCAGTTTCTTTTCTTCCCTCTAGCACTCTGTTTTGTTGGCAAGGTGTGATGGGGGAGTACTATCATTCCATCATATCTCAGACTACATGTGCTCTACAGAAAATCTGTATGTTTCCCTTGGCTGTGTCTGGCTGGTTCTGAATCTGACCCCAGTGCTCATGAAGTCAAGGTCAGAGGATCTTTTCTCTTGGGATGTTGGAGACCTTGACTCTTTCGTCCCATGATAGCTTTTGTCCCTGGCCCAGCGATCATGGTGTGTGATAGTGATCATAAATGATAGTGGGAATAGTCAAGGCAGCCCATCACTGTGGCTGAGAAAGTAGCTCAAAGCAAGTCCTTACTCTGCCATCAGCCTCATCAACTCCTGCATATTGAAGAGTAAAATATATATATATATTTATATTACTAAAATATATATATTTATATTACTATTATATTACTAATATAATATATATATTTTACATTTTATAAAGTCCTAGCAGGGCTATAGTTGGCTGAATCTGAGCCATTTCTTCTGCCTGCACACAACATTCCTGTTAGGGTAGCGGCCAGCCAGACACGGACACCTCATACAGCCAAGAAAATCCCTTATTCAGGGGAGTGGGCGCCCGGGCGAAGGAAAGAGGAAAAGAGAGAGAGAGGGGACGCGCGGGAGGGATTTTATAGAGCCCACTAAAAAACCGCGTGGCGGGCCAGGGATTGGTCACTTTAAAATCCGCGGGACAGATAAGCAGTCGTGGTCTTCTTTTGATGTGTTAACCTGAACAGTTAGGCTTTGTTTCCCAGGTAGAAGATTCGGGAGAGGAACCCCCTGGGGCAGGAACTGCCTTGGGCTTTTAGAGAGGGGATGTGAAAATTAGAAAGGGGCTGTTTTTCACCTTACAATTCCTTCATTGGCATGACCACTTCCCAGAGCCTGCCCGCCGGGTGGAATCTGGCCCTAGTGACCTTAGGAGAATGTCCAGGATGGTTAGTGCTGTGCTATTACTCCTGTAACCATTGCGTCCTCTGTGCTGATGGTACAAGAGCTGACCTCTGGGGCTGTGTCTGGTGCAGACACCTCCAGAACTGTGCTGTACACCATGCTGATTGCTCCTGGGTGGTGACAACCCTCAGCCCATTGGGCTGGGATATGAGAACAAAGGGGCACTTGGGAGTTCTTGGAATCTGCCTACTCTGAACTTTGGTTTGGGTTCCTGAGAAGGAAAAGTATACCTAGTTCTCTTTCTACTGTGCTCTTTGCTCGTGTTGCACTGAAGACCTTTTCTCACGCATGTCCACATTTATTGAGCACCTGCTATCTGCCAGGCTCTGTGCAAAGCTCTGCATGAGAGCACAGGAATGATCAAGAGAGAATGGGCTCTGCTTTATTCAGTCTAGTCTGGGAGAAACCAGCCAACCCAGACAGTTACAGATTGTGACAAGCGCTGCTGAGGAGGTGAACATAAACAGTCCAAAGGAGGGCCCAGTGACCCAGGGACCCAGAGAGAAGCTGGCCAAGGAAAGCTTCTCTGAGGGGGAGACATCAGCTAAGGCCTGGAGATGAACATAGTGCCAGCCAGCCCTGCAAGGGCTGAAGAGGGGCTCTGCCATTCATTTGACACACTTCCTTTGTGCCAACCCCTTCCCAGAGTGTGAGGAAACTACAGAAAGGGAGAGGCTAGAGGACTGGCCCTCAGTATCTTGGGATCTAGTCAAGGATGTGGCCCAGACACCATGGTCTAACACAAGGCAAAGAGCTGGAGAAAGTCCCACTGTTCAGCAGGTGATCACTGAAGGTTATGATATGTCTGGCATAGATAAGCACCGGACCTATCTCCACCTCCAGACAATTTCCTGTCCAGAGACAGGTCCAGGTAAGAAAAAGGCTGTGATGAGGCAGGACCACTTATGCTTTGAGGCAGGAAAAGAGACTGAGTGGGGTTTGCAAATCCTGGAAGACCCTTATTACTGGAGCTGCTCTGCTTGTTGTCACCTGAAGACCCTATGAAGGGATTGTTTTCTTCTCCACATGGCCAAGACTCTCACAGGTGGCACAAACAATTGCAGGCATGGTGATGGGGGTGGGCCACACTGATGCCCATTTGAAGTAGCTTGGCTAGCCTTCTGCCTTCAGAAGCCTCCAGTACAGAGATGGGGAAGGGTCTGGGTGCTTAGAGGTTGCTAATAAGACTTCTGAGTTGCAGGGCCCACCCTCTGAAGCACTGAGCTGACATTTCCTTGGTGACCAGCCTTTGGGATACTTGGGGCTCTGGGATATTCTAGAGCCGGGAAGTTAAGAGGGTAGATCTTGGTGTCAGAGCTGCCATTTCTTATTTGTGGTCTTGGGCAAGCCACTTAGATCTCTGTGCTTTGGTTTGATCATCTGTAAAATGAGGATACCTGTCACTGCCTCTGAGAGTTGTTATGAGGCTGAAGAAGGAGCTGCATGTGTGGTCCTTTGTATTGCCTATGCCTGTGTTTGCCCACATGTTGGCTGTTAGTATTAAGGTTAAAGTGCAAGAGAGGAGAGAATCCCTAATAACTCTGTTCTGACTGCCAGGTTGTTCCCTAAGGGATGATGATAGGAGCTGTTGCTGCCCACCAGGGCCTGTTGTCCTTCCAACTGGCCCAGACTTACTAGACCTTCCCAGAGACTGACAGAACATCTTGGCAGCCTCAGGCCTGCTCCCTCTGGGTTATTTCAAGTAGCCACGGAACTTTCCTCCTAAAGCCTATATTACCCAACACCTCAAGATGCCCTCTTTTGCCATTCTCTTCTGTCTGATGTCACGGGCCCCTTCTGTCCAGAGCTCCTGGCCCATTCATGGAAACCTCAAAGGATTTTCCAGGTTATCCACGAGCTAAGCATGCCTAACCTTGAATCTGTGTTGCACAACAGCTGAGGCCAAATGAGCCAAAGAGTAGATGACCTGGTGGCACCCCTGCATGCCAGGGCCACGGGAATCCTGTTACAAGGTCCCCTGTGAAAAGCACATTCTTCATGGAAATGTTCTTCCTTATCCTTCTTAAGGATGGAAGGATATGGAGCCTTGCATCTTTGAAGCTGGCTTCTGTTTCTTCTCTTGGTTACAGAGTCCATCAATCTACCACACTTGAAGGAAGGCAGCATTTAGAACAAACTTGGGTCTAGCGACCAGACAACTCCTTCCCCAGATCTCTGTGCATCTAGCTTCAAGCTCTGCCTGACCCTGCCCAGAGCTCTTCCTGAGGAATATGGTACTGTCTCTTGGGCTCCTCAATGTCCTGAGACTGCTCTTGCTCTGTTTTGCCCCTTGACCTAAAAGACCATAGAATCCCACATCTTGGGCACTGTGAGGCCTGGCAGTGCATCTAAAGCATTTAACCAGCATTCATAGTGAACACCCAATAAAGGACCGAAAAAAACAAGTGTGATTATGCAGGAAACAGGCAGTCAGGGACAGCCTCTTCCCAGCCACCATCTTTGCACCCATGATACTATGGAAATTTTTTTCCCCTCAGTGGTACTGGGTGTTGAACCTAGGGCCTCATGCATGCTAGGCAAGCTTTCTATCACTGATCTACAGCCTTTTTTATTTTATTGTGAGATAGTATCTTACTAAGTTGCCCAGGCTGGCCTTGAACTTGAAATTCTCTTTCCTCAATCTCCCTGAGGGTAGGGACTCTTGTCTTGAATCTCAGAATCTAGCACAGGTTCCCTCCCCAAGTTAGCCCATGAGTGACTCAACTCAGAATAATAAGCGTAGCTAGGGATTATAGGAGTGTGCCACTCACCACAGCTCTGTAGAACTTTTGGATTAATGGTGTTTTAAGGGAACCTGATTCTATATAAGTCCAAGAACATTTTGCAGCCTCTCCCCTGAACCTAGCACAGTGCTGGAGTGTAGGAAGCATGGAAAAAAATCATGTGGTATGATTTTTGTCCCTCCCCCTAAAATTTCCATTGATGGTGGGGTGTTTAGTGACATTTAAGTGGCATTTTACCAAAAAATATTGTTCTATGACTGAAATCAGGGCATGATTGGACTCATATTCCCTCTTTGGAGATGGATAAATGAGTAACTTTGTTGAGTTCCTTAATAAAGGAACTTGTTTTAACTTGGGACCATTGAGTAAAACAGCCTTCTACACTGCAAGCCTTGTCGGAGTCTTTAACATACTTATGTCATTGTGAATCCCCAGGAAAGGAAGTGTGAGATGCAGTAGTTCCTCAGTTTTTACCACTAAAGACTTTCAAGGAATAACAATAAAAATATTTTGCATGACAGAGCATAGGGGACACTGCTGCTGGCTAAGTCCATGAGATGGCACTACGAAGAGTGAAGAAACAAAATAGAAAGTCATCTTAAAGAAGGAGCTTAGGTCTGGTTTGTTGTGCCAGGCTGGACTAATAGCTAGGACGATCTAGGCCTTTCTGCTCCATACTGAGCCCAGCACATAGATAGTGCTGGAATATGTGAGGAAGTCACCTTAGGAAGCCATACGCTTATTATTCTGAGTTGAGTCACTCATGGGCTAACTTAGAGAGGGAACCTGTGCTAGACTCTGAGATTTAAGACAAGAGTCCTCATCCTCAGGGAGATTGCCCTGGAAGGAAAACCTTTTAACCAAACCCTGAGAAAACAGGCCTGGTTCCTTCATAATGACATTCTTTTTCTTTCTTTCTTTCTTTTCTTTTTTTGGTCCAGAAACCCTGTTACATAGACTGAACACATGTCTTATTCTACCAACTTACCTCCTAGTGACTTAAGCCTGTTTGTAAAAGTCAAATCCAGCTGCAGAGGATTTCTGACATTAAGCAGGATGGAAAGCTCTGCTTCCAGCTCCCAAGACTGGCATCTCTGGAATATACACAGACACTCCTACATGACCACTGCTTAGATCAGAGCTAAGCTCTGGTCTCTTTAAAATCTAGTATATTTCTCTTTCTTGTAGCTGGAATATATATTCTTTTCTGTCTTGCTTGGATTTAGTCTATAAGATGATGACAACATCTAAACTTACATATTCCTAATCCTCCATGTTTTAAACCTTGGTCTTCTCTCTCCTATCTCTTGTCAATGACCAGAACCTCCACACTCCTCTGACAAGTACCCAGCATCCTCTAATAGTGGATACTATAAATGTGAAGCTACCTTAGATTCATGGTTAACTGCTGTGAAGTTTCAGGGCCAGCTCCTGACCTGAGGAAGAAGCAGGGTTTCTGGGGTGATCTTACGGCCACTTTACAGACCAAATGAAGTTTAGCCCTCAGGCCTGGTTGCATCCGGCAATAGAATCCCAAGGAAAAGGGGTAGTTGTTAGAAATACACCTAGCCATCTGGTTTTGGCTAACAAAATGATCGTCCTCATTCCACATTGCATCATCTCTGATCTCTCACTCAAATCAGATTTGCCTATCCCTTTGGTGTTAGTGCTGGGACCACACCTCATCCCCACCCCTATCTCTCAGAAGTGAAGCAGAGAGAAGCCTCTCCTGTCAGCTGCACACTCTGTTACACAGGTACTCATTTCAGCCAGGTCCATTACACTTGGTACTTCTGATGTGGGAAAGAATAAATCTTACAAGCTTAGAAGATTGGGGTAGGCAGGGCCTATAGCTGACTGTCACCTTGAAAATCAGTCCCAAGCCTCTTTACTGCTTCCTATCTGGGATACCCAAGTGTGTCCTGGACTTACTAACTAAATATAGAGCAAGAGGAAGAGGACAGTCAGGCTTAAATCTTTGTTGCTCTGAGGCTCCACATCCCTTGTTTATTTGCATAACTATGCCTACCTTAGACTGACACTTCAGGTGAGGACACTGCTAGTACTTGCTGGAAACTTCTGGGGCATTGATGCTGCCTTAGGACTCATGCTACCATGTTAATTGTGTTCTACAAAGCCTTTCATGAGCCTCATTTTCTTTAATTAAAAATACACACATACACAGAAAATGAAGAAGAACTTTAAGGAGCCAGGAGGTTGCAATTAGAAAAAAGTTGGAGACCCTGAAGTTCAAACTGCAGGGTGCTGAGTACCTTATGTGTGCAGACTACATTTGAATGCATGTTGCCTTTTCTGATTATGTGAGCAATTTGTGTTTGAAATTTAAGAAGCTAAAACTCATTCAATTCTACTACCCAGAGATAGCAGCTGGCACTGCATGCCTTTTATGTGTGTATATATAAAAAACAGACAGATTTTAGTCTAATTATTTGTTTTTATTAACATATACTATTGAAGAACTTCTTTGATAACCAATCAGAGACTTATCACAATATATAATCTTACAAAGCTACTTGTAAAGTGATTAAGGAGGGGCTTTCACATCAACCCTTCTTCAGTCTCCTAAAGGAATGGATGACTCCAGGGTAGATATTCAGAAAACACTTGAAAAAGACTCAGTTCCTGACTATGTGCCTTTGGTGCCTGTCACTATGTGGGCACATCACTATGTGCCTGAAGATGTGGTATCCTGTGATCAGCACATGAACAGACCCAGATGGGGTCAGGCCTACAGCCTGAGGGTCACCAAGTGGGGGATGTCCCCCACTTCTTCACTGCTTTACCCAAGATATGGAGGTACAGGGTGACTTGAGGATGTGCTTCTTCCAGGGCACAGGAATCTGCTATAGAGCTCAAAAACTGAGTTTTCATGTATTCTTTCAATTGGTCCTTCTAAAAAGTCCATGAAATTGTCCAGGAGAGTGCAAATGTAACCTGGGCCTACTCCATGAAATATTTGGTCTCATTTTTCTCTTCTCTCCTAGGTCCAGGGGTTGGACTACAACACTTGGATTGGAGAGAGGAAAGGCCTCATTGCTTCTTTTTGCAAATATTTTTCCCAGTCCAGCTTGTCTTCTCATTCCCTTTAGAATGTTTTTACAGGGTAGAAAATTTTAATTTTAATGAAGTCCAGCCTGTCAAGTATTTCTTTCAGGGATAGGCCTTTGGTTTGGTCATCACCAAACCCAAGGTCTTCTAAATTTTTCTCCTATATCATCTTCCAGGAGATTTACAGATTCACACACTATATTTAGGTCTATAATTCATTTTTTAATTTATTTTCACCAAGGATGTATGATCTGTGGTGAAACTCATGTGGGTTATTTTTTTCCTTTTTTATTTATTTATTTTTAACATGTGGATGTCCAGATGTCTAGCACTATTTGTTGAAAAAATCTCATTGCGAATCCAGGGGCACTCAACAACTGAGCCACGTCCCCCGCCCTTTTTTATTTTTTAAATTTTGAGACAGGGTCTTGCTAAGTTGCTTAGGGCCTTCCTAAGTAGCTGAGGCTGGCTTTGAACTTGTGACCTCTTGCCTCAGCCTCCTGAGCCACTGGGATTACAGATGTTGCCACTGTGTCCTGCCCCTCATTGTGTTTTCAAGATAAGTCACGTCACCTAGAAATCTTCAATGGTCCAAGAGTCTCTTTTCTCATGATATCTCTTTGAAGGGAAATAATGCAATTTTCATTTTTGCCATCAGGATCGACAGAGAAGTAGACAAGTTCCACGTTAAGGATTCTATATTTGCTTGGGCCAACCAGACAAGCTCATAGCACCACTAAATTTGGTTCTGGTTTTAGACAATGAAATGGTATGACCAAAACTAAATGTGAGTTCTTTCATCTGGGATCAGTGTACTTTTGATTGAAGTATACCTCTTAGAATTTCATTTAGTAACTAGCATCTTTTGGTAGTAAATATTCTCAAGTTGTTTTTGAACATGTCTTTATCTCATCTGTGAAATTTTCAGCCATTATTTCTTTAACAGAATCTATTCTAATTTCTTTTTGGAACACAAATTAAGCATGTATTAGTTTTCCATTTTATCTTCCATATCTGTTAATCTCATTCATTTTTTTATTCATGTCTTTCTGGATTACTTTCTGGATAATTACTTCTGATCTGTCTTCTAGAACTATCTTCTAGTTTGCTAATTTTCTTTTCTACTATGTCTAATTTACTGTTTAATTTGGTCACTAAATTTTAATTTTCAGTTATTATACTATAATTTCTATAAGTTTTATTGGGTCTTTTTTGGATTTGCTTGTCTTTATATAATCTTTTCACTTTGAGTTACCTTTTGTTAAAATAAATTTTTTAAAGTAAATTTCACATAGTTTACATTCTTTTAAGAATGTCTTTATGAGTCTATTTCTGCTGTATGTTGAGTCATTCTTAGGAAAGCCTGACTCTCCTTAGGGTCATAAAAGAATGCCTTTAAGCTTTTGCCTAGTATTTTTAAAGGTTTAATTTGTCATAATTTTACTTGGAACCATTTGGAAGTTATTCTTAAATATGGTGTAAGATACAGATCAAGTTAATTTTGTTCTATATGCTTACCTAGTTATTGCAACACAATTAAGTGAATATTCCATCTTTTCCCTGGTGATCTGAGATGCTACCTTTATCAGACACAGAATTTCTAGATATAATTAGGGCTATTTCAGGACATCCTTTTCTGCTTTATTGGTCTGTCTGTTTGTTATATACTTTGTTTCTCATATATGCTAGGTCTTTCATGGTCTTTTGTTGATTTTAGTTATTTAATAAATAATAATATCCATGATAAAATTCACATGATAATAAAGGGTCTACAGCAGACTTGCATCTTCCTCCCAACTCTTTCATGTGCCCATTTCTCTTCCCAGGATTTTCTTATAGATAGTATACATCTTTCTAAGAATATTTTTCTTCTTTTTTTTTGGTACCGGGGATTGAACCCAGGGCTACTCGACCACTGAGCTACATCCCCAAACCTATTTTGTGTTTTACTTAGAGACAGGGTCTCACTCAGTTGCTTAGCACCTCGCCGTTGCTGAGGCTGGATCTAAACTTGCGATTCTCCTGTCTCAGCCTCCCAAAGTGCTCGGGTTATAGGTATGTGCCACCACGCCTGGCTTTCTTTTTCTTTTTTATTTCAAAATAAATCTTGAAAATAAACTGCCAAAAAAAGGGAGGGTAATGGGTGTGTGTGGTATGCAGATATTGATGATTTATTTATATTTGGACCAATGTAAATGTTGGGAGAATCTGAGGGTCTTTGGTCTCAACCTAACCCCCTCAACCTGCTCAGTTCCTCAGCCAAGCTCAAGTCTCCACTTGGGTTTGGGAGACTGCACCTAACTGCTTTCTGGGCCTGTCCAGGGCTTTCATCTTTTAAATGGTAGCTTTTTAGTTCACACTGCCTGTGGCAGATCCTGCTTTTCTAATACATTAAAGCAAGCCAGTGCCTTGGAGAACATCCCTGCACCTCCAGCCCTCATCACTGCCTGACCACTGCGGTGCTCAACTCACTCTTCAGCAGTCTATCTGGAATGACCTACTTCAAAGACCTACCACTCCCTGAGCAAGGGCAAGGTGCCAAGCTGGGTGCTAGGGGTTGAAGGAAATGTTGTTGACTTCCATAGATATGTATTGAGTGCTTGTATGTGCCAGCCATGTCAGAGACCATGTCAGTAATGTGAGGGTGGAGACGGTGCTTCCTGTACCCTACTCTTGCCTATGCTCAGCTCCCAGCACAAGGCCTGGCATTTCACAGCTGCAGGGAAAATGATTTTTTATTGAAGGATGAGAAGACCAGTTAGCAGAAGGAGGAAATAATTAATAATGTCAGATGCTGTCGGGAAGCTGATGAGAGCTAAACTACACCCTTGAATGTTTAAATGAAGAATAAGTAGGATTAATAGGAGAGAACAGTGGATCACACCTGTCTAAGGAAAGGCAAGGTGCATGGTAGCTCTTGCTGGCAAACAGGTAGGCTTTGGAAGCATTGCAAGGACACACACACACACACACACACACACACACCCCTCTCCCTCTGTCTGTCTGTCTCTCTCTCTGCCCTAAAGCCACATGTATGTCTCAGCTCTATTTTGAAAAGCAGAAGTGACCAGAAGCTGAAAAGCAGCCCACTTGGTTAAAGATGGCAGTGTTCTGGCAGGGGTGCTACACATACCCCAGGGTGCCTCTGTATATGGCTTCAAAAAGAACTACTTCCTGAGAGGAGAAGGAAGTGGGTCAGAATTCTGCATCTATCTTCTCTTCCATTGTCTCCCCACTAAAATATCTTCAACTGATGGGACACATTTACAGTCCTCTTGTTTTCTCTTCCTGGCTGGAAGGCTATATGTCTAATCAACCCAGAATAAAATATCATGAAAGCAAAAAGCCACTCCTCAGAGCTATAAATAAGTTGTAGCAAGAAGGTAAACCCAAAGGGTATTAATCACAGTCGGCCTCCCTATGTCTGTCTCTTCCTACCACCCCCTCCAGTTCTGTTTGCCAAGAAGATGACATAAATCCTCCTTGGATTTGTATGGCTGCCTGGTTTAGCCTACTGTTCTGACCCCTGCCCCACTCCCTTTCTTCTCGTCCTACCCCAGCCCCTTTTCAGCCTGGTTTATGTTTTGTTTTATGGCTGGCAAGCATGGGTTCCCTGATATCCAGAGCTTCTTTTTTTAGAGGCATGAAGTGGTGCCTCACTGAGGTGTCCTCGGTATTAGCATTGTGGCGCTGTGACCAAAATGCCCAACAAGAACAACTTAGAGGATAAAAAGTTAATTTTGGCTCGTGGTTTTAGAGATTTCAGTCCATGGTCAGCCAACTCCATTGCTCTGGGCTGGAGGTGAGGCACACCGTCATGGTGGAAGGACATGACAAGAGGAAGCTGCTCAGCCCATGGCAGAGGCACCAGGGACAAAATATAATTCCCTGCTATGCCCCACCTGCCTAGTTACTACCCAGTAATCCATTTAAGTCCATTTGATGGATTAATCCTTTGATTAAGTTACAGCTCTCATAATCTAATCATTTCACCTCTGAACATCGCTGTATTGTCTCACACATGAGCTTTGGGGGGATACCTCATATCCACACCATAACATCCTCTCATGGGTGGGCATGATACCATTCCATCTATCTACAGGGGATCTCTCTGGGTCTTTAAAAATGTTGGTTCTCTTCAGGGCTCTCATTTCAGGCCCACAGAAGTAGGGAAACCATTTGGAAAGACAGGGCTCTGGAAATGGCTAATTATTGACTTTTCTTGCTATCAATATCCTGACTAATGCTCCTTATAGGAATTGGTAGCTGAGACAGTCTTTGGTTAACATTTATCTATTGACTCTTTCAATCTGGATATTGACTGCTACAAGTCATCATCTGCTGCTCATTCAGAAAACGAGGGCACTTACCTAGAGCGGCATCATTTTTCTCGCTCCCTTACACCATGCCGCGGCAGTGTCTATTCCAGAGGCAGAGCCTGTGGCTTATAATGGTTTTGGGGGTGAAGAGAAAGTGCTTTTGAGTTCTAGGTGAAGACAGCAGTTTAAGTTCTAACATCTGCCATATGCTGAGCACATAACCACGTGCCAGACACTGCTTTATGTTGAGTAGCTCACTGAATCCTCAAACCACCATTTTGCTTAAGAGGAAACTGAGGCTCAGAGAGTTTAAGGAACTTCTCCAAACTCACTCAGCACAGTGCCTCATCTCCAGAAGAGTAGTTCCTACAGGCTGTCTATGTGTTAACTGCCAAGGGACTCAGGACCACTTAGTCCACTTTGCACTTCATCTTAAAGCAGCCATTGGACACCTCATGAGGACTGGTATGTGCCTAGTCCCCCAGGCATGGCTCCCGTCCTCCATGAAGCTGCAGCCTAAGGGAACAGACTCAGAGGCAGTCACAGGCAGTTTCCAGAGCATATGGTATGTTCCTTCAAAGGCTGGAGACGTTCCTGTGGCCTGATGTGGGAAGGGAGGACAGGAGTCTTGTGAGAGGGTGTAGGGATAAGGAAAATGAGAACATGCAGGGGGAAATGGGTGTGAGCAAGAGGGTGGTCCTTGGAGTTTTGTGTGCTCGACTACAAAGAAGGGACAGTGTGGTTAGTGTCAGAAGTGCTGGCAGTCACAGCCATAGAACAAGTGAGGTACTGGGAGAAAGCACTGGTCTCACCAGGGCAACACGAGGAGCCCCAGAGAGAACTCTGCCCAGGCAGGTATGAGGAGATTGTATTGCTCTGGTGCTGGGGAGGGACTCAATGGCAAGAAGCTTTTTGGCCAATGTCCCTTCACTGCCCCCTTAGAGAGGGGATGTGGAATCCTGGTGACAGAGCTTAGACAAGTGCTTAAAGAGCGCTGGCCCTCAAGCTCTGGAATCCACAGGTAGATGGGACAGAGACTGGTCTTGTGAAGTTGACCCCAGGAGCTGTAGTTGCTCTTGGGGTCCCCACTTCTAGGACACATTCATTGCTCTAGAAACCATGAAAAAATTTCCTTCACTCAACCATTTTGTGAGAAGCCAGATAAGCAGTCTGGATCTGAATTTCCAAGGCCTTTGATGTTGTAGTAGCAAAGACCAGTTGGGAAAGCACGGAGTAGAGCTTTCTGCAACTTCTCATTTACTCTGTTTTTCAGTTTTCATTTGGAAAAGAAAATGCAGAAAATAAATTCTAATAGTTCCAAAGAGCTTACAGCGCAATTCTCCCTCTGGCCCAGTTCCTGCTTCCATTCCCCGTTGCCATGATGCCTGTGTAAGCATGGACCCTGGCCATCTCCCCCACCTCAAATGGCAGGCTATGGAATGCACCCTTCCACTCCACTCCTTGTTTTCCCTTTTGAAAAGTCCATCTGGGAAAAAGTACCATGACAAGGCTTTTTAAATGAATTTCCTCTTTACATTATACTCTTCAAATCATTTCATTTCAGCAGCCATCTCTGATTGTTCACCCCTTCCTGATACGAATTAAGAACAAATGGCTGTGGTTTTTCATATTAAAACAAACATACCCATTAACCATTTCCTTGTAAATTAATTTAGAGTCCTTGAAAGCAAGTGATTGGTGGTGCAGAAGGCCCTACCCAGCCGCCAGCCAGGCTAGGGGTTAGAACAGGTTTCTGGGCCTTCCTCAGGCACACCCTCCTCTATCGCCGGGCCTGGACTTCTGCTGCCTCAGCAGAAGGCTCTGGTCCTCCTCCATGGCACAACCTGCTGGGGTCAGACAAAAGACCCAGACCCCATCCCAAGGCAGAGACTGCCTGTGGGGCCGCTGTGGGTGCTGTGTTCCATCAAGGTAGGTCTGGCAGCACTGAGGTTAATCGAGTTCAAGTGCATTTTTCAAACATATGTAAACTGTTAAGTGTAACAGCAAAGAATAAACTATCGGGGGAGGAAACATCAGGTTTTCTGTTGCTTTTCTCTTCTTTTGCCTCTCACACACATCCATCCATCTAGTTATTTAGATAGAGGAAACAGAGCTGGGGCTGGGGGAGTATTGTTTTCTTTCCCTAGTAATCAAGTCTGTTACACTTTTTGTTTTTTAATGGTGTAGTTGTAGCCTCAGTAAAAATAGCTTGTATTTATCAAGTTTTTGATGCACTGGGAACTCATTAAACCTCACAAGCCTGAGAGGTAACCTCAAGCCTTGCTTTATAGAATGGGAAACTGAGCCTTGTCTCACAGCAAAGTGCAGGAGCTGGGACATCAACCCAGTGCTGACAGCCAAGCCTAGCTCTAAGGTGGAGGTGCAGGCCTGCTGCCTCCACTGCACATGGGCAAGTCTGTGAGAGAGGAGGAAGCATTCCTGATGGGGAGCTATTCAGGCACTGGGCTGGGTTCGTGGGTTAGAGCAAGGTAATGTTTGCCAGCAATCACAATATGCTCCTTTTATTAATGTGTATGATGAAAAATGACTTTTTTCTTTATTGTTAAATATGGAAGACAGTACCCTCTAGAACTTACTTTAGAAATTCCCAAGTTAAGCTAGCTGTGTTTGTCTTATTGGGTAACTCTGGGATGGTGGGAGACTGGACCAGATGCTGCCTCTGAGATCCTTGACTCGTAGACCTGACAGCAAGGGACAAGCTGTGTCAGACTCTGAACCATCTCTGGTGAAGTAGAAGAGTGGCTCATGTACAAAGTAGTTTGTATTTGATAAAGGAAAGACTGTCTTTGATCACTACTATAAACTTTACTTTCTCTGTGGAATGCCCAGTTCTTTTGAGGCCCTTGAGACAGGCATATTGGGGAACTTAACTGTGGCCCAGAGTTCAGGTAACAGTTCTGCAGTGTTCAGTCCCTGTCACCCTTGTGGAAAGGTGGAGTGGGACAGAGGATTCTGGGATGCAGCTGCAAACACTTGGTGTCACCTAGGGAATTAGAGGAGGCTGTGGTGTGGTCAGGATGTGGGAAGCTCGTAGCAGCCGCCCTCCAATTGGAGTTGATTGGGTTAGGGTCTTCCGGAATGGTGTAAAATAGTTCTGAACCCAGTGAACTGCTGATGGAAGGATGGGAGATTGAAAGAAGTACAATAAACAGATTCCTTGTCATGTTGCTGGCTTTGTAGCAAATATCTCTTTTCTCCTTGGGATTACATGAACACTGGCTTTCTTTGATTTCTGGTTGTTCTTTTCAGTCTTTCCTTTGTTAGATGAGACGCTTCAAATAGGCCTGTAAAATCCCTGACTCTTTCCTATTGCAAGGTTTGTGTTTGGAGTTTGGCGCAGCTTCCTCACATCACCTGTTAGCTGTTAGGAGTCTAATTCTGCAAACCATGACTTCATCTCCCTAAAGGAAGACAGGAGAAATGCTTCCATACAACAGATATGGTTTAGTTCAAGCCTGGGAGGAGTGGGGGAAGAAAGACCCTAAGCCTTTAGTCTTGGGGTGAACTTGGAAAGTAGACCCATCAAAAGTACTCATGTTAGGCAGCTGGTCTGTAGTTGAAAAGGTTGCCAAATCCTGCCGTTATCCAAGATTGTGGGAATCTAGTCAAGTTGCCTTAAACCGATCATGTTCAATGAGGCTGGGGAGCTTTGGGCCTGGGGGTGCCCCTGCAGTGCTTGTTGCTCTCAGGAGAGGGAAGGTTGCCCTACTAGTCCCCACCATCACATATGGTGAGCCAGCTGCTCACTCATCAGATGTTGGGTCTGGCCAGGAGTAGGAGCCAGTACACCCTAGGGTGTCCTGCAAATCAGATTCTACAACAAACAAAAAATACCTTAAAAGAATAACTAATGAGTTGGCCAGTATTGCTCATCATTCCACTTGTCCCTTTTGTGGCATTTATAATTGGGAACCTTCCCACACTCAGAATCCTCTCCAGAGCTGACCCCAAGCATACTGGGCCCCAAAGCAGTCCAGTACTGATCATTGGCAACAAAATTAAACTGCTGCTGGCCTCAAAGACTTGGCTCTGGGAGTGGAGAGCCTGGTAAAGGGTTCTGCTTCTCCTTCTAATTGCTCTTTTCCCAGTTCCCTGGAGGTTTCTAGAGGATTCCATTTGTTTTAGTTACAGCGTCCAGGACTGTGGCTCCTGAAAATGCCTCCAAGGGTTGAATTCTGGAAACCATGAAGAAAAGGATTTATATCTGTGGATCTGGTATTTTCCTGGTTCTCTTTCTCATAATCATTTTTCTTTTAGACTAGCCAGAGACAAAACATTTAGAGACACCCAAAACCTTCGAAAATGTGAAATGAACTGAGTGCAGGAACCCCTGCTGTGTGGGAAGGTGAGGGTTCCATTGAGGTTGGGGCAGGGAGAGATGGAAGCAGGCTCTGGTCTAGCCTGGGGGTGGGGGCTTGCTAGTGGGGCTGTGGGCCCATCCCAGGAGAATGGGGTGCAGTGGCAGGAATCACCATGCAGCTCTGGGACCTCCATGACTTAGCCCTCCATGTCACTTATAAAGCAGAGGATCACTTACTAGAAGGAAGACTTCATCAGGATCTCTCTTTTGGTGGTATGTGCCCTGCCCCAGTTCTTTGACAGTATGTCACCCTTTCTCCCCCTCCGTCCCATGAATGTGCACACACCCTGGATAGCAGAAGGAAGCTGTTCCATCTTGTTGAGTTGCTGGCACTTTGTACTTCTCCTTTCCCTCTGCAGCAAACAGCCCTCTCTTAGCCAGGAAAGACCTTTCTAATTGTCATTTCTATAACTGGGCTGAGGATGAAAGGGTAGGTATTACTGATACTTAGCAAGGGGTGAGTTTGTGCTGCTGGTTGCTGCTTTTGTTAGCAGTTAGGATGCATCCTCCATCTTTCTTGGCTGTTGTAAAATGCCCAGGCCCTCTGCCTGCTGCAGTGCAGGGATGGGGTGGAGCATAGAACATGCTTCTCGTAAAAGGTGTGTCTTTGAGGTATTCGTCTTATATGTCCCTTGATGCTCGTGTTACTATGGTTACTATCCATCTGGCAAAAATGCGAGAGTAAATAGAAGCTTAAGCGCCTGTTCGGCTAGCTGAGATGTGACTCTGTGCCCCTCTTTGTTGCTCCTACTGGACACAACTTCTGCCTCTCTGCTTGCAGAGCTGGCAGTAGGGGGCTGGGAGCTGAACAGCCATCTTGGCCTGTGCAGATCTCCGGGTTTTGCAGAAAGGAAGAAGTCCTGGACTTCCAGGACTTGGTAAAGGAGGTGATGGAATGTGACCCTCACCCTGCACTTTCCAAGAAGATGAGATGCTCCCTGTCCCTCACTCCATATGCCCCTTCACTGTTCATTGCCACTCCCAGATGGATTTAGTTTGGTATCCCTATTCCAAACTGAATTAGCAACATGAGAGCACAGTCCTAGAAGTTTCCCAAGTGGAGAATCTGAGGGTATTGAACTTGCAGTCACAAAGTAAGACCCTAGGAGACAAGGCCTGTGGAGGTCAGGGAGAATATCCTCTGGCTCTTGGGAATTGATCTGTGACTCCTTGGTCCTGCAGATTCCCCTCTGGGTTTCCCTTGCTTTGTTTTGCATACTGATCCCACCCATGTCAGGGATCCCACACACACTCAGGGCTCTTCCCCAGCCCCACACCATTCAGGTCTTTTGATCCATCATTTTTCCTGCACAAGAGTTAGGGCAGCTCTACAGAAAATGAAAAGACCACATCCCTCCCCTCCCCAACCACCAACGGCCACTTAGTCCTATCTTGCGAAGGGTCTTCTACTAACATCCTGGGCAGGAAAAGGAAACAGGCCACTTCACATTCCTGAGAAGCTACTTTCAAACGATTTTCTCGCCACAGAGTTGGTCCTATTAAAACAGGTCACTGTGGTGGACATATTCAGTCTTTCTCTTTCTCTCTTTTTAATGAAGGGCAGGTAAGACACTTTTTAGCACATGATGGTCAGCAAATTATACTCCTTCTGCATATTCTGGCTCTGGAATCTGATAGCCCTGTGTTTCCTGTGGCCTCAGAAAGTGCAAGTATGCTGGGGGAGGGCAGAGTGCTGTAGAGACTAGGAAGCCAGCAAAGTGGCTGCAGCTCCGTGGTGCCAGAAGCCCCTCTGAGGCCTTGCTGCACTGAGTTCCAGCCCAGGGATCACTGTGGCTGACTGCCCTTCCTGCCCTCTTACTCCTGGAGGCTATGTTCTTGTGGGGCTCAAACACCAGCTTTGGCTTCCTTTCGGGCCTTTTGCACTTGATGGAGATGGACCCATCTGCTGGACATCAGGACACATTACTATGATCAATTGTCAGAAAGCTTCAGTGAAACTGGCAAACTCAACTGTACTAAGGCTGTAGGGGAACAGCCCTGAGAGACTGACAGGAAAAGGTGGCCCCCCACTCCACCAGTTATTGCCTTTAAGTACTGACCAGCTTCCCTGCCTGGCATTCATGACTTTCACATGGCTGAAGCCCAGGAGAGGGACTGTGATACTCTCTGTAGCAATAGTGTATCCAGCTCTGCAGTGATCTTCCTGCTGACCTGGAAACATTGAAAAGACAGGGACTTTGGTACATCGGTGTCCCTCTCTCTTTAAGCACAAGGCTGTGTGTCTCAGTATGGCGTTTGTTAAGCAAATGAATTCCTGGATTTAGGGGGGAAATGTGTTATTCCAAGTGTGACTAGTTTTTTCCCCTGCCTGCAAGAAAGTGTTCATTAGTAGCCAAGTAACTTTTCGGCTTACACAAGTAGCAGTGTTTAGTGTGGGGTTCAGATGCTGTTAGTACCTCTTAAAAATGTATACACTATGTAATACTGTAAATTTCAAACACGACTTTTGTGCAGCTAGCATTTTGTCCCTAATTATTTTATAATGATTCCAAGTACTGACTTTGCTGGAGAGATCCGGTGTTTACAACACAACCAGAACATTAGAAGTTCTCACCTACAGGCAGGAGGTCAGACTTGAGTTAGGCCCAGAGAGTAGCCTGGAAGGACATCAGAGGCAAGGCCTTGGCATGGGTAGACTCACAGAAGTACGCCCTGTAAGATACGTTCTGGAACAGTCTGCACACCTCATTAAGAAAATGAGGAGATGAGGATGAGATTGACAGGCTACCAAGAGAACCGTATTGCAAAAGGAGAAAAAGCATTTTGTCAGAGGGCACATCCTACTTGTCACCATTCTTAGTGCCATGGAAGACCTGTCCCATCCTGTTAGACTCTTCCAAAGGCAGGTAAATAAACCAACATGGCACCAGCTGTGGGTGAGGCTCAGAGCCTTCTAGTTTTGTCTTTTTCCCCATGCTTTTTATTTTGAAAATTTCAAATATATAGAATGCTGAAAGAGTATTCTTTTTTTACTTTTATTTATATTATTTTAAATTGACAAATGGTCACATGTATTTATAAGTAAAATGTGCTGTTTTGATACACATGTACATTGTGGAATGAGTAAATCAAGCTAATATATCCATCACCTCATGTGCCTATTTCTCGGTGTTAAGAATACTTACAATCTATTCTTTTAGCAACTCTGAAATACACTAAATATTATTAACCCTAGTCACCCTTCAATAAATGTATGCAATAAATCACTAAAACTGAACAATTTCTGTCTAACTGAAACTTTGTACCCCTTTACCAACATTTCCCCTTTCTACTTTCTTCCTCCTACAACCTCTGATAACTACTTTCTACACGCTGAGTTCAACGTTTTTAGATTGCATATATTAGATCATGCAGTATGTGTCTTTCTGTACCTGGCTTGTTTCACTTAAACATTTTTCTTAGTGTCCAGTTAAGTCCAGCTTCATCATAGCTGGACATTTGTTGTTATAAATGATAGGATTTCCTTGAAAGAGGAGAGTTCTTATCAGATACTTTGATTTAACAACTGTTACCATTTTGCCATATTTATTTTACTCTGTAGACAGACATCAAGATGCAGCAGCCCTAAATGCTTCAGCATGAATTTCTTAAAAACAAGGATATTCCCCACAGAATGGCAATACCAGTTTTGCCCTTAGGAAAATCAGTTCCCAGGTGTCTGATACTCAAACCTCCTCAAGGGTGTCTAGAATGACTTTTGGAAGATCCCATAAAGGAGTGATACATTATATTTGGTTGTTATGTCTCTGTAGCCTTTTCAAAATCTACAACATCCCACCAGTTTTGTTTCATATTGCATGACATTGACTTTTTAGAGTTCAGTCATATCCTATTTTTGAATCCAATATGCAGGTGAAAATTTGAATCCAAATTTTGATTCAAGCAGCAAATTTCACAAGTCCCCAGAGTATCAAGACCCCCTTGGTCTCTGTGTTCCTGGAGATGCAGGAGCTGTGAATTCTCAGGGGCCACTTTGCTGCCTCCATGTGGTTGGCTTTGCCTGTGACCTGAGTGCCCACTGCTTACAGCCCTTTCTTGGAAAAGGGACTAGAGCTAGGTTCAGATCCCAGCCCCACCACTTGCTCAGTGATCTGCAGCTGGTCTGTTCTTCCCTCTCAGCCTCAGTTCCTTCATCACAAAAACAAAGCAGTTCCACCAGGGCCTCCTAGGTCCCACTCAGCTTTGCCACTCAACACTTCCAAGACTCCACCAAAAGTATTGCCAGGAGGACCCACCTGCAGTTTCTCACCTCAGCTCAACTGCTTGCACCTCTTAACATTCTGTAGCTGGGGAAGGGACACACACAATGCTCTGATGCTCTGATATGACCACATGCTCTTTTCTGCTCCACAGCGGAGATCCTGGAGCTGGCTGGCAACGCAGCAAGAGACAACAAGAAAGGACGGGTCACACCCCGGCACATCCTGCTGGCTGTGGCCAATGACGAAGAACTAAATCAGGTATGAGGCTCTCCCTCCTACTCCCAGACACTAAGCATACAGCCCAGCAGACAGAACTGTCCATCAGAGAGACTGTGGTGGTTGGCTGGCCAGCAAAGCTGCGGATGGCATTTTAGACCATGAGCAACTTGCCTGCCACCTCTGGCAGTTTTTCCTCAAGGCCTTACTGGAAGTGGGGGTAAAACAAGGTGTTTGGCTTTCCCTGGAGAAATGATATGACCTAAATTCCATCTGATTGAGGGACTCTGAGGACCTGATCCCTGTGTAGTGGGCCTGAGTTCTGTCAGTATCCTCGTAGGGTCCATGGAGGCAAGAGCTGTACCAGCCAAAAGCAAGAGGACAGATGGGCAGGGCTGACTTCTTGAAGGTGAGAAGCAGGGTGGTCTGGCTCACCATCTGCTACTTTGGTTTTCCTGCAAGCTGCTAAAAGGAGTCACCATAGCCAGTGGGGGGGTGTTACCGAACATCCACCCTGAGTTGCTAGCGAAGAAGCGAGGATCCAAAGGAAAGTTGGAAGCCATCATCACCCCACCCCCAGCCAAAAAGGCCAAGTCTCCATCCCAGAAGAAGCCTGTGTCTAAGAAGGCAGGAGGCAAGAAAGGGGCCCGGAAATCCAAGGTATGTGATCTGACAGGACACGTGGGATGGAGCAGAATGAGGTGCAGATAAATGGGGCCCCAAGGAGGTCAACCCCTCAGAGGTTACTTAGAGAAGAATGTGTAGGAGCTGTTTAGGCAGGGGCTAGCCAGCTCAGGTAGCCAGTCACGAGGGTCTCCCAGAGTCTGGACACAGTTGCCCTGTGGGCAAGCAGGGTGGATGATGGGATTTCAGGGAACAGTGATAACCCCAGGCTGGAAGGGCTCTGAGCCCAGGGAAATGCACATGCCCATGGAAAGGGGCTTCCCTGTGCTAGGAGATGGTCTGATGCCAGTCCTGCTCAGGGGCAGACTGCCCTTGTGCTCTGATGCTCAGTTGGCAAGACTTTCATTCCCTTGCCATTGTATGTCTGTCTTTGGGCATGCTTTGGCAGAAGTGGTCCAGAAATTTCCCTTTCAGGATGGAGGCTTCTGTCAAGGAGGAAAAAAGATGCATTAGCTAGGCACTTTGTGTGTGACCTAACTTGGACTGAAGGCTGGATGTAAGGTCCTGATCTTTTTGTGTTGAGGGAAACCCTCTCAGTAGTGTGACCAGTACCATTTTGGGTGAGCAAGGACACTACATCCTAAACAGAATCCTCACATCATGGGGTGCAGTGCTCTGCTCACCTGTCTGAATGTCAGCTGGAGCGCATTCTTAGATGTTGTCATAGCCTCTGGGGCCAACAAACAAGGGCTGCCCTTTCCTGAGGTGCCTCTGAGGAATCTTCCTTCTGGCCTTTAAATGGACTGGGAGGAAGTTACTTCTGGCAGAAGGTTACCACTCTATCTTATCAGACCCTAGTAAGAAGTCCTGGAAAGGCCTTGTGAGATCTAAAGATATGGCATTGGGCAGTTCTTCTTCCTCCACAAGCCCAGACCCTCTTCCTAGGGTGGAATAGTGGGGATACCTTCCAAAGATGGGCTTCAGGGGTCATGACCAGGTAAGCCTAGCTGCTCCCAGCTTGCAGCAGGTCCTGTCCTTGGATCCTGGCTTTCATCCCAAAGGAGGACACCTCCGATCTCCTAGCTGTTTACACTGTTTTGAGACCTCCATTATTTGAGGTGGAATAGGCTGTATTCCTTGCACACAGCCTCTGGGTTCAAAAAACACTCCTGAAAATGAAATCTAAATTCCTCTTGGCAAACCACCATTCACGCCAGGCCCAGAATCTCTCCCTGCTCTTGCAGAGAGAAACCTAATATTAAAGACAGCCCATGCGTCATTTCCAGACGTTCACATTCCACCTGGCTCACAAGTCCTGGAGGAGGCTGGGGCAACCAGGCAGGGACTTCACAGAATGCTCCATTATTCATTCCTGCTAACTATAAAATTAGCAGATCAAACTGTTCCTTTCTCCTTCCCAACATTTGTAGTTGGGAGTGTGGCAAGGCATGGAAAGGGGGGCACAGTGCTGTGCAACCTTTCTTAAATGTTCAAGACACAGAGGTACCAAATCCATCATCTCTTGAAAGCAGACCCCAGGTGCCTGGATACCCACAGCACAGGGCCTTGGCACTGGATGTTAGAGTAAAACAGGCAGAGCCATGTCCTGGGCCTGGGCCTCACTCAGGCTGTGTCTTGAGCCAATGCTCTCCTTAGAATGCACACACTGCCTGTGATATTTGAGCATGTCTCTGGGATACCAGCATCTGCCTGCAAACTGCGACTGAACCTTGTTCCCTTGTGACCCTAGTCTTCTCCTAGTAGATTTGGCCCCATGACTTTCTGAACTTTCCAATTTACCAAACACCAGGAATTCTTTCTTTCTCTTTTTGGATTTGAAATATAAGGGGGTGTGTGTGTGTCCTTAGCTGCTAGTAGCTATATTTGGAGCTCAGTGTTTCTAATAACCATATGCCAATAATCATTCAAACACTCAACTTTTCCCTTGATTACAAAAGCAGGAAGTCTGTGATGGTGGTCTGTTTTTCTTCCACACAATAAAACACATTGTCTGCTTACTGTACCAGTATTTGGCTAACATTAAACCCTGGGGGAAGCTGAAATTGGAACCGTGAACAGCTAATTTTCAAAACATTTGTTTAATGTAAATTGTAGTGTCAGCTTCCAGAAACAGCAGAGAACCCTGCATCTCCAGGTTTAAGTGGATCATTCTGAAAATAACCTTTCCAGGGAAATACAGAGAAGGCCTTAGTAACATGCTAAAGCACTTGTAGTGAAAGGAGTTGGTATTTTTCAAGTGTCAACACTTGAATTCCAAATCATAATTTCCCCCCAATTCTATGTAATTTGAAGGTTTTGAAAATCTTCAGTTGTGACAGCTGAGTCAGCTGTAGTGGAACAGAGAAGGGAACAAACCCCATAGGAGCTATGAGTCCAAAATCCTGGCTATACCCTAGGGTCCCCCTACTTGGGTGGCCCCAGGCAAGTCTGTTCCCCTTTCTGTGCCTCAGTTCCCTCTACCTCATAAAATGATAGGCTCTATTCTGTCCTTACAGTTCAGTAGCTCTATGCATATTACACAATGTAATTTTGCATAGGTAATATGTATGAGTGCTTGGATAGTACTTGAGTATGCAGTAAAAAAAAAAACCTCACTCGGGCTGGGATTGTAGCTCAGTGGTAGAGCGCTTGCCTCGCATGCGTGAGGCCCTGGGTTCGATCCTCAGCACCACATACAAAACAATAAAATAAAGACATTGTGTCCATCAACAACTAAAAAAATATTAAAAAAAAAAAAACCTCACTGCCATCATAGTCTCTGAAGTGAGTTTTTATTTATCCTTTCAGGAAGGATAAATAAATATATGCATATGAAAGAATGTAGATATGCAAATCCCTTCACATTCTACCTGCTCTTAGTGGTTAAGAGTAGAAGTGCTGGGGTCAGCCACCTAGCTTTATATTTGAATTCTGCTGAGTGATCTTGACAAGTTACTAAACTTCCCTGTCATTTAGTTTCCTCATATAGAGTATAACACAGGGTGATTGTGAGGCTTAACCCATGAAGTCCCAAGTCTTTAATTCTGTGAATGTTTCAAAGATGCATTAAAATAGGGTAGACATCATCATAATGATTATTATATAATTTATTATCAATAATATTAATGAAATAATTGATAATAGTAATGAATATTTCGCTAATCATTCATATTATTTTTCTTAATAGAATTCTAAAAACAAAAGTTACCATAAATTTACCATAAATGGTATATTCATTGTTCAATTTAAATTTTTATAGGTGTCCCATATATGGTACATAATGGGTTAAGAGAGAATTCACAATCAGACATGGTGGCACATGCCTGTAATCCCAGTGACTTGGGGGGTTGAAGCAGGAGGATCGCAAGTTCAAGGCCAGCTTTAGCAAATTAGCAAGGCCCTAAGCCACTTAGTGAGACTGTGTCTCAAAAAATAAAAGGACTGGGCATATGGCTCAGTATGGTACTGGGTTCAATGTCCAGTACCTCCCCCGACCCCCTGCCAAAAAAATCAATTAAGAAAAAAAGAGAGAATTCACATAAAATATGAAGAGCAGTATCTGGCACACTGGTGTCTACCGTCACCCTTACCTTGACAGTTCCCCCACATTTCTGCGCACAGAGCCTCTGTCATCTTTCATAGGATGCGTGTAGTTACTTCCATAATATGTGAAGCCCATGCAACCAGTCCTCCAGGAGTGGACTTTGAGATGGTTTCTAGTATTCATTCTGACAGTGCCACAGTGACTATCACCATAGGTGGGTCTCTGTGTTTACCTGCAAGTGTATCTATGGGATGAAGTCTTCAAAGTGAACTTGCTGACACCAGTGTGTGAGTATTTTTTTAACCTTAATGGCTGTTATGTACCACAGAGCATTTTAACTCCATTGAGAATTTTAAAAGCTGCCTTATTCTTTTGACATTTGATATGAGGCTGCTCAAAGAAGAGAGAATTATCTTTTGATTAATATATATTGCACATATCTACACATGCTAGTTACTACCTTAGTAGAGGAGCAGCACCAGTGAACACAATGTCCTTGCCCTTCCCAGTGCTCAGTGAGAGGAGCAGGTGCAGTAGAGAAGGTAGGAGAGAGTACGTACTGTGACAAAGGGCTGTGACATGGACAGTGTTATGTTACATAAGTGGTCAGGTGGGCTAATCTTCTAAAGTGATACTTGAGCTGAGACCTGACAGTAAGGTATGGGATCATTCAGGTGCCTGGGAGTAGAGGGCTCCTATGCACCCAGCATCCCATGGAGTGGGAACCTTGAGGGGAAAAAGACAGGATTTCTCTGCCAAGCACACAGGCTGCAGAGAGCCAGGAAGGAATGGCTTGATTTGTTTCTGTACAGCTTTACTGCTTGTTATCTCAGCCACATGTTTAACCAGCAGTTCTCCAGCCTTGGTTCAATTGGAAAACCTGATAATTCTATGAATAGGTAAGCTTTAATTTGAGTGCATTTGAAGTCTTTTTACAAATAATCAAATACTCAAATACATTCATTTATTCTTCCTTACACACACACAAAGTACACTTGTGTAACAAAATTACATGAAATTAGAAGAATTGAAAACAAACATGAAAGAATGTTAAACACCCTTTTATAAACAGCACTAAATATACATAGTTACTACTCTTAAGATTAGATTAATAAAGAGGTATATAAAGTAATTATTAAAAGATACCTCAAATAAAATAATTCAGAAGCAATCATCTAATAGTACAGATTATAATAGGAAAACAGGAGTTAGCTCAGAATTGAGGAGATGTTTCTGAGTCTCTCAGTGAGAGTTTCTCAGACTCGGCGTCCTTGCATTAGAAGACTTGGTACTCTTAAGATGTCAGTTTTCCCCCAAATTGATCTATAGATTCAACATAATCCCAATGAAAATCCAAGCATGATTTTTTTTTTTGAGAAATTAAGCTAATTCTAAAATTTATATGGGAATACAAAAGACCTAGAATAGCCAAATCAACTTATAAAGGAAAACAAAGTTGGAAGTTTAATAATACCTGAATTCAGGATTTATTAAAAACTATAGTGATCAAAATAATGTGATATTAACATGATGGCATCTAAGAATCTAAGGCTTAGGGAAGGTGGACAATTTCCAAAGGTCACAGAACTAGCAGAGCCAGGACTCAAATGTAGAACTTGAATTTGTCCTGTGCCTATGGGCCACTTCCTTGGCAGAAGACCTGTTCTGATAATTAGGACTAGAGAGCCTTCCACAGCAGGGCAAGTGGGGCAACAATTTTAATGACTGCTGAAAACCACCAAGATCGTGGCACTACCTTAGAACCTGGCTGGATAGGCAGCTGCTAGCTTGTATCCAGGCAGGAGAAGCTTGAATGCCTCAGTTTCCACTGAGGCAGCTCCACCTGCTGAAGCGTAAAGTCCTATTATGGCTTTTTCACCTCTTAAAATCCCCATATCCTGTGGGGTGTGGTACGCACCCCTGTGATTCTAGGCTGAGGCCGAGGGTTCCAAGTTTGAGGCCAGCCTTAGCAACTTAGCAAGACCTTGTCTTAAAAAAAATAGAAAGGGCTGGGGATATGGTTCAGTGGTTAAATGCCCCTGTGTTCAATCCCTGGTACCAGGAGAGGAAAAAATCCCTGTGGCCTTGGGTGGAAGCACTAATCCTTATCTGTTTATCCTTCAGTGGGAACACCTTTGTTCCATTCCTGAATATTTACTGAGCATCTTCTGAATGCATAGTGTTGCACTGTGTAGAATAGAGCAGTGGTTTTCAAGCCTTACCTACCTTCTAAAAGAATTTGAGTGGCTGGGATTGTGGCTCAGTGGTAGAGCGCTTGCCTCGCATGTATGAGGCATTGGGTTCAGTCCTCAGCACTGCATATAAATAAATGAATAAATGAAGGTCCATCAACAACTATAAACAATTTTTTAAAAATCTGAAACATCTTTGTATCATACAAATGTATAATTTGACAGCTTTACTCTTCATAGTAAATTTAAATAACTATAAAGAATATCGCTTTGAGTTTTCTGTAAATATTAATGTTTAAAAATTGTTTCATCTCTTTTTTAAATACCAGTGGAGCTGGACATGGTAGCACAAGCCTGTAATCCCAGCAATGTGGGAGGCTGAGGCAGAGGAATCACAAGTTGAGGCCAGCCTCAGCAATTTAGTGAGACACTGTCTCAGAAAAAGGAGGAGGGTTGCTGGGCATGTAGCTCACCACTGGGTTCAATCCCCAGTACTGGAAAAAAAATTTAAAAATAAAAAATGAAAAAATATATGTGTGTATATATATGTCTGTACATGTCCAGTGGAATCTAGATATTCTGATTTGAAACACCATCATCTGTTTTAAAGTATGCAAAGAAGCTCTTTTATAACAGTTGAAAAATTTACATTATTTCTTTTTCAACTTTTCTTTTCACTTAACCATCAAAATTTAATTCTAATGTAACATGCTTTGTACTTATAGTATTCTGTTGATTTCTGCAACAAAATGTTTCAATTTATTTGGAAAAACATTTTGACCTTGTATGAAAGCACTAAATGATATGTATTCCACAAGATTAGATAGTTGATGCCTTTATTAATAATGCACACTTGATCAAACCAATAAATGCAGTACTAATGTCAATAACTGTTAGGGAAAAAATGAAATTTTATTGGAAAAGCATTATGGGATGAGTAGATATAGATTCCTCTAACCCCCCACTTTAGTTTAAGTATCCAGAGATGAATGTTACCTTTGGCTAAAATGAAACCAAGTATAGGCAAACTGTTTTTGTATATTTATAGATGTAAGTGCCTGGAAAATCTTGTTCACTAAAAGTCAGTGGGAACAGAGTTTTGTGATAGTAACATCATTTGGTCCTCTGTACTGTTTCTGATATATGTCATCAGCCACATAGTAATCTCTTACCAATGGGTTTTAATAAACATTTTATTTTAGAATAGTTTTAGTTTTACAAAGGGGTTACAAAGATATTACAGAGTCCTTGCATGTCTCTCACTGTTAACAGCAGTTTCCCTGTTGTAAACATCACCACCGTGGTACACATGGTCTCGACAAAGCAGCTGACATTGGCACAGTACTATTAACTAAACTGCATCAATCTATTTTTCAGTGGTCTCTCAGCTGTTAACTCAATTAGGTAATTCTTCTGTTTTGTTGAAAATGTGGAATTAAAAACACCTGACTTGTAAAAGGGTTTGTTAGCCAGCATTTCCCTTGGTTCCTGGAAATTATATCCAAAAAGGCTTGCCAAGATTTACCATGACTTGATTAAACCAGTCTCTCTTTCATGTGTCTAAACTGACATCCTTAAAGTATTAGGAAAAGCAAAATAGTGATAACATATCTTGACCAGTACCATATTTCTGTATAAAATGCCTTTTTCTTCTTTATATCAAAACATTGGAGCTTCAGATTGAGCTCATTTAATTTATAGAATATAAGTCAATATAACCTAATTGCCAAAGTAGTCCTTATTGTTAAGAGCACCAGCAAAATTACGTGTTACTTTTCAGTGTAAGTGAAACTAAATATGCACGTTAATGAATTTGAATCCTAAACAGACAACTGGCTAGGTCCTAGTCCTTCCCTTAGTTTATTGCTCAGGCTTATCCTATTTCTTAGCCCTGCTGTTCTTCTTTGTTTCCATGGGCCATACTTTGGGAGTAAAGTACCTTTTGATAGTGGTTTGGGGAAGGTAAAAGGGAAAGTATCTTAAACAAAACTTGCCATTGTTCCCACTATCCTTACGCTACAATATATCTGAATGCAAAAATTCCCCAGTGAACCAAATATCCATTCCTATCACAAGTTCATCCTTAATAGAAATATGAAAAAGCATGTGTCTTGATCCCCAAGATAGTGTGTCCTGTTAGTGATCATTCTGGGAAGTGAGAAGAGGGTAGTTATGAAGGAACCTAGTGTGCCACCTCAGCCCCAGGTGTAGATCCCTCTTAGGGCAGATTATGTGTAGGAAAAAGCACCTTAGGAAGATGAAGGTCTGGAGATTGATTTATTTAAAACTGTGGACAGGGGCTGGGGTTGTGTCTTGGTGGTAGAGCGTTTGTCTAGCATGCGTGAGGCACTGGGTTCTATTCTCAGCACCACATTTAAGTAAATGAAAAAAATAAAGGTCCATCAACAACTAAAAAAAAAAAAAAACCAACTGTGGACAGCATGTGCCCTTTGGAAAGCCCTCCAGAACTCCGGTGCACACATACTTTACTCTGAATGGTGCTGGGGAAGAGGCCAAGAGCATGCCGAGGCTCATGGCACTGTGGGCGGGGACCAACAGTCACCTTGTGCATCCTTCTTTATGGCTGGCTTTATGAAGGAAAGTAGAAGAGTCCTAACATCTGGGGTTGGGAAGGTTTAAGCCTTGTGGTCCTTGGGCTGCTAGTTTGGCTTTTTGAGAACTAGTGACCTAAAACAGTTTATTTTCTTCTTAAACTGTAATGGTGCTCAGGTGTCTAGAAAGGAAAGAAACTTGAAGACTTCTTAAAGAGGAAATGACTTGGTCTGAATTTTTGACAACGGTTCTCTTCAAAACTCACAGTAGAGTGAAGTTTTGCCTTTAAGTTGCTTCTTAATGGAACTCTTGGCCCTCAAAATAAGTGTAGCCTCCTTGTGGGAAATGCTCAGAGTTGGTTGTGGTTCAGTTTCCTGTCTTCTCCCAAGTGTTATGGGCAAGGCCTCTTAGCTGCCTCCCTATTGGAAAAAGCCCAGGCTTAGGCAGGGAATGTAGCTCAATGGCAGAACACTTACCTAGCGTGCAAGAGAAAAAAAGGAACCTAAAGACAAGCCCAGATTTGCATGGCCCTGCTCCTGTGGCCCTCATTCTGACTCTTCGTTTGTGCAAGAAGAAGCAGGGAGAAGTCAGCAAGGCAGCCAGTGCCGACAGCACGACAGAGGGCACGCCGGCCGACGGCTTCACCGTCCTCTCTACCAAGAGCCTCTTCCTCGGCCAGAAGGTAGGCAGCCACGCTTCAGCCTGCTCCAGGGCCCCGAGGCAAGGCTGGGGATCCCCAGGGCTGCTCCAGGCCCCATGGGTGGACAGAGCTGCAGGGGACTTTGGGAGTGGCCCCAGGGAGGTCTGAGGACTGAGAGGACCACAAAGCTGGGGTGGGGGACTCTGGCAGGTAGGGAAGGGGAGAATGGTGGTAAAGATGGTGGGAGTCTGCCAGGGGGTATCAGACCCTTGGGCTTAGCCTGGGGAAGGAGCTGCTCCTGTGGGATAACCTGGTCACCAGACAGCATGGGTGGTGCAAAGGAAAGGATCTGGCAGGCAGCCTCTTCGTTCTCATGGGCGCTGAAGGTAGAGCCCCTGGTCCGATCCTGGGAGGGGACTTTTTTCAGAGATACTAATTGGGTACTCGGGGTTTCTTCACTGAACCACCAGAAGATTCTTCAAGCCAATTGTTTGTCTGTTTTAACCGTGGGCAATATATTTTCAGCCGCCCCAGTGATGCAACTTTGCCAGGACGCCATGGTTTTGTAAAAGATGATTCACTTTTATTGAAAATAAAAATGATGCAAAGGCTTTTAAGACCTGAAAATGAGAGTTCATTAATATTTCTCTATTAATACTAAAAAGAGGGTGGGGAGAGAGAGAATTAAGCTTTGCTTAATTTTTTTTCCATTCTACATTCAAAAATTAAAGGACTGAATTTGACCTTTCACATAAATTTGTTTAGTTCTAAGGTGATAACAACATGGTTCAGAAGCTGCATCATTTTTAGATCCTCACTGTCAATTTTCTTTAGCATCCCAGTGACACGGTTCTCTTGCTCACGTCATTGCAAGTTCTCCCCCCAGCCCTTCCCTCTTTCTGTCACTAATTGCACTCAGTCTCTCATGATGCAATTCCTGTGGTGGACTCTGTGTTCCAGAATCTAACCATTGCTGTTTACATTTTATAACCATTATCTGTATTTCATATGCATTTTCAAAAGAAAAAAAAGCAGTTTTAGTTGTCATCTTAAGGTCTGGGGCTTTTAAAGTTTTTATTTAAAATACATGTACTTTTCATTTAAAAAATATCAACTCAGCAGTGCAGGCAATCACCTGGGTTTACTTTCACACCTTTTAACATATCCGTTGGAGAATGTATTGAAAATTACTATGAACTGTCATCCAAATTGCTTCGGTTGAAACTAACACGTGAAAACCTCCTGTATTTAAGACTAGCTCCATTGTGTTCTAGATCCCTAACATAGATGAGTAGCCAGGGCTCCAGAGCCTACTAAGCAGGTACAATAGTTTTGCCCCTAGGGCCACCCACATTTATCCCCCACCCTGTCCTTGGACTCTAGGACCCTGGCCTCTCCCTTCCCTGTGTTCTTGCTTCCTCCTGCTGGCCAACCTCAGATCAGAGCTCAGACACCCCTCGCTGGATGTGCTCCTGTAGTTCCCGGTAGTAGCACTGAACAATACAAATGCCCACGTACAGAGATGCCCTTGTTGTTGTGCTGCTCTTCAGAAATGAATGTGATCAGATCTGTGTCCATTGCCTGGAGCCCAGCCTGGTAAAGGCTGCAGACCCCTTGCAGGCTCCCATCACAGAGCTGGGCACAAATCAGCTCCTGGCAGCTCTCTTCCCTTTGGGGTATTCTTCCTATCGGGCCACAGGACAAGTACCACAGCAATAAAAAATGCAGATCCGGCTGATACTGACCCTGCCCTGCTTAGGGCTGGGTAGAGGGGCCAAAAAGCCATAGAAGTCTCAATACTTTATAATTTAGACATATCACCTAATAAGGAGAATGAAAGCACTTGGCTGGACAATGAAACTAATGGGCCTGTTTGATGTCTTGGCTTTTGGTGAGGATTGGTTGAGCTGGAACCCATTGTGAAATGGTCACCAGTAAGAGAAGGGGCTGATGCTTACTTTAGTCCATTCAGCCTTCTGTCACATCTCACATGCTTTATTCCCTTAGCTACCATGAAACTATCCTTGTTAAATGTGCTTGCAACATAATGAGCTAAAATTCATGCACCCAGGAAGAGGGTGCCCCCAAATATCCATCATGGCAGGCACCTGTTAGCCAGACAAACTGCATCTTCCCAAATGTTGCTTCACAGAATAAAGCAGCTTATCAAATCAGCCTGGGCACCAGTGTTAGAAACTAGGGTGCCATTGACCTTTCTGGAAACTTATATCCTTGCAGCATGAGATGCAGTGAGTATTTATATTTCAGAGCATTATTTTGTTTTTTGTTGGTTATTTTGGAGGGCGTACGGGGGATTGAACTTCTATGCCCATGCTAGGTAGTCATACATCCCCAGCCCTCAGAGCATTATTCTGAAACAGTACTCTCAGGCCTTTTATTGGCTATTACTGTCAGGTGAAAATCATAGCATGTGGTATAAAAGGGGCAAGAGTCATAAAACTGACTCATATAAAATTTTACACAAAGCACATTGAAAAGTGTTATTATTACAGACATGAGTTTTGATTTGGATTTTAGTAAATGTTTCGGAAGGGTACTGTAGAATGACGACTGTATGGTACCCTGTGTTCTATGAATCTTATTTTTCCATCTGTGACAATGAAACCAGTGCTTGAATATTTCAAGTAAGCTGAGGTGGAGAAAGGTGATACTGTGCTTGCTGCAGCCCTGTAAGGCAGGGTTGCTAAGCTACTCACAGGAGGAAACAGTCCAGGGCTTAGGAGCAGGGATCTAATTGTTGTTGTTAATGATGTATTTCACATACTGAAGCCTCCGGAGTGATTGCCCTCATTAATCTGAATTTTACCCAGTGTTTATACACATTGTTGAATTGTTTTAAAAAAGAAAACAGTGCTGTGAATCTGAATCCACTAAGTGTTTTTGCTTCGTGGTTCAACCGAGATTTGCAGCCTTTTTTCAGAGGTTTTAAAACCTGATGGTTTTATTGCCAAAAAACACTTCCAATGTGTCTATCTATAAATCTGTGTGGATGGTAGTAAATGATTTAGGTTTCTTGGTAGAGTCAGTATTATTTGAAGCAGTTGGGAAGGCAGTCTAAGGAGGGTGTGTGAGTCTCCCTACCTCTCAAATGATCAGGATCGTGGCTCCAGCACTGGAGGCCATTAAAGGCCAGTGGCGTGGGGACCCAGGGGCTTTCTTCTCCTCATCCATGCCCACTTCTTCTGGGGTTGAAAAGCTGTATGGGAAGAGGGAGCTCTGAGACCGCAGTGAGAGAGAAGGAGCCCTTCACCCTTTTCCACCACTCTAGCAGATGACCAGCTTATGAGGCAGCCTGGGGAACCATAAAGAATGGCTCCAGGCGGGCCTCAGAGAGCCCGCTCAGGTTTTATGTTTCCTCCCCCACCCTCTCCCTCCCCCACACTGTATAGACTCCAGGGAAAGCACAGTTCTCACAAGACATCTAGAAGGAATCCCATGGAAGACACCTACTTTCCATCCCCCTTAGTGGAAGTGGACTTGGGAGACTGGAAAAGAATTGCATTTTATGTGGCTAGCATAGAGACATGAGAGCAGCCAGGCTTCCTTCCTTGCCCATTATAAGGGACACCAAAATTTGACAGTTGCAGCTAGAACCAGCACATTACTCAGTTTATCATTAATAACCACTTTCATTTCCTAAAATTGAATTTGTGACCAGATTATATTATTTAAAAAAAGATTTTACTATTTCCTGTAACCAAATAGGTCAGGTCAATGCAGGCTACATGTCCTTCCAGTAGCTACAGCCCACCTGCTTCTTTCCTATCATCAGTGACAGACTGCCTCCTGGGCTGCCCTATGTAGTGCCAACCTCCCATCCTGGTGAACCAGGTTGGCTTGGAGCCACCAAGAGCCAAATCAAGAGCCCCATCTCTGAGCCCTGCTTTCATTTCAGAATTATATCTGAGGATGTTTGATGTTCAGTGCTAATGTGAATATAGCCACCATAGGAAAGACTTGAGTATGGCAGGCATCACAGCCTAGCTGCAGCAGAGCCACCTGAGGTCAGGATGATCAGACTTTCACCATGGGGGGGATCTTGAAGCTAGCTAGTCTCAGTTCCTTTCTCCCAACTTTACAGCCAAGGGGATGCCCTTCTATTCTCTAATTGGCAATACCCTGTGGTTATTCTCTCCAGTGGCCAACAATCTTCACAGCTGTTTTAAATTCCCCATGCTGTGGTTTAAAACTTACTCTCATTTTTTCCAATGACAGGACAAAGTAAACACCTTATTCAAATTCTGAAATTGTTAATGATCCTCCTCCTTCTTGGCAAATGAAACTGTTCTTGGGAATTCCCACAGTTGCCCAGAAGTCTGATTTTGTGACCGACAAGTATCCGTCCTCTGCATGTACTTCATATGTCCACATGCCCTTTGGCTGACAGGAGGCCTCCTGTGGCTGGGGTGTCTTGGCCCAACCATGCCTATTTATGTGTGACCAGCTGGACTGTGGCGTCTTTTCCAGACTTGCACATACATGGCCCATTTTCCCCCAGGCTTGTGGTTTTCCTCCAGTCTAGGGGAACTGCTGTCTTTGTTTATGATCATCTCACTATTGGCCTCTTTCCACTGGTCCAGCCTGCCCAACCTAAGCTGATTACCCATTTGTCTTTCCAAAGTGTCTGAACCAATTTGTCTTCTTCCTTCCCATCCCAAGCACACAATTTCAAGTCCAGAGGATTTTTTAAAATTTTATACTCACATATATTTTATAGCAGTAGAACTATTTTGTGGCTCCTAACCTGAAAACTTCTCCTGAGCCCTGGCACATAGCAGAGCATAGTTAGACAATCCAAACTCTAGCCTCGTCCTCAGATGTGGGTGAGAAAGCAAAACAGCACTTGGGTGGCTGGGAGTTCCCAGTGCTGAGCGGTAGCAGACTTGAGCTATGGTGGTCCATGCTTCTAGGAGCAGGCTTCTCTGATCAGAAGAGAAGATGAGTCTAGAGAGAGCTGAGTTCGGCTTATAGCTATTTCACACCTCAGCAAAGCCAGTCTTCACACAGTTTCCCCAGAGACTCCTTTACCCTGGACAGAGACTGATTTTTCCTAGGACAGTCAGAGGAAGGCTCCTAGGATCTCTTGCTGGCTAGTTAAATCAGAGGCCATAAAGTAGGTGCTTTTCCAGTGAGGCGTGGCATAGCTGAATATAAATTCAGAAGCATCTATACAAATTGAAAATGATAGTGTGAATTTTAAGGATTGAACCTGGATGGTTTTACAACATAAAGGAATCTTTCAGGTTTATACTTAAAAATCTAACCATCCACGCTATGCCAAGTGTTTCTTTCCTTTTTTTCTCTTCTGCCTCCCTCACTCACCAACCAGTATCTTCACACAGTGTAAGATTTTTTAATTTTTTTATTTTTGGTGGGGCAGGGATTAGTTTGAGTCTTTATAAACTACATTTGTTGGGACTTAAATTCAATACTAAATAAGATAGTAAAATCTACCACCTTGTTCTAAATCCTGAGGGCTCACGTGCCTTACCCTAAGGTTCCAACTGTGCCACCAATATCTCTTCTCCCCGAGGTCAACAGTCAGGTCTGGTCCTGTGCTAACCATCTCTTTTCTGTGTCTACATCTGGCACCATGTCCTTGAGCCGCTGAGATCTCTCTTGGGCCTCCTCCAGCTTCAGGGATATGAGTGTCCCCTAAATCAGCCTGTGGTACTGAGCACATGGAGAAAACAGATTTCTCTTCTGATTTTTTAACTAAAAATGAGGCCCACAACCCTGTGGCAGGGACTGGATGAAGTCCTTTCTTAACTGTGTAACCAAATTTATTTGTATAGCTGCTTTCTCCTAAAGAATAACTTTTACTCTAAGCAGCTCTCTTTTTTGAGAATCTGGATCCTTCCAAGAATCAGATGTGGTTTTATATTTCTCATGCTTATGGTGTGTCAGGATTTTGTTTGTTTGTTTGATTTTCTTTTCAACAAAATGTTTGACCCTGGAAATTCAGCAGCTCAGAGCTTAGTTATTTTGCTCAGAGTCTGTACAGCCTCCTCTGAGTGAGCACTAGGACCAGAGCTCTTGCCCTGCTGGGCCCCACAGGCCACAGTCACTCTACCAGCCTGGTTCATGGTGGGTTTGGGCACCAGCTCCTCTGCAGGCTGCTTAGGGAGTGCACTGTTTTGTAGCTATTAGGAATTTACATCATTGAAGAATGAGAAACTTTATTAAAAGACAAAGGGCAGGCACATGCAAACTTACTACAGACACTTGCACCTGAAGGAATGGCAGGGAGGGGTAGGGCCAGGACAGTCAAACCCGCAACCCACTCCTCTCTTATTTAGTGGCTCAGGGTTGCCTTGGCAACAGAACAGTGGTGGAGAGGACAGTCAGGGGCTCTTCAGAAAGAGCCAGTTGGCTGGGTAGACGTAGAACTCACTCAAGGAAATTACTCATAAGCCACCCATTAGAACTTCCACCTGACCAACAAGGTGATAACTGGTAGGACATTGTGCTGCTGGAGCACTGCTGTTTTCTTCCTGGGCTCTACCAGAACTTCAGCATTACATGACTAATAAAATTAGATGTCACTAAGCAACAGACTGTTCTTGTTCCTTGCCATCCCCAAGAAGGGCAGGGGAGCCCACCAGCCAGCAGTCACAGTAATGGGACAGCCTTAAAGACCCATAGCCACTTGGAAGACAATGGCAGAGCTAATAGGGGTCTGCCCAAGGCAGGTAGGACTTTCTTCCACACTGCCTGATGCCCAGGGGTGAGGACAGTCACAGGTACCACCCAGCAATAAGCACTCCTATTCTGGGTCCTGACAGCTGTTGTACTTTGGTCCCTAGGTCACAAATTCCTCTAAAGGGAACCGATTCCCCAGTCCAGCGTGCCTTGTGCTTCCCTTCTGACCTAGGCATCACCCCACAGTTGGGAGTGCTCTGCCTAGTTTGCTTCCTTTCAGCACCCCGAGCGGCACTGGAGTCTTCTGATTGAAATGGATCATGTTAGCCAGCACCTCCCTATTTCCCTCTGTGCCCAGCGCACTGTGAGTGTCCACTGCCCCCACCTGTGTCCAGGGCTCACTTCTCTGCAACTTGCCGGCTCTCCTGTTATTTCCCACCTCATGCTTTTCTTTTCAGCTGAACCTTATTCACAGTGAAATCAGTAATTTAGCCGGCTTTGAGGTGGAGGCCATAATCAATCCTACCAATGCTGACATTGACCTTAAAGATGACCTAGGTAATTGGGGACGGGGTTCGGCACCACCAGCTGTCAGATGAAAAATTATGGAACCCAGAATTTAGACTTTTCATCCACTCAGACTCCAGAATGGTCAAGGCAGATTCTCAAATCCATGAGTGACCTTTGAGTATAGACCTTGAATATTACTCCAAGCCATTCCAACTGGAAACGGTCTGATGTATTTCCTTGAGTGTGATTGGCCACCTTCCCCTCAATTGCAAATGTTTTATCATCTAAATTCTCTTCCATAATGATCAAACTGACTGCTGGTTACTTGGGGGGGATTTTAAAACACGTGTTTTTTTTGTTTTGTTTTCTTTTTTCCTTTTCTTTTTTAAACTGAACAATCTCAGGTAACTACAAAATGATAGTTTCTCCATTTAAGCCTTGATGAGGAATGACACTCAAAGCTTGAAAAGTAAGACACACTACATTAGCGTGCCACTGAGCTGTCTTTCATTTACAAGCAGATTGGCTTGCCCCAAATTTACCACCTTACAGACACTTCTTCCACATTTTCTATAGTGAAAATAGTAAATGACTAAATGCCACTTTCATGAATTATTTGGCCAGACTATGAAATGAAACAGAAGGGCAGCCTCTCTTTGAATGTGTTCCTATGAGGAAACTGCCTCAGGGTCACGGTATCTCCTGCTCAGGAGGAGACAGTTCAGGGCAAGCGCAGAGGTACCCCTCAGGTGTCCTGTGTCTGTGCTTCATCTTTTCATATAAGGAATTGTCAGCTTAGGGCGTGATAAAGCCACCTGTCCCCTTAGGGGTAGAGCCTCGCCAGGGGACATAAGCTATGCAGATGCCCACAGAGGCATTATCACCTCTAACACTGACCACAGTATATTTTGTGTGCCTTTAGCTCCCAGCTGTGGCCACTTTTTTAAGATAGCAGATGTCCTTACTACATTACAGATACAATGAGAGTCGTTCATTACATAGCCCAGGCCCACTCCACACAAGTCAATCTGAAGTCACGGGCTTCAGTGGGCTGAAGGTGTGGGGACTGGGACTCACAAATGTCCTGTTTGAACTGGTTTTCCAACCGCCTTACATAATACTTAAAAAAGCCACAAACTAAAAAGTTAAAAATGCAAGGATAATATCCAAAGTACATTTTATATTGAACTATATAAAAATAAGATTTGCTAGAATAAGAGACAGGCCTGTAAAAGTATTTCTACCTGTTGAGGGGAACAGAGGCAATCTTGAACACATATCTATAGTGTTGTTTTGGTTTTGGAGAGCTAGCCCTTGAAGGCAGACGGAATAGTGAATGACACAAGAGTCAAAATCAAAGCCTGCAACTTGACTGCTGCAGACTAAATGGAGAAACTTGTTGTTTTGGTTGGCCTGATGGTCCACTTTTTTTTTTTTTTTTTTAAAGCAGATGCCATGTTTTAGTAGCCTTCTCAGTGGGGTGCCAGTGTTATAGGCTTTTGAAAAGTGAAATGGGGCATTTGTTGTTTTATTTCGTTTAACCTTTGGAAATGATCTCATATGTGTGTTTCTCTTTTTTTGGACTTGTCATTCAAATGTTTAATTTAAACATGTCACATTTGATATTCCTCCTCCTCCTGTCCTTACCCCCATCCACATGTGCGCACACTGCGTGGACTGATTGCCCCCTGGGCTCATATGTTGGAATCGACCAGGTAGGCCAGCCCTGCCATTGGGGCATTAGTAAATGTGCCTGTGCGTGGGTCTCGGTCCAACACAGTTGATCTACATTTGTTTACCTGTTATAGTTGCAAGTTGTACAGGCTGACATTGCCTCGATCGACAGTGATGCTGTCGTTCACCCGACAAACACTGACTTCTACATCGGTGGTGAAGTAGGTAATGCCTAGCCGGGTGCTGCCGAGTGTGTGTGTGCATGGTCAGTCGGCCGCCGCAGACAGCTTGATCCTTTGATAGCTATGCAGGGCTGCATTCATTTCACACTTCCAGCTGTCCTGACCTTCCCAAGGCCTCCCGTCCCTGGGTTGTGAACTGGAGAAATACAGTTAGCTGTCAGCCAGGGTGCACCATGCAGCTCACCAGTGGGCACTTCTGGTTTGGAAACTGGCTCAGCAGCATCATTTTTTCCCTTGCTTCCTGAGGCACAGCTTTGTTGGAGACTGGGTTCGCAGAGATTTCAGCTAGGGAGGATATGGTGAGATGGGCCATGTGCTTCTAAGACCACTTCTGTGCCCTGTAAAGAGTGGATAAGCATAAACACCTGTGCACAGGGCATGCCCCCCCCACCACCACCACTGCTAGCCCAGTTTCTTTCCATGTGAGAAACATGCTTATTCCTGGAAATGGCCCTATGTCCTCAGGTCCACAAAGGGGACTTTGCAATCCTCACATACAGCCTTTCCAGACTGGAGAGGCATGAAAATCACCTCACTTTGATGAGAAGTCCCTAGTCAGCTATCCTAGATCCAGAAGACATCTTCTTCTCTGGCAGCTGGCAACCCAGTGTGGGTTTCCCCCCTGCATGTGGCCAAGGCAGAGAGCACTGAGGAGGCACATCCTGTAGCTGTGTGGGCATCAAGGCCCTTCTCTAATAACATGCTGAAGGGCTTGTGTAATGAGGCATCTAAGGGTAATCCATAAAATTAATCTCCAGCTAGGAATAACTTGAATCCTAGCCTTGACATCTTCTGGTTATTATGGGGCACAGGCAAGCCACTTAACTCCTGATCACCTTGGTTTCCATAACTGGTAATAATAAGAATTACATGAACTATAGGCAGAGTGCCTTGTTTGGTGTCTGTCTCATGACTGGTGCTTGCCGTATGGTCTCCTTCTTAATGCAGATGTGATTTATGTATACATTTGCTGGGCCTGAGAGCAGCATTCTCAGGATTCAAATACAGCTTCCAAGAAGAATGGTAACATTCCTGATAAGTGCAGACATTGTGATGGATGAGGATCTTATGACTTTGCTGAGTCCTGGACTGTAGATATCCAATAGCACAGCACCCTGTGGCTGCCCAGCTCTGTTCAGTGTCACTAGCGGAGGAGCCATTTGGTCTCCCCTGGACCTTGTCATTTAAGCTCTTTACTGTCCTAAGTCACTTTGGACTTCAGACATGGATGGAAAGACAAACTGGATGGAAAGTCAGGATTTGCCACATCCGCCAGGGCCAAAGTAAAGCAGGCTGTAGGAATTAAAATAAACTCTGCTTTCACAAGATTTTGGAGGAGTTTAAGAGCTCTTAAGACAGGGAGCTTAAGGGAAAGATGCTTCTTTCTTAACCGAATGAAAACTTGATTGGAGGGAAGTACTTGTGTGGAGAAAAATAAATGAACAGCGAAGGGCCTGTCCTTTTCTTAGCTGGGGGGAACTAAGGCCTGGGTTCATCCTGCCATCCAGGGCATTTGATAATGGAAATTATGAAGCTCCCTGGGCAAAAGGATCTCACCCAGGCCCAATGAGATGAGAAAATTGGCCAATCTGCTGTGGCCCACGGAAGGCTATGTTCAGCAGGATTAGACAGGCCTAGAGGAGAGCTAGAGGCTTTGAGACAGGGTAGCATCCAGCTAGGACAGAGTGCCCCTAGAAAAGCCCAGTCTTTACTGAGCTGTGACTGGGGATGGACTTGTTTAATTAACAATGTTGCTAATGCTTTACCTCTGACATGCTTGCCCAGCCCACCAATATGCATAGGGTTGGGATTGTTACCCTTGGTGGCATAAAAGGTCATGCCACACATTCCCTCACTGACACTGTCTCAGCTAGGACAAACCTCAGGAGGAAAAAAGCCTGCCAGGGCTGGAACCCAGTCTTCCAAAGCCCACCTCTGTGCTTGCTCTGCCTGGCAACCCAGTCCAAACTAGAACTGACCCCAGATGTCTCGTATCATCCCAAAACAATGATCAACCAGATTCCTACCTGGCCTCAATTGGTTCCAGCTCCCGCCTTGATGTGTGAGAGGGGAAAGAGGAAGCTAGGGAAGCAACCACTCCACTTCTCATTTTCGGTGTGAATTCCTGAGTCCCGAGACTGCTGGAAGAAGGAATTCGAGTGCAGGAATGCTTAGCCCCAGTGATTAACTTTTACCCATCAAAAGTTCTTTCTAACAGTGAAATAGACCACAGGCTTAGCCTGACATTTGCCCAAGCCTAAATTTTCGCTTAGGCTGTTTTGAACACTGATACTTATGCCTGCTTTCTAAGCATGAAATAATGTTCTTGTTCTCATGGGAGTAACACATGTTTATGCTTGGGGGCAAATAAGCCAATTGCTTTATGATTAACCCTGAAGTTAAACCTAAAAAGCAAGAGTCTTACATTAAGAGTGTTGACAATATGGTTGAAAATGGGCCTGTTTCTTGTTAAAAAGTACACGTGTGTCTACATGAACATGTGCATACATATGTGTGTGTAGGAGTCAAGTCCTGACTGGGTCGATTGCCTGCAATCTAGGGTTCAGTTTTTTTAAGTTTGGGAAATGCATTAAGTGTATTTTAACTTGCAATTTCACTTCTAATTAAAGCAATATTTAATTATAAGTAAAAATTTTAAAGTAAACACTCTTCCTAAGATAAAACACCTTTAATTAAAAATCAGCCCATTTTCTTAGGAAATATTTTATATTTTAGAAAGTCTTCATAAATACAATGCTGATTATGTTTTAATTTCCAAATTTCCCAGTTCTCACCAAAGAGTAGATATGATAGAGAATGAGAATCTTAAATAATTCAGGCTATAGCATATTTGTCACCCCATCTCCCAAAGCTTGGGAATGGGTTAAAGGGCAAAGCTAGTCTTGGGATCCAGCTGATTTGCACTCCACATTCCTAATGTTTTGGGTGGAGTATTGGGGTCTTACATACCTGGGCTGTATCTGCTTCCTGATAGGTGGAGTTGGGCCAGGAGGCCCAGAACCTACTCCCTCAGGCATATGGCCCATTCAGGTGCCACTCTGACGTTTAACTTTATTACAAACATGCAGCAGCAGGTAACAGTCTCTGGACGTGACATTGTGACACCTGCCACGTAAAGCTTCTGCTGCTTTTCAGGACAGACAAAGGCATGAGAGCGATCTGAGCTAATGAGAAGTGACACAGGATCCAAAGTTTATTCCTTTGGAAGCCTAGCCCTCTCTCACACAGCTGAGAGTCCCCTGCAAGCAGAGGACTGCTAGTCATGTTCATTCACACACCCCTGACTCTCTGCAGCAGGGCGGCAACAGGTTCAGTCCCCACCATCAGCCCTGGTTCTGTCTTACTTGTGACAGTGCCCAAGCTGTTTGCTTTTCCTTCCAGACACTTCCTGGGGTTCTTTCACCTCTGCAGAACAAGCCTGTGAATGAGGCAGGTTTTCCTAACATAATTAGACCTAGTCATTACTCAGTGAATCCAAAGAGTTGGGGCTGGTGCATTGCAATACACCTTGACCCTCCTTACCAGAATCACACCAGGTACACCTTGAATTTTCCAAGACAAATGGTGAATCTTAAGGGGAGTATTTTATCCTCTTGTGAGGAAAAGTACTTTAAAATGTGCAAAACTGAGGAAACAGAGCTTAAGGAAGAATCAGTCCCCATTCTGGCCAAACTTTAAAGGGTGATATTGTCACTAACTCTGTTGCTTTCTAGCCCACATGAGATGTTAACTCCAAGCTCTTATAGGTGTTGGTGACCTGGTTTGAGAACTTGACTTTCATAGGTGTAAATGATCACTTAGCAAGTACCCTGATTCTTAAAAGCACCATGTTTCATTGTTTCAAATTGGATCTTGAGCAGTTAGCCTTCTTTCCAAGCTTTTATGCAACTCAGTTCATCTTTAAGCTCTGTTTCTGATGTTACCCTCCTTTCCCTAAAATGATTCTGAATCGTTAGTGTAATTAAGAAAATACTGTCTGAGGCCATTTTTTTTTTATTCACATATGACACCAAAGCTGCAAAATAGAAACTAGGCATGCAGTGTTGGTCCAAAGGGGGCCAAATATGAACACTTTTTCTTCTGGGCCTCCTGCCAAGAGGAGAGCTAGCTGCTCAATGGGGGCTTGGTCTGTTGCTTCACAAACCTCCTTATTTGGGGCTTTTCCCCACAGACAGAGAAGAAAACGTAGGGCAGGCAACAGCTTTAGAAGCTAGTGCCAGCTGCGCTCTGTGCTCATGAAAAGCATTCAGCACAGGCATCTTCACACCTCTGGCATCATCACCGAGGCAGACCCAAATAAGGGGCAGGAGAGAAAAAGTAGAGGCAGCAGTGCCAGGGTGGTAACTGGCCCATGTTAAATCCCTTCTAAATTTCACTTTCCTGACTCAGCCAAGGCGTAGTTCCTGTTTTGCAGCCTTATGGAAATTTAGCTGGTCAGATCATTTAAAGTACCTAATCACCTGACATGCTAAGTGTCTGTGTGTGCTGCAGACACAGGATGGCACTCTGACCCCCCCCTGTCCTTGTCTAGGAAACACGCTGGAGAAGAAGGGTGGCAAGGAGTTTGTGGAAGCTGTTCTGGAACTTCGGAAAAAGAACGGGCCCTTGGAAGTAGCTGGAGGTGAGGTGGGGAAGCCATTGTGCTTATTTGGGTGTGGAACATGCAGTGTTGGGGAGATGGCTTAGAGTTCAGAGGTTGGTGGCAGTGCAGATGCATCCCCCAGGGGGAGGGCCCTGTGAGTTTTACCACTTAGAGTTTTATCACATGCAGATTGTCAGGGGAGCTTAAGGTTTGTGAAACTCGCCTTGCAATTTATAAAATTTTTTAAATAGCTCTTATAAGCTTGGCATCAAATTTTAAGGAATTGTAGAAACTGAGTTTGGCAGATCTACATCCTGGGAATTATAGACTGATACTGAACCATCTGCAAAAATTGCTGGTGGCAGATGCAAATTAATAGTCTTCACTCAGCCATCTGTGTTTTTAGTGGGAAACATAGAAAACATATTTCTAATTTGCCACTTACACCATTTCTGATGGGAGAGGGAAGAAAATGACTTGGAGCCTGACATGGGGAGAAACATTGCTTAAATCTGGAGGCAGAGTACTTCCCACAGCTGCACGCCTGAATTTTAGAATTTTAGGTGATCAGTAGGACATGTCAGGACAGTGGCCTCCTGAGTCCATGCACTTTGGACTCCAGTTTTCTCTTACTCTATGATACCCAGTACCCATTCTATCTATAAAATCTAGCTTCTGTTTTAAAAGTGAATCTTACCTGAATGTGGACAGCAGTAATTACTACATGGTGTCCACACAGGCTCCCCCTCTCAGCAGGGCAACCAGGCCTTGGCTCTATCTCCCCAGTGACTGCATGTGACCCCCCATCCTGGGCTAGTCTTGAGGCCTGGTCCTGGTGAAGGAGCAGCATTCCCTTTGCTGATCTGAGTCTCTCACCTTTGCTCTGCCATTTCTGATCTATATATAAGGAGCATGACAGGCAGTGCACTGACTTTAAGTTCTTAGAAACAGTTCACCAAAGTTCCACATCATGCAAGGAAGTGCACACACAGCATTAGCTACCCAGCCAGGGGCTGCTGGTCTTTCCATAGCCCCTTCCCAGGCCCTGCCAATATCAAACCATAGACCTTTCCCACCAGTGCTCCCATTTGAGCCCCACCTGTGGCCCTCCACACTTGCCCCCACACAAGGTGACTCGAGAGCCACAGCTGAGGCAAACACATTAGATGTAGCATGGTTCAAGATAATTTTACTCTTTTTAATAATACATTTGTTCTTGAATCTAAGAGCTATTTTAGAAAATATTTTTAAAAGTATAAAGAAAAGAACAAAACATACTTCTTCTCCACTGCCTGGAGATAATTTGTTAGCATGTTTTTTTCCAGCCATTTTCCATGCATAATTTAGCAGTGGCTTCAAATGTGGACAAACCAGTGAGTTAAGCCTTCTAATCACAGTTTTCTGTAGGTCAGCAGTGCTGCCCAGTTTGTGAACCTAGTCAGTAAGCAGAGCCAGGACTCACTCTAAACTACTGTTGGTTTAGAGCTGTTTCTACAGCACAGTGCAGTGCTGTCCACAAATCGCTTCTCCTGTGTCTCCTAACGCTATGATTTTTACCTATGCCCCTTGGACAATGCTGAGGTATTCCTCAAAAAGTGGGTTTTGGATATACCCAACCAAACCAAGAGGTTTGGGTGTTTCCTGTAGCAGTGGGTTGGAGATATTAGCACACAGAACCTGTCAGACATGCCAGCCCCAGAGCCACCTTCTTTATGGAGCATCTTATGGATGAGAGAAAGGAACAGGCTCATCACAGCTCCTGTATATGGCAGATGTGAGTCCTTAGATCTAACAAGGGAAAGGTGGACCGCTAGGGAGATGAGTAGCTGGAGATGGGCTCCTCCTCCAGACACAGAAAAAGTTGCATCATAAAGCACTTATCTTGGTCTGCCACAAGTAGGCAGGATCAGTCATGCAGGCAGGATGGCCACAGAGGGGTGATCCGGTTGCTCAGCGCTCTTTTAAAGTGTTGCTCTCCTAGCAGGCTTGCTTGGATGGTATCCAGGAGACGTAGAGACACATCATAGTCATTGCAAAATTCTGACACATTGCATAGCATAGATGGATAGGGCTGGGACATCTGGGAGCAGCCTGCATTCTTCTGAGTCAGAGTGCTCACTATAGTCTGGGCTAAAACTCTGGTGGGCACACATCCAGTGCCAGCTTTCCAGGGGTGGGTTTTGCTTGACCACCCCCAAGTGAGGAGACTAAGTGATGATCAGTTTCCAGCTCATGCTGATGCTGGAGTCACCAACCTGCACACAGCTGCCTTCCTCCTTGGACACAGGCCAGGAGAGGCGCAGGGAAGGCATGCTTTATTTAAGTGAGAGAGTGGGCCTGTGTTTGGCGTCTTGTGATGTGTGCTTCTGTCTTGCTCCTCCAGCTGCTGTCAGCGCAGGCCACGGCCTGCCTGCCAAGTTTGTGATCCACTGTAATAGTCCAGTCTGGGGTGCAGACAAGTGTGAAGAACTTCTGGAAAAGACGGTGAAAAACTGCTTGGCCCTGGCTGATGATAAGAAGCTGAAATCTATCGCATTTCCATCCATTGGCAGCGGCAGGTATGGGCACTCTTGTCTAGGCATCTCTGTGATGCCTAATTGTGGAGCTATCATTGTGGATAAGGCTGCCTTCAGACCTTGCCTTGGTCAAGGAGACCACAGCATGAGCAAGGGAAGAATGCCAGTGTTGATCAACAGCGGGGCAACTGAGCAGAGGGAGACTGGTCCCAGGACACTATGAAACTTGAATTGACAGCAAATGTCATCACAGAAGGTGACTAAGATAGAGAGGATGGGAGATGTGGATGCAAGAGTACTAAGAGTGTGATCTTCCTAAAATAAGCAGGTTGACAGTGAGAATTCTGTCCCCCAAGCTACAGCAGTCTTGGGCAAAGCCCTTTACCTCTTATCTTTTATTCCCAAACCCTCTTCCTCTCCTGTCCTGCTATTCTAGGTGATCTGATGACCTGCTCTGCCCCACCTCCAGCCCTCAAGTTATCCCCAGGTAGACTTGCCAACACCTGCAGGAGCAGCATAATTGCCCCTAAGACAGACGACCCAGAGGGCCACCACTGGAGGAGTTTAGTCTTTGACAGCTGAGAATGCAGATGGGCCTCAGCTGCATCCCCAGTCTCCCTGGTCACACACCCCAAAACCAGCAAGTAGCCCCTCAGTTTTCTGACAGGGCAGTGCTGCACTATGTCTTGGGGACCAGGCCTGGAATTGGCCACTCACCAGCTGATTCACAGCATATAAATGAACTCCGCTCTGAAAACAGGTGTAATCAGTAATCACCCCACTCCCCATCCACCCTCCGTGCAATGTCTCAAGGTTGTTCTGAAAGCTAAAGGCGTTTTTAGAGGGAGGGCACTTCAAGAAACCTGCCATGACTCAGGGGAGTGGTCTGTCAGGAGAATGCCCCCTCTGAGATTGGGCTCCATGGCCCCTCACAGCTCCAGCATCCTCCCTGCCAGGGCTTAAGACACTGGATCTGGAAGGCTCAAGATCTGATTGGGCCCTGAAACCCAAGGCAAGTTCTTGAGAGGCTGCAGCTGTTAGCATCCGGATCCTGCAGGGGCCAGGCCTGGACTTCATGTCAGCAGTGGGACAGTTCAAGTGGAGTACCTACCTGCCTCTGTGCCCAGGGCATCCCACCCAGGCTCCCAAGCCACCTCAGGTTTCTGCCTCTGTCCCTCCCAGCACCCGAAGAGGACAGAGCCATGGGGCAGCAGCACTGATGTCCATGAGCCCCAGGCTGCACTATCCTTCCAGGCAGGCCTAAGCAGGACCTCAGGACTAGGGTCTGTGTATCAAAAGCTACCCTTTCCTTATATGCATGAGGACAAAGTGGAGTTTCTATTTTCCATTTGGGAAGGCCCTATGATTTTGCCATCACTGAGGTCCAGTGTCTCATGTGATAGTGACAGCATTCACTTGAGTGGACTTCCTGTCACATTACTTAGACATTATACGTAGCAGGCGGCCTTGCCCTTGGACACTGCCACCATCCCCCAGGGCTTTCTGTGGCCCAGGTGGTCACACCGGATGTCAAGACCTACCAGATGACACCGCCAGGGAAGAGGATGCTAGATTGCGCCTGACACTGTTCCTCTGAAGCTCTTCTCTGCAGAGAGCAGCACAGCAGATATGCACCTCCCAGCCACCCCTCAGGCTCACCTCCTGCTCTGGCACTGCAGCTCTGGGCACTGTGGGCCTTCTGCACCAGGGCTTCTTTGAGTGAGGCCCCTCTGTCCTCCACTCCGTTCAAGGGCACTCTCTCCTCAGGCCTCTCAGCTGAAGGAGGCTAGAGCCCCTGGCCCCATGATATGTGGATGGGGCACCAAGAGGGTTCCTGAGCAGAAGACAAGTGAACACTCCTCCCCCTGCACACAGGCACTTGGGCACACTCTGCACTCAACTACACCGCCAAAGCCAGGGGACCACCAGAAGTACCCAGCAGAGAGCTGCCACTCCCAATTGCTTCCCCACTGTTCCAATGGCCATCTTTATTTTCAGTGACTGTACTTCATTCTAGTCTCTTTTTTACTAAAAGCATACATGGAACATCTTTTAGAAAGTCAACACCATTTAAATACACATTGAAATCTAAAGGGAGCAGAGGTAAAATATCTAAAAGCCCTTTCATTTGGCTCTAAGAGGACCTGGCAAAGACAAGCATCCTTCATAATCTGGTCAGCAAGCACCCAGCAGTTCAACATTCCCTAGAATGATGGAGTTGTGTTATAGGTGCTAAGGCTAGTCCCCAAGTAGATTCAAGACCATTTTTTATTTTAAAAATGTTTCTGGATCAGAGCTTGACTAACTATACTTTTTGCTTCTCCCACCTTCCCATTCCCCTATTTCTCACAGAGGGTCTTTTTTTATTGGGGGAGGGGGGATGGGTAGAGCATCATACTGTGTAACCTTTGGTAAATGAATCAACCTCTCTGTTTCTGGCCTGCCTTAACCTCAAGTCAGGCCATAGGGATTACCTTTCCTCACAGATGGTTCTGTGGCTCAGTTAATTAGTGCTTCGGATGCACTTTGATCTACCCTGATGAAAGGTGCTTCCGAAGAGCAAGGCAATAGGAGTCTTTATTGGCGGTAATAATTTCACGCTCTTTCATATGGCTATTGGGAAATTTTTAATTGAAGCATAAAAGTAATTCCCATAAAAGAGCATCTGTTATTACAAACTTATTTACATTTTTCATGGAGTAAAAAGTTTTTAAAAATAATCAATCTAAAGCTTTTAAGAGGGCGGAATGCCAAAGGCAGCACACGTGTGGGGCTCCCTGGGCCACATCTGTCAGGCAGACCTTGCTGCAGCCTGGGAGACAGCTGCCCTCCCTTTCATGAGGAAAGAATGGGATTACACCAGAGCCGGTCATAAATCACAGGGGGTTCCGAGGGAAATAAGATGGCTTGGCTCGTCTGTGGCATCCAGTGTCTCTGGAACAAAAGTCACGTTGGAACTAAAACAATAGAAATACAAACATGGTTGAGAGCCAGGGTCACATTCTCCAGCAGAGGCCAGCGGCCTCCAGCTCCTCAGCCTCAGTGGAGGCAAATAAGGCCCTGCTGTGCAACCCTGGCCAAAGCCATTTTGGTCACGATACCAATGGACAACTCTGCACCTCAGCTGTTTGACCTTAGGAGGCAAGCCCTCTCTGGAGCACACGTAGGGAATGGCTGGTTTGGGGGCTTTGATTAAACTTAGATTTATAGCTTAAAAGGAAAGCTACCTTTGTGTTTTTCAACCTACGATTTATGGGGATTCACTGAGCCCCTGGCACTGTGGTGAAGCCTTTAGCTACACTGTCACACAGCAGCCCCAAGAGCAACCATGTCACTATGTCTGTTTAAAGGTGAAGCTTAGCTAAATAACTCCCCTGAGGTCACCCAGCTTGAAGACTGCACAGAGCCAGGATCTGCAGGAGGCCCTTGGGTCCAAAACCTGTGCTCTAGGCATGTGGGTGCCCTGCCTGTGGGCTCTGCATTCCCTGGCCCTCAGCCTCCCTGCTCCTCATCTTTGACTTTAAAAGAGGAAAGGTAGAAACCAATGCCAAGCCATGGAGCTGGCAGAAATTACTCATTAGCTGATTTGTAAGCCCAGGAGTGAGAAATGGTAGAGGCCATTCTTGGGCTGCCTGGCCCTTCTCTGGCTGTAGTACAGAGGACCCATCAGCCCTTCTGGACACTACTGCTGTCAGTTGGGGATCCAACTGATGACTTGTCTGGTCTTCACCTCTGAATAGAGGAACCTCAGGTTGGGGAAATTCATATAGTCAGGCCATCACTCAACTCAGAGCTAAGAGGATAGCAAAGACCAGCAGCAGCAGTAGTACAGAATGGGACCTATTCTAGCAGCAGATGATCCACATGCAGGGTGACAGCGAGACTTCCAAGACTTCCAGCCCTGCCCATCTCCCAAACAGCCGAGGTGATCAGACTAGTGGGTTGGCCCAGCAGGAAAACAGTCTACCTCTGCCCTACCCAGCCGTCAAGGGCCAACTCCCATCTGTCCCTCTAGGACATCTGCTTGGAGCCTTCATCCCTGAATGGAGCTGCTCTTCTGTGAATTCCAGGTGCCCCTAACTGGCCTGGTCCTCAGTTTTTCCCTGGAGGTGAGATCTCAGCAAGGCGCTAGTGATGCTCCACACTGGGAGAGAGCTAAGCAGAGCAAGAGGAGCTTGAATCCCTCCTGGGGTGGGGTCCTTGTGAACCCAGAGTCCCTGCATGTCCAAGTAGGACAGGGGTCCTGTGTGTGCCCCAACCACTGCTGAGCAGGCTGAACCAGGACAACACCAGACCCAGACGGCCTGGGATCCCCTGGCACTAGCCTAGGGAAACTGGGGCCAGGACTCTGGGCAAAGGCTATTCCAGACACAACTGGAGTGATGCCAGGGGACACTCAGACATGACTTTAGGAGCTGGGGCTGGGATAGTGGTTAAGGCCCAGCTCTCTGTGCTGGAAGTGCATGCCATGAGCACAGGGCAAGGCTGTAGAGGGTCACACAGATGGAATTGATGGGAGCCCCAGCATGCTCGTCCCCATGATTTATAACAAGTCGAGGAAACTGATGCTTAGAGAAAATAACTCCCTGCCTGAGGGCAGCTGGGTCAAACCCAGTCTGACTTTGGAGCAGAAGCCCTTAACCTTCACCTACTCTGTGGCATCCAGTCTCTTCTGAAAGGCAAACAGTCACAGGGCAGGTGACTGTCACCTGTAGGCTGTAGGCCTGAGTCAGGGAGGTAGACTTGGCCGAGCAGAAATGGCCATGTGTAGAAGGGTATGTGACCTGTGAGGGAACCCAGCCAGCCGAGGAGCCAAAGATGAGAGAGGTCAGGAGGCAGGCTGCGCCGAGAAGGGCCTCAGCAGGTCGGCACTGCACCAGGAAGACTGTGCTGTGCTGTGACAGGCCAGCAGCCCTTCAAGAGGACTGGGCATTGCAGATTGAAGGGCTGCTCTCTGGGGGCCTGAGGCCAACAATGTTAGCACAGGGTGACTACAACAAGAAGTCACCCTGCAATGGGGCCTGGAGTGGAGAGCAGTCTTCCACTGGGTGAGCTTTTGCAAAGACCCCCAGAGATCCCCAGCTTCTAGGTGAGGCCTGCACCTCCCTGGTGCATGAACACACCAGCTTCTTGCATACTCCACATTCTCCATTTCATGGGACAGGGACAAGGCCCCTACACAGCACTGACACAGATCCATGGTGGCACCAGGAACTCCTGAGCTCTTAGTTGCTCTGCTTCTGTGGCCTGGGAGGGTGGGGCTTTCAGGGCATCTGTGCATCTGAGCCAGGCCCCAGCTGCTCCAGTTTTCAGGGTGCAGGGCCAGGTATATAAAGCACTGAGAGCATCTGACACCTTCCAATTTGTTATAAATGCTTCCAATTTGTTACAAATAGCTGTGAAAACTCAGAAACATTTGGGGTTCCTGCCTGAAAACTTCAGGAAGGCTATGACCTTTGCCATTCCTTCCTGGCAGCCTGCATGGTCCAGAGCAACTGCATTCCCATGGCAGGCTGCTGCTTTAGGTTATGGTTTTGTCAACAAGAGGTTTTCCTACAAACAAATCCTGTTTCATGTTCACCCAGAATTAACCTTTACGGGGAAGGCCTGGCACATCCTGACAGAACAGCCTGCTCTCCATTAGCAGAAGGGTACTGTGAGGGCCCTGCAGGTTCAAAACCTGTTCCATATCTTTTCCCCAGTTGTGTGTCCTTAACCTTTGGGCCTACCTTGTGAGCTCAGATTATAAAGTCCATGCTGGCCACGTGTGAAATAGTGGTTCTCAAAGTGTGGTCCCCAGATGTGCAAGATCAGAAACTCAGCAAGCTGTTCCAGAAGACCCTCCATGATTCTGGTGCCAGCTATAGTTCAAGAACTTTGATGTAAAGGAATAAGAAAGAACAACCCTCACTGAAAGTCACAAACCCTTTTTCAGGGGTCAATAAGACAGGATTGGAGAACCATAGAGGTCTGTATGAGAAATTGCTGGGCCAACACAAGTGACTAGAACATTTTGGTGCTCCATGGAGAACCATGGGCCTCCCAGTCAGAGGGGGCCAGGGTCACATTCTGTGTGTGTCTACATCAACCACATTTTATCCAACTTGGAAGAGCGAAGGCTGCAGCTACAGTGGCCTGGGCAGACCAGTTGCTGGGAGGCCTTAGGGCTACAGCCGTGTCCCAGAGCCACACAAGCCAGGCTGGGCAAACACAGAAGGAGACAGGCCATGATGATTAAGCCATACCACAGACTACCACTCCAGGAAGTTATACAGGCCCACAGCCCAGCTCACCTGTGGAGTGTGAGGTGAGACAGGCAAGAAGACACCGTCACTGGGGGAGCATGGAGCTGGCAGAGCACATGTGGAGAACAGGTCCTCATAGCACTGTCAGTCCCCGTGCATCCAAGCTCAGGCTACTTCAAAAGCCCTTATCCTTTCCTTGCCCTGGAAGTCTGCAGCAGGACACAGGAGCCCAGCCACAACTGGAAGCAGTCTACACAGCTGAGAAGATATTCCTCAAATGAAATGTTCATCTCCGCCAGCAATGCCCAGACAGCCTAGCCTTTGTATCTTGTTCCAAATAACCTAGCCTGTGTGCTCTTTGTTACCTGTGAAAATAGTCATAGCAGCTGTGCCTGGCTGAGCTTTGAGATCTAAGAGTGGGCATGAGTGACAAGTGACCTGCCCACTCTCATCAAAGCCCTTTTCCTTCACCTCTTTAGCATGTCCAAGCCTTGGGTTCAGTTCGTGTTACCAAAAATAAAAAACCCTCTCCCTTCATGTGCCTGCCACCATCCAAGCTGGTTCACCTGCTGCTCTGGAGCCTCTGGAGGTCTCTGGAGAGGTTCTCCACAATCAAGCGGTGAACGAAGTCATGTTTTATCAAAAGCAGATCATAGAACAGTTTTGTGGGTATGCAGTGCTCTGAGCACTGACAGTGTGGGGCTCTCCAAGGGACCAGCTGGATGGTTCAAACTCACTGGCATGCAGCAAGTGAGCCTTGAAGTGCTGTAACAAATTCCTGTCTCATGTTTGAAAACCTGTCTACCTGGTACTAGCAGGCACCCCACCTGAAGAAGGAGACCTGCAAAGACAGCAGGCTGGCCCAGCATTTCAGATGCCTATGTGTCCATGGGCTTAGTTCTCAATCTGCCAGTGAGCAAAAAAACCCTGAAGCTTGCCCCAAACTCTTGCCCTCAGTGTGCTCAATGGTAAAACGTGGTCAGCAGAGGATTTAAATCCAGGGCCTGGCTCCAAGCCAAGGTTATTTCTACCAGACCAGGCCAGCTGTCTGGTAACTGCCAGTGTCCTCATGGTGCCCTGGATCATATTCACACAGTGTTAACCAAGAACAGCCTTAGGCACGCACAGAGCAATGAGTATCCCTGTTCCCCATCCTGAGTTCATTCTTAAATTCTGAGCCCATACCTCCCCAAATCACTACAAGACATTTACTTGAAATGGAGATGTATGGAGACTCTGAGATGAGAAGGTCACTCAGCCTGGAGTTCTTATGTGCTCAGCTCCTGATGCCTGGCCTCTGGGGTGGCACTGGCTGGTGGGTTTAGAGGCTAGATTCTGGGTCCGTGGCCCTTGCAGCCACGAGTCTAAAGGCTAGTGTAAAGAGCATCAGCCTTCTGCATATGTGGGCAGAGGCCAGTTTCTTCCCAGAGAATCTCCAGCCTTCCCCAGGGATGACACCCACCTCAGCTGTGTGGCTCAGAGACAGAACTAGAGGCAGGGATGGTGGGGAAGAGAAGCAGGATTTGCGCTGCCCTTGGACAGCTTACCACACATCACAAAACACTGTCCTGCCACTTGCTGGTTATCTTTCAGAAGACCTGGGTGCCTGCTTCTTGAAGGCACACAGTGTACTCTCCTGTGCCACTCAGCTCTCTGGCTGCTACCTGTCCCATCTCTTGGGTACTGGGTTTTCTCATGCCCATGCACAAGCAGCGACAGGACTCAGTGGACACTGGCACAGCATGGGGCAAGATGCTCAGATGGCCTTGAGGACCTTCTGCAGGAGGGGACCCAAGGAAGGACCGCTGTGGCCGCCTGATTGCTGATTGCCTGCTTTCTCTCCTCCAGGAACGGGTTCCCGAAGCAGACGGCGGCCCAGCTGATTCTGAAGGCCATCTCCAGTTACTTCGTGTCCACCATGTCCTCCTCCATCAAAACGGTGTACTTCGTGCTTTTTGACAGTGAGAGTATAGGCATCTACGTGCAGGAAATGGCCAAGCTGGACGCCAACTAGGCTGAAGAACTCCAGAACCAGCCCACAACGTGTCCCCTGCCTCCAATTGGAAAGAAAAAAATCCCCTTCATCTTACTGGGAGGCGAGAACCCTTTCGTTTTCAATTTTGCTCATCTAGGGAAAATAAGGTTTTGGTTTCCAGTTTAATTGTTTTTGACCTTCTAAAATGTTTTATGTTAGCACTGATAGATGGCATTACTGTTGTTAAGCACTGTGTTGCAGACCGTGTCTGACTTAGTGTAACCTAGGAGATTTTATAGTTTTATTTTAATGAAATTCTGATTGACGCAGAGCAGTGGGGAGAACGGTCCCTTTTACATGTTGCAGAAGCCAGGAAGCCCCATTTGTAACCGTGTGTCGTGGTGCTCTATTGTACACCCAGTGGCGTTCTTTTTACTATAATGTTCTTTTTTTTCCTCGGAAGAAAAAAAATCATGAATTTGCAACAGATCTAATTTTTGTTTACTTTTTGTCTTAATGATGGATTTGAAAATGAAAGATTTAAAAGGCAGAACAGAATCTTTGTCCTTAATTATATTTGCAATTTGGTATTTGTGTGAATTGATTTAGTAAAATGTTAAACTGTTGTTGCGACCGGCATGTTTCAAGTTATTACACCTGTGAGCTGCAGGGGTAGCAGTGGGGACCATCTGCTGGCCCCTGGTGATTTGCAGAGGATTCATGTAAAGTCTCTCCTTTCAATCTTGGCAGAGATGCCATCCTGTCTCACAGATGAGAAAGGAAATGTACCTATAGCCACGTTGGGGGCAAATGGCAGGCTGGAGCTCAGGGTATCATTTGCCACTTACAGTAACACAGTAAGGCAGGTTCTATTATTAGATACATTTTACAGCTGAGAACACTGAGACCCAGTAACTTGCCTGTGATCACACTGCTAATAAATGACAAGCAGATTCAAGCACAGATGCCCACCTGTGAGACAGGGCCTCTAACAGCACACTCTAATCAGTGCCAAGAGTCCATTTGGCCTTGGTGCCGTTTCTGACTCAAAGACTGAGTCCACCGTATCTCAGTCCACCATCTGATGATCTAGATGGAACTGAGGTTTCAATGACTTCTTGGTGAACTGGATTTTCTTAACTTCGGAGAAACATCACAGGAGTGAATGCTCTATTTTTTCAAAGATCTTCCACTAGATGTCGCTCAAAGGATTGGGAAGTAAACTAGAGAAAAGGGCCTCAAGTTTATGCTCTTTCTGATTGCACAAAAGAATAAATCACATTTGTCAGGCTTTGCATGAATTATTTATCATAATCACCTAAATGTTTCTAAACTTTGAATAATCCAAAGTATATCATGCCCCTGAGATGTGGGCACATCGAAGAAATTCTTTTAAATGAAACTGAGAGAAAGAAACCAACCAACCACCTGGGATTTCCATCATCTCTAAACCACCAAGTTAGCTTTTAAAACTGGGACCAAAAATTATTCTCTGATGTCAGCCTCATGTTTAAGCAAGGGAAAAAAAAAGGCTCACTATGTCTAAAATAGATGCAACTACAGGAATCTCATTTATTTTTTGGTACTGGGTATCTAACCCAGGGGTGCTTTACCACTGAGTTACATCCCCAACCTTTTTTTTTTTTTCTTACTTTGAGAAAGAGTCTCACTATATTGCTGAGGGTCTGTACTAAGTTGCTGAGGTTGTCCTCAAATTTGCAGTCCTCTTATCTCAGCCTCCTGAGTTTCTGGGATTACAAACATGCACCTCTACATGCAGCTAGGAGTCTCTTGAAAAGCACACATGCCTCTATTCGCAATTCAAGTTTGCAATTAGTATAATTTGCCAAATATGAAATTATTTGAGGGGAGAAACCCTGTAGGATCTTGAGGCAGGTGTTGTTCCCCAGCTCAGTCCTTGGATGTGAGCTGCATCAAGGCAGCCTTGTGGTAAGTGTTGCAGGCTGAGCCCCCACCCCTACCCTGTAACCATGAGCCCACAGTGGTCCTGGGAAGACCACACCCACTCCCACTTGCTTCTGAAGAGCAACCCTTGTCCTCAGCAGCTGGGCTTTGCCCTGAATAATCCAGATGATTTTCTCTTTAAATGACATCTGAGGACCAACAAGGCTCCAACTGGGACTCAGCTGACAATGCTAACTACTGTGAGTGTCCTCTACATAGAGCATTTCATTACTTCTCCTATCAACCCTATGAGGAAGATACAACACAGAGAGGTAAAACATATTCCCTGAGGTCACACAGTGGTAAATGGAGGAGCTGGAATTTGAACCCAGCTCTGATTATACAACCAGCGCTCTTATCACCCTCCCTGGAGCTGGATTGTCCTTCAGTATCTGCCCCAATATTTTGTTCTCCTTTAGGCAGGGCTTCTTGCCTATTCATTGACAGAGCCTAGGTGGTCAGCCCTGGGGACATAAACAGCCTGTGGGGTGAAAGATGAATAAGAATGTGTATTTCAAGCAGTCTAGTGGTCTAGTGGATGATGAGTGCTTGCTGCGAATGAGGCCTCAGACTAGGGCCTCTTACAAAGGCAGGTCAAACAGTGCCTCTGTCCAGCAACAGGCTCAGTTCAGAGATTCTGCTCACTGGTTCAGAGAGGTCTGCAGAGGTTCTTGAAGCAGACAGACTAGCACTTGACTTCATATAAAATATTGGAATCTTTTAGGCCCAGAGGTAAAATAGTAGGCGATAAATGGCAAGCTGGCACATAGCGCTTCCTCATGTCCCCTCTGCTTAGAACCCCAGGTCTGCATCCCATTCCCGCCCATGACAGCCACTTCAGTCTGTTTCTGCTCTGCAGCCCCAGCCCCAGCATGTGCAGCTGTCCATCATGGCTTTGTTTGGCAGAATTCCTCCCTCCCATTTGGGATCAGGTGGCTGCTGTATTTGGTCACAGCTACAGCAAGCCCTGCCAGACAAAGTGGCATATGCTAAAGCAAAAAAAGAGAGAGAGAAATAAAAGGAAAAAAAGCAAGAGATGGGCAATCATCTCCAGAGTCCTGCCCTTCCTAAGCCCAAGGATCCAAGGCTGTGCAGTCAGCCTTCCTTGGGTGGTGGAGGCCCTCATGAAACCAGGCCAGCCTGGGTGCAGGCAAGTGTCTCATTTCCTAATTTGTCAATCAGGCCGCATCGTGGTCGGTGGCCCCAAGTGGTCCCGAGGGGATGGCCTGGCCCATTTATTCATTAGCAACGGTGATGTTTAATTTTTGCTGCCGGCGCCACCAGCCAACGTTATCTTGGGAGCTGGCCTTGGTGCCGCCTAAAAGTGCTCGGCCTCAAGGCGCTGGGGAGGGGAGGGATCCTGGGGCCCACTCCCCACTGAGAAGAAAGGGAAACTTTCAATGGCAAGGGGTGAGGCCACCTTTTCTTTGGCTTTTCTTCTATTTATAACCTGGCCCGTTGTGTTTGCTTGTGGGGGCCCTGATATCAAAATAATATCACATGACCCTTCTGACAGGCAAGGCAATCACACTGCTCGTTAATCCCGGCCCCCTCACCGCCCTCCATGCTCCTGGCAAAGGTGTGTAAATAGACTGGCCTTTCCCTGACCCCTGGAAACCAACCCAGTCTGGGCTGCTTTGTCAAGCTTCAGGGAATGAGAAACAGCGACACTGTCTCCTCAAGAGGCACTTTTCTGCTCCCTCCTCTTCCTCCACCCCACATGCGCGTGCGCACACACACGTGCTCACATACACACGCACACGTGCTCACATACACACGCACACACATATACGTAAGGAGACTCTAGAGGCCTCTGTGCTGTCAGAGAGCCGAATGGAAGGACACACAAATAGCCTTTGAACTTGAGCAGAAAGCAGCCGGGGGATTCTGTCTTCCACAAAACACAGCTGAAATTTTTCCTTGAGGATCCTCCATAGTTTGGCCTATTTTACCCTGTGAAATTACTAGAACTTTCCACAGATCTGCCCACAGTCCCTCTTGGAGTACTTAGAGCAGGGCACCCAGGACTCCCTCCAGAGTCTGGGGAACCCAGCACACATCAGTCACGCACCCCAGCAACTCTCACACACACCCTGGTGTCAGTGGGGGTTGTGTCCCGTGCACTCCGAGCAGATTCTCAGCCAAGAAGCCTTCTGATGACCCTGCTGAGCAGGGTAGGGAAAATGCCCCAACATCACAGGTTAAAAGTCAGCATGTTGGCTTCAGGTTTATGACTACACTTTAGGGAAGGCAAAAAGCTTAGAGCCCAGGATGACACCCTCCCCATCTCATGTCCAAAGCTCTGAAACCACAGAGGTGGTCATGGTACAGAATAAAGCATCCCGAGAACACATGGAAACAAGAAGTCAAAGGCGTCTTACTAGGGAAGTCCCTTCTGACTTTTGAGTCCTCAGGCAGGTGACTTGAATTCCTGATGCCATTGGATATCCCGCGTTCCCACAATCCTACACACAACCTCCCCATCCATGACCCTGGCCTGTGGGGAGCCTGCTCCCTCTAACATGGGCTAGTGGCATGTCCTCTGCCAGCCACCACAGCTCACTCAGGTCAGGCCCCAGGCCCAGCCCTCTTTGCACATCTGCCTATGCAGTCCCTGGCTGGGGAAACCTGATATTTCTGTACCTTGAAACGACAAGGCTTCCTAAGCTTAAGAGAATAAATTAGAGTTGAGTTCAAGTAGGCTCAGCTGCAGTGGATGGGCAAATTGATTTGCTTCCCATCTGGGAGATTAAATTCCACTGCCCAAAAATGGCAGCAGGGTAATGAGCTGTCAGTCAAACAGGGCAAGCCAGGGCTGGTGCATAATTGAAATCCAGCAGCTCCTTGTTAGGTCCCATGGAGATCCTGGCTATGGAGTCCCACCCTGAGGAGGCTACAGCACCCAAAGAGAGCGTAGTTGGCCCTGTGGCCACTTCCTCCAAAGGGAAATGCCACCTCAGGCTGGCACACAGCTAACTGTAAGACTTTCACTGAGTTCAAAGTGCTTGTGATGTCTTTGTCCACAGTCACTGACAGCTCCCCAGGATTTAACTATGGGTGAATCCAAACAACTAGAAGGATGCTGACAACTTCCATTAGGATTATGCCTAAGGGACATTGCTTCCCAGGGAGCCCTTCTCTGATGCATCCTATTTATGTTCCCCGCCACCCCAGTGCTCCTCAAAGGGCAGCACCCCTGCCAAAATCACCACCACACCCCACTCAGCCCTTTCCAGTGTATGGAACTCATGCTGCTGGGCTCGTTCTCCTAGATAGTGGGGTCAGTGGCTCCAAGTTATAGATAAGAAAAGAGATAAGTTATAGATAAGGAAACCGAGGCCCTGCAAGTTGGGCTGCTGTCTTCTAACTCTTCCAGAGTCTTGGGAAAGGGAAAGTGCTGATGGCCCTCCCGAGTCTCATCCACGCCCTCCTGGCACTCTCTCCATCTGTCTTCCCTCTGGAGGGGCCACTCCTGTCCTGCAGTCAGCACTTGATCCTCACCAGCTCGTGCTACTGTCTCTGCTTCTTTGTAGTTCTGTTCAGCCCTGCACATGTCAGCTCAGGCATACCTTCCACTTCCTCCAGGAAGCCTTCCCTGGCTTCCTGTCTGGTCGAGGTACCCTCTCTTGGCACATCCTGCACACCCATCATCCATAGTACGTGCCTCATTCATGTCCAGTCTCTCCCAACAGACACTGAGTGGTATCCATGCACACATTCCCTGAGCCCCCTGGAGCAGCTCTTGGGGGCTGGAAAAGAGACACTGCCCTCCACAAAGGTGGGGACCAGGGCTTGTTGCACCCTTGTTGCCTCCTCAGAAGGCCTGGGGCAGGAATAGGGGCTCTTTTTTGGTGGCTGCATGAATCAATTCCAGGACTCAAAGGCCAGAGAACTGGCAAAAGGCTTGATTCAGAGAAGGCAGAGGGCAGGTTAGGGGACCGTGGTCTCCCCCAAGGACATTCCTGACACTCCAACCCTGTAGAAATCATCCTGGGGTGACAGCCAGGAGTAACCCATCATGCTAGACCTCTTGTTTGCTGTGGGCACAAGGTGGCTTCAGAGTCTGATGTTGGCACTAGGCCCCAGCTTGGCCCCTTCTGCCATACTGCTAGCAGCACCCTGATCTCATGGCATCTGGTGCTTCTACGTTGCCTGGCTCTGGAGTTGAAAAGCGAGTGGATGTGGGACTTTTCTGGCTAGATGCTCAATCCATGCTATCAATAATAGGGAAAATAACGGAAAATGTTTGCAAAAGGAACTTGTGAGTTATGGTACCAGAAAGCCCTTGCCCATGTGCCAGTGACTTGAGAGTACACATTTTACAGGCCAGGGGGATGTGTTCTTGTGGGCCATCAGTAGCCTCTTCTGGTGACACCACACACATTTTTGTGTCAGGATACTGCTTCTCACAGCCAGCCGTGCAACAGGAGGACTAGGTCCCGACCCTGGTACTGTTAGGCTCCTCCATTGGAAAAGAGAGGCCTGTGGTCACCATCACAGGCAGAGCTGCCCTGGTGGATCTCCACATCCCCCGACAGGAGGTGTGTCCCACCCACTGCCGTCCAAATCGTCACAACACCGAGTGAAATTAGGAGGGCCTTCGAGAGCCCACTGTAAGACTCGAGAATCTGCCACCTCCTTTCTTGGGTGGGAAAATAACAGTAACAGCACAAGCGACTGGCTATGCACAGAAGTCACAGTGGTGTGAGTACTGTGAGGACTGAGGGGCCTTCATGTGGCATTTCAGCAAATCCTGCTAACCACCCTATAAAGAAAACCTTAGAACCCTGCTTTTTAAGTAAGAATTTTGATCAGAGAGGTGAAATGACTTGCTCAGGTCACACAGCAGGAACATGGCCAAACCACATTCCAAGCAAGAAATGACCCACACTGAAATCAGTGCTTCTTCATTCTGATTTGCTGCCTCCCACTGGCCTCAAAAACTGTGTTCCCATTTTACAGATGAGGAAAAGTAAGAAGACTGGATCAGCACCTGTCCACCGAGGTCACAGAGCTAGTGAGTGGTCTGCATGCGGGGGGGAGCCCTGAGAGTTTGTGCTTCCTCCTAGATAGCTCAGACTGACAGGGAAACTGGTCCTAAACTCTCCTTCTCCTCACGTTGGGGTCCTGGTCGGGGCCTTCCAGTAATTAGTGGGCTCTTGTTAAGACCCAGTCGCGCCGTTCTCAGGCCAGGCCTTGTTTTTGTTCCCATGCGGAGGCCTGAGCAGGAAGGCCAGGCGCACGTGCGCAGCCCCATAAATCCAGCCGGCGTCGCTCATTACAACGTTCTGCTTCAGGACTCCGCCAGCCCCAGCCCGCGCGGGCTTCGCAGGCCGCCGGGCCTCCCTGCAGCCAGGCTGGGCTCTCCCGAGCCGCTGGCAGGCTCAGACATGAGCTCATCCAGCATGCGGCGTGTGAGGAAGTGGCCGGTCGCGCTCTCGGCAGCGAGGGGACAATGTGCCTATTAAGGCCTGTCAAGCCCCCACCCCACTGAGCAGGACCACCCCACTCTGGGCCCTGCTCAACCTCTGAGGGCCGCGCTTCTTGAAGCCAGCTCCTGTGGATGTGCCACGGGTGTGGCCAGTGCACTCAGCAAGTGGCAGCGGGAAGTGGAAGAGGCAGGGAGGGGTGAGGGTGGAAGAACTGCGCCCAAAGACACAAAGCCTCCCACCTGTCCCACCTCCTGGGGGACCGGCCCACTCCCTGTGGGACCTAGGGCAGGTTGTTTGACCCCTGAAAGCCTCCGTTCCCACGGCTGTAAAATGGGAAGCTACCTGCTGCTCTGGCCACCCCCAGTCAGGGCACTGCCGTGAACAAATGACAGGATGGAGGACGGAGGTCTCATTATTGGGGAGCCCTGCAGAGGCCAAGGGTTGGAGAGGCTCTCCAGGTAAGAACAGCACAGCTCTGCAGCCCGTGACCCTGAGCCTCTGTGCTCTGGCTTCCCTTCAGTACAAAGACTGGCTGGGCCTTTATTTGTGGTCTGAGAAACAGGGAGGAACATGAAGAGGTAGGCCACCACTGTGTGATGGTGTGACAAGTCACTTCATCTCCTCAGGGCACCTTTTCCTCTTCTGCAGAGTTGGCCGCATAGTACCAGCCATACACGCCTAATAAATGGGAACAGCTTCTATGGCTTCCATTCCCGTGTAGGTTAGAAGCCATGTACCTGCCATGGCTAAAATCCAAATGCTGGCTGTGGCCTACATTTGACAGCACCCAGCTCAATTCCCCTGTCCATGGTTATCAGTGCCAGTGGCCTCTAGGACTCACCTTTACTGTGTGCAGCCGAGGGTGCTGGAGGCCTCTGAAGCCCCTCTTCAAATGGTGCTGCCATGACTCAGAGAGGAACCAGGCAATGTCCACTTTGCAAGGAACATTCTAGAATATTTCAATACAATAGATGCTAGCCAGAGGTGACTAAATTTAAACTAATTAAAATTAAATGAAGTTAAGTATTTCATTCCTCCTTCACACTAGCCACATTTCGAGTACATGGTAGCCACATGTGGCTGGTGGCTACCATGATGGACCATGCTGATGACAGAGCTCCAGTATGGCAGAAAGCTGTACTGGGCAGTTCTGTTCTAGAACACCAAGTCCACAGAGCCTTTCAGAGTGACACTCTGAGCTTTCTGTGCCATTGGCCTGAGTCAGGACATTTCCACGAGCAAATGGTTCCATGTTACTAATTGTGATAATAACTGATAATTATCACAGTTGAATAATAACACCCATGTATCAAACTTTTCTATGTCCCAGGCACAGAGTTAGGGGCCTGACATTCATTATTACATTTAACTCTCCACATATAGTGACATATCTCCATTCCCTAGACCCAGAGAGGCTAGGACAGGTGACGTGGCAAAGCTCTGACTGCCAAGCTGGCCTGCTCTCAGGGCCAAGACCATCTAACTTGCTGTGCTGAATACATCTGCATACAGAGGGCTCTGTCCTCTCCAAAAGGTGTCTCTGTTCCCCTTCTTGCCTGCCATTCAGCTCTGAGCATTGCTTCTCTCAAAACAGCTCAGATTTGGTTGGATTTGGTTGAGGGTATCCAAGCCCTTGGTGTGGTCTTTCCTTAGAGTGGCCTGGGAGGGGTCACTCCAGGCCAGTTGGGCTGCTCTGTTCCCATCAAGCACTCCTAGATCCCAGAGGGACCTGCTCACTACCTTGCTCCAGTCCCCCAGGGGGTATTGGGGGGAAATGATGGGCTGAGGTCTTCAGGGCTGTGACCCCCTGCAGGAGTCAGGTCAGCAGAGCTGAAAGGGACAGATATCAGGTGGACACTCAATTCATGACAGAAGCAGCCCACATTTTCCTGCTCAAAGCCACAGTCAGAGCATATACCAAGGCACAGAAAGCAGGGCAGGGCGGCTGTGGCCAGACTCTCAGAGAGAGGCCCAGCACTTCTGTTAACTTTTCAATTAGCTGTTTGTTGAGCAAATGAGTGTTAGGCACTGGTCTCAATGCTAGGTCACTTGGTAGCCCTGCCATAGCCTTCTACAGACCAGGTCCACCAGACAAGACACGCCATCCCACCACCCCCAAACTCCTCTCTCATTGCATCCCTGTGGCATCCTCATGAGGTTGGCTAGCAGAGCAGAGACCACCCTCCAAGCTGACAGATGAAGGAGCAGAGGTGTAAGGAGCTCAGGCACATGCCTAAAGATCCCACGGCCCCCACTCCACTTGACCCTCATCACCTGTCTGCTCCATGTCCTTGAAGGGAGCATTTTTCAGGGACAAGGCATCTTAATGCTTCTCAGCCTTTTAGCTAAGATCAAGTGCAAGGACAAGGCATCTGGTGGGCTGTATGGCTCCAAAGACCAAACAAGGACACCAGAGGTCCAATTTCAGATGGTCTCATCCCTGTCTCAGGCCTCCCACTCTCTCCCTCACCCCTGCAAGCTGCCCCAGGACTCACGTCACCAGGCAGGATTATTGTTGTACTCACTTGGCAATTAGGATGTTTCCTCTCCCACAGAAACCTGCTTGTTCAGAAACAGAAAGGCAGACCCCTCAACAGGAGGGGAATATTTCCCTGGCCAGGGGACCTCTCCCCTTTACACCTCAGAGGACCACCAGGGACTCACCAGAAACAGCTTGCCAGCCTCAAGGCAGCCCAGCATTTGGACTCTTCTGCCAGCTGGTATGAATCTGCTGCAGTGGAAGATGGCCGGGCCACGGTGCCAGGGCTCCAAGCTGAAGCAAGATGTTGAATAGACTCACAGCTCCGTGCTGAAGGTGGCGGGGAGCACTGTACCCTCCCCAAGGCCTGATTCTACATTTGTCTCGCTCAAGCCCTAGGACTCCGGTTTAAGAGCCTTTTTATAGACTCCTATAAAGGAGAAAGTGAACTTTTAACATGTTTGCCCTCCACTAAGTCAATACGTGTAAAAGGGACAACAGCTGAGCTTCCTCTGCCCATTTGCAGTCCAGCAGGACTGGAGGACAGTCAGTGCCATCTGGCCCTAAAAAGCATCCCATGGCTGCTTCTCCCTACCCGTGGGCCTAGAGCATCACCCCATTTTGCAGGCTGTCTGTCCACCAGGGCCACAGGCAGGCACTAATGAAGCCAGAAGCCCCCTCCCATCCACCCCAGCTGGGCTCAGGGTGGCTCCTGCCCTCACTCAGCCAAGACGGCCCCCCAGATGCATGACTTTCATGGGAAGATTGAAAGGAGGGGAAACACGGAAGCCATAAAGTTTTACTAGAAATTCTCCACCATCCTCCTTTGGCCCCAACACTCATGCTGCCCTTCAATTTAAAGAGAGCTTCCTTTTTGCTTTGAACTTACCCCTTAAATCTAAGCAACCCCGTGCCCGCCTCCAGGATCCAGGATCCGGACTCCAACTCCAGGGATGTCTGCCTGGCTGTCCAGGAAGGGGCAGCTCAGGGAATTTCAGAGGACATTCTCCTGCCCAGTCTTGCCCTGGAATAATCCCCAAGGATGTCACCTGCCTCCATTAAGGTCAAGGGAATAAGAGTGTTATGCCTGAGACCCAACACATTCCTTAGGGCTAGGTTTGCAGACACTGGTGTCTAGATCTGTGCTCATTCAGTTATACTGAGCAAAGCACAGGTGAGGGAGAGGCCTCGGGGCCATGTGGTGGGCATCACCTCAGGTGGTTAAGAATGCAGGCCTTTTTCTGTTTCTGGGTTTGGGTCCCAGCTCTGCCACTTACTAACTGATCTTAGATGAGTCACTTAGGTTCTCTGAGTCTATGACAACTTACCTATAAAATAAGAACAATAGTCACCCCACACTCAGACACATACAACTATGGTGAACTTATTGTGAAGATTAAATAAATAGCATATGTGCCCAGCATATAATAAGTTCTCAATAAATAATAGCTTGGAGCTATAACAACTCCGTAAGGAATTGTTATGGTTTGTGTCTTGAGAGTCCCCCAAAGGCCCATGTGCTAAGTGCTTGGTCCTCAGCTTGATGCTACTGGAAGACAGTAGAAACTTTAAAAAGTTAAGGCCTACTGGGTCACTGGGGTGTGTGCCCTTAAAGGAGACCCGAGTCTCTTTTCTCTCTTGCTTCCTGGCCATGAGGTAAGTGGTTTTGTTCCACCATGACATGCAGCCTTGCCACAGGCCCAAGAGCAGTGGGCCCAACCACCTGTGGACTGAAACTTCCAAACCTGCCAGCCAAAATAAACCTTTTCTTTATAAATTGGTTATCTCAAGTATTTGTTACAGTAACAGAAAGCTGACTAACACAGGAAGATACCATTATCTCCTTTATGAGAATGAGGGAATTGAAGCTTAGGAGGTGAAGTGACACCCAAAGTCACATGAGGAGAAAGGGACAAACTCCAAAGCCCACAACTTTAAGGGCTATAGTGCAAAACATCCTAGACTTAAAGGCAAACTAGGATTCTACATAAGTGATAAAAGTTTAGGGAGAAAAGGAATGTTTTAGTCAGAGGAGAAAAAGTTTGCTTTGTTCACAGTTTCCGAGGTCTCAGTCTATAGATGGCCAACTCCATAGCTCTGGACCCAAGTTGAGGCAGATCATCATGGCGGAAGGGTATGGAGGAGGAAAGCTGCTCAGGACATTGCAATCAGGAAGCAGAGAGAGTGTTCTGCTCACCAGGGACAAAATATATACCCCAAATACATGCCCCCAGTGCCTTATCTCCTCCAGCCACACCCTGCCTAAGTTCCTGCCCAGTTCATCTCTATCAGTGCACTGATTAAGCTCTCACAACCCAATCATTTCACCTCTGAATTTTCTTGTATTGCCTCATACATGAGCTTTTGGGGGACACTTCACATCCAAACCATAACAAGGAATGGCTTTAATTTTGGCATCATGGTTTCGTATCATTTTTTTATATTGAGTTGGCAACAGCGGGGAGGCAGGGATGTTTTTTTTTTTAGTGCTTAAGGGAGTCTGCTTAGTGCATGGACCATTTTTACATCTGCTACAGATTAAACCCTCCCTCCATGGCTGGTTAGCCATAAGAAGCTCCCGAGAGGCCAGGGCTCCTGCAGTTCTATGACTGGCTGAGGTGGGGAGGCATCACAGACAGGAGTCAAGGCCACCCAGCATCCTCCTCGCAACACTGCCATCTCTCTGCCCCATTCTGGTCTAGGATTCTCTGGAAAATTGATATCCCTTTGAAAATTCTATGGATCATCTGCTAACTGTCTTTGTGAAATTCTTACATTGTAGGACAATTGGGTGGGGGAATTCTTTGTGAAATAGTTTCTTCTTGTTTTGAAAGGATCTAGACTTCCTCAGAATGAACATTATGTAAAAGAGCCTGGGATGGTGCGCCAGCAGGAAATCGACCAGTCATGCTAGTCAAGAGGATGAACCTTTGGAGGTTATCTGGAGGTAACAGGTAGGGAAACCAAGGCCCACGGGGCAGAGGAACCCACTCATCAGCCGTCACCAGACTTTTGTCACTGCTAAGGAGCCAGATGTCATTGTCTCAGTCCATCTGCTTTCCTGTCTTGCCTAACCCTCCTTAAGAACAGCCCTGAAATGCCCAAATTCCATGGCAATTGTCTGCTAAACTCCCCTTTGGATAAAGAGTTGATCCATTTTTCTAAGTTGTTAAAAGGTCTGGGGATTTGAGGATCAATCTGGTTCTGGGAGGAAAGCCTGGCCTGTTTAGGGAAGATCTGTCCCCACCATCCCACCCCTTATCTTTCACCATAGTCTGACAGTTCCTGACAGGGCCAGAAATTGGTTAAGAAATTCAGTGGAATAGAGAAAAACCATTGTCACAAAGGCTCACAACTGTGATTGCTAAGAAATGAAGGAGCACTGTCCTATGTCAGTGAGACAAAGATTGCCCCTCGCCCTCACCTGACATCCCTTTGTTTGCTCCTAATCTGCCATCAGGTGCAGCTCTGAAAGGAAAACACAGGAGGGTGTGAGGACAGACATGGCCGCAAAGCTGTCCACTGTGTTTGAAAACAGTGGCCTGGCACCCTTCCCAGGGTGATGACTGCAATGGAGGGAGGCAAAGTTCTACTCAGTAGCTCATTCAGCCTAACTTCAGGTCCGAGTGTCTGTATTAGTTTCCTATTGCTGCTGTGACAAATTACCACAAAATTAGTGGCTTAAAATAACACAAAATATCTCACAGTTCTAGAGGTTTGAAGCCCAAAATGGGTCTCACTCTAAAAATCAAAGTGTCACCTGTGCTGTGTTCCTTCCAGAGGCCCAGTGGGGAGTCTGTTGCTTTTTCTTTTTTGGCTTCTAGAGGTTGTCAGCATTCCTTGGCTCATGGCCCCTTCCTCCATCTGCAAAGCAAGCCACATAGCATCTTCCTTTCCCTTCTCTCCTTCTCTCCTTCTCCTCTGCTTCTGGCCTTATATCTCCTTCTCTGACTAACAGTCCTGCCTCCCACTTTATAAGAACATTGGGCTAGCTGGCTAATCCAAAATAATCTCTCCATCTCAAACTCCTCAATTAATCACATCTGCAAAGTCCCTTTTGCCATGTAAGGGAGCATATGCACAGGTCCAGATTTTTAGGACATGGACATCTTTGGGCACTATTCTGCCTATTACAGTGACTTCATAGACCCTGGGGGCATAAGTGCTCCTTATACAACCAGAAGGAGAGATAACCCATCACTAGGAAAGGGTTAACGAGCTCCATGTGCTCTGCTCGCCAAGGGCAGGAAGTCCCTTAGACACCTGGGTTTTCCCCACAAGGCGCCCATTCTCCCAGTGTCACTCGCTCTCTGATGCAGCCCCAGGTGATTGAGACTAGGAGGGCACCTGCTGGTCCAGGGGTCACAGAGCCCCTCTTCTGGGCCTGGGTAGACTCAGGACCAGGCAGGTGCCTCCCTATTGAAGGGATCAGGACCCAAGCCTTTCTCAGCACCCCACTCAAACCTGTCAGAGCACCCACCTGAAGAACACAACTGTGGGCTCCAGTCTGTAGTTCTCAATATTGCAAACTCATGCTGGGTTGAAAGACAGGTGATGAAGCGCCACAGATAACACAGGGAACAGACTCTGGGCTGTCACCTGTGGCGACAAGGGCAGGCTCCTCCATAGATGTTGGACACTGCAGCTCCCTATGGGAGACACAAGGGTGCATGGTGTCCAACTGGTCAACAGCAGGCCTCTGCAGCCCATGCATCTGGGTTTGGCTCTGACTTCTATTGCTGTTGGGCACCCAGACTTGAATTCTCTGTATTTCAGTTTCACCAGGTAGGAAATAGGTTTGTTCATGGTCCCCACCCCCAGGGCTGTGTGGGCAGGGGAGATGGTAAAGCCAACCAGTGGGCTTTCTGTTAGCCCTCCATGAGGTGCGGGGGGCCCTTCTTGACTTGCTTTGGAATCATGGCGTTTGGGCCCGGGGCCTGCTTCATGGTGCCTACTCAGCTTATGTTACCCATTATATTTGAATTGTTTTTGAGGTCTCCTGTCCCAGAAGAACATCTCCCTGAAAGGCTCTCCTTCTCTAGTGTGCAAGGAGTATGCAAGCCCCTGAAAGTGTCCCTCAAAGAAAGACAGGTGGGACTTCCCTCTACCCTTCATTTCCAGGTCCTTGTAGCTTCTCTGCTGCCTGCAATAAAGCGACAGGGAAAGCACGCTTGGACAGGCTGCCTAGGGGCTGTTAAGGGCAGGTGCTCTCTTGTCACCACCTGTCCCCTGTGACTCCTTCCCGAGATAATCTCCCTGCTATTCTCCACCTGCTCTTTGTGTTCCCAGTCAAGGGTGACCATTCCTGGCAGCAGGTCAATCAGCCAATCAAGGAGGCAAAAGCTGCCTGGGATGGGCCAGTGTGGAC
>CM053405.1:111512495-111571948 GCA_028644305.1 Xerus rutilus
CCAGGTGGCACCCCTGGAATCCCCTCACAAGTGGCTGCCTACAGACAATTTGTCCTGCAGACGGCCTTGGCCAACCCATTAACACTTGGCAACTTGTGGGCTCCCACGTGGGCTGGAAGGTGCACATTCTCACTCAATCTGTTGACTACAGTGCAGAAGAAACTGCTCTAAGAAAAGAAACTGGATGTTCACGATCGCCACCTGCAGTGTAGGATTCAACTCTCAGGCAATCTTCCCTCTTCAGAATGCTTTCAAAGCCAAGAAATAGGCCACAAGGTCTTTGAGCAGCCAAGAGTTGTCACGACTTCCATGCACAGAAAGCTCGTTCCTCCTCCTCCAAGCCAGGTGTGCTGCTCTGACAAGCTTGCTCCTGTGGCTTCTGAGTCAGTCCACACAGGAGCAGTGGAGTGGATGATCAGACAGGACTGCCCGATGGCACAACACTGGCAATAGCAAAAAGGGACAGCTACCAACTAGACAAAGACACAGACAGTGCCCAACCAAACAAGAATGCAGAGAGAAATTTTTAAAATATACCCTGCTATCATTAAGGGGAGGGCCAAACTAGTGTATATCTGAGTAGGTTCTGAATTATAACAAAGAATGGAATCATTGCATGCCCAATATAATATATATATATATAATGTGTTACATTTTACATATATATGTAAACATATACATACAACACATATATATGTCAAATATAATATATATACTTTTAAATGTGAAAATTTTTAATTAATTTTGCCTAAATTATTATTATAATAGTATTGATCAGTTGGAATTCTAACATGAGAAGAAGTTTTCTTCTATTTATTTATACCAATGTGGGCTCAGGGAGAGCTGTTTAATGGCTTTTTCTTTTTCTTTCTTTTTTTTTTTGAAACAGGGTTTTATTAAATTGCTTAGGGCCTTGCTAGGTTGCTGAGGCTGGTTTTGAACTTGTGATCCTCCTGCCTCAGCCTCCCCAGTCACTGGGATTATAGGTGTGCACCACTGTACCTGGTAATGATTTTTAATCTATTGCCATCATTTTATATTTCAATACCCACTGTCCCACGCTGGGCCAGTGGTTCCTTGTCCTGTTGACATGTCTACAGCCTTCTTTAAGTTCCTCCTTGCTTTCTGGCATAATGAGATGTTCCACACTCTTGTTGTACTTTTCCTGCCCCAACCCAGGAATCAGTCATTTCTCCAAGGACTATTCCTAACTTTTGTCTTCTTTGCTCTATTGAAGAAGCTAGGAGGATGCACCATTAATTGTAAAAACCAGAGTGTGGGTTCTTAGAAATGTGAACAGTTGTCTTATTTGACATATTTTCCATGTCACTCATAACATTCAGAAACTAAAATGTAACTACAGAATTGTCCAAAACATCTCTTCCCAGTGATTATCCATACAGACACACAACTCTGTACAATTCTACAAGATTTTATATTTTTCAACACCTTTTCAACATAAAGCTTCATGTAATCTTCAAATCAGCCCAGTGGGTAGACAGAATAAGAATTATTCCATTTAGTAGAGAAAACTGAGTCCCCGCCCCGTCAAGTGGTCCACTCATGGCTCTACAGAGAGAGATGACAGAGTGGCTGCCATGCCCTCTTTTTCAATGGCCGTCTCTGCTTTGCACGCATTCTCATGGTTCCCACCTTTGTTTTACTGACATTGTTCCTCCACTGACCATTGAAAAGATTAGGGTTCATCACATCCAGAGATGCTAACAATGTCAACGCCCGTGAGCACATGCTGATTCCATTGTTATTCCGCTCATCTTGCTGGGAGCAGCCATGCATGGCTTGGTGGAGAGTCGAGGCTCTCCATTACAGAGGGGAAGCCAGACTTAGACTAAACTGGCATTTGTTCTGAGCCCAGTGGCATTTTTAGTGCATTTGAAAAACTAGACATCCGTCGAGGCACCCAAGGCCGATTATACAGGTTAAGTCACCCCACAGAGCCTGCAACAGAGGCCTTGCCAGTGGATTTGCAGTCCTGCCAACAACTCCTGTACTCAGCCTTGCCAGGAAAACCCTTCTGGAAGCTTGCCCTCCTCACACAGCCCTATCAGGCTCTCAGACAAATCTTCACAGTGGCCTCACGACCTAGGTCCTGTCACTCTCCCCATTTCCCAGATAAGAAAGCAAAGACTCAGAAAGGTTGGCTGACTTGCCTAAGCCACACAACCAGCAGAGGGTGGATCCAGGCCTCAAACTCAGGTAACTATGAGTTAAAACTATGTACCTTGCCATAGATATTCCTCCTCCTCCCTAGCCCCTGCTATGTCCTCCATGACCTGAATGGCACAATGCACAGGCTGGATACCTGTTTCCTACAGGAGAACATGTGCAGAACCAAGCAGCCTCTGCCCTCCCAGGTTCACATACAAGGTCAAATTCTGATTCAAGGCCCTCCAGACAAAGCTGATTTGGAGGTAGAAGCCGTTTCTACAAAAACAGCAATAGCTTAGGGGCTCGCTGAACCTGTAAGTTTTGTAGTTGTTACTGTTTTTTATTCTGTTAACACGATTTGGTTTTTCTACTCTGGGAAATGCTAATTCATTAAAGGAGCAATATTTTATGGGGCCAAACCTCTAACTTTGTCAGAGGGCATAGGTGAAAAATATAGGGGACAAGAAAGTAATGTGAAATTCTATCAGACCCTGTCTCAAACTCAAGATAGATGAGTCACAAAATGAAGAGCTGCATCTGTCTCTGCATCCCTAGAGCTCTCAGACATGCACACATGTTCATAGCCAAAATCTCATCCCAGCCCCCCAGTCGATTTCTGCTCAAAGTTCCTCTCCAGACTGTTGCAAAAGCCTGGGGAAGGCAGACTCTGCATACAGGCCCCTTCCATCCTCACAGTCTCCCTGACATGGCAGTTATCTGAGGGGGAGGGTCATACCTACATGTCTCCAGGGCAACCATGGGGGCCAGTTCTCCAGCTCTTCTTCCAGAAAAACTGGATGAAGGGACAGCTCCTGCAGCTCCATCTCCTTGAGACTGCTGCAGGTACCTGAATGCCAGGGTGGCTCCCCTATTCCTCAGGTTTAAGGGAGTTAGGGAGGTTGAGAGGATAGCAGACAAGATTCACCAACTCCGTTTCAGAGGGAGGTCTATTCTCATTCACTCATTCAAGGCCTCCTCTGTGGCAGACAGTATGCTGGGAACTGTTCAACTAGCACTGGCACAGAACTTCACAGTTTCCAAAACCATTTCAATCACGTTCTCTCCAGTAACTCTCCCCACACCCCTCCTGCTAGACAGGGTGGATACCATGCCTGTCTTACAGAGGACAACGCTGGTGACCAGGAGTGGCTTGCTGAAGTCGTACAGCAAGGAAGTAACCAAGCCAGACTAGAACCCAGAACTGAGTAGCCGGCACTCAGGCCAGCCACTCAGCCCATCTTCTTGGCTTTCTGGGTCCTCTCATGACAGGTAAAGTATGCCAAAGAGCAGTGTATTAGGAATATTTCAGACACACACACACACACAGAGGCCAGAGATGGGGACTGGCATATGTCCCCTCAACACTAGGACAATTCTCCCCACGATGTTCCCAGGGTACCCCCAATGACAGGCCTCCAATCAGGTCCCATTTTCACCACTTTCCAGCTATGGGTCTGCACCTTCCTGTACCCACCTGTCCTCGTCTGTAAAATGGACACACCAAGTTCAGCTACCTCATGAGATCCTTCCAGGGACATAACAAGATAACACATGCCCCTCTTCCCTCCTGCACAGAAGGCACATTTTGAAGATACTTGAATGCTATAGTCACTTGAATTCTGATGGTTCCTTGGTGCCCAGCCCGGGTGGGCTTTGGGGACTCAGGATCCAGGGGCTCAGAACCCTCTCCTGGATGGACCATGGCCCCCAGGTCAGCAATCTGGTTTCTTCCCTGCCCTGGACCCCCAGGAAGAGAGGAGAAAGATGGAGGGGAGGGGCTGGAGGGAGGGAGGAGGCATCCAAGGGCCAGGCGTTCCCATTTGTCGCCTTTGTCTGCACCCCTGTAACTGAGAGGCCTGTCTAGACTGAGCGGCTACTAGAAGTAATCCCAGGAAAATCTCCCTGAAACCCGATCTCTCCCCTTATCGAGGGGCAGGCAGATTAGGCTGATTGATTGAACAATGGATGCAGAGGCCTGACCAGATCTCCATGTGTCTCCTGTGCAAAGGAGGCACTGGGCAGGCAGGCACAGAGCGCCCACCTAGTGGAGGAACCTGTCCTTTGGGGTCAGCGCCTATCAGCTTCCCAGCTTGCCACAGGAAGAGGACTGGAAGGACCCATTTCCACCAGGGCATTAATAATACTGTGACAACCATTGACACCACACAGAGCTGCTTTCCATGGTCCAGGGTCCCTGCTCAGGCTCCCGTGAACCACATTGTGAGTGTCTAACAAGGACATCATCACGGTACCTTTTATACACATAAAGGCACTAGATCTCAGCAACATGCTCAAGGACACATAACGTAGAGGAGTCTGGAGCCAGCTCTGGTCTGTTGGACCCTGAGAGCTCACCCCCATTCCCTTCTTGCCCTTGGCATTCAAATAGCTGTGATCAGCAAATGGCAAGCCCTGCTCCATGTTCCAGATGACTTTCTGATATCCATCAGCAAAGCAGCCCTCAATACCACCAGAGATGTCCAAGTGCTCCCTGAGCCACCCACATCTGCCAACCAGTATGACTAAAGGGGTATCATTCTCCATTTTCATCTGAACCACCAAATGTGGGAACTCCCATATAAGCAAAAAATAAGGCTGCCCCTGACTGCCTCCATCAACAGCCCTCCAGACAGAGGGTGAGCCCAAAAAGGGCAGAGCCACTACTCCATTCAAGAATAGAAGGGCCATCCTGGCTACATTCTGTCAGTCCCCATAAAGGCTAGGCATGAGGAGACACGGTCATGCATTCTCTACTCCATGTGCTCTGGGAAGACCAGGGGAGAGGATGGTGAACTTGCCCATGCCACATTGCTGCAGTCAGGAGGAAGGACGCTGGTTGACAGCAACAGAGCAGGACAGTCGGGCTCTACCGGGTCCTTGGAGTGCACTGGAGGGATGATCCAAGAGTGGTCATGTCCACGGAGCCCCTTCATCACTGTCCACAGCACAAGGTGCGGGGAGTGTGTCTACCCTGGATACCACCAGCTACATGGCACTCTGATGCCACCTGAGAGTAGGTTGCTGCAACAGGGCCTCATCCTCACAGATGAGGAAACTGAGGCTCTGGAAGAGTTCATCAAGGAAATGAGACAGACATCCACTTAGGACTCAGCCAAAGGGTTCCCATGGAAGCATTATCAGCTCATTAACTAGAGTGGGTAATCATAATCCTCCTGTAATACCTCTTTGAGATTTTTTTGCAACCTGAATACCCAACTGGGGTCCTAATTCATTTTGGCAAGTGGCATCCAATACACTCGTGTCTCTCTGATGTCAAATTGGATAATCCCTGCCCTGCTGGTTTCCCGTTGGCCAGGTAACACCTGTGCTGCCCAGCAGCCCCTCCCCTGCTCTCATGGGGTCCCAGATGGGTGTGATGTCCCTCTCGAGTCTCCCCATATGTCAACCTATCATCTTCCATGTCTCTCCAGGACCAACCAGACCCTCAGCTGAGGACCTGGACCATGCCATCTTCTGGGCTGTGGCATGAAAACCCTTTGGCTTTTTTCCTGCCACCTGCCCCAGCCCGCCAGCCTACCCAGCTGAGAAGCAGCCTGTCCGCTTGGCTAGAGGGCAAGGCCTTCATCTCAGACCACTGGCCAATTTCTTCCCATGACTTCATTATTAGACAGAGAGCATTCATTAAGCCAGGCCCTCCCTTAGGGGTGAGGACCATGCCAGTTGGTGGAGGGGGTCTAGCATAGTCCTGACACTGGCGTGGTACTGGCAGAGAATCTGCCAATCACTGGCAGAGAATGGCCATGAGGTACCTTGAGCACCATGGATGAAGGGGTCAAAAAGGTTGGTGTTACCATGAAAGTCAGTGGACATCCAGCTCCCATGTGGGCAGTCGGAGGGGAAAGACACACAACCCTGCTGTCTGAAACCCATCCGCCACGACTGAGCATGCTGCCTTGGTTGCTTGCTAGTTCTGCTTCGAGAGACAGGCAGGAGACCTGGGGCACAGGTATTCCAGGGGAAGGTGAAAGTGAGGGAGGGATGCCCAGGTGGAAAGGACAGGGCTCAGCGGGACTACCAAGGGAAGGAGATGCCGGCTTCAGATCACCGTCACCTCGTCCACTTTGCACCTTGGGATAGCAGGGAGCTACTGAAGATGCAGAGCAGAGCCAAGTTCCTAGGAGACCACTCTAGTGACAGAGGAGCAGGTGGATAGGGGTGTGCAGGGCAAAGAGAAGAGAGCAATGCGGGGGCTGTTGCAATGGTCCAGGTGATAAAGGGCTCCTGCACCCACTCTCTTTACCATTTGTAAGCTGTGTGGCCTTATATGGATTACTTAGCCTTTCTGAGCTTTAGTCTCCTCCTGGGTCGAAAAGAGACTAACAGCAGGGCTGTCATGAAGATTAAACCTAATAATGCATGAAAAGCATTTGGCACTGTGCCTGGCACACAGTAAATGCTCAATAAATGTTTGCTTAGAAAAACAAAAAGGCAAAGATTGACTTCTAGAGCCCCTTCCTCCCCCAGTCCCCCCAATCAATAAAAGCAGCCCTTTTATCTAAATCCCCGGGACCAAAGGGAAGCCAAACACAGCAGCTGCAGCTTTGCCGTCCGAGACCCGCGCCCCGCCTGCCCAGGCTTCTCGGGTTGGGGGCCCACAGCCGCCGCTGTGGCCAAGGAAAGAATGCTAGCGCAGTGACCTGGCCATGAACCTTCCCCAGCCTCCAAGCACACACAAAAGCATTTCTTCTGCCTCAGCCTGCAGGCACCACCCAGCCCAGCACACCCTGCTCCTTTGGGGCACCCATGGAACCGGGTTGATCCGTGCAGAATCACACACCTGCCTGGGTTTCGCTGCCTGCGACCTACACTGGGGCACAGGAGAAAGAGGAAGAAAAATGTGTTCTTCATATTCATGACTCTGGTGGTATTTTTGTGCTCAGCGCTGAGTTCCTGCATAAAGAGGGGAAATTCAATCCAGTGTAAAATGTGCTTGGTAGAACAGCAGGTAACACAAGCTCCTGAAACCCTGAGAACTTTTTGTTGGTCTTTTCACAGGAAAATTGCGGGAGCTTTCAGGTGGGCTGAGAGGTTGGGAGGCACATATCTGCAAAATTGGGTGATGGGGTGTGGACAGACCAGACCAGCCTCTCAGGAACTTCAGAGAAAAATCCCACTGGCTGCTTATTGGATGGAGATGTGGTGGCCTCTTCCCTGATACGGTCCTCAGCTGTTCCTGTGCCAGGGGAACATGCGGGCAAGATGCCATGTCAGATCTGATAAAAGTGGGACTGTTTTCTTGGTCATCTTTGAAGTATAATTTATTTCCTGTAGTGAGACGTAGCAGAAGCATCATGATGTGGGGGGTCAGACAGATCACAGACTTGAATCCTCTTTCACAATTTAAAAGCCACAGGGCTTATTCAATTCAGGAGAAAAATGGAGCTGATGCAAGTTGCCCAAGAGGACATGTGAGAGTAAAATGAAATATGGTGATGACCACAGGGTACTGAGCCCTGTGCCTGGCACATCACTGGTCCTCCTTCAACATCTGTCCCCTTCCTTTAACAAATGTCTACTTCAGAATACGGCACATCTATACCACTCCTGCCCCCAAAGTGGGCCAGTGGATTGATTGTCCAGATAATGCAAAGTAATTTTTTAAAATGTCTATCCCTAGATAATAGAAATAACAGGGATTTTTCCCCATAGAAATTATCTAAATAAGCTTCAAGTTTCTTGAGGATGCAATACACAGGCTGATAAACAAGGGACCTACTGGCCCTGAATGAAAAACGAAGCCCCTGGTCATATTTCCAGAAGATGGAAGGACACATGATCTTTGCAGAAAGGGGAATCAAAATGCAATTCCCTTTCTCCCAATAATCGTTCGGTACAGAGAACCAAGTTGAAGAGAATTCCCAGGGAGGTACAAAATTTATCTTAAAACAGTAGGAATTAAAAGTTCTCATGAATGCGAATTTATCTTTTGATTTCACTTTTAAAAATACTTTTTAATATTGATTTATGTTTTCAGTTTTTAACTCAGAGCATCTAAAATCAGATGGGAGATATGAAGCTTTCTGTTGATAGAAGGTCTTGGTTGGTGTCTTTTTTTTCTTTGGAATGTAAAGTAAAATGCACCTATTTTGAGTGTACAGGTTGTTGAATTTGGATAAATATATACATGCAGGTAACCCATCATGGTCAAGAGCTGGAATATTTCTATCCCTCTAGAAAGCTGTCTGATGCCCCTGTGCAGTCAAACCCCCACCCCAGACAACAGCCTCGCTTGTTCTATGGGATTACACAAGATGCACTCTTTTTCATTTAGCATGTTTTTGAGATTCATCTATGATGTTGTGTACATCAGTCGTTCTTTTCTTTAATTTTTTATTGCCAAGTAGTACTGCATGGTATAAATGTACCACGATTTTTCCATTCACTTTCTGAAGAACATTTGGGTTGTTTCTAGTTTGGGACCTTATGAATGAAGCCGCTATTAATATTCATATAAAAGTCTCTTGGAGGACATATGTTTCCATTTCTCTTGAATAAATACCTTGGAATGGAATAAGTGTGTGTTTAACTTTGAAAGAAACTGCCAACTCATTTCCCAGAGGGGCTGCCCAATTGCACACTTTAGCCAAGGGCAGACGAGAGTTCCAGTTACTCTAGATCCATACTAGCACTTAGAATTGTCAGTTTTTTATTCTGTTTGTTTTTTTTACATTTGAAATATATTCTTATTTCAGCAGTTTATTGAGGTAGAAATTTCAAGCCAAACATTTACCTGTTTTAAGGACATGGTTTGATTAACTTTGGTAATTGTATATAGTTATGTAACCATACCCACCATCAAGATATAAATATAAGGCTAGGTGCAGTGGTGCATGCCTGTAATCCCAGCAGTTTAGGAGGCTGAGGCAGGAGGATCACAAGTTCAAAGCCAGCCTCAGCAAAAGTGAGGCACTAAGCAACTCAGTGAGACCCTGTCTCTAAATAAAATATAAAATAGGGCTGGGGATGTGGCTCGGTGGTCAAGTGCCCCTGAGTTAAATCCCCAGTACCCCCACCAAAAGATATAAACATATATAATCAACATTTATATCACCCCAAAAAGTTCCCTTGAGCCCTCCCTTGAAGCCTGACCTTTGGCCAGCACTGATGTGCTTTTTTGTAGCTGTAGTTCTGCCTTTTCCAGAATTTCATGTGAGTGGAATCATGTAGCGTGTAGTCTTTTTTCATTAATGTTTTTTGAGATTCACCGTATTTAAATACTCTGATCCTTTTTATTGCCAGTTAGCATTTTGTATATTTCATAGTATAGATATACTACAATTTGTTTATTCATCAGTTGAAGGTCATTGAATTGTTTCCAGTTTGTGGCTGTTATGAATAATGCTCTTATGAATGTTTATGCACAAGATTTTTTTATGGCCACTTTTTTATTATTCTTGGGTAAATAACAAGGAGCTTAGTGGCTGAATAAATTAGAAGCATGCTTCGCTTTGTAAAAACACAACCAACAAAAATAAAATTTAAAAAGCAACACAAACTCTTTTCCAAAGTGGTTCTATGATTTTGTATTTCTATGCGATGCGTATGTATGCTGGTGTAGAGTGGGTATAACAGTTGCCCCATAACTTTCTCAATACTTAGCATTTTCAGTTATAAAAATTTTAGCCATATATGTTACCTCTTTGCATTTCCCTGCTATACAAAGATGTTAAACACATAGTGACTTGCTTACCATTCATTCATGTCAGTTCTTATATGACATGCCTATCCAAATAGCTTGCCTATTTCAATATTGAAATTCCCCTTCTTATGTCTTACATAGTTGTATGAGTTCCTTTCATATTGGGGCTGAAAATTCATCAGATATATGTCACATGATTATTTTTTCCCATCTGCCATTTTTATTGCCATTTTTTTAGCTATGTCTTCTGATGAGCAAGAAGTTTCAATTTTTTACTAAACTCAATTCATATATTTTTATGATTAGTGATTTATGTCCAGAGAAATCTTTGTCTATCCCAATGTTGCAAAGATTTTTTCTTATCTATTCTTAGAGAATGTTTCAATTTTAGTCCATGATCCTTTTTTTTATGTCTTAGGTTTTATTTTTTTATTTTATTTTTTTGAGTTGGATTGCTTTTTTCTCTATGATCCTTTTTTAAAAATATTTTTTAGGGGGCTGGGGTTGTGGCTCAGTGGTAGTGTGCTCGTCTAGCACATGGGAGGCACTGGGTTTGATCCTCAGCACCACATAAAAATAAAAAAATAAAGGTATTCTGTCCACCTACAACTAAAAAATAAATATTTAAAAAATATTTTTAGTTGTATATGGACATGTACATATATATTTATATGTGGTGCTGAGGATCAAACCCAGTGTCTCACATGTGCTAGGCAAGTGCTCTACCACTGAGCTACAACTCTAGCCCCCCCATTTCCTTTTTTGAATTAATTTTTGTGTATGATTTAAAGTAGTGGGTCCAGGTGCTGTTCCTCTTCCACATAGACAGTCAGTTGCTCCAGTAACAATTGTTGGAGAAAATATTCATTCTCTTGTAATCTTTGTTGAAAATCAATCAACAAGACTCTGTCCTGTTCTTTTAATTTATATGTCTGTTACTACATCAACATCACAAGAGAGATTGCTACACATTGCGGTAAGTTTTGAAATTAGAGAGTTCTCCAACTTTGCTCTTCTATTTCAAGATTGCTTTAGATTTGTGGTTTTCAGTGTTTAGATCTTATACATATTCTGTTAATCTTATCCCTTATGTAGTTTATAATTTTTAATGCTATTGTAAGTAGAATTGTCTATTGAATTTTATTTTCTAAATCTTTGCTACTAGTATGTAGACAAAAACTGGTTTTCGCAAATTGACCACATATTCTCTGAATACGCTGAACTCACTTATTAATTCTATTTGCTTTTCCATAGATTCTTCACAGTATTTTTTTTCACACATGATCATAGTCCATGAAAGAAGACAGTTTTAGTTTTTCCATTCCTATCTGTGAATACCTTCACCTTTTACTTGATTTATTATACTGGCTGGGATCTCTACTTCAATAGTAAATAGAAGTGATGAGAGTGGACAAACTTATCTTACTCTAATCTTAGGAAAAATATTTAATATTTCACCATTAGGTATGAGGTAAACCATAAGTTTTCCGTAGATTCCCTTCATCAGGTTGAGAAAGTCTCTTCTGTTCCTAATTTGCTAAAATGTCTTTACTCCGATGATGGGTGTCAAATTTTGGCAAATGTTTTTCTGTCTTTGAAATAATCATATTTTTCTCTTATTATTTTGCTAGTGTAAACTACATCGATTTTCAAATATTAAACCAATTTTGCATTCCTTGAATAAACACAATCATGATATATTTTATCTTTTTTATATGTTACTAGATTTGATTTGATAAAGTTATATTAAGGATTTTTGTGTCTATGTTTATGAGAGATATAGTTTTCTTATATCCTTGACAGGTTTTGGCATCAAGATGATACTGTCTTCATAAATAAGTTGAGAAGTATTGTTTCTATATTTTCTGAATGAGTTAAGGAGTCCTATTACTTATTCTTTAAATGCTTGATAGAATTTATCAGCAAAAACTCTCTGGGACTGGATTTTTCTTTGTGTGTAAGTTTGAAATAACATATCCAATTACAGATGGTGTCCAACTTACAGTGGTTTGAATTACCAATTTCCAACTTCATAATTATGTTAGTTAGCTTCATATTACTATAAGAAATGCCTGAGATAAATCAACTTAAAATGTTTATTTTGTGTTGACAAGGATGTGGGGGGAAGAACACTCATACACTGCTGGTGGGACTGCAAATTGATGCAACCATTCTTTAAAGCAGTATGGAGATGCCTCAGAAAACTTGGAATGGAACCACCATTTGATTCAGCTATCCCACTCTTCAGCATACACCCAAAGGACTTAAAATCAGCATACTATAGTGATGTGGCCACATCAATGTTTATAGCAGCTCAATTCACAATAGCTAAGCTGTGGAACCAACCTAAGTGTCCTTCAACAGATGAATGGATAAAGAAAATGTAATATATATATATATATATATATATACACACATATATATATATATAAAATGAAATATTATTTAGCCATAAAGAGGAATGAAATTGTGGCATTTTCTGGTAAATAGATGGAACTGGAGACCACCATGCTAAGTAAAATAAGCCAATCCCAAAATACCAAAGGCATTTGGCATATTCTCTCTGATATGCAGATGCTAACACACAATAAGGGGTGGGGGTAAGAATAGAAGTCCATTGGATTAGACAAGGGGAATGAAGGGAAGGGACTGGGATGGGAATAGGAAAGACAGTAGTATGTATTGGACATAACTGTCCTATGTGCATATATGGATACATGACCAGTGCAATTTCCCATCATGTACAACCACAAGAATGGGAAGTTATGCTCCATGCATGGATAATATGTCAAAATACAATCTATTGACATGTATATCCAAAAGGAACAAATAAAAATGCAATAAATAACTTCATAATAATAATAAAAAAGGTTTATTTTGGCTCACAGCTTCAGAGGTTTCAATATATGGTTGCTCAGTCCCTTTACCTCTGGGCTTGTAGGAGAGAGTGCATGGTGAAGGAAACTGCTCACCTTGTGGCAATTAAGAAGCAAGGAGAGAAAGAGAGAGGAAGGGACCAGCATTCCAAAACTTCCTTTAAGGACATACCTCCAATGATGTAATGCCTTCCACCTCTTAAAGGTTCCACCCCCCACTAGTACCTCAGGCTGGGGACAAACACTCAACACATGGGTTTTTGTGGGACATACAGCAACAATGGTACAAAAGTAATATGCATTCAATAGAAATTGTACCTTGAATTTTTATGTCTTCAAGGCTAAAAATATTCAGTACTATGTTCTCATGATTCTGGGAAGTGGCAGAGAGCTGCAGCTCCCAGGCAGTCACATAACCATGAAGATAAACAATCCACACTCTGCATTGTATTGTGTTGCTGGCATTTTTCAGATACAGGTATTCAATAAGTTACATGAGATATCCAACACTTTATTATAAAATAGACTTTGTGTTATGTAATTTTGCCCACCTGTAGGCTAATGTGTTTCAAGAACATTTAAGGTAAATTAGTCTAAGGTATAACATTTGGTAGATTAGATGCATTAAATACATCTCCAGCTTGTGATATTTTCCACATACAATGGATTCATCAGGACATAATCCCATCATAATTCAAAAAGCATCTATATTTTGATAGATATGGCACTGTTCAGTTCTCACAACTACTTCTTAGATGTAATGCCAAAAGTATAATTTATGAAAGGAAAATTCAATAAATTGAACTTCATTAAAATCAAAAACCTATGCAAAGAAAAAAAATACTGCTAACAGAATGAAAAAACAAGCCACAGACTGGGAAAAGATTAAATAGGGGGCGGGGATTGTGGCTCAGTGGTACAGTGCTTGCCTCACATGCATGGGGCACTGGGTTCAATCCTCAGCACCACATAAAAATAAATAAAATAAAAATATTGTGTCCATCTGCAACTAAAAAACAAAACAAAAAAAAGATTAAATAGTCACTCCTAATCCTTATGGGATATGTTCCAAGACCCTCAGTGGATGCTGAAACCATGGGTAACACCAAAACCATGTAACTATGTTTTTTTTTTCCTATACATACCTACCTATGATAAAGTTCAATTAATCAGTTAGTCACACCAAGAGATTAACAACAACTTAGAATAACAATAATATATTGTTATTAAAATGAAGTATATATGGCCTCCCTCTCAAAATATCTTATATTGTAGATCTTAGCATACTCACCATATAATTTTTTCTTTCCTTTTTGAGAACCTTCACCTTTTCACCTAAAGGAAGTACTTTATAGCTTTTCTTTGGCATTATCTAGATTATCAGCAACTACTCTTGCACTTTGGGGCCACCATAAAGTAAAATAAGGGTTATCATGCATTGCATACATACTACAACAGTAGATTTGATCATCAAGATGGCTTCTAAGTAACAAACAGGTGGGTAGCATATACATCCTGGATACATTGAACAAGAGATGATTCACATCCTGGAAGAGACAGAATGAAATGGCACAAGGTTTCATTACAATCTTCAGAATAATATGCAATTCAAAATTATGAATTTTTTATCTCTGGAATTCTCTAATGTTTTTGGATCACAGTTGACCAAGAGCAATTGAAACAGTAAAAAGTAAAACCATAGATAAAAGGAACTACTGTATTCACAAAGCACATATATAATGAAGGATTCATACCAAACATATACAAAGAACTCCCGAAATTTAACAAGAAAACAACCCAATTCTAAAAATGAGTAAGAGATCTAGATAAACATCTCATCAAAGAAGATCTACAGGGGGCAAATAAGCATTTGAAAAAGTTCTCAACATCATATGTCATTACAAATATATTTTACCACACATTTCAGTACATTCATATGTATAAGCACAATACAAATACAAGAAACAAAATTTTTATGCAATCATACTCTTACTAATACTACACACTGTGAAGTATTATCTTTTTGGTACTATCCTTAAAAACAAAAAGTATGTGGTAAGTGTTCTAGAAATGTGTTCTGTTTTAGACTTTGTTGCCTAAAAAAGTAACTTTGGGTTATCTTGATAATTCACCTCAGTGGAACATCTCATTCCCTAACATAAAATTGCTATTGTTTATCATCATGGTGATAATCCTGATGATATTAATAAAAAGAAATGCCTAATATATGCTGAATTCTCATTACTTTTATATACTTCATTCAATTGGAGGGTACTGGAGAATGAACCCAGGGGCAATTTACAACTAAGCCACATCCTTAGCCCTTTTTATTTTTTTCTTTTGAGACAGGATCTCACTAAATTGCTGAGGCTGGCCTTAGACTTGCCCTGTCTCAACCTCCCGAGTCATTGAGATTACAGGCATGCACCACTGTACCCGGGTCACTTCCTTCAAATTCTTTAAGGTGTATAAGGTAGTCAGCATAATGTCCTTTCACAGATGAAGAAACCAAATGTCTTAGTCTTCTTGGACAGCCAGAGTCTGGGTAGATTAAACAAACAAATTTATTTTCTTACATTTCTGGAAAGTCCAAGGGTAGTTCTGTGAGGGCTTTTCTCCTGGCTTGCAGATGGCTGCCTCCTTTCCATGCCTCCTTATTATGGCAGGAAGACAGGGAGGAGAATGCACTAGCCTCTCCTGAGAGTCCCATCCTCATGACCTCATTTAGACTTAATTATCTCTCAGAGGCCCCACTTTCTACTCCCACCACACTGAAGGTGAGAGCTTCATAAGGATTTGCGAGGACACAACATTCAGTCCATAGCATCAAAGTTCAGGAAGTTAAAGTGATCAATTAAGTGGTAGAGGCCAGGCTCACTGGTCATGCTGTACAGCAGATAGTACCTCCCATTGATGAAGCTCCAAAAGTGAATGCCTGCCTTTAGAAATGCAGCACACTCGCTGAGGGAAGCCAAAGATGAGCAATCCAACCCTTCAACACCAAAGACGCAGTTTTAAGAAAAAGCACAGTGTTTGTGTCCCCACACTTCCTGATGCCAATAAGTCCTCCTGGGAAAGCTCTGGAATGAGCAGGGAGCAGAGACTATAGCATGTGGCAGGAGATGAAGGGATGCAGTAGAGCCTGACTAGCCTTTCCAGGTAGTCAGACCACCCTGCCCTGGGTCCCCACTGAGCTGAACACCAGGTCTGCCTTTGGATTCCCTGGGAGTACAAGGAGGCCCCAGAGATGTGAGGCTTTTGGTGTGGCCTCCAATCAGAATCAGCTAAGTCTTAACATCTGCCTGTCACCAAGAAATTAAGTTTTAATAAATTTAATCCCATCTTCCTTACCCTTACCTCAACCCAGAGTCTCCTTGATTCTGGAACCTCATATTCAGAGAATGAAGGTAGAAGCAAAAACATCCACTGTTCCCATCATCAGGGAATAAAACAAACATCAAAGCTGAAATTGTGATTTTTTTTTAAACTTTTTTTCTTCTTATTTATTTATTCATTTATTGGTGTGGGGGGCGTGGCACTGGGGATTGAGTACCCTAATACTGGGCTACATCCCTCGCCCTTTTCGATTTTTTATTTTGAGACAGGGTCCCTTTTTCTTCCTTTCCATTCTCTCCCTCCTCTCCTCCCCTTCTTCTGTATCTTCTTCTTATCCCTCTTCTGCGAATATGTGATCCTTAAGGCAGATAATGGATAGAACTGTGCTTTAAAATTCACTGCAATAAAAGGAAGATTTGTGGAGTTAAGGAAGAGGACAGAGGGGGAAGGAGGAGGGACAAGAAAAGGGAGGAACTGTGGAATAAAATTGATCACATTATGCTATGTACATATGTGAATATACCACAGTGAATTTCACCACTATGTATATCTATAAGACACCAACTTACAAAACTATAAACAGAAGACCAGGAGAATAGAGGAAAAGGAACAAGGGGAAGGAGAGAATAAGGATTAGGGACTGAAACAGGGCATACTATATTCCATGTATGTATGATTATGTCAAAATGAACCTCACTATTATGTGTAACTGTAATGCACTAATAAAAACATTTTTAAAAAACAGGGCTGATGCTGAAAGGCAAATGAAATCATGTATAATCAGTTTCACATGATCACAATGCACTTGGAATCATCACTGACAAACCTGTGGGTGTTGGATTTTAAGAGAGTAGAACAGGAAATGAAATGGCCAAATATTTAAAAAAAGAATTACACACATAGAAAATGACTTATATTAACTTACTGTAAAACTCACCAGCCCCCCAATCAGCTACACTGGCCACAGGAGTGAATTCAGGATGATCTTTTGGTCCTGAGATTGTAAAAATGCACTCAGTGTCCCCTGTGATCTCAGATTCTCTTCCAGCCCTGTCTTTCTAAGCTAAACCTCACCTTCCACATATAACTTCCCCAACTGGAACGGGCCTGGCTGTCGATGGTGCCTATCCCATACTGGAATATTTCCTTTCTGGGCAGACACAGGTGGCATGGACTTAACTGGGATAGTCAGAAAAGTGAGCAGAGATGTGTCTTTGGTCAAATCTAACTGGGCCACCTTCGAAGTCTTGCCACTGATCCTGGGCAACGCGGACTAGCACCTGCACCCTGAGCAACATGCACTGAATGCCCCACGTCCAGAGGAGAGGCACATTCTGAGCCCTGACTAGTCCTTCAGTAGCCGCAAAGGGGGCACCTCTTTGAAAGAAATTCTCCCCTTTGGAACGAGGATACCACTGTGCAAAGAGTGTTTTGTTTTTCGTTCCTGTGGCTGCTTCACACCAAGGATGAGCACAAAGCTATGCAACACTGCCAGTAGCTAAACAGGATGGGAGAAAATATATGTAAACCACACCTTTATAACAAGTTAATTAATATCCAAAAAATAGAGAACTCAAGCAACTCAATAATAAGAAAACATCTCTCTCTCTCTCTCACTCACACACACACACACACACACACTTCAACATGTAAGAGAAAACATTTGACCCTTGACTCTCTGATCTGGCTTATTTCACTTAGCATGCTGTTCTCCAGTTCTATCCATTTACCAGAAAATCACATAATTTCAAAGAGAATAGGTTTTGAGACCCATTACATAGCAGGGTGACTACAGGCAATAATAAAGTATTGTATATGTCAAAATAACTAAGAGTAAATGTCAAATGACTCACCATAAAAAATGATAGGCAAGCAAGGTGACAGATATGTTAATTATTTTGATTTAATTATTTCCCATGCATACTATATTAAAACATCACCATGCATCCCATAAATGTATATAATTATGGCTTGTCAAAAATAATATTTATAATTTTTTAATTAAATAAAAATAGATACTATTCATTTTATATCGGAGACCATGGAGGTCAGAAGACAGCAAAACAACTATTAATAGTGCTGAAAGAAATATCAGCCCAGAATTCTAAATCCATTAAAGCAAAATAATGACATTTTCAAATGAAGAAAACTAAGAGGATATCATCAGAGGAACTGCTCTAAAATAAATGCTAAAGGCAGATTTCCAGACTAAAGAAAAATGATCCCAAAGGGAAACTGGGATACTTAGGAATGATGGATGACAAATGGGAAGGGTAAATAAAAAAGACATTTTCTCCTCTTAAGTTTGTAAAAATATCTGACTGTGGAAAGAAAAAAGTATAGTATCATGTGAGAGAAGGACTCAATGCTATAAACATGGGTATGCATGTCTATGAAAACTGTAACATATAGCACAGAGGCTGAAGGGATATTTGTGGTTGTAAGACTTCCATACTTGAAATAGTAAAATATAAACTTAAACAGATTAAAAAGTTAGGTGTGTATAGTGAAATCATAAGGCAAACATTAAAGATAAAAAAGATAAGATAAAAAATTCAACAGATAAATGAAAATGGAGTACTAAAAATATTCAAATAATCCAAAGGAAGGCATGAAATTGAGTAACAAGGAACAAAAAACAGAGAAGCAGAAAAATGATCAGATGGTTCACCAAAGTCCAGTCATATTAATAATTACATTAAATACAATGGCCTAAACACATCAGTTAAAAGACAGATTGTCCAATTGGATTTAACGAATAGTCTCATACACATGCCATATACAAGAAGCATGTGGTTCTGGGGGTTGAATCACAGGTGCTCCACCACTGAGACACATTCTCAGCCCTGCGTTCAAATTTTGTTTTGAGACAAGGTCTCACTAAGTTTCCCAGACTAGCCTCAAATTTTCAATCCTTCTGCCTTAGCCTTCTGAGTCACGGGGATTACAGATGTTATACCACCATGCCCAGCTAGAAATTTACTTTATTTTTTCCATATTTTTATTGGTACATTATAGTAGTACATAATGGCGGGATTTGTTGTTAACATGCACACAATATGACAATATAATGTGGCCAATATTATTCCCCAGTATTTTCTCTTTTCCTTTTCCTCCTCCTCCTCCTTCTGCTGGTCCTTTACTCTACTGATCTCCCTTTGATTTTCATGAGACCCCCTCTGCCTTTTTTTTTCGTTTTTCCTTTCCACTTCCACATATGTGAGAGAAAAAAAAACGTGAACTTGACCTTCTGAGTTTGGTTTATCTCATTTAACTTAAAGGTTTCAAGTTCCATTCATTCTCTTGCACGTGACATAATTTCATTTTTCTTTACGACTGAATAAAACTCCACTGTGTATACATACCATGTTTTCTTGAACCATTCATTTGTTGATGGGCACCTAGGCTGGTTCCATAGTTTGGCCATTGTGAATGGTGCTGCTATAAACATGAGTATGCATTTATCACTATGGTATAATGACTTTAATTCTTTAGGATAAATACTTAGGAGTAGTGCAGCTGGGTCATGTGGTGGTTCTGTTGCTAGTCTTTTGAGGAATCTCCAGACTGATTTCCATAGTGGTTTTACTAATTTACACCAACAGTGTTGAAGTATTCCACATCCCCTCCAACATTTATTATTGTTTGTATTCTTGATGGCTGCCATTCAGGCTGGAGTGAGATGAAATCTCAGGGTAGTTTTGATTTGCACTTCCCTAATTACTAATGATGTTGAATATTTTTTCATATATTTGTTGGTCATTTATATTTCTTATTTTGAGAAGTGTGTTTAGTTCATTTGCCCATTTATTGATTGGGTTATTTGGTTCTTTGGTGTTAAGTTTTTTGAGTTCTTTATACATTCTGGATATTAATCCTCTGTCAGAAGAGTATCTAACAAAGATTTTCTCCCATTCTGTAGGTTCTCTCTTCACATTCTTAATTGTGCAGAATTCTTTTCCGTGCAGAAGCTTTTTAATTTGATGTCACCCCATTTATTAAATCTTGGCATTGTTTTCTCAGCAATAGGGGTCCTACTGAGAAAGTTGTTGCCTGTACCTATATGTTGAAGTGTTGACCCTACATTTTCCTCTAGGAGTTGCATAGTTTCTGGTCTAATTCCTAAGTCTGATTCATTTTGAGTTGATTTTTGTGCAGGATGAGAGATATAAGTCTAGTTTCATTCTTCTACATTTAGTCTCATTCCCAGCATCATTAGTTTAAAAGGCTGTCTTTATTCCAAAGTATGTTTTCAGCACATTGGTCAAGAACCAGATAACTATGAGTTTTTCTCTGGGTTTTCTCTTCTGTACCATAGGATTATATATTTTTGTGCTAGTACTGTGCAATTTTTGTTACTATATTTTTAATTTGTAGTCAGGTATTGTGATGCCTCTAGCATTGTTTTTTGGCTTAAGATTACTTTGGCTATTCTGGGTCTTTTATTCTTCCAAATGAATTTTAGGCCTGAAAAACCTACTTTGAATATACAGACTCAGAAGATAAAGGTAAAAAGGATGAGAAAAATAAGTTATGCAAACACCAATCAAAAGAAATCTACACAGTATGGAGAATCCTCAGAAAACTTCAAATGGAACCACCATTTGATCCAATTATCCCATTCCTCCATTTATACCCAAAGGACTTTAAATCAGCATACTATAATGACGCAGCCACATCAATGTTTATAGCAGCTCAATTCACAATAGCTAAACAATAGAACAAACTTAGGTGTCCTTCAACAGATGGATGGATAAAGAAAATGTGGCATATATACACATGGAATATTACTCAGCCTTAAAGAAAAATGAAATTATGGCATTTACTGGTAAGTGGATGGAGCTGGAGAATATTAAACTAAGCCATATAAGCCAATCCCAAAGAACCAAAGGCCAAATATTTTCTCTGATATGCGGATGCTAATTCACAATAAGGGGGCAGAGGCTAGGGTAGAATAGATGTATTTTGGATTAGACAGATGGGAATGAAGGGAAGGGAGGGAGTACAGGGGTAAAAAGGATAGTAGAATGAATTGGACATCATTACCTCATGTGCATATATGACTACATGACCAGTGTAACTACATCCTGTACAACCAGAAGAATGAGAAGGTATACTCCATTTACGTACGATGTGTCTAAATGCATTCTACTGTCATGTATACCTAATTAGAACAAATAAAAAAATAAAAAAGAATTATATTAATGATGGTAGATAACATTAGAAGATGTGACAGCTATATGGAAATTCTTTGTACTTATTTTACAACTTCCTTGTAAGTGTAAGTTATCTTAAGTTTTAGAACTTTCTTGAAAAGAGGTTTGACAATTGAGACATATGTGATAATGACATATATAGAAATAAAATGCAATTTAAAAATAGCATAGGAAGGTTGGAGTATGACTAAGTGGTAGAGAGCTTGCCTGGCATGCACGAGGCCTTGGGTTCAATCCCCAGCACCATGAGCATGCGTACACACACACACACACACACACACTGACAGGGAGAGGAAGAAGTAAATGGAATTATACTCTTATGTGGTTCTTTTTTACATTATAAATAAAATTATTGAAGGTAAAGTTGAAGATGCTCATTTTATAACTTAAAGCAACCACTAAAAATGAAAAAGCACAATAAAATGAAGATGCACCTAATAAGTCATTTATGAAGATAAAATGAAGTCATTAAATAAAGCTCGATTACTCAAAAAAAAGCAGGGAATATTCATTGCACTGTTTTTCCTTTAATAATTTTCCTATGTATTTAGATGAATACACCACAGTGATTCCCACCATCATGTACATCTATAAGAATGGGGTCCTAATTAGAATAAGACAAATTCCATGCTTGTATAATTATATCAAAATGAATTCTACATCATGTATAACTAAAAAGAACCAATAAAATATATCATCATGTGGCATCTACACTCACCTGATATTAAAAAAAAATAAATAAAACTTAGAGAGAGAGAGCACGAGAGAGAGAAATGACAACTGGAGTTTCAGCAGCAAACTTGGAACATAAAATGACCTGGAAGATGGAAGCCCCATGCTGGAGCAATTGAGCAAAAATACAGTCCAAGTCTTGATTACCTAACTACATATTTATTTTACAGAAGATAAAAGTATCTGTCCTATTTAAAGCACTGTAAATCTGGATTTTCTGTTACATATGGCTGAAAGTAATTCTAGCTGTTAAATTAGTTACTTCTGACAGTTCGTAAGACCTCACTGTATGTTAAGATATTAACCTCTATCTGTATGATTGAAAGTTCAGAGGACTATTAGGGAAGGGAAAGGGGACCAAGGAAGAAGTGCCTGCCGTGAGAGGGTAACAGGGAAGGTGGATTCAAAGTACGTTATGTGCATTATGAAAATATCACAAAGAAAGCCAATATTTTGTACAATTAATATGCACTAACAATTATTATAAAATTATTTAAGAAAAACAACTCAACAAATTCTAAAGTTAATCAATATATTTGCCTTTCAAGAACAAAATAAAAAATTTTAGAATATTTTAAAAAGTAAAAGCAGGGAAAGGGGCTGGTGTTATAGCTCAGAGGTACAGCGTTTGCCTAGTATGTGTGAGGCACTGGGTTTGAGTCTCAGCACCACATAAAAATAAATTAATTAAATAAAGATCCATCAACAACTAAAAAAATATTTAAAAAGAAAAAGTAAGGAAGAAGTACTTTTAAAAATAGCAAAGTGCTATTTTCGTGCAAAGCAAACAGAAAAATATCAAGATGGCACACTTACACCCAACCCAACCATATTGATAAACACAATAAATTCAATTATAAATAGCTCAATAAAAGGCAATCTGGTAAAATAACAAATGAAAACCATGTATTCACTGTTAACAAACCTACTTTAATATAAGACACAGATACATTAAGAGTAAAAATACATAAAAAGATCAATTCAAATAATGAGAAAGATAAACTGGATTAATTAATGAGACAAAGTAGACTTTAGGATAAGGAACAATATCAGATAAAGAAGAGCATTTTATAAGGATAAAGGGGACCATTCACTTTTAAAATCCCAAATACTGATGCACTGAACAACAGAATTTCACAATACACAAAATTAGAAAATATTGTGAATATAATGAAAATGAAAGCACATACAACTAAATTTGGGCAATAGTACTGAAATTGTGCTTATAGAAAATTATAGTTTTAAATATTTATATTAGAGGATAAAATTATCCAAAATAAAGACTGAGGGAGGCTCTTTTCTTAGCAAGCTAGAAAAATAAGAGCAAAATAATTGAAAGGAAGAAATTAATAAAGAGATCAATGAAATAGAAAAATGAATCAATAAGAGGAAAGTTAATGAAACTAAAAGTGGATAATCATAAAAAAAATCAGTTTAGACTTGTTTGATTTTCTGTTTCTTCAAAATAGAAAAGATACAAATTATCAGTATCAGAGGATGTTATGACAGGTCCTACAGATATTAAAGTGATAAAAAAGTAATATTATGAACAATTTTGCACCAATGATTTTTTTTTTTTTTTTTTTGGTGGTGGTGCTGGGAATTGAACCCAGGGCCTTGTGCATCCTAGGCAAGTGTCCTACTAAATTAGCTATATCCCAGCCCCTGCACCATTAATTTTGACAATAAAAAGAAATGAAGCTGGGTGCGGTGGCACATGTCCAGCAGCTCAAGAGGCTGAGGCATGAGAATCACGAGTTCAAAGCCAGCCTCAGCAAAAGTGAGATGCTAAGCAACTCAGTGATACCCTGTCTCTAAATAAAATACAAAATAAGGCTGTGGATGTGGCTCAGTGGTCGAGTGCCCCTGAGTTCAATCCCTGGTATGCCCCCCATCCACTAAAAAAAAAGAAAGAAATGAAGAAGTTCCTTGAAAGACAGTACTTACCAGAACAGGTTTAAAAAGAAATAGAAAATCCAAAAACACCTTATTTATCTTTTATAATTTTATTTTAAATTGACTACAATAAAATTGACTTTTTGGTGTATATTTCTATTTATCCTTTAAAAACATTTAAATCATAATTTAAAATATTCCCAACATTTTAGGCCAAATGGTTTTACTACTGAATTCCAACAAATACTTAAGTAAAACAATAAAATTCATCTTACTCCGACATTTCATAAAACCATGAAGGAGGAATAATTTTTAATTAATTTTTTAAAGTCATTACCCTGGTACAAAAATTTGTTCTTGTCAGGTCTTTTGGTCACAGCAGTGAAAAAGCTGACCAAACCATGCAATTAATCAATTGTTGACTCAGAAAGTCAAGGGTTGAATGCTTTCTTTCATATGTGGAAGTCAGACCAACATAAAGAGGGAAAATGTGTGTGTGTGTGTGTGTGTGTGTGTGTGTGTGTGTGTGTAGGGGCAGGGGGAATTCCATGTAAATAGAAAAGGAATCTAGATGTGGCTCAAATGTGCGTTTGATGAACAAGGTTTCTCTGACCTTGTAGTAATTCTTCCAATTGGGGCTGCAGTCATCTCCTCTGAAGTTTCAACTGGCAGAAGATTCGCTTCCTAGTCACTCATGGCTATTGGCAGGATTTGATTCCAGACAAGTTATTGTACTGAGGACTTCAGTTCTACCCCACCTATTGGCAGACCTTCCTCGGTTCTTTGCCATGTGGACAGCTCACTACAAAGCAGTCAGCTTCCCTCAGAGCAAGCTAGCAAGAGAGGATGAACCTTAAGATGAAGCCATGGTCTTTAATTAATATAAACTCTAATATAATATCCCATCACTTCTACTGTATTCTGTTCACTGAAGAAAGTCAGCAAATCCAATCAACACTCACTCAAGGAAAGGAGCTCACATAAAATGTGACTAACAGAAAGCTAAGATAGTGATCAGTGAAAGGACATGCACTCTCACTAACTCCATTTAATACTATATTAAAGGACCTTTTCAGTGAAATAAAGCTAGAGAAACAAACAAATAGGACACACAGAGCAGTAAGAAAAAAAAACTGTCTCTATCCTGATGATGACTGCTTACATGGTAAATTGTGAAGAATATTGCCCTTTCTCCCCAAAATACCACACTACTAGAACTAAGAAGAGGATTTTTCAAGGTCACAGTGAAAATCAAAATGCAAAAATCAGTCGTATTGCTACATCCTAGAATCAAACAATTAAGAATAATATTTAAAATACAACGATATGTGAATTTTGCCATTGTAAAAAAATGGAAAAACAGATAATATTATTTACAAACACATTATAAAACACAAAATACTAGGCATAAATTTAACAAAATATGTGCAAAACTTCTACAGTGAAAATTAACACATATTGATGATAAAAATTAAAGGAGTATTAAATAAATGGAGAGCTATACCATGTTAATGGATTGGAAGACCCAATAGAGTTATTGTGTCCTTTCTCTTCAAGTTGATCTAGAGATTTAAGACCATCCCAATCAAAATGCCAGAAAGCCCTTTTGTGCAAATTGCAAAACAGAATATGAAGTTATGTAGAAATTCAAAGGATCAAAAATAGACAAAACAATCTTGACAGAAAAAAATACACACACGGGGCTGGGATTGTAGCTCAGCGGTAGAGCGCTTGCCTTGCACGTGTGAGGCCCTGGGTTCGATCCTCAGCACCACATACAAAGCAATAAAATAAAGACATTGTGTCCATCTACAACTAAAAACAAAAAAAAAAAAATTAAAAAAAAAAAAAAAAAATACACACACACACACACATATTCCAAACAGACATACATGAAGCATTCCATCGAACACTAGAAGAATACATATTCTTCTCAAGTGTACACAGAATATTCACAGAATAGATCACATTCTAGGACACTAAACAAGTTTCAAAAACTTTAAGATGATTTAAATATTGGCAGTTGGGCATGATGGCATGTGCCTGTAGTCCCAGCTCCTCTGGAGGCTGGGGTGGGAGGATTATGAGTTGAAGCCTGAGCCACATGGTGAGAATCCATCTTTAAAAATGCAAGCAAGCAAGCAAGAGGGAATGAATGTGAAGAGAAGGGAAAGGAAAGGAAAAAATAAAATCCTATCAAATATTTTTTTCTGATAACAAACATGTAAAACTAGAAATCAGTAATAGGAGGAATCTTGAAAAATTCTAAGAAATTAGACAACATTCTCTGGAACAACCAATGGGTCAAAGAAGAAATCAAAAGGAAAATTAAGAAATATTTTTAAATCAATGGCAATGAAAATACAACATACCAAAACCTATAGGATGTAGCAAAAATAGTTCTAAGGGGGAAGTTTATAGCAATAAAATCTATATTAAAAAAGAAGAAGATCTCAAATAGTCTGACATTATACCTTAAGGAACTAGAAAGAAAAACAAACCAAACCCAACATTAATAGAAGGAAGGAAATAATAAATATCAAAATAAACAAATTAGAGAATAGAAAAATTACAGAAAAAATCAACAAAACTAAAATTTTTTTAAAATAAAACTGACAAACCCTTAGCTAGACTAAGGAGGAAAAGGAGCTTTAAGACTCAAATAAATAAAAACATAAATGAAAGTGGAGATATTACAATGAATACTCCAGAAATAAAAAGATAACAAGGACTATTAAGATCAATTACAGGTCAAGCAATTGTACAACCTAGAGGAAATGGATAAATTCCTAGAGAAATATAAACTATTAAGAGTGAATCATGAAGAAATAGAAAGCCTGAACAGACTATAAACAAACAAAAGGGGACTGAGGGAGTAATTAAAAATCTCTCAAAAACAACAATAAAAAAGCCCAGGATCACAGGACTTCACAGCTGAATTCTGGCAAACATTCAAAGACTAATTAAGATCAATCTTTCTTGAACTCTTCCAAAACAAAGAATTAGAGGAAATGCTTCTGATCACATTTTATGAGGCCAGTAACACTTTAAGGCAAAAGCCTGACAAGAACATCCAAGAAAGGAAAACTATGGGTTAATATCTTTGTTCAACATAGATGTGAAAGTCTTCAATAAACTACTACCAAAGCAATTCAACAACACATCAAAAAGATTGAACATCACCACCAAGTGGGATTTCTCCCTGACATGCAAGGCTGATTTAACATTTGCAAACCAAACAATATGATACATTTCATTAACAGAATTAAAGAAAAAAAACAATCATCACAATTGATGTAGAGAAAGCATTTGACAAAGTTCAACATCCTTTATTCTTTTTAATTTGTTCTTTTTAGCTATACATGACAGTAGAGCAGTATCTTATCTTGATAGAAACAACTTAGGTACAGAAGGAAATTTCCTCCACATAATAAAAATTATTTATGAAAAGCCTCAGCTAACATAATCAATGGAGAAAAACTGAAAGCTTTTCCTCTAAGATTTGGTAAAAGATAATAATGACATTCTTGCCTCTTCTAGTTAACACAATACTGGAAGTACTAGCAATAGCAATCATACAAGGAAAAGATATACAAGACATGCATATTGGAATGGTCGAAGTAAAATTATCCCTATTTGTAGATAAGAAAACTCCAAAGACTCTTCTCTCCCAAAAATGTTACAACTACTAAATTAATTCAGTAATGTTTCATCATAAAGGATCAACAGCCAGGCAGATTGGCACATGCCTGTAATCCCAGCAATTCAGGAGGCCAATACAGGGGCCACCGTCAGCAACTCAGCAAGACTCTGTCTCAAAAAAAAGGATTGGGAATGTAGCTCAGTGGTAAAGCACTCCTGAATTCAATACCCAATACAAAAATACAAAAATCAACATACAAAAATCCATTGCATTTCTTTACACCAGTAACAACCTATCCAAAAAACAAGTTAAAAATGTCATTGATGATAACCTTTTTTATGATTTTGTTATAAAAGTCCCCCAAAAACTACTGTGTTGATGCAAGAGGTAAAATAATTAGATTATGAGAGCTGTAACCTAGTTGGTGGATGATGGGTTAATAAGTTGAATGAGTTACTAAGTGATAACAATAGGCAGGTAGGCATGGCTGGAGGAAGCCATGGTTCACTGGCAACATGATCTTGAGAATTGTACCTTGACCCCCTGATTCCACTTTCTCATATATTTTCTTTCTTTCATTGACACTCTTTACATAAATATAGAAAAAGCCAATTCTAATATTTTCATGGACTCATAAAATACCCTGAATAGTTAAAGCAATTTTGAGAAGCAAAAATAAAATTAGAAGCATCATACTTCCTGATTTCAAATGAATTACATTACATTACAAAGATTATAATAAAAACAGTATAATACTGTCATAAAACAGACACATAGACCAATGGAATAGAATAGAGTCCAGAAAAAAACCCACACATGTATGTTCAACTAAGTTTTGACAAAGACATTGCTATGGTTTGGTATGAGGTGTCCCCCAAAAGTTTCTGTGGTAATGCAGGAATGTTCAGAGGTGAAATGATTGGATTGTGAGAGTTGTAACCTAATCAGTCCATACTATTTGAATGTGCTAACTGGGTGGTAACTGTAGGCAGGTGGGGCACGGCTGGAGGAGGTGGGTCAGTGAGGGCATGCCCTGGAAGAGTTCACTTTCTCTGAAGTCTTCCCCACCTTCTTTTTCTCATCCCCTTTCCAGGCAGCCATCATGAGAGGAGCAGCTTCCCTCCACCATGCCTTCGCCCATAATGTTCTGCCTAACCTTGGCTCAGAGCAATAGACTCATGGCTCAGCCATACATGGATTGAGATATTTGAAACCATGAGTAAAAATTTCCCTCCTCTGTGTAGTTCTTGTCAGATGTTTTGGTCATAGAGACAAAAAAAAAAAAAAAAAAAAAAAACCAAAAAAACCCCCAACTAACCAAAAAAACAAAACAAAACAAACAAACAAAAAAAACACCTGACTGAAAGAAGTATGAAGAAGACACACTAGGCACAATAGGGAGACTCTTGTATTTTGTCTTTTTAATAAATGGTGATGGGAATACTAGATATCACATGTAAAAGAATGAAAGTGATTGCTAGGGATGTTAAACATTTTTTCATATTTTGTTGGCCATTTGTATTTATTCTTTTAAGAAGTGTCTGTTTAGTTCTTTTGCTCATTTATTAATTGGGTTATTTGTTTTGCTTTGTTTGGTGTTAAGTTTTTTGAGTGTTTTATATATTCTGGATATTAATTCCCTGTCAGAGGAGCAGCTGGAAAAGATCTTTTCCCATTCTGTGAACTCTCTTCATGCTCTTAATCATTTTCTTTGTTGTGAAGAAGCTTTTTAATTTGATGCTGTCCCACTTAATTATTCTTGGTTTAATTTTTTGCACTTTATGTGTCTTGTTAAGGAAATCAGTGCCCGCTCCAATATGTTGGAGCATTGAGCTTGTTTTCTTCTAGTACTTGTAAAGTTGCTGATCTAATTCCTATGTCTTTGATCCACTTTGAGTTGACTTTTGTGCAGGGTGATTGATAGGGATGTAGTTCCATTCTTCTACATATGGATATCCAGTTTTTGTTGGATCATTTGTTAGAAAGGTTATCTTTTCTCCAACATATGTTTTTGGCACCTTTGTCAAATATCAGATGACTTTATGTGAATTTGCTTCTATTTCATTGGTCTTCAGGTCTGTTTTGATGCCAATACCATGCTGTTTTTGTTAGTATAACTCCACAGTATTTGAGATCTGGTATTGTGATGTCTCCTACCAACAAATATATCGAAAAAAATGTTCAATTATGGAAATGCAAATCAAAACTACATTGATATTTCCTTTAATGTAATCCTCAAAAATACAAATAATAATAAGTGCTGGCAAGGAGGTGGGTGAAATGGCATACTCATACTTTGTTAGTGGGACTGGAAATTTCTACAGCCACTCTGGAAAGCAATATGGAGATTCCTCAAAAAATTAGGAACTAAACCACCATATGACCCAGCTATCCCACTCCTTGGTGTTTATCCAAAAGAACTAAAATCAATATATAATAGTGACACAGGCACAGCCATGTTTACAGCAGTGCAACTCACAACAGCCAGATATGGAACCAGCCCAGGTGCCCATCAACAAGCAATGAAAGAAGAAAGTGTGATGGATATACACAATGGAGTTTTACACAGCCATAAAGAAGAATGAAATAATGTCATTTTCTGGTAAATGCATTAAACTTGAGAACATTTGCTAAGTGAAATAAGCCAGACTCAGAAAGTCATGGGTTGAATGTTTTCTTTCATATGTGGAAGCCAGACTAACATGAAGGGGGAAAACGTGGCGGGGGTGAGGGGGTAGGGGGAATCCCATGAAAATAAAAAAGAGATCACTGGAGCAGAGAAATGAGATTGACGAGGAGGAAAGGGAAAAGGGAAGAACAATAGAATGAAATTGACCAAATTATGGTATGTATATATATGAATATACAACAGTGAATTTAACCTTTATGTATATCTAAAAAGCACTGATTTTTTAAAACTACAAATAAATAAAAGATCAAGAGAGCAGAGGAAGGGAACAGGGGGAGACAGTAGGGAAGGGAAAGAGAAAGTAACGGGGATTGAAGTGGAGCAGATTATATACCATGCTTTTATAATTACATCAAAATGAACCCAAACATATAACTATAATGCACTAATAAAAACATAAAAGAAGAATAAAACTGGAACCTTATTGTACACCTCCACAAAAATCAACTCAAAACACATAAAACACTTAAACATAAGATCTCAAGCCACAAAATTTCTAAAGGAAAAACATAGGGGGGAAAACTCCTTGACATTGACATTGGTGATCAACAACTCAGACAACAAAAACAAAATTAAATAAATGGCTCTACATCAATTCAAAGACATCTTCATAGCAAAGGAAACAATCGACAAAATTAAAAGCAGCCTACAGATTAAAGGGAAATGTTTGTAAACCATATATCTGATAAAAAATTAATATCCAAAAAATATAAGGATCTCAAACCATTCAGAAGCAAAACAACCCAATTAAAAATGGGCACTGACCTGAATACACATTTCTCTAAAGACACTCTAACAATGGCTAACAAGTACAAGAAAAGTGTTCAACGCCACTCATCATCATGGAAATGCAAATCAAAACCACCATGAGATACCACCTCATGTCTGCTAGGACAGCTATTATTTAAAAAAAAAAAAAAGCAATAACAAGTGTTGACAAAAGTATGGAGAAAAGGGATCCCTTGTATGCTGGGGGTGGGGACGAAGGTTAGTGCAATCATTATGGAAAATAGTACAGAGCTTCCTAAAGAAAATCAAAATAGTATTACCATGTGACCCAGCAATCCCTTGTCTAGCCATATACCTGAAGGAAATGAAATCACCTTGAAACAATATGTGCACTCCTGTGTTCACTAAAGTGATTATTCATAACAGCTAAGATGGAAACAACTTGCTAAGTGTCTATCAACAGATGAATGGATAAAGAAATTGAGGTGTATATGTATAATGAAATAGTATTCGGCTTTCCAAAAGGAGATCTTGCCATTTGTCTCTATTTGAATTAACCTGGAGGAAACTGTGCTAAGTGAAATAAGGCAGAAAAAGAAAGAAAAATATTGCATGACCTCACTTCTTTTTCATGCACAAAAATATAATATGATTTCATATGAGATGACAGATCTGTTAACTGTCTATAATAACCATTTCTCTGTGTATAAGCATATCAAAACATCAAGTGACATACCTTAAGTATATTGCAACAAAAAATGCAAATTTTTAGAAATAAAATCGGATAAACTTATACTATATGAATTTTGGGGATTTATTATAAGTAAATAACAATAACCAATACAGTACAGTGTCAGTGTAAAAATCATCAAATATATCAGTGGATTAAGACAGACAATCCAGAAATAGACTCACACATATACAGTTTTTGGTAAAAAAAAAAAAAGTGAAAGCAGTTCAATTGGTAGAAGAAAATATTATTTTAAATAAATAATGCCAGATTTTTTTAAAATAACACTAAAACAAGTGGATATTGATATTGGGGGTGAGTATTGAAGCCAAAAAACAGACTAAAAAATCTATGATAATTGAAATAAAAATAATTGCCAGTTAAGGTGGGTGGGGATGGACTGGAAGGGGACACAAGGGAACTCTCTGTGGTAACAAACATGTTCTAGGTTTGGGTGTGGTGTCATCATGGGTGCATATTTGTCAAAACTCACCATTTCCTCGCTTAAGATGTACACATTTCATTGGAGGTAAATTTTACCTCAAAATTTTAAAAAAGGGCAAGAAAAAGATCTGCTGGCTGTTGTGTGGAGAATAAACAAGAATACAGCTAGAAGGCGAGCTATCCAGTTATCCAGGCAAGAGATGGCAGTGGCGGGCCTGCCACGGCAGCTGTGGAGATGGAGACAGGTTTGTAGTAATAGTTCTCTCTAGAACATCTCTTAGGATGACAGTGCTCATCCATCTCCTCTTACTTCCTACAGTATGTGCCACTGACCCCATTACATTAATTCCATGAACATAATTGAATACCTCCTCCATGCCGCAGACCTAATCATTTTCCTGCTTTTCAGAGGTTGATTTTTTTATGTTGGAATCCTGCAGACCTTCTAAGAACCAACCTATGGCACTTATTAGTTTTGCAATCTTGGGCAAGTTCAGTAATTTTCAAAGCCTCAGTATCCTTTTTTTGTAAATAGTGATAATAATTATGTTGTACCTAGACTTCTTATGAAGACTCAATAGAGATAAAATCATATTTATTCTTAGGCTTACACATAACAATAATGGCAAAATGGCCAGCTAAGTACCTGACAGGAATAAGTAGTGAAGAAATGATAGACTCTTTCCTTCCTCCCTAGCCTCCCTAATGAGGCTGGGAGTTCCCCAAGGGCAGGGGCCATTTTTACTTCTACTCTTATCTGCCCAATGGCACAGTGGACTACAATGATGGGTGTGCTATAGGTACTTCCAATTATTTGCTTCCTTTTGGGTCAAAAATACTGGAGAATGATCATTTGTCAAATTATATTGTTATAGTATGTGCATGAACAAATATATAACAACAAATTGCAACATTATATACAACTATAATGCACTATTATGGTTTGGATGTAATGAGTCCCCTAATAGCTCATGTATGAGACAATGCAGGAAGGTTTAGAGGAGAAAATGATTGGGTTATGAGAGCCTTACCCAAGCACTGAATTAATCCCCTGATAGGGATTAATTGAGTGGTAACTGAAGGAGGGTAGGGTGTGGCTGGAGGAGGTGGTCTCTGGGGGTGTAGCTATGGGGTATATAGTTTGTATCTAGTGGGTGTAGTCTCTCTCTCTCTCTCTCTCTCTCTCTCTCTCTCTCTCTGCTCCCTGATCATCTTGTGAGCTTCTTCCCTTCATCACATTCTTCCACCATGATGTTCAGCCTCATCTCGAGCCCCAAGGAATGGAGACAGCTGTCTGTGGACTACTATCTCTGAAACCATGAGCCCCCAAATAAACTTTTCCTTCTCTAAAATTGTTCTTGTCAGGTCTTTTAGCCACAGCAACTAAAAAGCTGACTAAATCATGCACTAATAAAAATATGGGAATTAATTAATTAAAAAATACCATGAAGTAAGAGGTTTTGTGGAGTGGGTTCTGAGTAGATTTGCTCAATTGTGAAACAGAGCCCATAAGATTTTAGAGAATATGGATTTTCCCTAATTAGAAATAAAACCAAAATTCAAAATTTCAAATGAAAGTAAGACACCAGCATTTGGGATTTCCTGTGAAATCAGCCTAGGTAGGTTGCTTTATATGAAGCTGGTAGCTTAAACAGCCTCATTCAGGTACAGTGAACGGTCAGGTGAGCTTTTGAGTTACTTCCCCTCTGACATGTCAGCAGCAATCAATAATGAGTAGGCATCTGAGGAAAGCATCTAACAAAAATGTGGAGACCCAAAGAAACAGGTAAGGGGGAGAAAATGTCAATAATAATCACTAATATTAGAAAATATATTATATGCATGAAACTAGAAAAAGATGCTATTTTTTCAAAGAACATTTAATTGGAGAATGTACTCATTTACATTCAAGATTACTATTGAAAGGTACAGACTTATGCTTTTTGTTTTGCCTATTTTGTTGGTTTTCATCTAGCTATTTTGAATATTCTTATTCATCTTTATGGTTTGATAGTTTACTGTATTGATAATGTTTGATTCTTTCCTCTGTGTGTGTGTGTGTGTGCGCTCTTCTAGTGAAGTTTACCAATGACATTCTTCACAGAACTAGGAAAAATAATCCAAAATTTATACATAAGCACGAAAGACCCTAAATAGCCAAAGCAGTCTTGAGCAAAAAGAGTAAAGCTGGAGGCATCACAATGCCTGATTTTAAGACATACTACAGAGCCATAGTAACCAATACCACATGATATTGCTTAAAAACAGACACACAGAACAGTGGGACAGAATAGAGAACCCAGAAATGAACCCACACATTTATAGACAACTGATTCTCAAAAAAGGTGCTAAAAACATACACTGCAGAAAGGACAGCCTTTTCAAACAAATAGTGCCAGGAAAACTAGATATCCACATGCAGAAGATTGAAACTTGAACCCTATTTTTCACCCTGTAAAAAAAATAAACTCAAAATAGATGAAGGACATAAACATAAGACCTGAAACTCTGAAACTACAATAAGAAAACACAGGAGAAACACTTTAAGATATCAATGCAGATAATAATTTTCTGGGTAGGACACCCAAAGCACAGGAGACAAAAGCAAAAACTTGACAAATGAGATTACATCAAATTTAAAAAACTTCTGCACAGCAAAAGAAACAATCAACAAAGTGAAGAAATAACTTACCGAATGGGAGAAAATATTTGCCAGCTGACAGAGAATTAATATCGAGAACATAAAAATAACTCAAAAACTTCATAAAAACCAAGTAATCCATTTTTTAAATGGGCATATGATAGACACTTCTCAAAAGAAGAAATAAAAATAACCAATACATTTATGAGAAAATGTTCAGTATCATAAGCCATCAAGAAAATGTAAATCAAAATTACAATGAAATACCATCTCACCCCAGTTAGAAGGGCTATTATGAAAAAGAAAAAAAACTAAAAACTAACAAATGCTGGCATAAATGTGGATAAAAAGAAATTGTGTGTGTGTGTGTGTGTGTGTGTGTGTGTGTGTGTGTGTGTATGATTACAGATTAAACCCAGGGCCACATGCATGCTAGTCAAGCACCAGACCACTGAGCTACTTCCCAGCACCCCCACTTTTTTATAGAAATTTTTTCTTTCCCTTATTTTAATTCCCTTCCTCCTCCTTCCTTCCTCCCTTCCTGCTTGCCTGCTTTCTTTCTTTCTTTCCTTCTCTCTCTCTCTCTCCTTCCTTCCTTCTCTCTCTCTCTCTCTCTCTCTCTCTCTTTCTCTCTCTTTCCTTTCCTTTTCTTTCCTTTCCACTATCTCCCTCAGTTGTCAAGGCTGGTCTTAAATTTGCAATCCTCCTGCCTCAGCCTCCTAAGTAGCTGAGATTATACACATTTGCCACCACTACCACCAAGAAAAAGAAACTCATGCACTGTTGGTTGGAATGCAAATTAGTATAGCCACTATGAAAACCTGTGGAGATTCCTCAAAAACTAAAAAATCTAAAAATGCCACATATTGTGGTTAGTCAGTTTTCCATCACTGTGACAAAATACCTAAGAAAATCACCTTAAAGGAGGAAAGATTCATTTTGGAACACAGATTTAGAAGTTTCCATCCATGGTTGTCTAGCTCCATTGTTTTGGCAGGAATGTGGCTCAGTGGCTGAGTGCCCCTGAGTTCAATCTCTGGTAAATTGCCTCTCCCCCCGAAAAAACAAAAAAACATTGTTTTGGATCTGAGATGATAGAGGGGTGTGGTGGAGGAAAGCTGTGAGGAAATAAAGAAAGAGACCAGCGATAAGATACAGCTCCCAAGGTCATGTGCTCAAGGATTCTCTTCTTTAAGGTAGGTCCTGCTTCCTACAGTTTCCATCACCTCCTAATAATGCCACCAAATTATGAATTAATCAATGAATTAATCCACTAATGAGGTTAGAACTCTCATGATCTAGTCACTTCCCAAAAGCCCCACCTCTGAACATCACTACATTAAAGATTAAGATTTCAACACATGAGTCTTTGGAGGACATTCCAGATTCAAACCATAACATCTATGATTCATCTATTCCCCCTCATGAGTATATATCCAAAGGAAATAAAGTTGGCATGCAAAAGAGATACATGGGGCTGGGGATATAGCTCAGTGATAGACAGTGACAGATCACTTATTCAGCAGGTGCAAGGCCCTGGGTTTCATCTCTAGCACTTCAGAAAGAATAAGAGAGAGATCCCTCCATGCTCAAATTTGTTGGACTAGTAGTAGTCATAATACCTAAGACATGGAATAAGCCTATGTACCCATCAATAGATGAATAAATAAGGAAAAATGTGGTCAATATACACAATGGAGTTTATTATTCTGTTAAAAAGAAAAATGAAATCCTGTTATTTGTGGCAAAATAGATGAAACTGGAGGACATTCTATATAAGTTAGACAAGACAAGTATCATATGTTCTGTCTAATAGGTGGAAACTTGAACAAAGCAAAAAAGGGGCTACCTGAAAGTAGAAGTGATTATTAAGGAATGGGAAGAGTGCAGGGGTGGGGGAAAAAGGGAGAAAGAAGGGTGGTTGATATAATCAATGCACACTGTACCCATGTATGGAAATATCACAGTGAATTCCATCAGTATGTACAGTTAGTAGGTGTTACTGGGAAAAGAGAAATATTTAAAAATGGAAAAGAAGTTTTAGAAAACTGTTTAATGACAAAACAAATACAATAAAAGCTTCATGTGTAGCTTAAAGAACTGGCTTAGAAAATGGAAGACGAAGGGATAGAAAATAGGACAAAAATATAAATATGGGAGAAATAGGTCAGCAGATTCAACATCCAAATAGTGGGAGTTTAGGGTGAGGGGAGAGAGATAGAACATAAGAATAAAATGAGAGAAGAAGTAGTCAAGGAAATAAATACTCACAAGTAATAAGTAGAATCGAAAGGCATGGGTTTCCAGAGCGAAAAGGTCCATCAAGTGTCCTGTACAACATGCAAAAATAGATCCATTTAAGGAAGTTTATCACGAAGTTTCAAAGTAACAGGGACAAAGAAAAGCTCCCCTAATAGAAGGGCACAGAGAGAAACAGATTCCACACAATGGCTTTCTTCTGCAACCCGGGGAGCTTGGAAACAGTAGCATGAGTCCATCAATATTCCAAGGGAAAGTTCTCTCTAACCTAGAATTCTATACCCAGCCAAACCATCAATGAGCACGAATAGAGCAAATACATTTTCACACAGGCAGTCTCAAAAGTGCTTACCTCTTCAGAAGTTAATGGCGGGGGAACAAAGGCGCTCCACCAAAATGAGGAAGGAACTCAAGAAAGAGATAGACATGGAATTCAGGAAACCAGATCTAGCAGAAAAGAGAACCAGGGGAATTGCCAAGATCTTAATGAAGCATGAGCCCAAACAACATCTGTATGTAAGATCTGGGAAGCACCCAGCCAATTCAGAAGGCTCCAGGAGAGATTTCTTCAAGAAGAAAAGTTGATAGAACAAGGATTGAGAATAGAAATTTTATTCAAATGAGGGAGAGTTTGGTGTTAATTTAGTGATAATATAAGCTTCACTACAGAAACGAAATATTGATCAAGAAGGTACAAATCATCACAGCTCAGCTGTGAGTAGTGTTTTCAGCATCAAAATAATGCCGAATAGTGATCTAATAAAATTACACTATAACTGTTTTTGAAAGATGAGATATGAGAGATGGGAAGTGTGGGTGTTGACAGGTGGTGATGAAAAACAGACAACTCCTAACTCCATCCTCCTTCATAAGGAGCCATTTTTTAATGAAAGCCTTAGTAGAACTTTGAGAAACACAAGGTGTTTGTCCAAACACACCCATAAAATTTGAAGCAGCACTTTGTCTCTTAAGTGCAAATGTGTAGCTTCCATTAGTTTGAGTTTTTCTTTACAATTATAAAAGTAATTCATGCATAGAATAAAAATTCTGACTATATGCAAAGGTGGGTTGAATAATAAGTCTCCCCACCCAGGCTCCCAGGACCTCTGCCTAGAATGACTGTGAGTAGTCTCTCATGCATTCATTAAGATATGTTCTCTCTACATGTCAACGTAGATATGGACATATACATTTTATTTGCATACAAATAAGAGTACTCTCTCTCTTCTATACTTAACGTATCTTGGCAGTATGTTAAGACCTCCAAGATATATTATAGACCTACCAAGTTCTTTATAATGGCTGCCAGGTCTTCCATTTACGAATGTTCCTTAGTTTAATCAGTTCTTTATTGGTGGACATTGGTAGTTCTTTCCATTTCTTTTTTCTATAACAAGCAGCGATATGATGAATGTTCTTAAAAACTCATATTACTGGCTACATTTATTTATATATCCATAAAATAAAACTCTAACATATGGAACAGCTAAGTCAAGAGTGGTGCATTTTTATAGAACTAGCCCACTTTCTTCCAAAGGTTTGTCCAATTTGCACTCCCTACCCATGATATATGACTATGCTATTTCCCTACACCTTTTCCAATAAAATGTGTCATCAATGTTTTAAATTTTCTGTGGCCTGCAAAGTAAAAAACTATCTTTCTGTGTTGACAGTTGTTTTTAAAAATATAAGATCGAACTGCTTTTTTTTTAAGTTACATATAAATTCAGAAAACTGATCAACTTTGAATCAGAATCATGCACCTAACTTTTCTAATGATTCTTTGGATATTAAATCCTAAAACAAAGGGTGCCTCCCAGTGTCTCAGGTGAGCACCTAAATAAAAGCAGAAAAAAAGAGCAATAACAACAGTTGTACTAATAGGCGCCCATTTAATAACTGCTTCTAGTACAGAGTCCAATTCTAAGCTCTTTTCATTCACCGTTGGTTTAGCCCGTACCATGACTCTATGAGGAAGGCAAAATTATTCTCATTTCATAGACAAATAACAGGTCTAGTGAGGTAAATTAACTTGTCCCACAGCCAGTAAACAGCAGAGCTAAGATACAAACCCAGACTTATGTGATTCCAGGGACCCAGCTATTAACCACTCTGCTATACTGTCTACTGGTTTGATTCCCAGTGATCGGAGAGGAGTAGGGACAGAAGGTCAGATTGGTTGCTCCAAACTAAATGCATCTTGATGCTACCCTGGAAATGCAAACCACCAGGCTAGCAGGTGGGCCCTGAGTGCAGGAGCTGACCCTCCTGTCATGCCATGTCTACCGTGTTCTCAGTGCCTGGGAAGATCCCTGGCACACAGTAGATGCTCAGTACTTGGTACTGAGAACATGAAGAAATGAACAAATATCTTCCCATTGACACTGGGCTCCTTGGGGTAAGGAGCATACGACTGGTTTGTTCTCCCAGAGCCTAGTTCAGTATCTTGCACAGAGAGGACAAAAGCAAATCAAAGAAAGTCTATTAAACACAAGCCCCCACAGACACACTGAACTAAAAGATGTCCCTCATGAGTTTCAATTCTTAGTCCAGTTGGAGAAACTCCACCAACCTTCCATTTAGCACCACTTGACAGGTCATCCTAGAGAAAACTCATATATAAGAGTTTTCCCTAGAAAGCATGTGACCTGATTCCCAAGCCAAGCCACTGGCTCCCTTCCCCCACCTCACCCCAAGGTTGTGGCCATTATGTTTCCCAGACAGAGAACAATGGCAACCCAAAGGCATCTCACAGGTTATTGGCTTTCTTCCAGCATTAATTCATCTGTTCTTCAAGACAACCACATTTGCGTGTGTTATTATTGTCCCCATAGATGATGAAAGGCACAGTGAGGTTAAATAAGTTGTTCAAAGTCACAAATAGCAGAGCCAGGATTTTAATCCAAACAGACCCCTGTTTCCCTGGACTTTCTGCCCAGCCTCATGTTCTTTAAGCAGGATAGACCCTCCAAATCCTGCTCCCCATCAAACCCAGCCCTCACCCTTCTCCCCAAGCAAAAGCCCTAGATTCCAGAAATCCTTCCTTCACCCATGGCTTTTGGGGTCCCTCTGCAGGGTCCCTCTTAGTTCCTTCTCCATGAGCCATGCCAGGGAGGTTCTGGCTCAGAGCACGAGCATTGACTCCCCTTGGCTTCAAGGTTTCCTGAGCTCTGTCCCCAGCTACTATTCACTCATCCCAGACTCTTCTCCTGCAGTTCTCTAACCTGTGTGGAAAAGCTTGAATTCTGAAGCCAAACATGGCTTCGAATACTTGTCCTATTTGTGTGATGTTGGACAAGTTACTTAAGCTTTCTGAGCCCAGGGTTTCTCTGCTGTGTAAAACAGGAATAACAAGTATACTCCTCACATTGCAGGGATTTGAGGGCACTAGGTAGCCAGTACAACTCCTTATTTTCCTTTGAACCCATGCTGCAATCAGGCACAGGGCACACATCATGATTGCCCAGGCATGGTGATGGTGCTCTGAAAGCCTCTCTTCAGGGCACAGCCTCTGCCTCCCTGCCTGCTTCCCTCCACCGCAGCCTCCTCTCCTCATTCCAAGACCCTGAGACCTCATGAGATGAGTTCTAGTCCCTAGCCAAGCCCAGAACCCGTGGCATGCCAAAGCACCCCAGCCCCAGCCCCCACTGCTCCATGCCCCTGTGACCATTGAGAAAGTGTGCCCCGGAAGCAGATAGGCAAGAAAGCCCTCACACCAAGATCTTCCTCACCAGGCGTCTTGTCGGTCCCAGTGGGCCGTCATTCATCAGGAGCAGCAACAGCTCCTTCTTCCCAGCTCCTCTGGGCATCCCTCACCCACCCTCTCTCTCTCTTCACTTCCCAGAGTTCGGCTGAGCTCGCTCTTAATTAGCCTGACAAAACTCAGTCACCAGGGGAAGTCCTTGAAGTTAGGGATTTCAACAAAGCTAAACCACTAAATCCCGGGGCCGCCAGCCTGTCTTCACAGCTTCTCCTCTTTGCCAGAAATCACGGGCTTACTCCCATGCAGAAACCACAAACCTGGCGGCGTCAGTGTCTCCCCCTCCCCCTTCACAGGCCACCTTATCAAGGCAGGCCCAGCCCATCCTTTTTATCTGCCTGCCATCTCTAAGTGCCTCCATCCCCTTCTAGGCCCCATAAAAGCTGGTAAAAGACAAGGCTGCCTGGCTTTTGACATCACTGACTTCAAAGGGCTTGAATTGGTGGGGCTGATCTAGATGCCTTGCTCAGTTCAGAGCAGTGCTCCCCTGGGATGACCCCATTGGCCTGGGGATCACTTTGGGAGCCCTCGAGCTTACCAATAAACACACAGAAGTGGTTACAAGATCCAAGTCCCAGTCTGCCACTTGGTAACCGGGTAAGTCCATTATCCCTGTTGGCCTCAATATTTTCATCTGACAAATGGAAATGATGATATTTGCCTGCTTGTCTGACCTTCCAGATGTCACTGAGGAAAGCTAGAAGAGGGCTCTTTCCAGTGTGATGGTTACTTCCTGGGGCCTCTGAGGGTCCACCTTATAGGCCCGGTAGTAGCAGAGAGGACTGATTCTGCTGGGTGGCTTCAGGAAAGAAGCACAAAAGGGCCCGGACCATGTGGTATCCACAACCTCAACTCCCAACTCCCAGAAGTGCTCCAGGCCCATCAGAGTTCAACTACATCTCCCTTATCCTGCAGTGGCAAAAATCTGCCTCCAGCGGATGGGAAAACTACTGTTTAGTGGGCATGGAGGTTCAGATGGGGTGGATAAACAGAGTTCTGGAGATGAATGGTAGTGATAGCTGCCCAACTAATGAATATTCTCATAATTGTGCTTAATATCACTGAACTGTACTTAACATGGTTAAGGTGGTATGTTTTATGTTATAAATATTTTATCACAATTGTTTTAAAAGTCCTGACTCCACCTTTATAGAGGAGAAAGTCGAGCATAATGGAAACAAGGTGCTTTTAGCTCTTCCAAGGGCTCTAGACACTTAAGGAAAGGCTGATGGTGGAAATGAAGCACAAACCAAGAGCTGGTCACCTCCTGCTGGCCCCAAACCCATGCAGTGACTCATCTGCCCACTATCTGGAATCTGCCCACACAGGGCACAGGCAGGGAAGGCTCAGAAGGCATCTGCCCTGCTCACTGCCCGGCTTCTCAGAGTTCTGCCTGGCTCATACTCACGAACAGTGGCTGCTGGGACCCCTGCTCCAGGTCCCCAACACAAAGACATAAGTGCAGAAAGACGGAGAGGAAGAGGGAATTAAGTCATCCTCAGCTTTTCTCCCAGGTTTCACTGAGAACATCAAGATGCTTTTTGGGCCCATTGCCCAGAGACACAATAGGAGATGAAAATATTTATTTGTTTCTAAGGCTTTTGCAATCCCAGGATGAAAAGCCCACCTTGGTTGTGACTTACTGCTGGTTAAGCTGATTCCAAGGCAGGCCCTCCCCACAGGCAGCCTCCCACTAGCTCAGGTCTTGAGCAAGAGGTTCCATGGCCCACTGGGGAAGAAAGTGGGAACCCTGTCCCAACAGAAACTGAATCTATTAAATGAGAATTATCCCCTATTGACATCAGGGAGCCATAAATATAGTCCAGCAGCCCCAGTTGAATCACCAGATCTAGCACTGTGTCAGCAATTCTATATAAACCAGGGTTTGCTGGGGGATTAGCTCACAGCCATAAAAAATTTGCTCCAGGCTGAAACTTGGCCTAAAGAAAATCTTAGCCTGGGAGTAGATACTGAAAAGAAAGCCAGCCAGACACCGCCCCCAAGCCTCCTGAGGACAAGGGTACCTGTGACCAGGATCTCTTACACCAAGGACTGTGCAGTCACCACCAGCTCTGGGAAGCCGGTGATTTAGGATACTGATTGGGGTTGTCATAATTCAAAATTTGGTTGCTTTTACTTTATTTTTTAAGCTAAAAGGAGGGATATTTTCTGCCTTGAGAACTTGGAATAGGCCTGGCTTTGAGAGTGCATAATCTAAACCCTCCCCTTCCCTCGTTGATAACTAGACACCAAGGAAAGAGACAGTGCTCCCGTTCATGACTTGTACATCTTTGGAATGGTGGCCGTAGTGTTCCGCCCCAAAGATGAAGTTTTGAAAGCAAAACCAGGGAACCTAATATATCACAAGGGTAGGGTAACTCCATACAGAATGCAGGTGAAGTCAGTAGGGAAAGGATGTTTTGTTTTGTTTTGTTTTTGTCCTCTATGGATAGTCAGTCCAATGTCATCTATTAATTAAGGCTACACCCTTCTGCATACCATATATACAGATAACTTCCCAGTAAAGAACTATCCAAAATATTACAAAGAAATTCAAGAGAATGTATATGTAAATCCATAAAAAAATGAGTTTTAATATTTCTAAATTTTCATTAATTTTATATGTTTAAAAGGTCATATTTATCACACACAAAATTAACAACAACAATAGATGGGGGGAAAATATTTGCAACACATATGGCAAAGGGTTTGTGTGTTGTCATAATAAAGGACTTGCATAAATTAATATGAAAAAGGAAAAATATCAGGAAATAGGCAAAGGATATAAAAAATTTAAATAAGAAGAAATATAAGTCATTAACAAATAATGAAAAGATATGTGTCTTCACTGGTGGTTAGGTAACTGTAAATTAAAACAACAAATTTGAAACATCAGATTGACAAAATAGATGAATAATGCCCAGTGCCAGTAAGGTTATGGGAAAATAAGGGCCCTGTTTTATTACTAAGGTGTGGTGAATTGCTGCAAATTTAGGAAAGATGTCTAGCAGTATCTATTAAAATGTAAAATACAATACCTGACAAGAACACTTCCTACAGCATTGGTTACTAGGGCAAAAACTAAGATTAAATGAATATTCCTCAGTTACAGTGTAGAATAAATGATGTGATGTCTCTAACACTGAATATAATTATTAGAAAAAGAATGATAATTTATATTTACTAATGTAAAACAGGTCCTGATAGATTTTTTCCATATTTAATTATTTGTATATTACAATGCATTCTCCTTTAATATCTATTGTTTTCTTGATGAGTTTCTTTTACTTTATTATTCTCTTATATCAATTAATACTTTTAAGGTTAGTCATATGTGTCAGAATGCTTGAATTGGCCCACATTCCTGATAGGGAAGGCATTTTTCAGCAAGTTTGTCAGCTCCTATAATACTATGATGTGGTATTAATTAAAATGTAATTGTCAAGATGTAGAGTAATATGCTTAGCATAAGTCAAACAATTAAAAGAAAAGAGGAAAAAGGCATGCATGTGTGTATATGATTTAAGTTTTAGCATGGAGAAAGATATAGATGGAATCGCCCTAAACCGTTAACATTGGTAACCTCAGGGGGATCCACAAACTATTGACTTTTTCTTTATGTACCTCTATAGTGTTTGTTTGTGTACAGTAAATACATATTAAATACATAATGATTTTAAATAGCAAAGTCTCTAATCACTTCAAAATATAAAGTGTACTGGTAAAGCAGATGTGGAACCACTTTAATCAGCATCAGGACGTGCTCAATAAGTACCATGGTGTAAGCTCATCAGAAAACAGCACACCCCCTCCACACATGAGCTCAGAGACAGGTGGAAGGGCAAATCATATGTGACTTTCTTAGAGACCAGCTAGGAAAGCCACAGGGTAAGGGGGCAGACAAAATCTGAGTGTTCCGGGAGTTTCCTGGTGGAGGCTTCTATCCAGGCTTTGAGACCAGGAGAGGGATGAATAGAGGGTCAGTGCCATGCAAGAGATAACAACCTATAAATAAAAGGGCACTGGTCACAAGAGACTATGGGCCTAGGAAAGGGCCTGGTATACAGAAAGCACAAAATAATAATACCCCCTGAGCTCTGCCTGACAAACCTCTTACCCTTCGGAAGGTGAAATAGGCAAAAAGAGACTGGATCATCAGTCTAGATCTGCCTCAGCAAAGGACTAGTCTTGTTCTCCTTTAACAGGATGGGTCTCTAGGGAATGGCCTGCAATGGACTGCTCTCTACCCCAGAACACTGAACCCCAGGCAGTCTCTCTGAAAGGCAGGATTCTCACCAGGGCAGCAGGCCTACAAGGGTCACCTCTGGGATCACATGGACAACATTCATGTTGGGGCCCAGCCAAGGTCAGGTCCCACAGCCATCCCCACCTCCAGGTCCCCACACTCCAAAACACGCAGTCAGATCCTATCTTCCTGCTAGTATCTAATCTCCTGGAGGGCAGCGATCCCATCGGTCAGGTTCACTCTTCTATGTTCTATGTCTGGTGCGTCCCCAAGTGGGTTCTCGGTGGATTCATGTTGAATCACTGTTTGTTGAGGGAGTTGGTGGCAGAAAACTCTGGCTTGCCATTTAGATCTGTGGCAGAGAATCACTACTGCCTGGGCTTGGGAGGGAAGGCGTGGTATCTAGGGATTAAAAGACTGATAAGCTTTTTTTTTTTTTTTTTTTTTTGAGAGATCAAGATAATACAGTGACCCATGCCATTCAAACTAAGGAAGACCGTGCAGGCATTATTTTCCATGGGAGGAGGAAGAAGGGGGCTTGCAAATTACTTTCACTGGAGGCACTGGCAAGCGGTCTATTTCACTTGTGAGTTCTACAGGAGGTATGAAGGAGGGTGGTTTCCCCACAGGCTTATGGAAAAGCATCACGTTCTATTTGTTTCAAGCCCGGGAATGTCTTACACTCCTAGACTGCTCAAACACCGCAAAGCCGGCTCTGAAGAGAGACACACCCCTTCCTACCAGTCTTTTCTGTGCCCTCAGATTGCTCCTTCCTACCCAGGGAGAGGGCAGGCCTGCTCACTGCAGCTCACGAGGACTCTCATGTCCCAGGGACCCTGCCCATTTCCAGTCTACCACTGGAAGGGCTCCCTCTGTCCTCATCCTATACTGATTCACTGTCCAAAAGGGCTATGGGAAAGAGAGGCATCATCTTCCAGGCACACAGCAGAGAGCTCCTTCAACCCGACCCCTCCTTCATCCATTCTAGCTCCATACATAGCTATGGAGCATCCACTCAGCACTAAGCCCCTCCACAGCAGGTGTGGGACCTGCTCTCATGGACTCAGGAATGGCACCCCCAACCTGGTACACATAGCTTCTCTCTCAGAACCCACAGGGAAGACCACACCTTCCTCCTTCTGAGGTCATCGGCTGCTTTTCCCAGAACCCAAAGGGGCTGGCTCCTTGCTTTAATTTCAGAATCTTTGTTTTTGTTGTTGTTGTTTAAAAAGATCTTTGCTTTCTGCTCAGAGAAGTGGGTTGCCTTCACTGATCCAACATTCAGCCAAGGCTTCTTATAAGCCAGGGTGGAGTCTAGATTATTTTAGCCAGCTTTTCTGTTACTATAACTGAAAGACCTGACAAGAACAATTTTAGGAGGAAAAGTTTATTTGGGAACTCACAGTTTCAAAGTCTCAGTCCACAGACAGCTGACTCCATTCCTTTATGCCCAAGATGAGGCAGAATATCACAGTGGAAGGGTATAGAAAAGAACAGCTGGGGACATGGCCCCAGGAAGCAGAGGGAGAGATACTGCAGACCAGGATCAAAATATATACCTCAAAGGCACACTCCCAATGGCCTACCTCCTCTAGCCACACTCTACCTGCCTGCAGTTACCACCCAGTTAATCCCTGTCAGGGGCTTAATGCACTGATTAGGTTAAGGCTCTCATAACCCAATCATTTCACCTCTAAACTTCTTTCATTGTCTCCCACAGGAGCTTTTGAGGGAACATCTCATATCTAATCTATAACATAAATGCTGGGGATACAGCAGTAAGGAAAATACACAAAGATCCTTCCCCTCGTGGGGCTTAATTTTTAACAGGAGTGGTGTGGGAAAAAAAAAACTAATGAATGAATATGCAATTTTAGTGCTGTGTAGTGAAGTAGGGCTTTGGTGGGCCAGGGTGGGGAGGAAATCAGGGGATGGTGTTATTAGCGTGGTCCACGAGGTTCCATCCCAGCTCCTGCTGCTCAGCGTCTACCTTCCTGCCGGGGATGGTGTTATTATGGTTCCCAAATGTTTGAGGCTCCAGTGAAGAGTTCATCTGTAATGGGATTATTTCTCGCCCTGTTTGCTTTCATTATAGTTCCATTCTCTCCGAGCATGAGAATCTAACCTTACCGAAAGCATATTTTGGTAATCTGATATAAACTAAATTTAAACTTTGACCTCCAACAATAAAAACGCTACTTTCCCTCTCAGAAGACCTGAAATTCAGATGAAGGGCCTGCCAGCTTCACTTTCCGGGTTTCTAACTGACTTCTAATTAGATTCTAAGCATTAGTCAGAAGGGACTGGGGACAAGGCCCAGCCCACGGAGGGGCAGCTGGCCGACCAGCCTGGTTCTTCCTTATTCCCATGAGAAGTCAGACGCTTCTCCTAGCATTCTTGGACTCCAGTTCCTATTTGGTGATATTGGTGCCAAGTACCAAGTTAGTGCTGAAAATGCAAAATAAAATTGCTGCCTTAAGCCATGTTGCGAATTTATTCTGATTCCCGTTTTGCACGAACCGCTTTAATCCTGCTGTGGGTAAAGGTTAAGTGTGAGCTTACTCCAATCTGCCCCCACGTCATGTTCTAATTCCTATAGGTTATCTTACTTAGAAATTAAGGCAGGCAACTGCAAATCCACCTGGGGGCTGTCGGCAGCCAAGACTGCTCCTAGCCTCCCTCCCAGACTTCAGCAGCCGCCCTGCCTGCCTGCAGCTCAGCTACCAGGTTGTTTTTCAGAGCTTGGCACATGTGGCTCAGGTTTGCTCTACACAATATTAAAGCCTTGTTCTTACTTTTTTTTTTTTTGAAGAGAGAAATAAATGTCATGGTCTAAACCAGAAAAAAACAACTGAACATTCAAATTCAGGGATGTCCTGCATTAATAACTGTTCACAGAGGAAGCATTTCCTGTTTATACACTGAGCTAATGAGAATCCATCACGCCTGTCAAATACACTGAACACCAAATTCAAATGTCAAACCAAATGTAAGAGGTCACACATTTCCTTTGCTAACTAAAAGTGTAATTCATAAATATTATTGCTACCAAACTCTCCATCTACAACATTTGTTTAGAAATATGCACATGTAATATAAATCGTGATTAACTTAAATGGGTATATTATTTCCTGTTTTAAGGGCTAACAGCAGCATGAATTATGCTTTACTGCAAAGAAAGCTCAAGTCACAAGCAGTTCGGCCTGCGCACAGCCTCACATTTTACACCCCCAAATTTGTTTTTGCACATTCGTTCATAAATACTTTACATTACACAGCTTTGCTGATAACTTTCACTCCGGCTGCCTTATAAAATAGCTCTTACTATCAAAAAGGTCAGTTAAATGGATATAAACTGTGAATCTAGCCACATTTAAAAATAAAAATGAGAAAACAAAATATTTTTACGAAGCCAGTTATGTCTGTGAACACAGTACCAGAATCCAAATTAGACTGAAGCTTCGCATCTGTGGGTGATTTAGTAAGATGGGAACGGTGAGCCCCGGGGAGCAGCCATGCAGATCTTTGATGGGGGTGGCAGGGACAACCTTTCATTTTGTTTTCAGCTACAAATATTTTCGGCTAACATTCTTCGTTTTAAAAAACGGATACATATGTTAATATTTACATTATTTTAGAAAAGCAAAATACATTCTAGTGAAGAACACAAGAGAAGCAGAACAAACAGAAAGATTCTCACCTAAGAACCTGAAAGGGACATATCTTCACGATACGCCATAAAAGCATGAGGACAGGGAAGACCTGAATCAAAGCGGACCCTTACTGGTCACGCTCCATCCGTTCAAGAAAAGAGTACAGTTTAACTCCCCAGTCAGCGAAAACTGCTACTCGTGACTAAATAAGTAAGAAAATAAATAAAAGCAAGTGAATAAACCCTGCCTCCCCCAAAGCCTGGTTGAGAGGTCTGTTCCTACAGGCAGGCTGCAGAGCTGAGCCCAGTAAGCCCCATGTCCACACCAGGGAGGACTCAGACCTTGTTCCATCAGAGCCAGGTCCCCCTGGGCTAAGCCAGGCAGAGGAAAGAGGGTGGGTGGGTGCCCGTGGGTGGGTGCCCCTCAGAGGAATTCTGACTCACCGCTGTTTCCAAACCGGAGCCGGTCTGATGCTATTGTGGCAGATGATTTTGCAATGACACCGAGTCTTTGATGTCACAGATTGTGGGGAAAGGGATCAGCCGGGCTCCTGGAAGAGATAACCAAGACAATGCCCCGCTTTTGAAGTCTGGTGAACAGCATTTCATAGACTCCAGATTCAAAAGAGATCATTAACAAACACCACTGACGCTCATATCTGTGGACACCACTGTGACTGCTGTCCCCTAGCCACAAGGGACACCTTGCCCATGCACCATGAAGCAGCAGAGGCCCACTCCTCACTTGCCCAAAGTTTCTGATGAATGGGCAGATTTGGGTTCAAGAACAGGTGCTGCTGGAAAACAGATTAAATGCATATTGTTCTCATTGTTTTAAATTTTGTTTCCATTAGTGGTGTTGTTTTTGTTTGTTTCTTTTGGATATTAGAGACTGAACCCAGGCTCTACCACTGAGCTACATCCCTAGTCCTACTAATTTTTTTTTTTTTTTTAATTTGGAGACAGGATCTCGCTAAGTTGCTGAGGGTTTCTCTAAAATGTTGAGGCTGGCCTTGAATTTCAATCCTCCTGCCTCAGCCTCTTGAGTCGCTGAGATTACAGGCATGCCCCACTGCCTGTGTGTGTCACTGCATCGGGGCTCCAGTAGTTTTATCATAGCCTGTTTTCCCAGTATGATATAATCATCACATCCTTATGTTATCTTAAATGTAGTACCTTCAAATCTGTTCATTATGATTTGAAGTCCAGTGAAAGAAAATGATTTTCTATCCTACATTTCTTATTAAAGTAATTTACATAAAGCAAACACTCAGGTCTTTTTTAAAAATATTTTTTAGTTGTAGATGGACACAAATGTCTTTATTTATTTGTTTTTACGTGGTAACACTCAGGTCTTAAGTGTTCTGTTTATCGTTCTGATGAACACATTTGAAGACACAGGACGCTTGTCTCACCCAGGAATTTCCTCATGCTTCTCAATCTTTCACCCCCAGAATCCACCATTGATTTGATTTCTATCACCACATATGACTTTTTCCTATTTTAGGCTTTCTTATATGTGGATCCCACTGCATGCACATTTTCATAACCTGCTTCATTCATTCATCATACATTTAAGATTCTTTCATGATTGCATTTATTAGATGTTCATTCTGTTACATGGCTTGGTATTTCATTGTATGGACACCTGGGCTATTTTCAAGTTTTGTAAAGGAGGCTGCTGTGAACATTCTTCTGCAAGGATGTTTGGGGAACATATTTTCATTTCTCATAGGTAAATACCTAGCAGTAGAATTGCTGGGTCACAGATAAATATTTTTTAACTTTTTAAGAAAGTGCCATTTTTCCAAAAGGGATGAGATCATTTTACCCCCCCACCAGCAATGTGTGAGAGTTTCAGTCTCCCCCACCACACTTGCCCACATTTAGCATCAACACCTAGTGGTGACGCCGTGTTTCATTTGCATTTAGCTGATGTCTAATGATGTTGGACGCTTTTTCATGTACTGCTGTGTTTTGGATATGGTTTGAGTTTGCCCTCCAAGGGTTCACGTGTTGGAAGCTTTGTCTTCAGTGTGGTGGTGTGAGACATGGTGGGACCTGGAAAAGGTGGGACCTAGTGGGAAGCGGTTAGATCATTGGACGCACTGCCCTTGGGTGAGTTTGATGTTGGTCTCACTGCATGCATTTGCTTTTCTCTGGAGATTAAGTTTTTATAAAAGAAAAAGCCTGATCCACAGATCCCTCTCTGGCTTCCTGTCCACCATGATGTGGTATATAGCCAAAGGGTCCTCACCAGAGATTGATTCTATGGGCTTGCCTGATCTTGTACTTTCAGCCTCCCAAACTGTGAGCTAAATAAACCTTTTTTATTTTCATAAATATTCAGCTTCAGGTATTTTGTTATAGTAATAGAAAACTGACTAATGCATGTGTTTATTGGCCATTTGTATGTCTTCTTTAGTAAAATTTCTATTTAAGTCATTTTGCCCATTTTTAATTGGATTGCTTGCCTTTCATTTTTGAGTGCAGAAGTTCTTCCTATATTCCAAACAGACGTCTTTCATCAAACATATTTGTTGGCAAATTTGTGGGCTAGCTATTCATGTTTTTAGTAGTGTCTGATGAGCAGGGATTTCTAATTTTGATGAAACCCAATTTATAAAGTATTTTTTTAATCTTCTGTGTGTTCTGTGACCTCTTGAAGAAATCTTTGCCTACCTTAATTTTACAAAAATATTCTGTTATCTTCTAGCTTTGTTTAAGCTTTTAAGTCCCACAGTGAACCATAGCAATCTCCACAGTGAACTAATTTTACACATGGTTAGAAGTAGAAACCAATGTTCTTTTTAATTTTTTTTTCAAATATATATTCAGTTGACTCAGCAACATTTATTGAAGAAATTCTCTTGCTACTGAATTTCCTTAGCACTCTTGTCAAAAGCCCATTGACTTTGTATCTAGGAGTCTATGTATAGAATGTTTTGTTCCTTTATCTATTAATGCATCCTTTGATCAATACTACACTATTTTGATTAGCTATGTAGGCAGTCTTATAAAATCAGTTAGGGTAGGATTTCCAAGTTTGTTCTCTTTTTTAAAAATGTTGCTTTGAGGGGCTGGGATTGTAGCTCAGCAGTAGAGCGCTTGCCTCGCATGCGTGAGGCCCTGGGTTCGATCCTCAGCACCACATACAAACCAATAAAATAAAGACATTATATCCATCTACAGCTAAAAAAAATTTTTAAAAAAATGTTGCTTTGACTATTTCAGGTCCTTTGCCTCACCACATAAATTTAAAAATCACTTTGTTGAAGAAAAAAAGCTTGGAATTTCATTTGGGATAGACTAGTTTGGTAGAATTGACATATTAATAATATTGAGCTATCCAATCCATGACTATGGTATAGCTAGTTCTTCATTCATTTAGGTCTTCTTTAATTTCTCTCAGCAGTATTTTATAACTTCTAGACATGTATCTTTCATTAAATTTATCCATATTTGAATTTTTTTAAAACATTTTTTTTAGTTTTAGATGAACACAATGTCTTTATTTTATTGCTTTGTATGTGGTGCTGAGGATCGAACCCAGGGCCTCATGCTTGCAAGGCAAGCGCTCTACCGCTGAGCTACAATCTCAGCCCCCATATTTGAATTTTATGCTGCAATAAATATCATTTTTAAATTTTTATTAATTGTTATTTGCTAATATATGGAACTATACCTTTGTTATATCCTACAACATTGTACAATAAATGACTAGCTCTTCTTACTTTTTAAATTCCTTAGGAATTTATTTAAACAAAATCATTTCACTTGTAAGAAAAGACAATTTTGCTTCTTCCTTTCCAATCCATATGCTCTTATTGATTTTTCTTATAGTACTTTATCTAAGACTTCGAGTAAAACATTAAGTAAAAGTTTTAAGAAAGATATCTTTGCCTTGTTTCCAATCTCTGTGGAAAACATTCAATCACCAATAAGCACATTAGCTGTAGTCATTTTTTTTTTTTAATAAATGGTACTTGTCGGGTGGAGAAAGTCTTCTATGCTTAGTTTGCTGAGAGTTTTTACCTTGAATTGATTGGAATTTTTTCATTGATTTTACTACATCTATGAAAATGATCATGTGATTTTTCTCCTTTAATTAATGTTGTGCATTTATTGGTTAGTTTTAAAAATACTACATCAGCTTTACATTTCTAAAATAAACCCCATTCTATATGTCTAAATATTTATATCTATCTATCTATACACATACACACACAAATATTAGCAAATATTATTTGCTAATACTTTGTTAAGGATTTTTATACCTATAACAAGGAGGTTCTCTGGTCTGTAACTCTCTTTTCTATAAGGTCCTTGTGTGGCTTTGGTATCAAGGTAATTCTGAACTTATTAAATGAGTTGCAAAGTATTTTCTAATGCTGTTTTCTGAAAGGGTATTTCTTTTTTAAATATTTGAAAAAATTTTCACCAGAGCAACTATTTGGGCCTAGAATCTTGTTTATACAAAGTTGTTTAATTACAAATTCAATTTCTTTCATGAGCATAGAGTTTATATTTCTCCTTTTATCAGTTTTGTAAGTTATTGTTTTTCAAGTAATTTGTCCCTTTCATCCAAGTCATTGAATTCATTAATATAAAGTTGTTCCTAATATCATCTCATTATTTTTTTAAGATCTGTAGGCTCTTTAGTGATGTCCCCTCTTTTATTTCCGATTTAGGTAATTTGTGTCCTTTCACCTTTTTTCTTGATTAGTTTCCCTTGGTATTTACTAATTTTATTACCTTTTCAACAAACCAACTTCAGTCTTAGTTTTCCTGATTATTTATTTTCTAGTTCATTGATTTCCATTCCTCTTTGGTTTTAATTAGCTCATCTGTTTGACCTTTTATTTTAAAAAAGGAAGCAAAAGTCACTGATTTTGCACGCTTCTTATTTTCTGATATAAGCATTTAAACCTACACATTTACTTTCAGAATTTATGCATCCCACAAATTTTGATGTCATCTTTTCATTATCACTGAATTCTAAATATTTCTAATTTCCCTGTGATTGCTTCTTTGATTGTTTAGATGTGTATTGTTTAATTTTCAAATACTTGAGGAATTTTCTAGGTATATTGTTGTTATTGATTTCTGCTTTAATTCCTTCGTGTTAAGAATATACTTTGAAATTTAATCCATAAAAATATTTTGAGATTTGTTTTATGGTCCATTTCATAGTTTATTTTGAGGAATGTTCCATGTGCACTTTGAATACTAGAGAGATGTGTGCATTTTGTTAACATTGGGTGGAATAATCTCTGAATTATTAAATAAATCAATTTATTGGTAGGGTTGTTCAAATCTTCCATATACTTACTAATTTTCTAATCTATCAATTACTGAGAGAGGGGTACTAAATTCTTCAGTTATAAGTAAATATACAATTTACAATTTCCTTTAGTTCTATCAATTTTTGCTTTATGTACTTTGGAGCTTTATTATATAGAAACAAGTTTTAGATTTTTATGTCTTCTTGGATAATTAAATGCTTAATATCATTATAAAATGCCCCTTTTATCTTTTTATTATTTTGAAATCTACTCTTTCTGATTTAGTATACCACCCCCTGTTTTCTTTCTTTTTTTTTTTTTTTGGTACTGGGGATTCAACTCAGTAGTACTCAACCACTGAGCCACAACCCCAGCCCTATTTTGTGTTTTATGTAGAGACAGGGTCTCACTGAGTTGCTTAGCGCCTCACCCTTGCTGAGGCTGGCTTTGAACTTGCGATTCTCCTGTCTCAGCCTCCCAAAGTGCTGGGATTACAGGTGTGTGCCACCGCGCTCAGCTTTTTACCTGTTTTCTTATGCATAGTATTTGCATGGTATCTTTTCTAAACCTTTTACTTTCAACCTGTTTGTATCTTTATTTTTAGAAAGCACATACAGTTGCAACTTGCATTTTTATCCATTCTTACAACCTCTGCCTTTTAATTGGGAAGGTTAGTTCATTTATAGTCAATGCAATTATTTATATAATTTGATTTTATATATACCAAAGTTAGGATTGATTTTTACTTATAGTCTTCTTCACTCTTTTTGATATTCTTCATTCATACCACCATTTCCTATATGATCCGTTTTCCCTCTGAAATCATCCCCTTTCAGCCTGTGGAACTTTAATATTTCCTGCTCTCCCAGAGATTGACTTTTAAAGCTTTTGTATTCCTGAAAATGTATTTCATTTTCATTTTTAAATATTTTAATTAAATATCAAATTTTAGGTTAATGAGTTTTTTGCTCTCCTTTCGGTCACATTAAAGCTGACATAACTTTGTCTTCCTCTGCTATTTCTGATAAGAACTCAACTATCATTCTTACAACTGTTCATCTCTGTAAACTTTTCTGATTTAAGTATTTTTTTAATTTAAAGAAAAATAAAGATTTTTTTCCTTATCCTTTGTTTTAGCAAAACGAATTTGACTACAATCCTAGTTGGGATTCTCTACACTTCTTGGACCTGAAAGGTTAAGGGTTTTCGTTTTGTTTTGTATTTTCATTTGGTTTTGTTTCACTCCTTAATTTGGGGAAATGTTTAATCTCTAACTCCTTAAATATTTCACCATTTATTTTCTCTCTCATCTTCTAGAACTCCAGTTATGTATGTGTTAGACCACTTGATTCTACCTGATAGAACTGGAACACTGGTTTTCGTTTATTTTTGGTTTACTTTTCCTCCCTCTACTTGTTTTATCATATCTACTGAGGTGTCTTTGAATTTGTTGATTCTCTCCTTTGCTGGTCTCAATCTCCTAATAAGTTCATCAGTAGAATTTTTCATGTTTGACATCCTAGTTTTCATTTCTGACATTCCCGTTTAGATCTTTTCATAGTTCACATAACTCTATTGAATTTCCCCATCTGCTCATACATGTTGCCTGCCTTTTCCACAAGATCCTTTCACATATTTATCATAGTTATTATACAGTCTGGTAATTCCGACATTTGGGGCAACTTCGGTGTGGTTCCATTGCCTATTTAGTCTGTTGGCAAACAATCATGTCATTGTTCATTAGTGGCGGGTTTGTGTGTGTGTGTTTGATAAGTTTATACTCAATGCCATAGATTGTACAGTAAAAAATAGTAGATGCAAGGCAAATACAGCCCAAAAGGGAGAATCTTCTTCTGTCAGGCTGTTAATGTGGGAAGATGAGTTAGTTTATAGTTGAGCCGGGTTTGGACTTTGCTGTTGTGTTAGTTACATTCAGTGCTCTCTAGTCTTCAGATTCTCTTAGTATTGTCTGTCTCTGCCCCATACTCAGTGTGACAGTTTCTCTCAGTTCTCCTGCACCACCTTGGACCTCAGCAGACTCCTCACCATGGTAGAGGTCCTTCTCGGCAACCCTGCCCTTCTCCTAGTGGTCTGCTGCTCCTGGTGCCCCAGGCAAGGCCTAGCATTTAGGATTTATTTAGTCAGCCTAGCTTTAGAGAGGACCACTTTCCACTCTCCTGCCTTTCCCCCAGGGGCAGACGACTACTATCTCTTACTCAGTGCAGAACCCTGAGCTTGGGCAGCTCTCTAGCCCTTGTCTAGCAGGAGACAAGAGCTATTCTTATACTCAAGTGCAAGGTTCCAAATAAGGGCTGTTTCTCTGCTCCTTCTCCAGCAACACATGACCCAGGAGAGTTTCTCTTGGTTCTTCAGCTCTAGCCTCATGTTTAGGCAAGCTTTGTGTACCTCTGCCTCACGTGTGGATATCTCAGCACAAGTGTTCCTCTCCCAGTGGCAGACAACCTCTACCTCTACTCTTAAAAAGCTAGGAATGCAGGAAGGCTTTTATTGGCTCTCCCACCTTAACTACACCTTTGCCAGGTCCTGCACCACAGAGAGCTCCCTACTCCCCTGACTGCCGGCAGTCTTTTCTGGGACTCTAGGTGGAAGCCCATGGACAAGAGTGAGCAAGGAGGCAGCCCTGGTGTCTGTAGCTTCCACGAATTCTTAATTGTTATGGGGACCCACACTTGGCTCTCATAAATTCATTACTTTTCTTCTGACTTCCTTCTCTGATGGCTAGCCCCTGCTCCTGCTGCTCTATCCAAGATAAAATAATCATGTGGACCATCTCTCCTTGGAGAGGCTGTGCTACTCTTTTGATTTTATTTCTTTAGGTTGCCTTGGGTTCTCAGCACAGCTCTATGACAGACTTAAACACGTTTTAAGATTTTGTAAACTGAGTGGATTTTTTAAATTATTGTTAGTGTGGGAGCAAGATTCTCCCTGAAACTTTTTATATCTCAGGTGCAAGCTCTCATGAAATGTGAACATCAATAACTAACAATCTCTCTTTTGGTATGTATTTATAGATTTTTAAACATGATTTCTCTTGTCATGCATTTATTCTTTTCCAAAGGAATCTTGCACGTCTCCATTCATCCCATAACTGTTTGCACGTGGAGCTGTTCATAGCTGTTCATAGGAGATAAGCAGAGTGCACACAGTCGATGAAGGAATGAGTAACATCAGAATAATTATAACTACAAAGCAACAACAAACATTTGTTGCAGTTAAAGCAGGTAGCATTTTATATGCGTGATCTCATTTCTCATGACCCAGTGAACTAGATAATGTTTTCCAGATTAGGAAACTTGGGCTCAGAGAAATTAAAAGACCTGCCCAAGGTCACACATCTACTAACTGGAGAAAGAAGGACTTGAACCCAAGCAGTCTGGATGCTGGAGTTCATGCTCTTAGCCTCCACCTTGTGAAGGCATGAGCAGCAAGGTACTAAATGTTCACTTAAACTAAATTTTATTAATGGCCTGACATCTAATTGGACAAGTTTATATAGCTCTTCACACATCCAGGCCTGAGCAACACACACACAACACTATTTTTTTTCCTATATGCATCTTCAACAAGGAATTGCCATTCCCAGACTTAATTCACCAGAATGACCTGCATCATTTTGTGCCTGGGAGGAGCCTCTTCTCAGGCCACCATTTGATACAGCAGGCTCAGGGCCCAACTGAACAAAGGATGCAGAGTACGGCAGCCAGCAATGCCCTTAGCAGGACTAGATTGCAGATGGCTCCGTGGACAAAAGCAGAGAGAAGATGTAACTGTCCAGAAACAGCCTGTGGGTTGGGTAGCCTGACTCCAGCTGGGTGGGGAACCACAGAGCACTATGGGTCCTCAGCAAATGGGTCTGGAGGAAAAACCACAATTGATGTCAAGGGAGGGAAAGGAAGAATTTACCTAACTACACCTACATTCAACGTCATTGCCCAGACACCCTGGCTAGAATAGAGCTCACTCTTCTTAAAGCAATTTCTTGACTGTTCAAAGCAAAACTTCTTTGAGTCATTTTAAGAGGGAGAGACACTGCCATTAAGGGAGAAGAGATCAAACGCACCTTAATCTCCTCTATCAGCGGGCAGCTACTTACCAAATCTGAGAATGTGCCCCGCGCTGCTTCCTGAGTCTGATGGTCCCTCGACATGGTACCTGGGATCCTGGGAAACTGAAATATGGTTTTACTTATGCAGGTCTCTATCTCTGGGAGATGTGTGGAATGATAACACAATGGCCCAATCAGCTCCCACCCCAGTGGCTGCAAAAGGGTATTTCAGAATTCATAACTGGGATAGCTGCGGTTGCTTTATTTAAAGAGGGATCAAAACATTGAAATCCATCCAAGAACAGTACTATGTAACCTGAGCACAGGCAACATTCATTAATAGGAAACGTACAAGGCGCTAGCTCTCATGTTCTTAAGATTCCCTCAACATTCCTCAGGAAGAAGTGGGCCCCACGGGTCCAAATAGTTGGGAAGTCTCCTTTTGTAGCACAGGCTAATGCCGAAGGTTTACCCATCCCAGGCTCTCTCTTATACCACCAGGCTGTACAAATTAAGGTTTCATTAACAGAAGTATATTTCCAAGAACAAGGGAGGTGAGACTTTTCTTGCTTCGCTGTGGGTAACTTGTACAAGGGTGTATTGCATTTTAAGGTAGACTTTGCCCAACTAGAATGAGCCCTCTGGTGCGGTGTTCAGGATGAAGGGGGTCTGAGACCAGGACACATGACATGGTTGTAGGGTCTGGATAAATTTAGCCTGCTTGTGTTTTTATTTTTGCTGCTGTTGATTAGACTCTTATTCTTACTTACCATTTCCACTCTGCACTCTAATCTTGCATGTGCTGGTCCCTCCCCTGGACTAAACTGTGAGCCCTCTGGGGTCATGGAGGATGGAGCTTCACACTCAGCACCCGGCATGCCAAGGGATATTTACTGAATGAATAAACAAATTGATCAACAAAAGATCTTCCCTGGGAGGGTGGGTCCCTAGATGCCAGTATCTATCCACCCCATCCTTCCATGGGGTGAAGGGACGATCCTGGCCTTCTCACAGAAGGAGGCAAGAAAGTAGTAACTTGCTTCCCAGAGGGTAATGCAGCTTCAGGAAGAGGCTGTTCCAGGGTCTGTCAGGAAGCCAGGCTCCCCTTTTAGATAGCACAATGATGAATGCCAAATCTGATGAAGCCAAAGATAAGGCAAAGTGGCTCATAAGGATGTGGGGCCTCAGGCAAATGGCTTGCCCCCACCCCATGCCTCTGTTTCCTTTTATTGTAAAAATGGTTAAAACAGCTAGTTCATAAGTGGTGCTGGAAGCGTGGGATTAGGCCCCGAATTTCTTAACAAGACACCTATAGCACAAGAAATAAAAGCAAGAATCAATAAATTGGATGGACTTAAACTAAAAAGCTTCTTCTCAGCAAAAGAAACCATCAATGAGGTGAACAGAGAGCCTATATTCTGGGA
>CM053405.1:111572448-111708846 GCA_028644305.1 Xerus rutilus
ATATATATATATACTGTTCATTGAAAGTGCATATGAAGGTGTTTAATATGAAGAATTTAATCTGCTTATAATTTTGTGCAAAGTTAGAAAAATTATGATTGTAACAATTTTTTCTATTTGCCTCAACAAATTTTTTCAGCGTACAGTGTGTACAGCTTCTGAAAATTTGTTTTTTTTTCTGTTATGTTTGATGACATGTATTAAAATGCAATTTTTGAGAAAAAAATTTAAAAATTAAAAATTAAAAAAAAATAAGTGGTGCTGGAAGAATCAAATAAGGTGTCGTCGTAAAGCATGCTTAAAAAATTACCCAGGACCCTAAATAAGGGAAATGACAGACGTGGTCATGGAGACAACTGCATTCTCAGGGGAGGGGACAAGTGGCCTAAGACATGGGTGAGACATGGGCAGGGGGCTCTGGGGAAGAGGTCTGGAACGAGCTAGGCCCAGGGGTTCCCATGCCCTCCATTGGAGGGCAGCCCACCAGGACCTCTGGGCTGACTCCATGAACTGGCCCCTGAATGAGCCTGGCAGTGAAGTAGGCAAGACCAGTGCCATGGCTGACACGTTCAGGATGGGAGGACAGAGCCAGGGTTGCTGTACTGTCACCTACACAGCACTGATGACACACCCAGCCCCTCCCAACTGGGTTCCCCTCTTGCTTTGGCTGCTAGGAAATTCCAAATCTTATTTGCAGCTTACCCCCAACAAGGGCACTGCCCCTGGCTTTATTTTTATTTCACACCTCTCCCATGAGACCACACGCTCCAGAGGGGCGGGAACCGTGCTGTTCTGTTCACAGGTTTAGCCACAGAGCCAGGAACACGGTAAAGACTTGCTGAATGATCAGCCACATCTATTTCCTTACCTTTCTTTTCCCTTGGCCCCAGTTTCTCCATCTTTAATATCTATTCTTCTGTGATGTCTGTATTTCTGAAAACACTTCAGATCCTCTTTTGTACAGGCGGGGTACAGATTAATACATAAGAAAGAAAGGACACAGCAAAAGCGTCATTCCCCAAGCAGCTTCTGGAACAGCGCGGTTCTGCTGGCCTTTCCCGCCCCCTCCTAGAGGTAGGCCAGGTGGGGGCAGTGCTGACGTTCAGGTTTGTCCTTAGGAGGCCTTCCCCTGGCAGGCTGCTGGCAGAGATTGTGTTACCTCCAGGTCTGCTGAAAGGTTGCCTAGCAACACCCACCAGCCTTCTGGCCTCTCGATCCCTCATTTGTGTCTTACATGTACACAGTTCACTGTTAGCATGACCCTGAGTAGTCGCCTCTTCCGCCACTTGCCATCTAAAACAGGACTGATCTGCCCGCACCAGCAGAGTCTGAGGCCCAGCACCTTCTCCAGGCAGGAGAGCAGACTGCTCTGTGAGTCCCAGAGCCCCAGCGTCTGTTTTGCATGTTCCAGGAGGAAGCAAGGGGAAAGAGGTAGCTGGAGCCTAAAACCCATGTAAGTCCAAGTTGATGAAGACCTGTCACCCCAGGAGCCGCCTCCTTGGAGAGTTCTTTATGCTCAGGCAAATACTTTATTTTTCACACAGACAGGTCAAAAACATATAAGCATGTAAATAAACAAAGCGTACTTAAGATCATGTCTAAACTGCAAAAATAAATATCGTTTCTCTAAACAAAACAGTATACAGTACCCACTGGGGGAAGCAAGAAAACAAGGAGTAATTCGGGGCGAAGTAGCTTTATGAGACCCAAATAGCACCTGTGAATTTCTAGAAAAAACCAAGAGCCCCGAACTCCTAGTCCAGGGGTGTAGACATGGGCTCTCACGCTCTCCTTCTGACTTGAAGAAACCTTGCCAGGCAACCTCCTCACCGCCAGGGACTGCAGATGTCTCCGGGCTGCTTCACTGCCTCTTCAGCTTAACTACCAGGCTAGGAAAAGTCTCCTCTTTCCCAATTCACTCCAAGAGTAGCCACACTTGCGCTGGGTCAAAACCCAGTCAACTCCATCTGGCCTCTGTCTCAAAGCCAAAAGCTAAAACTGCAAACATTACATACATAAAAAGCAAAAGAGTAATTTTAGCTCTCTATGATGAAATCTATTTTTGATAGTGAAACTCTAAAGGTAAGACTCATTACATACATAAAAAGCAAAAGAGTAATTTTAGCTCTCTATGATGAAATCTATTTTCAATAGTCAAATGAAGAACAGACAAGGAGAAAGGGTCAGATCAAGAGACTTGGGAGCTACGCTGTCCAATATGGCAGACCCTAGTCACTCAGTTATATTCGCATTAAAATTAAATCAATGTAAACATTCAGCCCTCCAGGTCACCGGCCACATGGTAGCCATTTCAAAAACTCCACAAGATACACTTTGCTAGTGGTTCCTGTGTTGGGCAGCCTGAATACTTTTTCAAATTTATTTTTTACACAAATGAAGCACAACTTTTCATTTCTCTGCTTATACATCATGTAGAGTCACACCATTCATGCAATCATACCCATACCTAGGGTAATAATGTCCATCTCACTCCACCATCTTTCCCACTCCACACACCCCCTCGCCTCCCCTTCCTTCCTTTGCCCAATCCAAAGTTCTTCCATTCTTCCCTTGCCCCCTCCTCATTATGGATCAGCATCCACTTATCAGAGAAAACATTCGGCCTTTGGTTTCTTGTGATTGGCTTACTTCACTTAGCATGATATTCTCCAGCTCTATCCCTTTACCTGTAAATGCCATAACTTCATTCTTCTTTAAGGCTGAGTAATATTCCATTGTATACATATATATACCACAGTTTCTTTATCTATTCATCTATTGAAGGGCATCTAGATTGGTTCCACAGTTTAGCTATTGTGAATTGAGTGGGCAGCCTGAATATTAAAGAACATGTCCATCATTGCAAAAGGTCCTATTGGAGTGCAATGCCCTGCACCTATGAGCAGGCTGTGGTCACAACAGTCCATTCCCAACATGGTGGAGTCTGTTGATAGGTACTATTGGATGCCCATATGTCCCTGGCTATCATTTCTAAGCTGAGCCGAGACTTCAGACTTGAAAAAATCCTATAGTCAAGGCTCAAACTGCCCTGGGAGTTTTCCCAGAACCCCCAAGTGCAGTGTCTCACCCAGACTAATCCTGTCATCACCCCCCAAAATTTACCTTGTGACCTATCTCTTGAGGCCACACTCTTGTACAGCTCTAAGGGTATAGTAAATGGAATGGTGCCCCCTACCCCAAAGATATATTCACCAGAACCTATGAGCATGAACTTATTTAGAAAAAGAATCTTTGCAAAAGTAATGAATTAAAGATCTGAAGATGAGATCATATTGACGTATCCAGGCTATCCCTAAATCTGATGACAGGTCTCTTTATTAGAAGGGGAGAGGACATGGGCAGAAGAGGAGGCCACATGAAGATGGAGGCAGCACTGGCGTTATGCAGCTAGGAGCCCAGATCACTGAGGATGGCCAGCAGACACCCAAAGCTACAGCAGAGGTCTGGGACAGATGCTCCCCGGAGCTTTCAGAAAGAACCAACCCTGCCAACACCTAGTTTTGACCTTCTGGCCTCCAGAACTGTAAAAGAATAATTCCTGTTGTTTTAAGCCACCCGCTACGATTTGTATTGGCATCCCTAAGAAATAGACACAAAGGGTCCATGGCCAGTTATTAGCGACTGGGTTTCCTCTCCAAGGGGAATGTGTCCAACGTCTCTACATAGCCTATGACTTCCATCCAGACCCTGGGTTTCCACTGAACATGGCCACAGAGGCAGGTAAGCAGAACAAGTTTTGAGCCCAGAGCCACCATGTCTGATTTGCAAATGCCAAGAGGACGCACCTGTGGGTAATGACAGCGTGAATGGTTTGGGCACAATGAGGTCTTCTCAGTACTCCTCAAATTCTATGGAGATGGCTGTGACATCCCTCCCAGTCAGTCTCCCAGGTCCTTGTCTCCTTGCAGCCCCTCCTCCACACCCTCCTCAGCCAGGTTGTCCTCTGCCCCGTCTCTCCTCTCTTCTGCTCATCACATACTAAAACCTACCTTCTCCAGGAAGCCTCCTCAGACCACTCCACCTCAGGGCAACAGCTGCATGCCATGGCAGAGGCACCCAGGGCTCTAGGCTTGGTTCAGCACCCCTCACTGTGAGGCCCTCCCGCAACACACACAGAGTTTCTTCATCCCTCTGGGCCTCAGCGTCCCCATCTGCAGCATGAGGAGCAAGACGACAGTGACTTCCAGCCCCTGTATAACATGCTCACCCACTGGCACTATTGTTCACCCTCTTTGCCTGGCATGCAGTAGATATAATAACAATAATATAAATGGTGATAATAAAAACTAGCAGTTATTGAGCTGATCATGACACTTCCCATGCATAATAACACTTAATCACTATTTGGGGGATATAGGGATGAACTGACAGAGGGGAGAGGAAAGGCTACCCCTAGCCAAGCACCAGATGCATGAGGGCAGATCTGTTTCCTGGCTGGACCCAACTCTGAGCTTACCGTCCCACTAGGGCTCAGTACATCTGCGGAGAGGACACCAAAGAACTGACAGAAAGAGACCAGATTCAGAAAGCCTCTTCTATTTGAATGGGGCCTCCCCTTTCCAGTGGCCTATCCCCCACCTACCTCCTACCTCCTTCCAGATCTTCTGAAAGAATCAGAGCTCTAAATCAAGGGACATCCGTCACACCAGATCCAGAACAGATGCTAACCATGCCAAGTACACCTCTGATTTTTTTTTTTCTACTGACCTCTTCCCTGAGCACTCTGGAGCCACAGTATGTGGGAAATCAGCACCAAGCTATAAGCCACCAGGATTAACCCCAGTGTCAATACCTGCTAGATACACAGTCTTCTGTGAGCCTTCTGCAATAACCCACTCCCTGACACCTTGGTCTCCTCCTCTGGGTCCCTCACTTGTTTATTTTGAGCAACCTGAGCCCAGCAGATATCTTAGAGCTGATGCACCCCTGGCTGAAGAGGCCCAGAGGGCTGTACCTGGGCTTGTTCCCCATGCCCTGCGAAGAGGCCACTCGCTCAAACCATTTCATTCTCAGGGACTGGGGCATAAGTCCCCTGGGCTCAGCCAGCTGGTTCCAAGGGCACAAGATAAATAAACCCTGGAGGTCCTAGCCACGTGTATCATGGGGAAATCTCAGGAACTTGTGAACGGAAGCTTTTGCTCCCCTCCAATCCCCCAAGATCCCAGGCAGGTCCCCAGAAGAAAAAGGCCTTACCTTTGAGGCTCAAATGAGGATGCTAATGCAGGGAGATTGAATTTTCTCTAGACTTGTTTAACCTGGTCATTTCTAATCACTTGGCTCTGACAGCCATAGATGAATGACAATTTATCAGCCACTTCTGGAGCATAGGATTATGAAATCAGCATGAGTCACTCTCCTCCCTTTTGTGTAAGCATGAATCATGAACCAAAAAAACCCATGGAAATCTGTGATTCAATCATTTTTTCAGGCCCCGTAGGAGCCGAAGATCTGGGGAAAGGTGAATGAACCCAAAGCCTCCCCCAACAAGGGGTGCCTTAGAAAAGACCAGGGACTGCCACGGGGCAGAGGGAAGAGCTCAGGTGGACACCAGAAACGGGCATGGGCTCAGAAACACACAGGCCTTAGCCAGTTCTCCCACACATTCTCCCAGTCCTGCTGTGTACCAGGCAACTCCATGCAAACCAAGGAGTCAGCAGAGAGCAGGCCCGGCCTAGTCTCTGCCCTCATGTTGCTTACGATCTTCAGGTTTTTAAAATGATTGGAACCCTGTTTCTCTTCCTTGCCTTGTTGGGGAAATTGGGGCAAGTCATTTAACATCTCTGTGCCTCAGTTTCTTCCATTCTAAAGCCTACTCGCAGGGTTATTTTATTTTTTATTTTTTTTTTTTTAAATTTTTTTTTTTAGTTGTAGATGGACATGATATCTGTATTTTTATTTATTTTTATATGGTGCTGAGGATCGAACCCAGTGCCTCACGCACGCGAGGCAGGCGCTCTATCACTGAGCCACAATCCCAGCCCCTCGCAGGGTTATTTTAAGGATTAAATGAATAAGCTAATATGCATAAGGTCCCTCACCGTGCCCAGAAATTGCACCTGTGTAAAAAGCATTTGCCATTTCACTGGAGAAAGGAGAAAGATGGGTGACCTTCTGCAGATCCCAGGGAGCTCTCTGCCAGCCCTCACCAACCCTCCCAGCTGCACTCAAACAACCTGGAATCCAGGCACCGCAGCAGCTCTGGCAAGAGAAGGCAGCTCAGTCCTCAGTCTCCCGGGCCACCTAGAGTCTCAGCTTCAGGCTCTCCTTCCTGCAGCCCATGGCGGCATTGCTCCTGTGTGTTCTTCCCCCTCTGGTCTTTTGGCCAGCAGGTCCTGATCACACTTTCAGCCTCTGACCTGCATTTTTCTCCACAGAGCTGAAGATTGCAATGAGCAGCTTCTTCCTTTGGCCCTGGGTCGCCCGAGCCATGCCTGACCTCTCCCCCAGACAATAAAGTTGAAAGACTCAGGTCCCCCTTTTAATGTCCCATGCTGGACTCCTCTGTTCCCTAAAAAACTCTCCTATTCTCTCCAAGCCCAAGCCTAGAAATATCCTTTAGGGCTGCCTCCTGCAGGGCCCAAGCTATGTGCTACCCCAGGGGGCAGGGAAAGGTCGCAGATACTAGAAGGTGTAGGCACCCTCCTTGGAGTGAGCAACCCAACAGCCTGTGCCCAGTGCACACATCAGATCTGTGCTGTTGGCCAACATTTGCCGAAAGCCTCTGCATGCCCAAACATCTCCTTTAATCCTCACCACAATCCTCTCAGGCAGGAACTGTCACCCCCAACCTAGGGCAGGTGGAGGTCAAACATGCAGTGAGTGATGAAGCTGACTAAGGACACTGCCAAGGCCTGGAAGGAGATGTAGGACTACTGGTGGAGGAGCTGGGATGTAGAGAGCAAGTAGAAAGGCCCTGATGCTCCACTCAGGTCAGGGACATCCCTAGGACTTGGCTTTCCCTCCTTCCAAGCTCCCCCAGCCCCACCTCCCAGGCTGACCAACAGCAGTTCCTCCTACCACAGGAAGGAAGGAGTCTGTCAACCCCGCACCTCCCATCTGAGCCCAGTATGCCTATGGGTGACAGCAGAGCTGCCCTAACTTCAAGGGGTGGGGGCATCTTTTTCTGGGGCCCCCCAAACCCAGACAGAAAACCTCCACCTCCAGACAATAAAACAGTCAAAGTGACAGCATTTGGGCAATGGTCACTATAGATAGCCTCACTGTTTTACTTTTATCTAGCTCCTAAATGTCAACTGTTCTTTAATTTAAAAAGGGGACAAAATAGCAAATGTAAAGGTGGAAGACAGAGAAGCAGAGTGTTTAGGTCCGTTTTTTCACCACTGTGACCAAAAACCGACAAGAACAATTTTAGAGGAAAAGTTTACTTGGGGGCTCATGGTATCGGAGGTCTCAGTCATTGGACATTGACTCCATTCCTCAGGGTCCGAGGTGAGGCAGAACATCATGGTGGAAGAGTGTGGTGGAAAAAAGCAGCTCAGGACATGGCCACCAGGAAGCAGAGAAAGAGTCCCCTTACCACTGACAAAATATATACCCCAAGGCTTGTCCCCCACAACCCACCTCCTCCAGCCACACCCTCTCTGCCTACAGTTACTACCTAGTTCATCTCTATCAGGGGATTAGCACTCTGATAGGGTTAAGGCTTTCATAACTCAATCATTTCACCTCTAAACTTTCTTTCTTGGTGTTTTGTTTTTTTGTTTGCTTGTTTATTTTTTTGTTGTACCAGGATTTTAAGCTAGGGGCACTTAACCACTGAGCCACATCCCCAGCCTTTTTTATTTTGAGGCAGGATCTCACTAAATTGCTAAGGGCCTCACTAAGTTGCTGAGGCTGTCCTCAAACTTGCGATCCTCCTGTATGAGCTTCCCTAACTGCTGAGATTACAGGTGTGCGCCACGGTGCCCAGCAAACTTTCTTGCACTGTCTCATACATAAGCTTTTGGAGGACAACTAATATCGAAACCACAACACAGAAGTAGAAAAGGAGGAGGAGGAAAAGACTAAAGAAGAGGCAAAGATGAAAAACAAGAAGGTAGAGAAGGTGAGGGGCTGAGAAAAACTTCAGAGCTGGGTGTGAGGATGCTTGCATCCCAGAGGACCATTTCCAGGTCCCTCCACAAAGTGGCACAGATGCAAACGATTGGCAGAGCGCCTTATTTGGGCTTGGCCTCGCCATCATCTAGGGCTGAGGTCAGGGACCCAACCAGGCTCCTCTAAGCAGATCACCTAGGACAAGAAGAAAGGGGATGCCAAGCTATCTGCCCTCCCTTCAGAGCTGCAGATACACCTGGCACTTTGAGCTGAAGCCCTGGGGTCTCCGTGACAATTCCTGCTCTTTGAAAGTGTCTGCAGATCACAGTGCACAGCTTCCACTGACCATCCTCCCAGACGTCAACTGAGACGTAGCCCTCCTCAGGTTCATCTGATGTTGTCCTTGACCTTCTGTTCAGAGCAGCCACCTTCGCAACAGAAAGCCCTTCCCAGCTGGCAAGCCTGCACAGGAGACGGAAAACTTCCTGCTCCCCCTCCCCTATGGCTTCCCATGAGAAACAGCCCCAGGCACAGACAAGTAGCTTCAAAGAGGGGCAAGATGGTCCCCAATTTTCCATCATGCCCATCTGAGTGATGTGTGTAAGGCTCTTCCTTTAATGCCAGAACTGAGAGAGGCCCAGGAAGTGACAAATGTGTCATGGTAGGGGCCAATTACACATGCTAATAACAAATCCGTGCTGGAGCTCAGAGTCACCCAGACTGTAGAGGGGATTTATGGCCCAAACCTGATTTCCCAGAATCCAGTGAACTCAGGAACGGAGAGAAGCAGAACCCGAAAGAGCTTTCCCCCAGGTCGCACTGGGAGCCAGTGTATTTTTGGAGAGCTTTGGCCTTGCCTGCTTGCTGTACTTTATTGCTGGCAGAGAGATGGGAAATTTATTACTTTACAAATCATACCATTCGCAGCATAAATGAACTGTCTGGCTGCGGCACGCTCGAGCCCAGATGATTTGCAAAATGTCTAATGGTAAGCGGGGTTATGCTATCTGCTCACGGCCTCCGAGACAAAAGCAAACCAAACGGCTGAGCATCTGCACAGTGTAACTCGAGGCCAGCAAATTGGCTGCGACTCATAAATGTTGGCTCAGCAGCATTACATAACTCGGTGTGCTCGGCCGGGGACTCAGAGGAGCAGGGGGCAGCCCCTGGGCCCAGGGAGCCAGCCCTGACGAGGCTGTGGATGAGAAGCAGGGCACCAGCAGGGTTCGGGGCCTGAGGTCAGGGCTGGGCCAAGCTCCAGAGCCTGGCTAGTGCTGGAGCCTGCTAGCCATCAGGAGGCCGGGCGGACCCCTGGGGCTGCCCAGGACAGGGGTGCTCTACAGTCTTTCTGTGCCAAATTCCCCAAACCTGAGGAAGGAGGGAGGTGTTGAAATTATTGCAGCTCTGACATGGGGTGACCTACCCTCTGCTGACTGGCAACAGAGAAGACTGATCACATAATCATTACCCCTGACAGGCTCAGCCCAGTGCCCAGGACTCAGGGCATCACCAGGAGGGACGATGGCACACACACTTACAGAGGAGGCCCAGCGAGTCAGGCACCCTCTCCCAGCTTCGGGGTCACACAAGTGGTAGTGCAGGATTCAAACCCAGGCTGTGAAGGTCTTGCTGGCCTGCATCTGTGCTGAATATGGCACATAAACTCATCTTTTTCACAAAGCTCTGAAAGCAACCTGTGGGGTATGAGTGTTGTCATCCCCATTTTACAGATGAGTAAACTGAATCTCAGTAGAGTTGTGCCCCTGGACCAAGTTCACAGAGTCAGTGAGGGGCAGAGCCAGGATTCAAGCTCAGGATCACCTGGTTCTGAAGCTTCTGGGTTTTCCTGCAGCACCTCTCTGCCTCCCACAATCTCAATATCATTTTATGGCTGCTCACTGCTTCCTACTGTGCTGAGATGGCATCATCAGGACATCATTGAAAATATTCAATCTCATTGAAAATACTCAATGAGCATTTTCTATATGTTCAACAATAGGTTCAACAATGCATTGGAAAAAGCCTCCACAAAAGAGGAGTTCAGGCTTGATCCCTGGATGCTCACAGTTCAATGGTGCCCAGGAGCCATGAGAAGGACCTTTTCTGGGAGAATCAGCAAGGAAGGCACCTGGACCAGGTGGTTCTTCAAGTGCACTACAGACCCAACACAAGTTCTGCCATGGCCCAGACAGGCAGCAGAAACTTTGCTTCAGACAAACCTGGTCACCTTCCTCAAGGACTTGGGTGACCTTCCCAGGGCAGGAGAAGCAGCCATTTATAAATGAGCCAAAGGGCCCTGCTTGAATGTACAGACAACCTTAAACTCAGGCTTCGAATGTAGCACTGGGAAAAGATAAACTTGTACTGATTCTCAATGTGGTGAAGTCATTAGCCAAAAAGTAAAAGCAAAAAAAGCTTTCTGAATATTAATTTTAAAACAAGGAATGGTTTTAAGACACTCTGGTCTTCAAAAATAACTGTCCTGCTACCTTAGTGAATACTGACCATGCCACTTGGAGAATTAAAAGCCCATTCACTAAATACTCATCCAAAAAATAACCTAACTCATGTTCATGAGCCTTAGGAGACAGGGTGTGGCCCCAGTGACATCCTTCTCTCTTTCTCTCATTCACTCAGCCCATGCATGCATGCACATAGCTACTCACTCACAAAGCTCATCTCTGCAATGTCAGTAAAGGTCCAGCAGAAGGGGTCCTTGGGATTTTCAATTCCTTCTGTGTCAAATGCCAAGTAGAGATTAGACCCCATGATCTCTGGAGAAGCTTAAATTCAGTTAATGGACTTTTTATAGCATGTAAATGTCACCCCGTAAGGATGCCTATTAGACACACAAATAGTATACATATGTCCATGTGAAGCACAAACAGCAGGAGGATGACAGCACCCACTGTCAGCACCAGAGCCACCACCAGGATGAATGTTTTCCGACATTTCAACCAGGGACATTGGTGTGTGCTGTCAGAATCTTTTCAGCATGTAACCAATACCATGTATGACAGTTGCTGGGGACAGGGTGCAGCAGACATTCATTACCGGGTCTAATCTCTTGATAGAACTGTTCTGAGCCCTGGAAGCATGGCCTTGACCTAGACAGGAAGCCATGAGGGAAATACTCTGGAGATGAGCCTAAGCCAGCTTGAGCGAGAAACCCCCCAAAGAGCCATGAAACTGAAAAGGTCCTTCATCCCTGAGGCACACCTTCTAGAAGGCTCACACAGCTCCCCACCTCAGAGGGCTCCTGTAAAATTGCAGAGGGAGGAAGACAAAATGCTCTTGGGCCCATCTATGTGTTCTTACAAGCCAGGGGAACCAGAGAGGCAAACACGAGTGACTTTTCTCAGCACATGCACAAAGCACAGCCCCTGAGCCTGCATCTTGCACTCCCTTTTCTGGGAGCAGCCAAAATTGACCAGTCAGGACAGACTCTGAAGACCCTCTGTATTCCTTTGATGAAAAAAAGCAAGACCACTTGCTCTACCAGTCTCACTGGTGGATGCAAGAGACTGGTTTAACCAAAAAGTACAGGGGCAATGGGCTTTCACATGACTGGGGCCATGGAGAACCAGGAAAGGTCTGAAGCCCTCATCTGATGTCAAAGGATTTGCAAGCCCCCAAAGCCTCATGGGGGGAAAAGGGAGTCTGATCAAGAGTTTCTGTCATCAAAATGCCTCAACGCAAGAAGACCAAGGTAGCCATGTAATCTCCAAACCAAATATTTCTCTCCCAGTACCCTAAGCTCTGTGACCCACAGACAAGAAACCATATCTATGGCCAAGAGAAGGCCTGAGACCCATTCTGTGTTATTCCTCTCCCCCTCCTAGAGTCTCTAACTTCTTTACACTTGAAATGAAAACAAGAACTCAAATTTGTGAATCTCTAAGTTTTCTAACTTTCTTTTCTCCAGCCTGCATGTGGAGACCATGACTTCCCCACCAGCTCTCCCTGGGGTTAGATGTCTCTGGCAAGACTTCATTTACCAGAACATGCTGCCTCAACATGGGGACCCACCACTGCCTGTCTACCCTGCCTGGCTGGCGGACAACCACGTTTTATGTATTTTCCCTCTTGCCTGTCAATGAGGCAATTACCTGTGGGCCAGTCAGATCCCTCGCCCTGGAGCATTGAGTTCCAAGAGAACTTCAGTGGAGCATCAGATAAAGCTGAAAATAATGACATTTCCCAAAGCTGGAAGCCTCTGATTCTGTATAGGTTGAAGAGACAGAAGCCAAGGGACCAAAAAAAGTCATACAGAGGAAGGTGAGAGCCTACCACCATTTGATGGACAGAGGCCAGCACGGGAAGTAGCTGAGCCACCATCTCCTACCCATGGGTCCCAGAGCTATTTTGATTCAGAACTCGCTTCCCATGACCTGGGCTGAATCGGGAGTTTACAGTTGGACTACAAGTGCACTGGAAGCCAGGGAGCATCCATCAACTGGCTCTCCTCTCTACTGAGGTCCTTGAACCCCAAAGAGCCTGTGACAGGGAAGGAAACAGGTTCAGGAGAATCAAGCCATGCAGTGGGGAGGGCCCTCTGAACCATAACTGTCTGGATCCCGCGCCAGGGTGACTAGTGAGTAGGCTTGGCATATGGCTGTGCAACTCCAGTCCTACATAGGTCCCCAGATAAGTGGGATGCAGGGCCAGGATTAGGAACCACAAGTCTGGCTACATACCTTGCCTCACAAAATCAGGGTCCCCAGTGTGCAGATGGCAGAAATTAAGTTGGAAAAGCAATGCTGTTTTCTAGAAGTTCCATATCAGTCTATAAATAAGCTGTTCTCTATTTTCTTAAGCCTCCAAATGCCAGCCAGACTCCCCCAGGAGAGCCTAGCTTCATTTGAACTCACTGAGTCCCTCTTTGCTCTGGATATCCACTGTCCCCTATGGTTTTTAGCCTATATCATACCTGGAACCCTTGTCCCTGAGGAGCTCCTGGCCTGCTGAAGGCAGGCCTGTGTCCTCTAAGTGAAGAGCTCTCCCTGGGCCTTTGCTGAGCTCTGCTCTGGCCTTTGGCCTGGACAGAGCTTGGAGAATTTAGCTTCTTGTTGATCTTGTGGATGTGTGGTGGCTCCTCTGCAGGGGCACGCTGGTGGAGGGGAGGCAAGCTCAGCTGCCCTCCCAAGCAGAGCTACTGAGGTGGGGTCCTGGAACTCAGCTCAGAACCCCGGAGTTGTCCAAGCCAAACCGTCACAGCCTTTCCTAATAAAAGGCATTTGGAAAGGTAGGTGCGGGGTTGTTGGGGATGACAAAGAAAGGAGAAGGCAGTGACTGTTCTAAAGTCCCTTCCGACCCTTTCCCCAAGCCCAGCTCCAGTGCCAGCTACTTCCTGGTGCACCACCGTTCCAAGCAATCTAATGCTGCTGAGAGCATGCAGGCGTGGAGCGGCCCCACCACGCAAAATGTGCATTTGATCAACGTTGAAAACACGGTGTAACATGAGTTCTCCCAATCTATTGGATTTCTGCAAAAGAGCCCTGAACTCCTCACTCAAGTTCAACCTCAGGTCTCGGGAAAAATGAGTTTGTTAATTCAAGCAATTCCCCAGTGGTCAGTAGTTTATACCACATGCTTTGAAACAATGTGGCCTAAGTCAGGGGAGAAGTTGAATTACTTCCTAGGGGAGAGCCAAGGACTATCTGTTAACCTTGACAGGCTCTGCAGCCTCCTGTGCTGGCTGCCCCAGCTCTCTGTGAGCCCCCTCCCAGGAGGCTGGGGGGAGGGCTCTGGTTCTACAGCTCACACACCCACTCAGAGGAGCCCCCCCTATTCAGGAAGCAACAGCTTCCCTACCACCCCCACCTGGAAGACTGGGGAGGTGGGTCTGCCATCACCCAGCTCTGAAGAAGCCCATGCCACCGGTGGGCACCAGGCCACACCAGGCTGTGCACTCCTGCCAGGGAAGGGCTGGTGGCCAGTGTGGACGAGAGACAAGGTCCCTACTTGCAGGTCAGGCTCAAGCAGGAAGTTATGGGGAGGATCCTTTTCAGAGAAGATTCATGATTGCAGACCTCCAGGCCACCAGGTAAATTCCAGTCCTTTATCTAGGGAACATTTATTGGGCATCTAGCACATGGGAGGTTCACCGTGCTAACCCACAGATCCTCCTGTGTGGCAAAGTACAGACCTAGGAGAATGGGCAGAGGACAGCAATAACCACCATTCCCCAGGCCCTTCGCATGGACTAACAATTTAATCCTCACCACTAGCCTGAGGAGGCCTCATCCCATTGCACAGATAAGGACACTGAGGTGCCTCCTCAAGGCTCTCAGCTGGTAAGCAGTGCTCTGGAGACTCGGACTCATGCATTCTAGTTCCAGAGCCTCGGCCTTTGTCACCACCTCCATCTTCATCCTCATCCATATCATAATCAAAGCTTCCTGCTTCTCTATCCCAAACACACTCAGCTTGCACCCATGAAATAATATTCCTAGGGCAAACCCCGGGTCTGTCTGAGCCCAAAGCCCAAGCTCTTGACTGACCTACCCTGCCTCAGTGGACATCAGACAAGTTATCCTACCTCTCAGCTTCTGCTCCCCTCACTTTACAATGGCAACAACAAATACTGCTGTGATTTGAATGTGTCCCTAAAGTTCACATGTTGGAAAACCTAATCTACAATGCAGAGAAATGGGACCTGTAAGAGGGGATGAGGTGCTGAGGGCTGTGTCATTATCGTGGGAGCAAGTTTGCTTTAAAAGTGAGCTGGACCTTCCACTCTCACCATGTGATAACTTCTGACACATTAGGACACAATAAGAAAGTCCTCACCAGATATAGCCCCTCACTTTTGAACTTCCTAGCCTCTAGAAGCATGAGCCAAATATATTTCTGTTCATTACAAATTACCCAGCCTGTGGTATTCTGTTACAGTAGCAGAAAACAGACTAAGGCAATCATCCACAGGGTTTTCGAGATAATCAAAATAAAATAATGGATATTAAAGTGTTTAGCACAGTGTCTGCAAATAGGAGCCTAGTAAAAATTAGTTACTTTTCATAACATCATGGCATAAATAGGTTACATATACAATTCCAATGCACACAATCCCTAATCAGGCTGCACTTGGGGGGAAATAATGAGCCATACATTATCATCATTGTATTATTATTTCTAACTTTGGGCTGATTGGGATGTAAAAGGCTCCCACTAACCTTGTACCTAAAGAAAGTACCTTTACTTCTTATCGTGATAAGCTGTCCAATATTCCACTTTTCTTTTCTCCTCCTTCCCCGCATCCCCACTGCAGCCCCCAGCTCAAGCACCAGGGCCCCAGGTGTGAGCAAAAGGCACTGCCACTACAAACAAGACAAGGAAAAAGAAACACTTGCCACTTTTCAGGGGTTTTAGCTTCAAAACCCCCAATGAACTTGATATTTTTTGGCAGTGGTTCCTTATGGCTCCTTCCAATAAGTCAGGCAAGATGGAAACATTCCCGCAACGCAAAGCCATCCCTCAGGGAAAAAGACACCAACAGACCACATTAGCAAGGACCACCAGGAAAGGTGATCCATTTCTAAGTTCCAACCCTCTGCGAAAGTGACCCGAAGTGGCCCAGACTCCTTCTGGATCTAATTCCTACCTCCACACACAGATGATGCACACTGGTCTCATTGGGTTTTCACAATGGCCCAGCAAGACAGGAATGTATCCCTCCTGACAGCTAACGAGCAGCCTGGGAACCACAGCAGTACAAGGCTGGCCCAGGGCAGCCCATCTGCAGCGCAGTCAATGCAGGGCCAGGGGAAGGTCGCCACGAGCCTACACTGCATGTCTCTGGAAAGCTAAACCACTCCTCCAGCAGGCTGCTGAACTGAGAGGTCACGGCTCTGCCCCACAGCACCCTGCTTGAGTTTTCCATGAAATCATCCAAAGCCCACAGGAGCTCAGGGACCATCAGTCTAGAGCAGTGGCCTCCTCCCTGGCTGTGGGAATCTTTAGCTCCCTTTAGCCTGGATTAAATCCTCTCTCCACACATGTAGGGAGACCATAACAGAGGACCAGTCCTTGTTCCCAGATAAGGCCCCACCCCTGCCATTCCTGCCTAGTGCTATGGAGGATGCCTATGCCAGGCCCAACTTGTCAGCTGTTGTCTCCCAACTAGCCAACATTAGCACCTGCCAAGGGACTGGACAGCTGTGGTGAGGTTGAGCTTTAAAGGCACCCACTCCAGCCCTGCCCCCTCTACACCCCAGACACCAAGACCGACAGCTGCACCCCTGTCCAATGCCTCTCTCCCAGCTCAGCTGCAGGAGCACATGCACCCTCCCCGTCCATGGCAGCAAGCCCAAAAGGCGAGCAAGGGCAAGATGCAGCTGGACACCAAGAGGAAGCTAATGGCCCAGATGGGTCCTCTGCTCTTTCCCATTGGCACTGGGTGGTGGGGTTACAAGAAGGAGCTGGCCCAATGGGTGCTGGCCCAACCTTCTCTGCCTCTGAGAGAAACCCAATGAACAAAGAGTAGAGAATGACAAATGGACCCAGTTTCCACCCCACCAAATCCTTCAGGATGACCACTGAAGCTGCAAGAAATCAATTTTCTGCAGCTTCTTCAGAAGCCAGGATTTATTTTCTGAGCAGAGCCATTGACTCAGCTGTTCCCCATCAGCTCCCTGCAAGCTCCCAGGCTGAGCATGGCCCACTGCCTCCCTTCCTTCTCCTCCTCCTTCCCCCTCTTTCCTTCCTTCCTCTTCTTCTTTCTCCTCCCTTGGTGCACAAACCCAAGGGTGTACCACAGAGAATGGCAGAGGGCCTTCACTCAGGAAGGTAAGGCAGGAGTCAACGGTTCTTCTCAGTAACACCATCTCACGTTCCCGCAGCACCAAATGATTTGCAAAGGACCCTCATGTGTACCCCCCTGGAGGCAGGGCTAAGGTCAGGGAAGGGCAGACGACAAGAGGGAGGGAGGGAACAGGGGAGATGTTGGAGCCCAGGTCTATAGGGCATTGGCGAGAATCTCTGGGTGGTGACATCAGGGTTGTCCCTTCGCAGTGCCAGCCCCTGTTTACAGAGTACTCACTGCCCCAGGTTTTGTGGCAGGGCCGTGACCACCCCCACGCCATCATGAACTGTGGGCTCCTCCCTGACCCATGAAGTTCCAGACAGTAGTGACCACAGCAGCTGGCATGCACTTGCTGAGGAGTGGACATCTGTGGACATTCTGATGTGACCTGGTCATGCCTCTGGAGGCCCCAGAACCATGGCTTTTAATTCTCCAATGAGCCAGACAATCCTCTCTGTATGACCTGAAAAGGTTCTTTAGCCCAGGACTCCATGCCTCATTCTCTCTCCAGTCCCTCTGGACAAATCCCAGCATGGTACACACAGTTTGTTCTGAAGCAGTGGCTCTTGAGGTGTAACCCTGGACCGGCCCCATCAGCATCACCTGGGAACTTGGGCTACCTGCATTCTCAGGCTCCACCCAGATCTCCTGAATCGGAAACCCTGAGGGTGGAGCTCAGCAGTGTGTGTGTTCACAAGCCATCTTGGTGATTCTGAGGCATGCTCATGTTTGCACACTTCCATGGATGATCTTATTATGGGGCACAGGCTGCAGGGTAGAGAGGGGTGCCATGCAGTTCCTCTGCCATCTCTCAGCCCAAGGCACTGCACCCATCTCGTGACTAGTAAGCCCTGGGAAACCTTCTGCCTCCTTCTCTGTCTGGAGTCCTCCTGGGCCGCCACATCAGGCTGGCTGCTCGACTTCTTGCTATAGTTCCCCAAGCCCCAAATGACCAATCTTGCCATGTGTCAATGAATATAAAATTTTTATCCACAACATAATTTAAATATTACACAACACACAGGGTCAACGTCAGTACCCTGGTTCTATCCTGAGCTAGAACTCCCTTGGCCCCATTGGCACACTTCATTCCTTTTCTCACCTCCTGAGAGCAAATGTCACCTCTTCAAGAGAGGCCTACCCCAGCATCCCATCTAAAGGGAGCCTCTCATTGGCTCTGTCCCCTTACCCACTCCCCTTTTCCTTCATCTTCACCCAAGATCATATTGTATATTTGCTCATTTGTGAGGAATATGTGTGTTTGTTTTTTTAGGGGAGTGGTCTATTTCTGCAGCTAGATTATGAACTCTGCAAGCCAGAGATTTCCTCTTCTTTACTCGCTAGAATACGCCTAGAATATGCCTATCACACAGCAGGAGCTCAATAAAGACACCAGCTGCATGAACGAATGCATATATGGAAACAAAAATTAGAGCTATCCTAATAGAGCTCCTCATATTTATCACCCTTGAACCCATAAAAAGCAAATTTGGAAATTAAATACAAACAAAACTACTAACAAAATTAGATGATGTGCTTTTGCTAAAGCCAAGTTGCCAAGAACAGCTTTAATAGTAGAAAGATGTGGCCTCAGGCCAGTTCTGTTTCTGTATTTTGATTTAATTAATACCAACGCAGAGAGAAAATGGCTATAAACAGATGTATGTGAACAAAGTGGCTTAATAACTTTAAGGCTTTGTTTTCAAGTTCAGGATAACCAGCCTTAGTACAAAACCAAAACCCTGCCCATGACCCTGAGGCATCAGGGTTAATGAGGGATTACTTGATAACAGGAAGCTGTCCTGTTCACTTGAAGCCATATTAGGCTCATGGTAGTTCTAAAATCTGCCTTACATAGACACTTATAGTCCCTTTCTTCTTAATTCTGATGCCAGTAATCTCTTCCTTACACATTTCTCAGCACAGTTACTGCCAAGGAACTCCAGCCAGTTGCCATGTGTCAAGCCACTGTCTGCCTGCCTTATGAACATGACCCCGGCCACAGGCAAATGGACGTCTTGGCCTCCACACCACACGCTGGCTTGGGCTCCGCTCTGCCCTCCCTTTTCTGTATAAGAACTAATGCACCTGAACCAAAATTCCTTTGTACAACAAACCACGGCAGAGTTTGGCTTTCACTTAGAGCAAACATAAGCAATCAAATACGCAAACATCATCGTGAGGACATGAGAGGGTTTCTTAAGTTAGCTAAAAGTCCAAGTTACAAGGTGGGTATGCAGACCAATTTGATAAGATTATACAAACATGAATAGATACTTATAAAAATGGAAATGCACACCTTGAGGGCTGAGAAGCAGGGCCACTGATTTCTTTGCCTCTGCCAGGGCCTGGGTACTTGTAACCAAAGCAAAGCAATCACATGCCAAATGCGACCCATGGATGAGGCAGTTTTACCAGCTGAAAATGTAACTGTTAGGCCACCACAGAACTATTAAAGCTCCAGTTCCAGCCACGCCCACACAGGACTGCTGATAGTTGTGCTGGATTCACACGTTGGAAATGGTTCTGGAAATTCTGGCATCTGCCCGAGCTTTCCAGGCATGAAGGCATATGGGTGCCAAAGGTTTAATTAAAAATTTATGGGAGAAAAAACCTTACACTTAAGAACATTATATTCACTCTCTTCAATTTGGGTTTTATTTCCCCTGCAAATAGGGACAAGAGCGCCATGATTCTGTTTAATGGGGAACTTCTAAATCCTGGGCCACACAGTTGGGTGGCTGCCAGCAGGTGGAGAGCTCTGTTGCAGGGGCCAGTCTGGGCATCCTGCCCAACTGAGCATCTCTGAGTGGCCCATTTCCTCAGAGTGGGGGTGAACACCAGTCACATGTGAAGCAGATGCCACATTTGGTTGACCAAGAGGTCATCTATCTAATCTTTGGACTGTAAGCAGGCCCCCAGCAAACCCATAGGATTTGGTGGGTGGGTTCTCCAAAGGCACTGTTCCCCAGTCTTCAGCAAAACCCTCTCCTTCTCATTCTTCCTCTATCTCCCTCAGCTTCTCCATTTGCAGAGGACACCTCCAACACACCAACAGTCCATGGAGAGGAGACTTCACCTCAGCCTGTTTCTCCACATGCTGAAGAATTCTTATGAAATCTCTCTAAAGCCCCAGCTAGAAAATGAAGCTTGGGCTCCTTTCCATGTGACCTGAGGTCCAGATCCGTACCCTTCAGGGCTTTTGCCCTGGAACACTGCTCCAGCCCTAGATGGTCTCCAAGAGAAGGAAGGTGGGCCCTGTTGTCAGGAAAGCATTGCTGTGTGTCAGTCCTCTCCATTCACCACTTGGATAGAGGGTGTAGCCAAGGATCTACGGAGACAAATGCCTGGCAGCCCAAGCAAGCTGGGGGCAGCACCCAGGTCAGCCAGGGCATAGTGGAAGTAGGGAGGAATAGGCCCAGGAGTAGTTGGTCAGCCATTGGCAGCACCACCCATCTCCCAAGGAGAAGCATCCCTTCCAAGGGCCCCAGGATTTGTCTCTGTGTCCATCTACCTCTCACTTGAGCTCAGAGAGCCTTCTGTGCTCTCCCATGGTGCCAGTGGCCCATGAGCAGGCCCTGACTTTCAGTTCAAGTACCACAAAAGGAGACTGGGGTCTGAAGAGGAAGAGGGGCAGACTCCCCAACTTAGCCCCACCCTTAGGGAGAGAGAAACCAGGGCTCCTTCCAGACACATTCTGGTCGACTGCTACAATCTTTTCACATCTCTTTACTAAAAATCCTCTCTCTGACGTACCTTCCTGACAATTATCATCAATAAAGGGAGGGGGATTTTAGAAGTGATGAGTATAAGCAGCTTGGTCAGGCCACTCAGACCATGGCAGATCTTCTCTAGCTCCTCAAGCCAGGAGGCTGAGACAACTAGGGCCCCGCCCTGTGGCCTATGGGTGGGGCATCCCTGGCCTTAACCCCTCGGTGACCCAGTGGGTAAGAACAGGCTGGTCTCTGCCTCAGCCAAGTCATGGGCATAGAAAGAAGGGAAGGGTTCACCTTGGATGGGAAGGGACCCTGGCATTCACCTACCTTGGCCTTTTTTCTCAGCGAGGTTGTAAAATCAGGCCTCGGAGGGGAGATTGTTGAAGACGAGAGAGGTCGGTGTTGCATGGGACCCTTGGGAGGATACACACACCGGCATAGGAATAAGTGGCTCCTCTTTGGCTCCAGTGACTAAGCACTTTTCTAGAACCAGGAACCATGCTAAGGCTTCTTCCTACATTCCTTCTTCCCAACCATCCTATCAAGTATATGATATTATTTCCAATTAGCAGATGAGATAAGTTCAGAGGAAGTTAAGTCACGTGCCCATTATGTGGGTCAGCAGGGTCCTCTCAACTGCCACTCCATGTTCCTGAGTCAAACCCTCCTGCAGTTAAGGAAAGCAGCTCCACCTCAGACCTTGAGGCCAGCAGATGGACATTACAAGCCTGGCTCTCCTCTCTATGGCCACTGCCCTGAGAGCCAGCCCTCTTCAAGGCTTGTGTTAGAAACTGTGCAGCCTCACCCTCCCTACCCACACCCTGCCCTAGCCCAGGCTGGCCTCTCTCCACCCATGTTCTGCCCACTTCCTCTCCACCTTCCTGGAACACATCTCTGACATCAGCACTCACCTGCTCCAAAACCTTCAAAGGCTTCCTATGTTCATGGACTAAACTGTAGGCAGGCCAGTAATGGAGGTCTTGTGCCTCCTCTCTAGACATCCATGTGTCTCCCACTCAATTGGGACTACCCACTGACACTGTCCCAGTCCTTGCTTTGTCTGAAACATCTCTCCACAACCCCAAAGCTTCCAATGTGTGGAAACCTGAGGCTGCTGCCCAGTGCTGCCAAGTGTGCAGAAAAGAAATCAGCTGGGGGATGGGAGTTGAGGTGGGAGAGGACTGGGGCACGAGCAGACCAGGTCTGGAGAGGGAGCAGTGGACACTCCCTGCTCCCCACGGTGTCGCTCCGCACAGGACACACCGCCTCTGTCCCGGCCCTGTGGTCCTCTATCTTGACCTCCCTTGGCAAATTCCTGGGGCTCAGCACTGCTGAGTCATCCCTCTCCCTGAAGCGCAGCTCTGACTTCTGTACACAGCAACACAAGCACAACCGCAGCCACGCCGCTCCTGTGCACCTTTGTGCCAAGTACTGCCAGAGTGGAGGCCAGGATTTCTCTGTGAGCCCCACCCAGGGCAGGTCTCCACACCTGCACATGTCCTGCACCTAAAGTCTGGTGCCCAAAAGCATCTGGGTCCCGGACAGGCCTCTGTTGACCTTGAGGGGGATGCTTGGACGCAGGGATTCCCAGGGAATGAGGACCAGGTTAAGGGCTCTGCTGACAGGCCCATCAGCAGGGCTGCCATATGCTGTCCTCCTTCATCTGCCCAGAGTCACTAAGGACCTGGAGGCACCGGACTGGCAGACAAAGTCCTGAGTTCCTGTTCTGCCACTGGCTCAGTGTGACTTTGAGGAAGTCTTTAGCCTTGGTGTTTACATGAACAACATGGAAGCTGGACCTAGGTTGGTGGTTTCTCAACTCTGTTCCTCGAAGCCCTGGAGTTTTGAAGAAGGGTCTCAAGGACGCTTCAAAGGTATATTCTTCAGTCCAAACCCTCCTGTGGCCACGTGGAGCTGAGAAGCCCAGGAAGCTGAGCCTCCTGTGGCTGGTGTGTAACCCTGAGTGAGTGTTCCCCCTCACAAGACAGAACTCAGCCCTCACTCCTTCTTCTCACTCAGATACGAGCTTCCAGGAAGCTATGAGATGGAGGACCTGACTCAGAGGTCAGCAGACCCTCTGTCCTGGCTGGGCAGGATGAGGGAGAAGGGGTTAGGCAAGACTGAAAGCCCCCAGTCAACATGTGAATGCTGGATGAGGCTGGAGTGGCCAGCCCTGACCCCACAGGTGAAGGAACTACATGATAATGGGTCATTATGGACCTTCAGTAAAGTACCTGGTCTCCAGAAGACAGCCTAAGAGGGTGACAAGAAGGGGACTTGGAATCTGCTTTGAAAATCACCAAAGACTCAGGGTCTGGGGCCCACACAGGCTGAGGCCAAACTGGAAGGCCAGCAGTCACCTGGTATGACCCAAGAGCACACTGAGAGGGGTACTCCACTCCCAGGAGGGCTCCTACCCTCATCCCTTCACTCTCAACAAGACAGGTTGGTCTGGCAGGAAAGCAGCCCAGAGCCCATGTAAAGCAGGTACAGAGTTAGAAGAGCTGCAAAGACTGGCAGGGACAGCGGGGGATAGCGAGGGACAGCGAGGCAAGAGAGAACAGCAGCCACAGGCACTCAGCTGGAGAAACAGCAGGGGCAGGGGACTTCCAGAGCCCGAAATCGGGTCACCTGTGGGCCTCCTCAGTGTGGGTCAGCTGCACCCATGGAGCGAGGCCAACAAATGACAGCTGGAGCCAGGGAGGAGGCATGGCCCAAGCCAGAGAGAGGGAAAGACAGGCCCTGCCCTGCAATCTCCTGTCAGTACCCCTTAGTGGCCAAACCCACCAAAGCCAGGGTCAAGGAAACCTGGAAATCATAGTCTGCAAGGCCATAATGTATTTAGAATACATTGTGGAGCCCAGCACAGGAAAGGCAGGGAGTGGATCTAACAGCAAAGGGGCCAATAGTGGCCAGGTAGCCAGTCCCAGACCCCCAGCCCGCCCCTCTCCTCTTGAGTCCTGCCCTTGCTTCAAAGTCCAGCTAAAATGATCTTTCCTTGGGAAGCAAGGCTACTAGTTCCAGGCCATTCCAACACAGCCTTCTGGCGACACGCCACTGGCCATGGCTGCCTTGCCCACACAGAGCAGGGCAGAAGCTCCTAGCTGTGGACCCTCCAGTCCCAAATATGTCCGGGAAGCCCAGCTGTGCACAAAGTCTGATATTTTTTTTCCCAAATGAATATGCCCAGGTCATTGCTTGGGGGATATATGTTGTTGTTGTCATTGTTTTTAACTTGTTGGACTAGATGGACAAAATGAAGCCAAGAGCTCCCGTGAGAAACTGATCGAGGCCCAACCTGACCTTAGAGGGGAAAGGAGAGTTGGGAGCTCGGGAGGTCTATTGTCTCCGGAAGCTTCCCAAGAACTGTGTTTTTAGAGCAGGAAACCCCGGAAATGCTGGACAGAGGGAAAGATGTTCCCTGAGTACAAAGGGACCTGGCTCATCCCTCCCAAGGATCCCACTCCCCCCTTCCTCCCCAAGAGTCAGTAGTGGCCTCACCAGCTTCATCCTCCAGCCTCTTTTTCCTAAGACTAGACAATCTCAAGAGTTGCATTTTGAAGGCAAGGCCTGATAAAGTTGCCTCCCTCCTGCCACCTCTCTGCTCTCTCCTGAAAACAAACAAACAAAAACCCCTTCACACCACGGCCACAGTAGAGATCTGAAGCCAGTGCCATCAGTTCACAGCAGCTGGTGCTCAGTGACCTCACATGGATAATTTGAAATTGGCCATTGTGGGAATATTCATACCATGCAAATTAGCAAGTGCTTCAAATTAGGCCTTTCTTGCTTTTTTTTTTTCCCCCTTCCTTTTCTTCCTGGTGAGCCTGTTGTTAATTTCATGCCAGCACACCAGTGAATAAGCCTCACACTCTGGGCACATACCTCCCTGCCCATCCCTGCCCTCCCAGTTGCTCACCAACCCTCCAAGCCCTTCAGGCCTCCTTGCCACAGCTCCTGCCCCCAGGTGCTACATGCATGCAGGGAACATGCATGCAGGTGCATCTGTCCTCATTCAGTCCCAGTGTGTGACCTTAGGCAAGGGCTTGCCCTCTCTGTTCCCTTGGGCTGATAGCAGCACAGGGGTATCAGGAGTATGAAACAAACCCAGCACAGTGCTGGCCCGAGGATGGGCCTCACAACATTACCCCCTTCTCTGCAGATGGACACTCTACCCTCTTCAAAGTGCAGCCTAAATCCTGCCTCCATTCTCCCTGTGACAGTGCACCCCTGGTGACTGTAGCTCCATGACCTGAGACCAGAGTTCTCTCTGAGCAGGGCAGGCGGCTCTGTCAGTGTGCAAGGTGATTTACTGCAGGCCCAGTGAGAGGCAGGAATGCCTGGCTGACGGTGCTGTGGGGCCCTCTCCCTGTCCTCACCCACAGACCAGGTGATCGTGCGCTCCCTCCTTCCTGCATCCTGAGCACCTGCCTGAAGCAGCAGGAAGTAGACATATCATGTGGACTTGTCTGAACTCAGGGTGAATCAGCTTCCCAAAGATCCACCCCTCAGCCCAGTTGCAAAGGTGAGGGAAACATCTAGAGTGTGGCCCATCCCTCAGCCCAGCCCAGACTGCACCCAGAGGAGTCTGGGTGCTGAAGACCCAGCGTGCCCATTTCTCAGTTGTGCATAAGGCAGGACCACCCACTGGCCCCAAAGTGCCACTATCACCTCTTGTCCCCTGCCAGCCTGGGACAGCTGCAGATGAACAAGGCACTGACCAAGCTGAAAGAAGCTAATGTCATTTATCCCTCCTGAAGTCAAGAACCAGGTCTGGACTGTGCCGGCGTGGCTGCCAGCTGAGCCCAGGACAGATCAAGCAGGCACTTCCCCCCTCCCGTGAGGTTTCACTGGTCAACACTTGCTGCCATGTAGCCCACGTGAGTCAATCTCCCAAGACCTCAGTTTTCTCCTCTGAAAAATGGGGACAATAACAGTATTGCATCCTAAGAAGTTACAAAATAAGTGAATAAATGCTTCAAGCAGTGTCTGCACACAGTAAGTGCTTAATAAGTGTTGCCATTATTATTTATTACTCTTGTTTTACACAGGAAGAATGTGAGCTTTAAAAGGGAGACTGGATACACACAGTTTGGAGCTTTTGTCCCAAATCTTATGGCTAAGCGTCGTGCTGCAGGGTCCAAAGAGAACAGGGCCTGGGCTCCTGCTCCTCAAGCAAGGACGGCAGAACAGGAGAGTTGCTGGGAGCTGCTCGTTGTCTTCCATCACAGGTGTTCCTGCTGCTGTGAAGGCCCAGCACGGCCTCCTCAGACTCCACTTGTAAAGTGTAAATTGCAGAATCTGGTTTACAAGGAACTTTAATGACCATCCAGGTCCACTCCAGAGCTGTGAACACTGCCACGGTGTTCTTAATACCTCTGCAGGTACTAAGGTACTAAGATACTCAGTACATGTAGAGGTCTCCCAATCCACTCCACACACACCTGGAGAGAGGGTAAGCACAACAGCAAGTGTACGAAAGGGCCAGAGAAGCCTGGGTGCTGATGGCCCAGCGTGCCCATTTCTCAGTTGTGCCTGAGGCAGGGCCAGCCTTGAAACCACTGCCCTGACCCCAGCCCCTGCTTGAGAAATCCAGTTCCCTAAGAGACTAAGAGCCCCTCTGAGAAGTCACGCTTGGCAAGAGGATGAGGACACAGGGAGCCACAGACCAACTCCTCCCACACCACTAGGCAACAGGAAAGAAAAAAAGGTGGCCGCAGGCCGGCCCAGCCAGGGAGATCAAAACACCCAGATAATGAGTCAAATTCTTCTCCCAGAGACACCAGCTAATGAAGGGAGCACAGGAAGCCCCATGTCACGGGCCCAAACTGTTTATACAAGTGTTAAAAATACATTTCAAAAGAAAGCAAGGAAGCCTGAGGAAAACCCTCCACAGCCTTGGAAAAGGGTTTCTGAAAACCACGTTAATTTGTTTTCCGAAAGGTGTTTGAAGTCTCTCGGTGCACCCCTTGGGCAACTTTAATTCCACCTCCTAATCCTCTATTAAACCTGATGCTCACTAACACAGCCTGCCTTGGGGATTATGATTTTTATTCTTAATTATACAGATACATATTTGGGGCCATGAGGGTTCCTAGGCTGCTCTGTAAATTTAAAAGCCACTGTCAGCCACACTTCTCCAAGGTGCCCAAAATAGCCTGAGCTTCATTAAGGCACTGAGGGGATTTGAAATACAGTTTAAAGGGTCAGAAGAGTTTAATTTTGAAAATTAATTTCCAAAGCCTTGTAACCTTACAGCCAGAGATGAATGGGTTCGTGGGAAAGTTCGAGAAGTAATGCGTAAAGAGCAGAGCCAGGGAGGATGGGGCGGGAGAGGGTCACCTTTGCCACACATGGCAGAGGCGGGGACAGAAAGCCAACCAGTTCCACAGTCTCCAGCAATCACAGGGCGCAGAATCAAGCAGGGGGGATGGAGGTGCAGAGCAATAATAATTGTAGGCGTTATTGCCAATGTCGTCATCATTAGCAGCAAGCTCTGTTTTTTAAATGCCTACTATGTGCCAGCTGTTGTACTAAACTCTTGGCACACCACAATTCATTAATGCCAGCAGCCATCTAAGGAGGATATTACTATGATTCCCATGTGTCCAACAAGGAAACTGAGACATGGAAAGCTCAAGTGATTTCCCTGACATCTCATTGAAGAAATAGTAGGGGCTGCACATAGTGGCGTAAGCCTGCAATCCCAGCACTTTGGGAGGCTGAGGCAGGAGAATTCCAAGTTCAAAGCCAGCCTCAGCAAAAGTAAGACACTAAGCAAGTCAGTGAGACCCTGTCTCTACATAAAACACAAAATAGGGCTGGGGATGTGGCTCAGTGAGTGCCCCTGAGTTCGATTCCTGGTACCCCCCCCAAAAAAAAAATGGTAGGAACAAAAACAGCATTAATAAAGATGATGATGATATTTATGAACACTAATATTATGCCAGACATAATCTATATACATTATCTAATTTAACCCTCACCAAAAGCTGAGAAGTTATTAAACTTACATTACAAATGAGGAAACTGAGGCTCGGAGAAGTTTAAAAAAAAAAAAAAAGCTGTCAAAGACCATACAACTTGTAAGGACCTCTGACTTGAACCTGGGTGGGTGAGACTCCAGAATCCACACCCTCAACCTTTCCCTTCGCACTCTACAAACTCATCATCTGGCTACATCTCGCTAGCCACAGAAGTCTTAGTGACAATGACATAAAAGGCAGCCTCCCTCCTCCTGTTCCTTGACGCCTACAAACCAGGGGTCAGTCTGGGTTCTGGATCCTCAGGGGCCCTGCAGCTCAGCTGGGAGGAGAGCCCTGTGGGTTGAAGACATCTGGGGAGGCTCCCTGGAGAAAGAGGACAAGAGGCAGGCCAGGGAAGAATGGGCTGAATCAGGGAAGGTTCACCTGTGAAAGGACAAGTGTTCTCAGAGCCATGTGGCTGAAGACTGTGGGAGGGCAGAAGAATCAGGAGAAGTCACAGTGCCATAGGGTCCTTCCACCAAATCTTCTCCCTCTGTCTTCCCTCCAGTGGTCCCTCCTGAAGAGAGTGCTCCTGTCCCTACTTGAGACCAGCCTCTCAATTTTCATGCCATATCACAGCTCCCACACCTCTTAGGGATCACCCTCTCTTTGGGTAAATCTTCCCTCCCTCCTGGATCACCAGCTTAGAAACATGCTGTCATTTCTCCTGCTTTGACATCCATGTCCCTCTCAAGTCACCAACCCTATTTCTCAGCTCCTTATTTGAACAAACCCCCTTGATCATCACGTGGATCTGACATCTCCTCTCCACCCTTTCTGGCCAGTCTCCATGCCCACTTCTCCATTGAAAAGGCTGTCACCAAGGTCCCCAACAGTCTCTGGGCAGGCAAAGCCAACTTGCAGCATCTTCCCCCTGAATCCCTCCTTTCTCCTGCCTCCATGCCCCTTTAGATTCCTCTAGCGCTTCCGCATGTCTAAGTTCTGCACCATCTGAGAGCTCACTCTTCCTCTCCCCCACCCCTTCATCTGCCATCTCCTCTGTCCTGTGGCTTTCAATGCCATGCCATTGCCATGGCAATAATTCAGTATGTCTATCCCCAGCCCCTGCCTCTCCTTCCAGCTCCAGACTAATGGCAGCCAACCAGATGTCCTCACCCACATATCCAATAGGCCTCCCAGTACTAACAGGCCCCAAACTGGGCTCCTGACGTCCACTGCTCTGAATCTGAGCTTCCTAAGCTTCCCACATCTTAGCAAATGGGAGTTGGGGAGAGAGAAAGGGAAGTTAGAGTCACTCTTGGCTAGAGTACATAGATGGATGGAGCAGCGACCCATCAGGAGGTCCCCTTGACTCTACCTCCAACATATACCTGGATCCGTCACTTCTCCCACTCCCTACTGCCCCCATTGAGCCTGCTCCTGCACTCGCCTCCTAATCGACATTCCTGTTTGTACCTATAATCCATCATCCATTCAGCAGTCAAAAGGATCTTTTTAAAACACAAATCTAATTGTGTCACCATTATCACCATCCCAGTTTCCCATTGTACTTGGGATGACACCCAAACTCCTAGACATTGGCCTGCATGGCCCTGCACGATCTAGGCCCTGCCTGTCACGCTGGAGTCATCATTTGCTGCTCCTCTCTGGATTCCTGAGTCCAGCTGCACTGGCCATTCTGCTCCATGAACAGATGGGGCTTGGTCTTCCCCTGGCCTCTTGCGCCTACTATTTTCTCTGCCCATGAAGCTCTCCTGATCTGCTCCACGCATATCTCAGCTGAAATGTCACCTCTGCAGGAAAGCTACCCTTACTGCCCACCACATCACCCAGTTTCAATGCCTCACAGTGTGCCCATCACACATGGCGATCTTCTTGCTTATGCCTGTGTGTGGGTGTCGTCTCTTTCTCTCACCAGAATGCAAGCCTCAAGAGGGCAGGGAATTTGCCTATTGTGCTAACTGCTGTGACTCCAGCGTCTAGCACGGCACCTTACTCACACCCCACACTCAGTCACCTTGACAGAAATGACTGCTCCTTCCCATCTCCTCATCCTCCCTCCTCTTTGACCCTGGCCTTTCCCATGAGGCTCAGTGTTCACATGGTGAAGACCCAGTGCGCTGATACTGTTGGGCCTTAGGATTGGAGTTGAAGAGGAGTGGGACTCATACTGGCTGTCTTCATCTCCCAGCCTCAACTGCCATTCTCACCTCACCCTGCCATTGACCAGGCCTTCCCAGACTGCCCTGGGTCACACCTGCCCCGGGCCTGGGGACTAACTATCAAGCTGGAGCCAGATCTAGGCACCATCCCCACCCCTAGATCATGGAGCATGATCTGCACATTGGAATGGGGGGCTCATACACAAGGCCCCTTCCAGAGAGATGGCATCCCTGATGGCAAAAAAAGTACCAAGCCTGACCCCAAGTTTCCCTTGATTGGCCTCTGGCAAAACGTGGATGTGCCTCTTGATGCCTTCAACTGACCAGGTACCTAGACCAACCCTGATGCTATAAAATTTGTATCACAGCAAAAATGTTAGCCTACACCAAATACCTAAAAAGTAAGAGCTCTGATCACAGCCACATGGACAAATTTTTAGTCCACCCAGTCCCTCAAAGAATTAGGAACCTACAGCCTCGTTACCTGGCAGGTTGATCCCAGGCCACAGAAAACATCCAGCTCAGAACAGTCTCTAAGGTATTCATGGCCCCCAATGTCTATCTTACACCAAGACATCCTGACCTGAACATCCTTCCCAGCACACCCCACCCCCTTGGTGCTTCCCAGCTTGCCCGAGTGCTTGCTCACAACACCCCAGCAACATCTGAGTAGCCCAGGGAAAAAGGCAGGGTGGAGGCTGCTGGCTCCTCTTTACAGACAGGGATAGTGAGTCCCTATCTGTAGGTAGAATTTGCCCATGGCCACATCAGCAGGAGGAACCCAGGAGTCCAATACCCTAACTCTTAACTCCATGCCTTTTCAACCCATCTGTCCTGAAAAACAATAGAGATGAACAGATTCCTATGTACCTTTACTTGTAACAACAAAATTATAAACTCCTTGTAGCCATCTAGCCCTTCACAACTTTTTCAAATCCACTTTATGATCTGGAATTCACTGTAAGCCTTTCAGGCCGATGTTGACCTCCATGTTTTACAGATTTTGATCTGAGGTCCACTGAGGTTCTAGGCTTATCTAAGGTCACAAGGAGCCTCAGGGGCCAGGTGTTCTGACTCCTAACCCAGTGCTTCATGATCTCTATCCATCATCCCCAGACCTACAGAAAACTCCATCCCAGCTGTGTATAGAACTGAAGAGCCACCGTTTCTTGTCAGCTACCTGTGGGAGGTACCACTCTGTCCCCTCCTATACCTTGCTCCTTCCTGATCTCAGCTTATTATCCTTCAGGTAATGAAGTCTATCCCCCTTGACCCAGAGGGCCTCTGGGATTCTCTGGGAGCCCTCATGAATGTACCTGAACATACCTGTCAGATATCAGCAATCAGGTCATCCTCAGCCCTGGCCTGAGCTGTCAATGACACCTCTCAACTAGGTGGGCACAGACTACAAAACAAAGTCCTGAGAAAGGGCCAGATGGTACAGGCAAGAGTTAACAGACAAAATGCACAGATACCAGCCCAGGGTTCTGGGCAGGCCTGGGCTTACATCAACACCATCCAGCCATCTCTCCACAACACTCAACCTACTCATTTCTGCCAAGGCCAGCCTAGCTGAGAGGCCTCACCAAGAACAAGCTTTACCTCAGGCATCTACCCTGGGCATCACAAGCTCATAATCCACATTACCAGGCTTGCCTGTGGTCACCGGTCAAGGGAAAGCATTTGGGACATCTTCCACTTCTGGGACATCTTCCACTTCTGGGACATCCCACAAACAAGTCCAAGCCATGAGTGAAATGTATAGACCATCAAATAGGACTGTGGTTCAGGGAGTTGCCCTTGGAGCATTTGAACCTGACTTAGATGGGAGTGAGGATGAGGGACAAGGACTCAAAAGAGAAAAGCCTGGTTCTCAGAGGAAGATTTGAACCAAAATAAAAGAATGGGACAAGACAAGGTGACAAGAAGTCACAAATAATTGAAAGATGCAAACACATAGCAGCAGCATATTTACCCTGCCCAGTAGCCAAGTGTGTGAAAGCATTAGGAAAAATTCTTTGATCATAATTCAATTCCTGTCTGTACACAAAAGCCTTGCCAAGGATGGAGGAGACGGCTGGACACGGGCAGTAAGGGAGTGGACATGAGAATTTCTATCTGCCGGTACCATCCTCATGGGACTTCCCAGCATGGGGACCATGAAGGAGACCCACACAGACCGTCTCCACATCATCCTGGATGCTGGGCTTCTAGAAAGAGAGGAATTGTTCAGTGCACAAGGGTCCTCCTGACAGCAGAATCTTCTTGGAAAAAGGCCAAACACTGCAAGCTTCTCAGGACCCCTGGATGCCCAGCTCCTCATATAGATGGGAAATGTGAGGCCAGGAAAGGGTTGGGGACCCACTGGGTTACATAGCACAAAAATCAAGAATGCTCCTTATTTCTTTCAATGCCCAGGGTAGCACCCTGCCCCATTAGCAATGCTTCAGTGGCTTTCTTTTCCCCAGGATCTTTCCCAAAGTTGTTCAGTCTATTACGTAACAGCTGACAAATGACCCTCAAGTGTTGTGACAAGAGCCTTTTGCTCCATCAGTGAAGCTTTCCAGTAAAGATGGACCTTTCCAGTAAAGGGTCCTCACTGACCTAAACATGGTTTCTCTGACAGCAGAGCCAAGAATGCATCTAGAGAAAGGGATAGGAAAATGGGTATAAAATTACATAATAATGTTTGATGCACACAAAGAAATCAAATGTTCTCTTAACCACAGAGACCCACCGGGAAAAGTCAAGGCAAGATGACCAAAGGTTTGATGGATCTTTTAAAGCTTTGTTTGGTCGAAATGTTTGCTCTTATTTTAAAACCTTCTTTGTCACAGATAAAATTGTTCTCTAATTTGGTCATACATTTGGATTTCATTATTTTCAGAATGTATTCCAGACATCTAAAATTAAACAGATGTCATCAACCCCGTTTAGACCTAAAAGACTTGTAACCAAACAGTGACTTCAACCCCGATACAATACTGACTTGGAACACTGTGTTTTAGTCATTAAAAGTTTTAAAACTCTGCTCCATTTTTCTCATTTCCTATAATGAGATCTCTCCCCCTCCTTGAAATACGCCAATTCTTTAAGGGTCAATGGAAAGTCAAACCAGAGAGTAAAGCATATTTAAATATGAAAACTGAAAGAGCAAAATATGAAATCCTTATCCCTCAAACCCTCACCGAGAAACTGAAGCTTGGCTTCATGGCAGAGGAGGAAAAGTGGAGAGAGAGAGAGACGTGGAAACGGCAAAAGTGCAGGAAGGGATTTGGCTTCTAAAACCCGAATCGCTTTATCGTTCCCGTTCTGACAGGGATTAGATTAGTGTGAATCCTCCAAGCCTGCACAGGGCGTCCTGGGGACACTTAAAAAGAAAAGACAATTCTTTCTCCTCTCCGATCCTCATCTCTGTGCTCACCCCCAAATGAATTTGTTAAACGATATAACCAGGTCAGAGAAAAGTGCACGTTTGAATGTCCAGAATTCACAAGCAGGGGCACTTGACCACTCAGGAAACTCTGGGAGGGGGCCTGGCTTTGGACTTGCTGCTCACATTTGGGGTCTGGCCTAATCGGCACTACAATATCTTCATTAAATTTCCTAAGCAAAAAGGAGAGAATAAGAGATGAGAGAGGTACAGAGACCAAAGAGGACCTCTGCCTGTCTCACAGGACCTCTGATTGTTCCACAGGGAGTCAGGCCCCTACCCAGCCCAGCCTCCACTCTACAGAGCCCAGAACTTGCTGCTCTCAGGAGCCCAAGGCCAACACACCACACTGCCCACCCAGCCTGGTACCTGAGCCCACGAGGTAGGCCCCATCTTTGCTAATCCCACCCCCATCCACTCCCTTGTGGGGAGATCCAACACTCAAGGGAGGAAAGGGGAGCTCTGTCTGCTCCCCTGAGCTTTCTGATGCATACACGGAAGCAGCTCCCTCCTCTCCTCTCCCCACCAGCCTCTTGACCCCAGCCGTCTGCCCAGGGCACCTCAGAAGATGGGGAAAACAACACCTCCTGGCACCCAGTTCCAAACCCCTCAGCTCCCCAGGGAGGAGTGTGGCCATGGACCTGTTTCCATGGGGACTGGCAACATCCCCCCAGAGAGAAAACGGACTGGCAAAAGAGCACACGCTGCACCGCTGCTAGAGAACAACCAGCAGCCATGTTTGAGGTAGGCAGGAAAGAAACCAATGAAGAGGCCCCTTTGACCCTGAGTGAGATCTAGTCAGAGCGTTCCAAACACAAAAATCCATCCCAACAACCTCTCCAAAGCCAACTGCAAGTCCAAAGATGCACCAACCCCCACAACTCTCAGGTGAATCGACCTCTATAGGCTGCTCTTACCTACATGTCCCAGAGGGTCTGTGAATATTATTCTCCATAACTGGCAAACGGCTTTGCCCTGATACAAATCTAGATAGATTAGTACTGGCTGGCTCTGGGAGGCTTTACTGAGGATTGCATTCTCAGAGTTCACTAGTGATGTTTGCCTCCATTGTAGGAGAAGGAAGAGTGAGAGCATGAGTTCTCCTATTCGCCAACCCAGAAGCAACCTGTTTTGTTTCACAGATGTGGAGACTGAGGCCCAGGGAAGTAAGATGGGCCTATGCAAGAAGATCACACAGTAAAACAGGACACCAAAACTTTAGAAAGTCCTGATACTGGAAAACTAGCCATCTTCCACCAAGACGATGTCAGTCCTCAGGGCTCCCTGGATTTGAATCAGGTGGAACTTTTCAAAGCATTTGAATCCAGTGTCTCAGAGCAAGCTCCATACAAGTGTGAGAGACGCATCAGACTGGGAGGGACTGAGGTCAGATGGTAAAGCAACACTCCAGCTCACACAGTGGACCAGGGACAAAACTGGGAGGAAAATGCAGGTCAATCTTTCCTAATATTTGACCACCTACCACTCAAACTACACTATCACCTAACAGTACAAAGGTTAGAGCTGCCGGGGGACATTACATACATTACATACATGGAGAACAAATTGGCTAACACTCCAGGATGCAGTTTGTAAACAAGGCCAAGTTATTGTGGGATCTACCACGTGGCCTTTACTTCACTGCTGAGACTTGGAAGGGAGAGCCAGTGGACAACAAGACACCATTGCCACCAAGCCCTGCAGCCTGCTCCCACAAAGACTTTGCAGCCAGTTAAAATCCCTCATTTCTCTAATAGGTGGCTACCAAAGCTCTTTTAGTACCTACAATAAACTAAGTCACAAAAGGGACAAATTAGCTGGTAATTGTTTGCTGCAAATTATTTCTTTACCAAAGGATTGTTTTCTCTTTACCCCAGGGTTCTTATAAATAGCAGAAGCCTTTCTAGCTTTTAGGTATAATCCCATTCATAAAGACTCTTAGTCCACCCAGCCTTTCAGAAGCAGGAAGTGACTTGCTAAGTCTGGGCTTGATAACTCTCCTGTGTAAAGCATCAGCTGAATGCTCATGGCTGGTTTAAACACTAAAGATCATGTGGGTGGGAAAGGAGGGGATATGACCACAGAAAGGATACCAAGGAAAGTGGGCAAGATAATCCCAAAGGGGAAGCTGGGAAAGCTCCTGGAAGTCCTTGTTGAATCTCAGAGATAAACCTCATTATACATGTATGGGTGGAGTGCCTACCATATGCCAGGCACCATGCTAGACACAGGGCCAGACAAAGAGCAAACATGATTCCTGCTCTCCTGCAGTATATAATGGGGGGTAGGATACCCAGATGGATGTCAATCAAATAGCCAGGCTAATGGATGCCAAACTAAAGACTCCCCTAAGGACTCAGAGGAAAGGAGCTCTGTGTTCTAGAAGAACTTCTGATAAAGGCATCTGACCCAGACTGAGGCTCAAGGAAGGCTTTGCCTGAAGTGGCTCTGCCTGAGTTGAAATCTCAAAGATGAGTGAGAGTTAGTCAGGCAAAGAAGGGGCAGGTGGCCCAGCAGAGAGAAGAGCATGTGCCAAGGCCCTGGGGTGCAAGGGAACATGAGATGTTTGAGGAACTGAGAGAAGGGGATCCAAAAGCAAGGAGCAGCAGAATAGCCAATGAAGGCTTTTCAGTCATGCTAAAGAGTTAGGTCTTTATACAAAGGCAAATTGGAAGCCACTGGAAGGTTTTAAGTAGATGAAAACCAGGATTAGTCTTGTTTTTGAAGGATGGTCTGGATGCTGAAAGGAGAAAGAACTATGGGAGGTCAAGGTGATTGTGGGCAACAAGCATGGACCAGGTGGGAAATGAAGGTGACTAGACTAAGACGATAGCAATAAAGAGGAACAGAGAAGAGGATTCAAGAGCTAGAGGATGTAAGACTGACAAGTTTTTGAGATAGGCTTTGTTGGGGATATAGGGAGAGGATGCATTGGGGATACCTCCTAAATACCTGGTTACAGAAATGGATGGACAGAGACACATCTGCTGCAGTGAAGGAGGCTGGAGGAGGTGTGAGGTGGGTGGGCCAGGGTGGAAGGTCAGGAGTGGGGCCTCAGATGTGGTGGAATGGTAGATTCCTTTGAGATAGCCCTGAGAAGATTCCCAGGGACCAGAAGGGAGCATGTGTCCCACCGGAGGACACAGCCATGGATAGCCCCGGGTCCTTCCTCAAGGGCTATTCAGAGACAAGTCTCAGGATGATACATGGCACAACCTTCAACACAGTCCCCTCATTTCCTCCTCCTTTGTCATCCACTTATGAGGTGATTTCATAAAGAGATTGCAAAATAGAACTTTCTGCCACCGAAGTCTGACGCCTTGTTGCATGAGGAAAACCTCAGTCTTCTTTCCCTAAGGAAACAGCCAAAGGAAAAGAGCGTTGAATCTGGTAATGAGGATTAAGTGTAGACATTCAGGAGAAGCCCTGGCTCCAGGGGCGTGACACTGGAATGCATTAGTAAGCAGGGGACCTGGGTTGTTTCCTCTGAGGTCTCTGAGCTGGGGCCACATTGCCTGTCTGTTGGGGATTCCTGGATGCCAGTCCTGCCAAGAGGCATGGGATTGTACCTGAGGAGCATCAGGCTCCCTGGACACAGGTGACTAAGTCCTGTCACAGGGACTCTATACACCTGGTAATGACAGCTCTATTCACCAGGCACTCGCTACATGCAGGCCCACTGTGCAGGGCTTCCGTGCTTTCCCTCATTTGATCCTCACAACAATGCCCCTGGGTGAGCATTAGCCCCATGTAAAAATTCTCAGAGACATGGAAGCTCAGAGAGCCTAGGTAACCTGAAACCACACAAGTAGAGAGGTACATGGCTGGGATCCCTAATAGCAAAGCCCACCCCATCCTCACCCTTGTATTTAATTCTATTTAGAAGAGCCTGGTACCAAAGTGCTATTAGAAATGCTTATAGCATGAACTATGGCTAGAATAGGATCCATCTGTAAATAGCACCTCAATGCAAATTATAAGAATGAAAAAAGAATTAAAACAAATATATTATACAACTGTACCCCACAGAAGGAAAATTCAACAGTTCATTACCAGAAAGAGGGTGTGGTGGATTCAGGGGATAAAGTCTGTAAGAAACAAAGCTTTGTGGAAACAGACAAAAGAGAAAACTTTGTGCATGTTTTAAAGGTAATATTTTGCCAAAGTACCTTTCAGAAACTGTCCATTTTATCAGCATGACTGAGGTTCTGGCTCCACCATCCTCAAAGACAAGAAATTTCTATGGATTTGTAAGAACTCTAAGTGCTCTAGGTCTATCAGATGGTACAGATTTTTCTGTCTGTCCTTGTCTTTAGGTTCCTTTTCTAGAAATTCAGGTTTAATAACCTAGTTTACAAAGTAGATTAAATCTACCATTAAGAGCAAAAAGCAGAAGTTCTGTCACCTGCAAGGACAGCTCTCTGTGGGATTTAGCTCTGTTTTCCATAGTCAAGGATGCCACCATGTCTGACGAGTGCCAGGAGAGGACCCTGTGAAGGGCAGTAGGCTCACTCAGGGTGGTAGCTGGTGGCTGTGGGCCCCACCAGAGCGAGAGCCAACACCTGCTTCCTGGTATCCAGGGCCCTAGAGCCAGTTGGTAGTGACTGACCCTGGCTTGGGGAGGCCCATGGCTTCAGCCACATGGCATCCAAATGAGAGTCACAGGAGAACCTGGCCGCATCTTGCCAGGGATCACACTCCTTGAGAGGCAGCTTCTGAAGGACCAGCTGATCAAAAGGAGCCTGCGCAACACATTCACATGGTAAGGAAAGCGGGGAGCCAACAGCGGGCCTGCCAAATACACTTTTCTTGCCCTTCACCCATGTCACGGGAAAGGGACTGCAGGGAGAAGTTGAGAAGCAGATGCCCAACTGTCCCCGAGTGGCGCAGAAGGACCGTGTGACCCCACAGTGCTGTGTCCTTCAGTCTGTAGCACCTGAGAGTGTGGAGAAGCTGCTGTGGGGGCACAAGCTCCCCCTCCCCAAGTTTTATGGAAGCAGCTGCCCCTGCCTGAGACCTCAGTGGTTACAGCCAAGAGGCTCTGGAGAAAGTGGGTTCTGGTGATCCCAAAGCATGTACCTGCCCAGGCCAGGACTAGGACTCTCTGGTCACAAGGCTTCTCTGCAAATCAAGGACCCATTCCTTCTCAGAAACAGGGCCTCTGAAGTCCCCTTTTGACTCTGCAGCTTTTCGTCTCTCCCTTTCCCCATGTTGCCCAGCTATGCAAACAAAGACATGTCTGGGGGAAGAAGGGCACTCGCTCATATTTAATAACCCTCAAATCTGGCTCCACATGTGGCTATTGTTAGGTAGGTTTAAACAGCAATTACCGAGGTACCTCCTTCCTCCTCAGCAACAATCGAGGCCCTTAATCCAGCTAAGACCCAGAGAGTTTAGGGCTGAGCTCTCTGAGATGAAGGTACCAGCTTAAGCCTGCTCCAGGCTGGGGGGGGCAACTGGAAGACAAAAAATTACTCTCCCTAAATTTGCTCTTTCTTGCCAGCTGGAAAAAGAGGGAAGGTGTGCCTGAAGAAGAGGCTGCCTAGTAAAGTCTTTGTGGTGATTTGGCTCTACAGAGAACTCATGTGGAAAGTCTGCCGAAGTGTCTGGACTGAGAATTCAAAAAGAAAGGCAATGGCTAAGACTTTCAGGTGGGGACACCTTCTTCTAGAGAGTCAAGGTTGCCCTTGAATATCTGGACCGACCTTCAATATCTGGGCTGACTAGAGTAGAAAACAAGTTTCCATAGGGGAAACATGGTGGGAGGTAGGACTGGATTTGTAGGAAGAGGCCAAACACCGTGCCTGAAGCAAGCTACGCACATTCTCACCATCTGCAGTCATTGCTCCTGTCAGCTGACCCCTCCCCAGAAATACCCTCCCCACTCTCCACCTGTGGTGACCGCTCTCTGCCTATCACGTGCAGCTGGAAGCTCAGCCCTTTGTGAAGCGTGCATGCCCTCTGCGCAGGCTCATGGGGCTCAAGGTGCACAGTCTATCCCCAGGGCACCTGATCCCCACCCCACCTGGGAAGAGAGATGCTGAAAGACAGAAAACTGGGACTATGTTCTGCTGGCCTGGGCTGGCTTCATCAGGCCCCCATCCACTTTTAAAAGGAAGTTCTCTTTATTTTTAATATTTTAACTGATACATAATAACTACACACATTTAGGGAGTGCAGTGTGATACTTTGATACATGCATACCATGTGATGATTAGACTGGGGTAGTTGGAATGTCCATCACCTGAAACACTTACCATTTCTTTGTGTTGAAAACATTCTTGTGTTGAAATTCTCTTTACAAGTGTGCCCGCGCGCGCACCCGCACGCACACATACACACGGATCCTTTCTCATTGTCTCTGTGTCAGAGAAGGGGAAGGGAGCTCCTCGCCACTAGAAGCTTTCCAAAAAGACCTGGACACCCCTGGCTGTGGATAGTGTAAGACAGTAAGGGATGGCTGGACAGGAACTAGCAGTCCTTCCTGGCCTCAGGGACCTAGGACTGTCAGATGAATCAGCACCTCTCCAGCTGCTCGTCCTTCCAGCCTGGATTTTCTCATCCAAGTTTTCTGAGTATTATTTGATTCTGCTCTATCGCAAAACAATAATGAAATCCATTTGGTGTCAACTCTAATCTTGGATATGAGCCCATTTTCAGGCTAAAGAAGCAAAGGGACAGCAGCCAGTGTGTACAGAGCACCACCCTGCCAGGTCCGCGTGGTGCCGGGAATCCACACACTGGCAGAGCGGAAAAACGATGACTCAGGGTGATACAGACCAGGAGTGGATTCCCAGCTCCACCACCTACTGCTGTGTGACCCTGGGCAAGTCACTTAATTCTCCAAGCCTTCACTTCCTCATCGACAAAATGACAACAACAATACCACGTCTATGAGGTTACCATGGTGACTGTATGATAGGAACTCAGGCATCGATTCCCAAAGTGTGGTTCTGCAACTAGCCACATCAGTATCACCTGGAAACTGGTGAGAAAGACACATTTTCCACCTCAGACACACTGAGTTGGAGCCTCTGAGGGTGGAGTTCAGGGGTGGGAGCCTCACATGCCTTTGGGTGCTTCTGCCACACACTGGGTTTGAAAACCACCGAGTTGTGGACCTGGTGATTAAGAACAAGTAGCTGGCAATTAAGCCAGGAGCACCAGGGTAGGAATCCAGCTGGCCCTCCCCCCCACTGGACCCAAGACTAGGGGAGGCTGAGTCACTTCTTCAAATCCAAACAGCTAGAACCCACGCAACCCTCCTGGAGGCCGTCACCTTCCCGCCCACCCTGCTATCTTCCTTTTCAAGCTCAGATCCTAAGGCCAAATGAGTACAGGTGATGTTCTCCATGGGGCTAAACAGAGGCTGGTGTGATAGCTATAAGCGCTCCATGCTGTCCTGCAAGCAGAGCAAAGACACCGAGAAGAGAAAATGTCCCTCTGAGTCTCTCAGACCAGAAATGATTCTTTCTGAGGAGCAAAGGACATGGGAGGCACAGGGGGTTGCCCAGGACACAGCTGCTGGGCACTGCCAGGAACGCCAGGTGTCTCGGCACTAACAGTAGACAATGGAGCTGAGCAGAGAAAGGCAGTGATGTCTCTAAGGTACTCACCAAACCTGGGATGAAAATGCAGTGAGCAGCTAGTCAGGAAACACGGGGACTCTCTCCAGGCCTCAGCTTCTCCATCTGTGGACAGGCAAGAACAAGCAGGGGTCTACGTGTGACTCCAGAAGGTGCTGTTCTCCTCCCCCAGCTGCAGCTTGGCCGGAGCCTCTGTGCCTAGCCTGTGCCCCATCCTCCTCCCGAGGACAGGGTCTCCTTGGTGACGCTGCACAACAGGGGTGCTCTGTGCACCTGCTGTGTGCAGAGCATTGGCCACATCTGCAGCAAGAGCCCAAATGAACAGAGGCCCAAGCTGCCTGGGGCCAAAGTGGCTTAGCAAGAGAAGACCATATGAGATGTGAGAAGCTCGCCAAAGCCATCAGGGCTGGCCATGTCGCCCAAAATAGACCCCTGGTGTCTCCTCCTCCAAGACAGGATCCAAACTAAATTTAATCTGCCTCAGTCCTCAGCCTGACAAGCACTAAGCTCCAAATAAATGTCTATGTAACTTCACTGTACACATAAAACAACATGCTCTGTGTACTGCCCTTGCCTCTGCCCCATACATAAAACCCCACCATCTTATCTAGGCCTATCCCAGGCTGTCCCAGAGGCTGCAATTCCTCTCTGACTTGTTCCCAGCTCACCTTCACTCACCACACTCTAGCTACGTTGCCGGTTCCTAATTCCACAGGGAAACCAGGCTCTGCCCCACCTCAGGGCCTTTGCATGTGCTAGCCCCTCTTCTGGCATAATCCTCACTTTCCTTCTCTATCCTTAGGCCTCAGTTCAAAAGTTACCTCTTCAAAGAAGCCATTCTATCTAGACTAGGTCCCTCCTGATACCTTCTATGTCCTGTTTGGCTCTTTAATAGCACTCTTTATAATGCACCCTCATCTTTTAGTCTCTCTTGTGTTTTGTGCAACTATGTTCCCACCCCTCCAATGAAATGTCAGCTCCAGGAAAGTGCGGAGTGTGTCTGTCCTGCTGGCCCTCATATTCTCAGTATCTGGCACACTGTAGGTAAACATCTCTGGAATGGGTAAGTGAATGAACAAATGAACAAATTGCCAGAGAAAGACAGAAAAAGGATCATCACCATCATCCAAAAGCAATGAGGCGAGAGACAGAGTACCCTGTTGGAGCTGAGATGGAGTGCAGTCAGGGCAGCCCCCTGCCACCCTCACAGACAGGATAGCACTGGAGAGCTCACCATAAGACTGATGGTGACATTCTACCCTGCCTGTCACCAGCTACCCCCAAACCAGGGCATCTCAAACAGCCAGTGGCCCATGACCACCATTCTGAGACCTGAGCAAGGAAACGTTCCCTTCCCAGCTTGCCTTGTTAAGGCCCATTGTAGTTCAAGGTCAGGGGTGGGGAAAGGGCACCCAGGAGAGGACAGAGCCGTCTGTACCACACAGGCCAGCCAGAAGGCCCCCTACTCGGGAGCCTAGTCTCATCATGAGTAACCTGCTGAGAACAATGTAGCTCCTGGGTGGCACCACCTCGAAGCAACCTCGCACCCTGTGCCCAGCACCCTGGACAGACCCCAGCCAGTATTTCCAGGCTGTGAGTTCCTCTAGGCAGACATCTGCCAGACGGGGCTGGTTCTCATCGTAACATTTGCCTTTCATGGGAGTCCCCGCCTCTCCTTCCCAGACTTGTATTTGAAACAAGCCGTGATAGATGTTCATACTAATAAGAAGACCAACAGCTGGTCACCATTTATTTATGCAATGAGCCTCATGCCAGAAGAAACTTTTACATACCTCATCGCCAGCTACGACCCATCCCGTGGCCACGCACCGGCCTGCCGTGTGCGGCTGCCCACTAAACCACAGCCGTGGCTTCCCATGGGCTTCTCAAGCCTACAGATCTCAAACTGAGGGGATGAGGAAGAGGGGACTTCTCTTTGGATTCATGTGCTCACTCAGTCTGTGGCCTTAGCCTGCAGTATTTATATAGCAGCTCTGGCCTGCGCAGCCAGAGAGCTCCATTAGTAGGATGTAAATAGCTCTCAGCTTTTCAAAGGCCACAGCCAGCCATTCTGTGAGGTCCCGGTCAGTCTGCCAGGGCTTTGCCTCTGGGCCTTATTCATCTTCCTGATAACTTCCATAAAGGGCCAAGGCTGCCTTTTTGGTATGCAGGGCTTGCCAAGAACAGCCCCGGCGGGATTTTCGCAAGAACTTGGCATTTGCTGAGCTCCTGCTGTATACACAAGTCTGTCCCTGTCACTCCAGTAATGGCAGAGAGAGCAGAAAACACATTCTCTATTTTCTAGGAAATAAGACACACATGGATAGGAAATACTGAGTCAAATCACACAGAAAACCTTAGGAAACAAAATCAGAGGAGCATCAGGCATGGCAGGGTGAAACAAGGGCACATGGCCCAGTGGCCAGGATGCAAACTTGCTGTCAGGGAAACGAGTTTGAATCCTGACACTGCCTCCTTCTACCTGTATGATCTTAGTCAAGTGACTTAAACTCTCTGGGCCGAGGTTTCCTCATCTCTAAAATGGAGACAATAACAGTAACCATAGGGTTAGCATGCAGATTAAATGAGATAGTACATAGAGAACCCAGCATGGAGCCTGGCAAAGCACTCAGGAAACATGAGCTGTGGCCTACTGTGACAGGACATGCCCTGCCAAGTTGTGAGGCTGTGGGAGAAGTGAGGGCACAGACCCATCCCTAGCTTGCCATCCTACCCAGGGTGGTGATGTGGCACATGCTGCCTCTCTGATCCAGAGTCAGAGAGGAAGCAAAGACCAGCAGCTGGTCCTCCAACCAGGGAGGTTCTTGGTGCAGAGGAGTATACACCTTGCATCCTGAGAGGGGACTAGCAGTGACTTCTGCCTCAGACCACAAAACACCTTCCTTTCCTGCCCACACAAGAATTCAGACTGCATAGGGAGGGTTTCCATCGTTCACAAAGCACATTCTCACCCTCCCTCTCGGGGCCCCTCACAGCATCCCTATAGGTCAGGTGGTGCAGACATGAGTATCATCTTCAGTTTTCAGATGAGAAAGTGAAGCCCAGAGATGTTGTGACTTGCTCAAGGTCACACAGCAAAGCAGTCACAAATCTGAAACTCAAATCCAAGTCTTCCAGTGCCTGAGCCAGCTCCATTGCCTTTCCCACTCGGCTCTCTACCCACCAGGGCCAGCTGCCAAAACTCCAGGCTGTTTGGACAGTTAATATAGCACAAAAAATCTTCAACCAAGCATGAGACTCCATGGGAGCAAAAGATATGTGGCATATGACAATTTCTCCAAGGTCCCCAAGGTAGCAAGAGAGCTCCCAGAGTGAAGACAAGAACTCAAGAGGGAACAGAGAGAGCAACTATCGATGTCCAGCAGGAGAAGAGCTGGGGACCTCTGATGAGTGAAAAGCACAGATTGTGCACGAGGCAGGTTGTATGAGCCCAGGGACAGTTAGGAAGCCACACACACACACACACACACACACACACACAGCCTCTGGATTCGCAAACACACCTGTGAAGGCACAGAACAATATCAGGCGAGATCCATGGTCTACCAGGGAGCTCTCATTTGCCTTGCAGATCCTCCCTGCCCTCCTGGACCCTGCCCTGCACCCTCAGGACTGCCCCATGTGAAAAGTGCATCCTTGGGGTTCTTGCCTTCGAGTCAGTGGGGAACCCCAGCGGCAGATCAAAGGAAGGGAGAAAACGAGGCTGCAGTACTTGTTTCCCAGCTCCATGCCCCGGGTCTGGATCGCCTCCCTCGGGTGGAAGGGCTGGCTTCACTCCAAGTGCTCACTCTCTTCCTCCAGGTCTGGTGCTTTGAGCCTAAAAGGTGAGAAATGGCCCCTGCTGGAGCAGGTGGGGAGGGGGGGGCATGCAGTGCTTTCTGGATGCCTGGCAAGGGATACTGAATGTTGGCACCTGGTATTTATTTACATACTGTAAATTATTACATATAATTTATATACTGTCCCCATGGTCAAACCTCCTCGAATCATCCTGGGAGAAAGGTGCTGACAGTTTCCTCTATAACCAAACCTGAACTGATAGCAGAGGTTAAAGGGATGGGGAGTGGAGGAGGGAGAGGCAGGCACCGCTACCTGAGGCTCAGGGGTCTTTAGTGACTTCAGCCTTTTCAGTAATTCTCTGCCATGTGTTTACTTTTTATTGTGGGAAATTTCAAGCACATGAAAGCACAGCAAGTTCCCAGGTATCCACCACCCAGGTTCAACAGTCATGAATTCACGGCCAAGCTCCTTTCAACCACAGCCTGCCCACCCCGCAGGCGCAGATTATGTCAAAGCCACTCCAAGACATCATAGGCCTTAAATGTACAAGAAAACCCGATTTCTATATTGCCAGGGTAATTAAAATTGATTGATTAAAAGTAAAGGAATTTTCAACACTAGCACTTTTGAAGGTGAGGAGCCCTTGTCTTTGTGTTTAGTTTGGACCAGATCAACGTTTTCCCCTCCAGATGGTCCTTGGACAAGGGCTCAGAGGCTGACCAGGTGACCGTGCTGGTCCCTTCAGTGGACTGGGGGCAGCGATCACTGGATGTCTCTGGACTTCTCCTGGATGTGGAACATCTCATTACTGACACAAAGCTACAGGAATGCCTCCCATGCATTATGGGCTTTGCTCTACTTATTTTTGTCAGTTTTTGTTGTTTTTTTTCTTTGCAGGGGTGGGGATTTACTTTGTGACCTTCATTCCATGTTGTTGCTTATGGTTGTAGACTGTTCCTCTTCCTTGCAGTGGAGTATTCCACTGTGTGAAATTATACCACAATGCATTTATCCCTTCTACTCTCGGTGGGAATTCGAGTGATTTCCATTTGGGGACTATTACACATGGTGCTATAATGGATATTCTAATAGAAGTCTTTTGATGTCCCTAAAACATGGTGCATTCATGATGCACCATGAATCTCCACTGAGTATACACCTAGAAATGAATAACTAGATCATAAGAAGGCATATGATTAATGTTAGTAGATGCTGACAATTTTCCAAAGTATATGAGATTTCTGGTATTTGACATCCTCTCCAACAACTGGGTTTTTCCCAGGCTGGTTTGTTTTACTTTAGTCATTCTGTGGATGTGTAGTGTATCATTATGTTTTCTGTTCATTTGCTTGTTTTGCAGTACTGGGGATTGAACTAGGGAGTGCTCTACCACTGAGCTACATCCCCAGCCTTTTTTATTTTTTTTATTTTGAGACAGGGTCTCACTAAGCTGCTTGAACTCTTGATCCTCCTCTCTCAGCCTCCTGAGCCACCAGAAGTACAGGCATGCACCTCCTCGCCCAATTCATGGTAGTCGTAATTTGCATTTACCTGTTGACTCTCAGAGCTGGAGCTTTTTCATATCTTTTTGACCATTTGCATGTCCTTTTATGAAGTACCTTGTAAAGTCCTTTGTACATGTTGATAGTAGGTTGTCTTTTCTCATCAATTTTTAAAGTTATTTACATATTCTGGATAGAAGACATTTGTCAGTTATAGATTTTTCATGTGTCTTCTATAGCTTGTCTTTTCCTTTTCCTAGTGATATCTTCGAATGAAAAGAAGTCTGAACGTTTGATATGGTCTAATTTATAAATTCATTTTCTTGCATTAACAGTTTTTGTGTCTTATTCAAGAAATCTCTGCCAACACTGCAAAGACTTTTGTAGGATAAAAACATCTATTGAAAACTGAGAGACAAGAGCCCTATGAAGCCACTAATAGGGATGCCAAATCAACAGCTCTAAGAAGCATCGTTACATGGGGACCTCCATAGAAAGACAACTCTCTGATTTTGTTATTTCCTTGTCAGAAGCTACTTGTAAGGCCAAGGCTCTTCATACTTGCACAGGTGAAAACAGAAAGCAGCACAGCCTGAAATTATTTCCATCCAGAGAAAAATGGAAGAGCTTAGAGTATTTTTTATACTAAAAAAATAACTGAATATTTAACAACATGCCAATGACCAGCAAAGATGAAAGCAGGAATTCTTGAACCATAAGACCTAACAGAAAAAAATGCCAGCATTGAAATGGAAAGGGGTCCCACAGAATTAAGTGTACTGTACAAAGAAGTTGCTGTCCTGTATGGAAAAGTATCTAAAATTTCCACCAGGGAGCCTTTCTCCCATTGAGAACATCAAATGAAAACACGATTAACACACTTAGAGGTCTCATCAGCACCAAATATATTAACCCAAGTAATTTTAAAAACATTTGTTGAAATGACAAAGTTTCCTTTGAAAACCAATGTTCTCACTGTTTAAACAGCAGTAAATCTGAAAGGTCATGGCGGCTCCTACATCCAAACCTCTACTCACATCCTAAAAACAAAGCAAAACTAGGATCAACAAGGGAGGCAGAAATTCTACACATGACGCATGGCTTCAGCATTACTAGGAGCCAGATAAGATTATAAATTTCAAATTACATGTAAGTTGAGGAGTACCAAGTGCCAACAAAGTACCCAGTACAACGGCCAGCCTATGACTCTGAAGGGCAGGAAAAGGGAGTCTTAAGCAAGTCCATGGGGGAAAAAAGAGAAGGGAGTGGAGGGCATTGGTAAAACTTACTGGATCACCCCAGAAAGGAAAAATGCAATGCTAAATGCAAAATAACAAACACAAGTCTGAACTCTAGTAGTTCACAGAGCTAAGAGGAAGGTAATTAAAAGTAGGATCAGAGATAGCAATGTCAGCAAAGCATTGCTTTGAGGAGAAGAAAATAAACCGAGAAGAGATGTTGCCCCTTAGAGATTTGATACTAAAGAAAAATAAGAAATTAAATATCCTACAGAAAACAAAGACATGAATCACCCCCCCACACACACACACACACATCACCACTATGCATTTCATAAACTGCACTTCCCTATACTGACAGAAGAGGGCACTCTTGAAATAGGCACTCACTACAATACGCTTAATAAAGGGGGAACTTGGACTAACTCTATACTAAGGTGAGAGTATACTCTATACTAAAACATTTCACCTGATGAAATGCCCCACCCCCAAAAATCAACCATGAAGCAGAAGTAAACTGTAAATAGGACTCCATATTATAAAGCAAACATGTAAAGTTTTCCTTAAAAAATAAAAAAAAAACTAGAATCAGACATAAAAACTAAGACTAGAAAAGGACTTAGAAAAAATCAGGAATAAATGCAATGAGAGTTGATCAATTGAGGAAATAAATTGAAGAAAAAGTCAAAGCTTTCTTAGAAATGAAGAATGAATTATAAGGTATCCAAAAGAAGATGGATTCAAATGAAATTTTAATGAGGGACATTTTAAAAGGTAGTAAATAATGGAAATTAATTGGGAAAATTTTTAAAAGAGCAAAAAGGAAGTGGTTGAAATAGAATGCAGGCAAAGAAGGTCTAACCTATGTATAAATGGAGACCATGAAGAAGAAAAACAAAACAATGGCACAGAAATAATATTTGAAAATATAATCCAAGAGAACTTTCTAGAAATAACATAAATCCTAAATCAATATATTGAAAAGGCCCACTGTATGCCTTGGGAAATTGATCTGGAACGATCAATTTTAAGATATATGCTAGTAAAATTATTATACTTTGATAACAAAGAAAATATCATCAGCACCTCCAGGCAAAAACTTCAAATACTTATTCAGGTTAGAAATCTAGGCTGATCCATAAAGAAGAATTGAATCATGACAATTGCTGGTAAATGAATGGAACTGGAGACTATCATGCTAAGTGAAATAAGCCAGACCCAGAAAGTCAAATATTTTATCTGATATGAGGACACTAGTCCAAAATAGGAGGATGTGGGAAGGAAGGTACAAGAGCTTCCATCAAAAGAAAAGAAAGATGCATGGACTAGATGAAGGGAAATGAGGAAGAAAGGAGAAGAGACATGATAAGGGAATAACAATGGAATGAATCTGACCTAACATACCCATATACATATATGAATATACCACAGTGAATCTCACCATCATGTACATCCATAAAACACTAACAAAAAAAAGGGAAAAAAACTGAAAGTAAATAGCAGAAAGATCCATAGAGTAGAGGGAAGGGAACAGAGGGAGGGAGGAGAGGAGGGAAAGGAGAAATACTGGGGACTGAAATAGAGCAAATTATATTCCATGCTTTTATGATGTCAAAATGAATCCTGATGTTATATATAATTAAAAAGAACGAAGGAAAAAAGTTTGAATCTTAAATTTTTTTTAAAAAAAGCAATGTAGGATGACATCAGACTTCCTAAGAACCACGCTTAGAAGTAGGCAAGAGGAGAGCAGCATTTTTGAGGGCCAGGGGATGGGGGGACTTCAGCAGAAGAACTGGTGGTGATCATTTAATCCATTAATTGTAGAAGTGAGATGAAAACAAGCGGAGTCATAGTGTCAGAGAGTCTATGAACGTGACACATTCTGACAAAGGAAAAAGAATATCACCTTAAAAGTGATAGCAAAGGGGAGGGAAAAGGGTAAGGTAAAAGTATGACCACTGATTATTATGGAGGTGACAAGTGAAGATCAAAGGGTACCACATAAAATTAATAGGCCACATGGTCAAAGTAAGGAAAGAGGGGACCACGGGCCCTGTCAAAGTTATTGACACAATGGTAGCAGCTAGATGACAAATACGAGCATTTCTATATACCAAAAGAATTTATAAACAGCAAAAATACCTCAGTAAATAAAGCATAACACATGGTTCTAAGCTAGCATCTCACTTACTGGAAAACCCTAGAGACAGTCCCACTGGAGGAACAAAGAAGGCATAGAACCCTCCTGTCCACCATGCACATTGTTCTGGAAGTATTAGGAGAGGCTTGAGAATTAGGAGAGAAGGAAAACTAACTCTACTGCAGGAGATATGGTAGGACACCTAGAAAAAAAACTAAGAATTAAAGGTAAAACTCAGAACTTCTCAAAATCATTTTATCTCAGAGTCCCTTTCCGCTCTTAAAAATTGTTGAGGACTTTAAAGAGTTTTCCTTTATGTGGTTGATATCTATTCATATTTACTGGATTAGACATTTAAAATTGGAAAATTTTCAAATGTTTATTAATGTAAAAGTAATAATAAGGGTGTGAACATAAACAGCATATTTTAAATAGCCATAAACAAAAGCTTCCCATAAAAAGAATATCATCTTATATTTTCATACCTTTCTTTATTGTTGAGTTTTCTACAGAAAGACTGGCTTTTCATATCTGCACCTGCATTCAATCAGCTGGGATAGCACATATTATATAGCCTTTTGAAAACTCCACTATACATTCAAGAGAACAAAAGTTTAAAAAGCAAATTATGTCTTAGTATCATTATGAAAGTAATTTTGGCCTATCAGGAACGAGGGTACCCAGACCAAATATTGAGAGCCATCAAATTAACACAAGCAATAAAATAGTTCGTCAGGGTAGTAAGATATAAAATTAACATCAAACTCAATAGCCTTTATAGGGACAAATAATAACAAGATATAATAGAAGAGAAATCCCCACTTACAATAGCAATGGATTATTAAATTCTAAGGAATAAATATAACAAGAAATATTGAAAACCTTTATGAAGAAAACTTATTTAAAAAATACAAAACATCATACTTCTGAAAAATACAAAAGTAGACATGAGTCAATGGAAAAGACATCCTTAGTTCTTGGCCAGGACATGTCAAGATCATTAAGATGCTGGTTCTCCCTCAGCTAATTTACAAACTTAAGATGATATCAAAAATTGTAAACAACTTTTTGCTGGAGCTAGACAAGTTGATACTATGCAAAATTTGAAATCTTGACATCTTGATTCTGTTGGTGAGCTGTAAGGAAACAGACATCCTCATACATTGCTGATGGGAATGCATATAGTACAATTCCTGTGAATAAGAAATTGGCAATACTAACAAAATTATTTACTTATTTACCTTGACCTAACAATCTAACTTCTAAAAAACTGCCTTGATGACATGCCACCTCTAGCAATAAGAATATACACTCATACGAGTTTATTCATTCCAGCCTAATACTGAAAGCTACCTAAGTTCACTAATATAGAAAATTGGTTGGATATGTTGTATATATATGATGAAATAATAATGCCTCTATTAAAAAAAGAATGGGAAAGAATTCTATGAACTAATATGGAGTGATTTTTAGAATATATTGTTAAGTGAAAATATATAATATATATAATATATCTAAGCACCTTCCTTATATATTTCTTTACTATATATAAACATAATAGAAGTAATATTATATGATAATATATAAATATATATAAATATATAATATATAAGCACCTTGCTTATATATTGTCTTATATATATATACATATATATATATATATATATACCTTTTGTGTAAAAGAGGGGACTAGGAAAATATACATCTGTTTACTTATTTTTGCAAAAATGAAAGATAGAAAGGAAAAGCAGTCAACACACTTTGTTCAAAACTTACTGAAAAAGGATACTCAGAAAAATGACCCTTCTTTCAAATCCCTTTCATTCCACCTCCTTCCTTACTCTCTGCGGGTAACCAGTTGTTTTGGGGTGTTTTTTTCCCCCTGGGTTTTCCTTCCTATGGGTCTTTTTCTTTTTTTCGCAAAAATAAACACATGTGTACTTCTTTTGTACAGCTTTGACTTTTGAAAGTTTATTCATATTCTACAGAACCAAAAATAAAATTAAATCAAAAAGGATGAGAGGAACAAAAACCAAAATTGAAAGCAAACAGAAGCAAATGCGCTGAACTATATTTCAAATGAGTCTAATCATGAGAAAACATCTTTCAAACCCAAATTGAAAACCACACTGGAGAGAAAAAGAAATAGGAACTAATCCGAGGAATTTTTGAATAAAGCACATTGTCTACCCTCCATATAGAAGAAGAAAAAAACCCTGCAAACTAAGTGAAGTCTTTAAATTAAGCTTATTTTCATAGCAGCCTGGGTCTGCTAATTTTGAAACAATTTTCTGCACAGCAAAGGGGCAGAATATGAGAAAATGTATCTGGTGGTGACAGCCAGGGTTTTTTTTGGTGTGCTGGGGATTGAACCCAGGGCCTTGTGCATGCAAGGCAAACACTCTACCAACTGAGCTATATCCCCAGCTTACCAGCATTCTTAATGGAAGAAGGGAGATTCAAATATGAAAAGAGAGAGGGCAAGAAAGAACCTGTGGGATGGGATGGAATTGAGCATAACAGCATGAAATCATAAAAATATGCATATATGTTCAAATATGCATATATAACTTCAAATATATATAGATATATGTGGGTATGATTTATATATGTCAAAGCTAGGATAGATGGCACACACCTATAATCCCAGTAGTTCAGGAGGCTAAAGCCGGAGGATTGCAAGTTCAAAGCCAGCCTCAGCATCATAGTGAGTCCCTAAGCAACTCAGCGAGACCTTGTCTCTAAATAAAATACAAAAAAAGGGCTGGGGATGTTGCTCAGTGGTTAAGCACCTCTGGGTTCAATCCCCAGTACTAAAAAAAAAAAAAAAAAAAATAGGATGTATAGTGTTATGTATGTGTGGTCATCCTAGACGTGAAGGTGCTTAGAAGCAAGGATCTCTCAAGCTTGGTAACCAGTGCCCCTCAGCAACATGGCTGACCCAAGACTAGGACAGGGATGGGACAGGTGAGCCTGGAACCTCTTGGTAGTGCCAGAAATTAAAGGAGTACTGACAAGAACAAAGATGGCATGTCAAAAGGAGGCAGGAGCCAAGTCTGAAGGGGACCTCATTGGATAAATCTGGGATGATTTGAGCGCAAAATAATGATAGCAATATGTTATAACCCACTGAATAATGGGTTCTATATTGAATAACAGGTGATAACATATTACAAATCCATGGGACTATACTACTGATGAAGCAGGAACAGCAGAACGGGAGGGGGAGGTAAAAAGAGAGGAAGCGGGTGAGCTCTTCACCCAAGTGCTGGTAAAATGCGAGAAAGTAGTGGAACTACCATTTTGTAACCACTGGCAAGAATCATGGATAGATGCTAAATGGGTGGGAGTTGGTGGATGAAAACAGAATATCTGCATGTCAGAGTGCCTCTGCACAGACTGCTCATTAGTTCAAGGGACAACAGTAACCAGTGTAGTAACCAAACCCTGTGACCCAGAAATCAAAGTCCACATCACGGGCCAAGGGGCAGAGAGATAGCTTGTGGCCCCAGATATGATATCCTGAAGGATACAGTGTTCCAGCCAGGGATGTATAATCTGAATGGAACCAGGAAAGAACATCAACAAACCCAAATAGAGGAATGTTCTATATTCTAGTCTGTTCTTCAGCAAAACGTCCACATCATGAAAGACGAAGGTTGAAAAGCCATCCCCAATCGTGACACTATGTGATCACAGATGCACTGTGTGATTGCGGCCTTGTACCAAAAGGAAATTTTTGGAATGTGGACTGCAGAGTAAATAATATAGGGTTAAAATTAATCATTCCGTGGCGAAAGTCCTCCAATTCTGAAAGGACCTCTAGAAATCTTGATTTGGCAAACACCTCAACATATTCTTCCCCCACAGCCATGTAACGTCTTCCCTCACCAGAGAATAAGCACGTGTTCTAAGATGGGCAGCGAGAGACGGCTGCCCCAGAATCGTCAAGTTTAATCTTCCATATGACTTAAGCGCTTCCAGACTTCTACAGTGGATGCGCTTGGCAAGAACATCCCCCTAGGATCCCCAGGAGAAGAGTTGGCCATTGTGGAGGCCTAAAGTCAAAGGGTGTGGTCTTCTCCTGACCCTCAGCCAGAATGGACATGGTCCAGAAGGCCAAAACCCAAAACTCTCCCCAGCTGGAGCTCAATGACCTGTGTAGATCTGGCAGCAACTCCAGGCCTCAGTAAGCCCCTGTGACCACCACCCACCATCCTGGCCAGCCAACAGGAGCTGTGGGCAGCCACCCAGTGACTCACTCAATAGAAGATGGGGGAAGGGAGGGGAAATGGGAAATGAGTGATCACTCCCCATTCAGAAGCATTTCTCTTCCTGGAGATTTATTCTGGATTATTGCATCTGACACTATTCACATACCCAGAGTGGCTTTTGTGCAGAAAACAAAAGGAAAATGCCAGAGTGCTTTTCTTCCATTTTATGTTCTTAGAGATTTATTTAGTTGGATTATATCTGGCATCAGTACACCCACAGCACCGTCAGACTGCATTGGCAGGAGAGAAGACAGACCAAGAGAGGAGTTTGCATTTTCCACATCTTCAAGTCCCTGCAGCAATTATGGAATTTCACCATGTTCTCTCCCCCAGCCAGGTGAACACCAAGTGATTCCAGCGGGGCTTGCAAGGGTGAGGGAGGAGACGGAGAAAGGGGGCTGTGGAAATTCAGAGAGCAGGGCCTGACATCTGCGATGACAGCTTTGTCATCTCCCTTTAGTTCTTCCAAAAGTATTCCTTCCTCTATGCTTGAATCTCATTTGACGTCAAGGAGCAATTTTACTTCAAGCTCGTAACATAGACTTCCCAGGCAGAGGACTGCTCACTGGAGTTAAAGGATGTTTGCTGCCTGTATCACACTGAGAAGAAAAGCAGGGCTGCATCTTATCTCTAAAATGGGGGTGACCCAGAGCATGGCCTCTCACAGGGATTAAGTGGCTAATAGCAATGACACTCAGCAGTCAGAGCAAAGGCTCTCTAAGTGATTGTTTGACAACGAGCAACCCAATTGACTGTCATGAAGTCTATTTTGCCTTCTCTTTGCTCTGCAGATAAACACTCCCATGAATTTCCCAACTGATAATCACAGAAGATTCCAGTGTTTTACGAAAAAATAGTCTTATCAGCCCCCTCCCCTCAGCTCTGTGAATCAAGAAAGTGACGGTGTCTCCTGAACAGCTCAGCCTCACAACCAAAGACATCCCCCACTTAAAAGACTCTTCCACACGCCACTTCTCTCTTCACTGGCCTCTGGAATCTGTTATCTCAAGGGAGGGAAAGTTAAAACAAATGAACTTGCAGCAGCTGGGGAGGAAGACTGAAAATGACCCAGGGCCATTCTCCCTTCAGACAGGGTAATTTCCTACCCAGGCATAGAGAAGGTCAGCCACTGAACTGCATGTTAAAGCTGCCTGGGGTGAGGAAGAGGAGGGGCCATTTGGGCCATGGTAAAGACAGTATTGCTGTCAATAACACACTTTTTTTTTGCCATGACTCTGCAGAAGCACACTCCATTCAGATGTGTACAATAGTGAAAATAACTCCCAGCTCCACCACCTGTCCTTTCTCCCGAGGATTCCACAAGGGGCTAGTGGGATCCCAATCCTCTGAGAGCCTTAAGAGAAGCTTATCTGTGTGCTGCTGAGGGGAGAGTGAGGATCCCTCTCAGAGGTCATTCTCTTGGCTGACCAGTGTTAGGCTTTGCGAGACCTACAGGCCCTACAGGGCAATTTACCAGACAGGTTGCCCAAACTCTCCCAAGGCAACCAAATGACCTGATACTAGACTGATATGTGGTCACAAAAAAAAAAGGGGGGGGGGTCTATTAGAATTCCCCTGGAGAGCACATGAATGAGCAAGACGGCCAGTTGGCTGGCAGCCATTCCAAGCACAAAGGCAGGAGCCAGCTGTGCCAGGTGTGTTTAAAGTTCATCTTACCTTTGGTCCCCCAATAGCTGTGTGATGGACAGTATTGTGGGAAGTGGTATTCAGCTAGTCCTATATTTCTGTCAGACAGACTAGATATAAATGGAGGCCATGAGAGGGAGGTGACTTTTGTGCTAGGGGTAAACAGTCAGCCACCTAGGTATGTTATTCTTCTTCTGTTCATGTTCATGGGGCTGGGAGGACGGAAGTTTACTGACTTTCCTAACGTTCCTTCTTCGTTAAAATGTGAGTAGGATTTCTCTCCCTCCTTAACTGGCAGATCTAGGAGAGTTCAGTGAGCCACTTGCCATTACTGAGAGCACAGACCTGGCATGACAAGATTCCTGACTACAGGGCAGAATCTTCTCAGAGGTGCTCTAAAGGCAGTTGGCACCCAGGAGGAAACATGCCAAAGAATTTTTTTCTACATTAAATTATGAGGTGAGCTGGAAAAACACAACTAAATCACCCCTCATCCAGGACTAGCATGAGCCCCTAAACTAAGAAAATAACTTTTCAGGACTGGATTCTCAATGCCATTTGGCCAAATACCAGAATACCTCTATGATTTCAGAGACTGGGAGGTAGAACATTTTGGCTTCAGATAAGCCAGGAGACAGTTACCCACAAGCAGACTCCTTTGGCTTTCACAGCCAATCCCCACTTTCTTCAGGGCAGAGAAAGAGTATCTCCTTTAGACATAAGTGGGCCTACTGCTACCAGTGGACGGCTAGGTGGAAACTGCTGGGCCTGCATTAGCAGGAGGAGGGTGGGTGCAAGCAGTCTGTTGTGCTGTGTGCACTAAGAGCATCAAGCACTGGTGCTGTTTAAGGCTCATGCATGCTGCAGGCGGGTGGGGCTGAGACCGATGCAGCCTTTGTGTATAAAATAACCACAGAATGAAGAAATACTGTGTCCACAACATGGGCCAACAGCTGGGATGTTCAGCCCCTTCCAACAGGGCCTAGGGAAAATCCTAGGCTCCAGAGTCCCTCTCCCCACCACCAATAGCCTCTGCCTCACTGTGGCTGAGACATGTGAGACACTCCCAAAGTCAAACCACATCCATCCCCAAGCCTCAGTCCGCTCGGGACCTGGAAGCATGTTTCCTTTTGCCCCCAGATGGTTTCAGACATGTGGCTACTGCCCTGTCTTGTACCAGAAGGTACCAAAAAGCCACCAAAGCTCCACTTTGCTAGAGCCTTTGTATGGATGAATCCAGGCCTGTTTGTGGTGAGTACCCAGCATCCAGCCCCTCAGAACAGAATTGCTCATATGTGATATTTGGGGGTGGTCCATGCCTTCCTATGGGGAGAGGATACAGCACCCTCTTTCATTTGCAAGGTCCTCTACCCTTCTTTCTGACCTCTGGCTGAAGTCCCCTATGCTGCCCTTCCATTCAAATCCTACAAGGTTCTTATAGAAAGTCAAGAGGAGGAAAGAAAGAAAGGAAAGGGAGAGGCCTGGGCAGAACCAGTACCCAAGGGCAAGAAAACCCAAGATGGCCAAGCTATTTTGTACTTTCCTAGCCCCACCATGTAATGGCCAAGCAGGGGCAGATGTCAGGAGGACTTAGTCCAAGTAAAGGGAGGGCTCACCAAGTCTCTCCCACCGTGAATCTCACACAGCACACACCAGGTCCTCCCCAGACACTGCCATAGAAGACCAGGGATGGTCTGACCTCTGCAGTCAGAGGCAGGACCCTAGACATCTTAATTGCTGGGCCCGTTGGCTAGGACGACTCCAAATTCAGTTGTGGTGGCCTGGACAGATAGGGGCCCAGGAAACCTAGCCTCAGGGGCTTCAGGAGACAGCTGTGGGTCTGCCATCCTGCAGTCCTTGACAGAAGGCAGAGTTCGGCCACAGAGAAGTCATCAAAAATTCTAGGCAGGGTTTGGAAGCGCTGCTTCGGCGGCGTCAGCACCGCCAGCGGCCAACAGGTGGCAGGAGAGCTTCGGGGAGCGCTCACCTGAGGGCCCCGGCGGGTGCCGACGCCGCAGCCCGCAGAGGCCGAGGTCTGGCTCTAGCTGAGCACAAGGGGAGAGATAGAGCCACTGGGGACAGGAAGAGCCAGCGAGAAGCGCAGAGCCGGCGTGCGGGAGCGAGCCGGCCGGCTTTTCCTTTCGCCACGCCGAGCAGGCGCTCCAGGCAGCCAGCCGCAGAGCGGCCCCTCGACCTCCTTGGCTGCATGGACGCTGCGGGGACCGGCCCCAAGCGGGCTGGCAGCCCACCCTCCTCCCCCAGCAGACCCCAGGCCATGGCCGCGCGATCTGGGCTTGTCGTCTGTCGGCGGGCTGGTTTTGAATTACTTGTAAAGAACAAGAGTCCGAGCGGGAAGTGGCTGATGGAGGTGAGACAGACAACCCAGAGATATGGGGTCGTGGCTGTCATCGGCACCCCTTCTTGGCTTCTTGCTTCAAGCAGTGACGATAAAATTACGGTTTTTTGGAAAACCGGAATGGTAACAGTGGAATTTTTCCCCTTTATAAATAACTAACATTTCCTACCACCAAATTCCAAAGCTGACAGAGGGAACCCCTCAGCAATGCCACAGCACTTTATGATGTATCGCCCCACACGTTACAGACAGCGAAAGGAATCCATCAGGTTTAATTTGTTCTGCTCTGGTCTAAACTGAGGTCTCTAGAAGCCTCCCATATACTTTCCAATTTTAAGTTTGAGAACCCTAAACTAATGATGTGAAACTAATGTAGTGTAACACCGAGTGCCCTCGCTGCCAGTAGGAAATAATTTCTGCAGTGCTTCTAAAAACCAAACCAAACCAAACAAATAAATCAAATGATTTTACAATGTGGAAAAGCCGAGAGCGGGCTGGGAGGCAGCTCTGTTTGGGGGAAGCAGGCGGTTTGAGCAGCTCCTAGAGGCTCAGCCATGGGCCAGCAGCAGCTTTGCTGGGCTCGGGTGTCTGCAGCTGGGAGCAGCGCTCAGCTCTCTGGCCCAGCACGCCTCGGGAAAACAATCTGGGCCACAAATTCAACATGACAGTTTTAACAAATACGATTTCAGCTTTTATATTTGGATTTAGGAAGGGGATGATGGCCTTACCCCGGAATCACTATTAAATAATAAGCTTATAACATATTTGCTGACGGCAATATAGACCCTGCTTCAAATTAACTTTAAAGTGTGCTGCCGATCCTGCTTATGCTTAGAAGGAAAACAAACTGGCGGCTGAGTGGACTTAGTCAAGAGGCAAAGGTACAGAAACGTGCACAAAGTGAACTGGAGTTTTTGCTACCTGAACGGCTGAAAGAGCCTTTAAAATTCAAGTTGGTTCTTTAAAGATTTACAATTTTTTTTTCTCCTCAGCCCATTAGCATATTAATTTTTTTAAATTTAAAGCAAGCAGGAGCTCCCACCATTTCAGTTTCTTAGTAATGGAGACGTTTTTGAAATGCATTTACTTTATTGTGAAATTGCAATATTTGTTAATGAAAGAGAATTGGTTGCATCTGTCTATTTACAGGTTTTTAATATCCACTACTCATTTGACCAATGTAGAAAGCAAATAAATATTTCCCTCCCCATGTCATTTTTTTAATTCCCAGAAACAAGCGTTCCTTTATTATCTGTGACCTACTGAAATGAGAATTATTGTTAAAAAGTTGCAGGTTTTTATACCTGCAAGAGTGTTTAGAGCCCAAAGCACCATATTTCTCTGGAACATTTTTGCGGAGCTTAATCACAGTCTTACCTGCCTATCTTATATTACTTGGGGTTGGGTAACAATATATCACTTTGGAAAAGATAAACAGGCTACCATAAAAGAAAGGAAATAAATAACTCGTAAGGACACCTTCAATTCCAGCAAGCAGAAAGTTACTATTACCCTAGTGCTAGAAAATATTCATGTATTTTAGAAAATGCAAACAAATACAGGGCAAACCTTCAAGAAGTAACCAAAGACTCAAAGAATACAACATGTGTCTTTTGCCATGTGTCCATGTGGGGCTTCAAGGAAAAAGTTCACACAAAATTGAGTTTGCATTTATTGAAGAAGTTAAGGTTATCCAAATCACCACTGAAGACGTAGTTCTACAGATCAATTATTACTCACTCATCCATCAGAAGGAAGGTGTCCACGGGAACCTTTGGTATGTGTGCCTCTGCATCTCTGAGAGCAAAGGCACAAAAGAGGAGCCTTCGATGCTGTTGTTTAAAAATGATTACAGCTAATACCTGACCACGGCTGATTTTCCTGTCGTTCACCACTTTAACATCGGAAGCATGTGATCGGCCCTCCAGATGTCCATTATTAATTGCACACCCTTTGATGTCTGAACGTCGATGGAATCTACAAAGGCATTAACGTAAGAAAATATGCCTCTTGAAAAATTCCCAAGTCACCGGCTGGTGATCGGTGCGCGTTCCCCCTCGGTTTGTTCACTTCAGTGGCACTGTGAACGTGCCCCCAAGCCCCGGACATTTTGCCAAGAGTTCTGGCAAAAAAAAAAAAGAATTTCAAGATGATTAAAATTTCAATTTCATATGGGGGAAAAATGTCAGGTTTGCTCATTCAAAAAGGACCTAGATAATTAAAAGTAACAAATTTCTAAGATGCTTAAGGTTCAGGAATTTGCATAAACAAAACTCTAAAGAAAGAAAAAATAAAGGTAATTTTTTTAAAAAATGGTTAAACAATTTCACTGAACAAGTGAATAAAGGTGCTTCGTTACAAATATCTACACTTCATTGATGTTTATTTTCTCCCCAGAGACAACTTTATTTTTTAAAGGCTTATCATGAGGGAAATCGTTGACTATAGGTAAATTTCTTTTCTCAGGCAGAACTCAAATAAAAGAAGATATTGTTATAACGTGGCTTCTTGTGTGTAATTTCAAAACAAATAGACTTTTGTTTTTATAAACCATTTATTTGGGGGGATTTATTTAAAGAAAAATTTTCCTTTGCAAAGAAAAATTTATAAAAAGCTACATGTGCAGATTACTTGACCCAGTGCCTATAACATCTTTACACATCTCAAGGATTTAACATAGTGAAAGGAAAAGAGTAAAGAGGGTTTGACGGTTAGCCCAGCACGGCTTGCATGGATGGTTGCTTTCCTATGCAGAGCTCAGGAATACATCCATCCCAGAAATATTTGTTTATCATGAAAAAATATTTGAGCCAACTCATATTGAATTCTTGCACATTTTTGGGCAAGGTCTTTTTTGCCATCTGGAATTAGGTATGTTAGCAAAGGTTGTATTTTCAAATATTAGATTTTCTGTCATTGTCTGAAAGTCTCTCAAAGCACAGAACTGAGCAACCTTACCTTTCCACAAACAGAGGGGGAATTAAGCAACTAAAAATAAGAATTTTTTTTTAAAAAAAACCCTCTTCCAAACAGTGAAGCTGAAAAAAAATAATGATCACACTCTATATCTTTCTCAGAGTTAAACTAAATAAACTTTGACAGATCTAAAAAAAAAAAGAATCGAATACTTGTTATCTGAAATGATGCACAATTAAAAGTAAATATTTAAAACAATCTTCCTGCTCTAAAGAAGAATTGGAAAATTAAACATTTATAGGCAGGAATCTTGGAATCTTGATTCCTATACTCTCTACTTTGCAGGGGTACACAATAAATGTGGAGATGAAGTTTCCAATTGTTTAAAGATTCCCTCTGCAAATAATATCAGGGCTTCTATGTGTACAAGCCCCACAAACATAGCGATGCATTAGCTAAACGTAAAAACTATGAGTTCCCAGTAAATCTAAATATGTACAAAATTAAAATTGAAACAAGGAACAAGTCTAGTGTTAGTCCTTTCAAAATACTAATTTAATAACTCTGCAAGAAATAGAGTGTTTTAGGAAAGGCAACCCAGATGTCAGCATATAAAATCAAGCTATAAAGTACCCTTCAAATATATTTCAATCATTTTTAAATATTTACATTTAATAAGGACAAGTTTTTATGGCAAGAGAGAGGTAATTACACTTATCATTCATGGAAAAATGTAGTTTTAATGGCTTGTATATTGATTTGCAAAGGTGAAATAGTAACCTAAAATATGTCATTGTCTTTTTTTTCCCTTCTGTTCGGCAATTTGGTGCTTTTGCAAAAGCAAAATATGTAATGCTAGATGTGCTGCTGGTAGGGTTGAAGCTGTTGTTAAAAAATATATATATTCAATCTCACACACTGCTCCTCGTTTCTTCATGTTTCTCCTAGTATGCCGAACTGAAACTCCAAGAATTTGTGCTTTGGGGGATAATTAGAAGAATCTTATCGGACTTTTATAGCCCTTCCTAATGAGGCTATTTATTTGGCAAACATTAGCTTGAATGATTGGTATCACCTTGATCGGGACCTTATTGGAGCTGCTCCCCTCCCGTCTGCTCCACACAAAAAGCCTATCTTATCAACAGAACAAGCTCGGTGCAGGCAAGCTGTGGCTTCTGAAAATTCACCAGGGGTCAGCCTTCATTAGTCAGAAGTTGTGAGACCAAGAGCTGAGGCAAAATCAGGTTCGGCCACTTCCACCCAGACCAGTAACCCTGATGCAACTCCTGGTGGTTGGTTGCTGGGAAGATGGGGAAGTGCAGAAGCCCAGGAATAATCTGGGTGGGTCTTGGGGGAGATTTCGCTAACATCCAGCATGCAGAGTCACCCCAGGGACAGACCCAGGCCTCCAATTCCCAGGGACCTTCCTCTTGACAAGGAAATAGATACACTTTAGGGATCTCACAGAACAACAGGAAATAGGCTCTCTCAACTTGTCTGTGCCAGCTGGGAAAGCAAGGCAAAGGGAATTGCTTACCTGTCCCCAAATACCTCACTCCTACTAATGGCCTCTTTATTCTGATGTTTTGACATCAGCCCGGAGAAAGAGTCTTAATTTGATTAAAAGTGATTTGAAAAGTGATTTAAGATGAATTCATAAATAAAATACTCTCACCTCTAGCAGGGAGGGCAGAGGGCTTTGCGTGTCTGGACTGGGCAGTCCTGACATGTTCTGGAACTCTAAGAAGGACAGACGAGAGAAATAAACAGACCACTCGGGACAGCTTTTCAAAATCCGCCAATATGGAATTCCCAGTCCAAGGCTTCTGACTTCATTTTGGGCAATGAAGCTGGAGGGGACAACCTTGGGGTGGGATGACAGGGGTTAGGTTTGCAAATGACCTAAGGTGGATAAATATTTGTAAAACACTTTGAGACTTAACGAGCTACACAAGCACCCCGGCTACAGAGAAGGCCTCCATTCCGTCACTTAGAAAATTTTGAGGGGGAGCTGATATTTGAGGCTCGAGTCACACTGTGGCATGAAGGAGCAGACCCCTACGGGCCCATGGCCAGACTCCGGGTGGCAAAAGTCTCCATAAAGAACGCTCTATCGTAAGTTTGCCCCAAAAGAGAGGAATTTTTAAACTCCAATTTCTGCCTAACTGAGCAGCCCTTTCTCTGTGGGTAAAGCCCACCTGGAGTTCTTTCTTGGAATGCCAGGTGACCACTCCTTTCCAGCCAAGCCACTGAATCCCCGGAATAAGGCTAGGGCAAAATGGCCACTCTGGAAGGCTGTCACCTCCTCTCCAGAGACCAGGGCTTGACAACATCTAATCTTTAGAAGAGAATGAGGTCTGAGGCTGTTGGGTTGGCCTCACTCTCTTTGTCTAAGACAGGCACTCTAACCACAAAAACAACTCTCGCGATTGGCACCACTTCCATTGCCATAGCAACTGGCGCTTCTAGAAAGGCAAACGCACTGGTTTGAGATTCACAGCCAAATTAAAATTTCGGCAGCTCGGTTTGCTCCGCACTGGTCCTCTGCCCTTCCCCTGGGACCTCCGAGAGCTCAGGCGCTGGGCGGCTAGATGACTACATGCAAACACAGGCCACAGCTGCAGGATTCCGCCTGTGAGGAGTAGCTGCACGGTGAGGTCCCACATGTGGACTGACCACCCCCCTGAGACAGGTGAGCCCCCAAAGGCTTCCCCTGGATTTCTATGGCAACAGAATATTTGTCAGACTGAGGTGTCCATGGGGGAAGGGAAGCAGGAAAGGTAGCTTTCCCCTTCTGCATGGAAGCAGCACCGTCAGCGAGCACATAGGCCTCACTTGACCGGAGAAGACCAGGCTGGGCTCTGCAGGCGGGGGCAGTAGTTTTGAGATGCTCAGCAAGTGCCATTGGCAGGCTGGGGAGGAGAAAAGCACTTGCCACACTAACTAGATGGTACTTCAGTGTAGTTGTCCCTAAACCATGGATTCTGCCCATCACACAACCTGTCACTCAACAGCCGCTCAAATATCCAACAGGCCCATTTGTTTCTAAACTCCCCCCAAAAGCAATAAGGCAATATTGGGGGTACTCGGGCCCAGTCTCAGGACCATGGATGTTGGGGTTGGCAGGGCCACAAAGAACAGTTTGGTCTAAACCTTGGCCTCTTGGACACGTCTTTGGCTGCGTCAATCTCACAGGCTGGGTGAGATATCTGTTCCTGACTGTCTGGGTCAGTAACAATTTGCAGTGAGGGCCTATTCTGCAAACTCAGAGAGACTGGAGATGGGCTATTAGCTTCAGCCCCTTTCATGTGGAATTACTTCTACTGGCACTAATACGCCATCATTTGAAAGCCTTAACCCAAACGGACGGGCGCCCGCCCCAAGCCAGGGCCGCCTGGACCAAGGCAGTGGGCTCCATGTGCTAGCTATTACGGGGTTGTTTGGGCTCGTCCCCAGTCGGCATTTGTTGCTGCGCACGGAGAAACTGCTGTCAGGAAATGTTCTTTTCTAAATTACATAATTAGGGTATTGGGGAGTGTAGGGAAGGCAGATTAGGGGCATCACTTGTTCTTACTGCAAGCAATGATTCAAAGCACATAAGTAAACACTTAAACTATGTGAATGGTTTAATATTGATTAAACAATGATCTCCAAGACTAAACTCCAAGCATGGTAGGTAGAAGGCGCTGGAAGGAGAAAAAACAAAGAGTCGGCTTAATAGTGTGCATTGATTTACAGAGAAGTGTGGACTTTGACCTGACAAATCAAAATCAGGATTTGCAATGATTACCTAAAATAAAGTCCTAGGGTCCCACCCCTGCGAGCCAATGGTGGGGCTATGGGCTAAACAGTCGGGGTCAGGGGTCAAGTTCTTCCCGCAGAAAAACCAGCTTCTCACCCACACCCACTTCCAGAAAGGGAGACTCAGGCAAAGTGCTGGCTCAAATTGCATTTCATTTATTGTTTCTAACTACGGGCCACGGACTTCAACTTGATTAGAAAATTGTGCTGATGCTTCCTGTGAAGTATATCCTGAGTCTTCCAGAGGAACTTCGGGAGGGAATTCTCTGCACGCACCCGCTCTTGTGAGTAGCATTCCCACTGCTTGGCAGTGCCTGTGATGACACATCTGCCCAGATGCCTGAACGGGAGGCCCCCTGGAGGGACCTCTGTGACCAGGGCAGACTTTGAGTCTCTGGAGGTAGGGGAAGCTGGCTCCCTGTAGGGTGTGGCTTGGAGAACAGAGAACAGTTTCCCACTCCTTCCTAGGTAGGACCTGCCACCGCAGTCACAGGTCTTTGCTGGGGGAAACCCAAAGCCCCTGTTGGTCTCACCTGCATGCAGACAGCAGTCCCGCTCATCTCCCTTCTTCCCGGCACATCCTTGTGTTTTCTCTCCCAGCCCTTCATTTGAGCTCAGGCAAGAGACTGAACGTGAGGAAGAGTACCCACTAATAATAATACCAAACATAAAAACTATCAGAAGGGTTTTAAAGCTCATTCTATGCCAGGTGTCTTAAACTATTTAAAGACACTACTGAGCCCTTACAACAACCTTTTGTGGTACATATCATTATCCATCCCATTTGTCAGATGATAAAACCAAGGCTCAATAAGGACAACTCGCCCCAGATCACACCCAAATTACACGGCAATTTGGGTGTGATAAATAAATTTTGTTAACATACAGCTCTTATTTTATGGTAGACAATATTTTAAATGTTTTTCAAATATCATCTGAATTATATAATGCAAACTTAATGTAAACTATAATGTAACAGATATGATTATTAGTCTCATCTTAATGAAAAAAATCAAGACATGGAAAGGTTCAGTTCCTTGCCCCAGGTCACACAGCCTATCCATGATTAAACCAAGTGTCTAACTTGGGCAGTTTGACTCCAAAGTTCAAGTTCCTAACTTGCCTATAGGACTGATGGCAGTACTTAACAAAGAAGGTTAAAAAAAAAAATCCTTCCTGCCATACACTAAGTGCCTCTATGAGAGGACACTCTGCGGTGGCACTATGCAGATATGGAGAAAGCACAGGTCTGAGAGTCCACAGGTCTGTGGTGAGGGGTAAAGGATGTCCCTTCTTTGGATCTCATTTACCTCCTGGAACATGAAGTGGCTGGAGGTTCAGGGACCCTCTATGGTCACAAACAGCCTCGAGAGGATTCATGGAATGCAGGTAAGTCTGCCAAGAGGCCTAGGAGACAAGGTGGGGGAATGGCCTGCCCTGCTCCTTCCCAGCCCTCCTCCCACCCTCCACCTGTTCCCCCTTGGGAAGGCCTGGGTGGGCTCTCTGCTGGGAAATGCATATCCCCCCTCCCTTTTTCCCTCCCTTTGCACAGTTGCTAGGGCTCCTAACTGGACATGCAATCAGCTCTAAAGGCATGCCCATATCTGCCAGTGCCCTGTATACCCATGGGGGCAAGATCCACCAGGGGCATGCAGATGAAAAGCCTGTAAAGGTGAACTGCTTCTCGTTTATGGGTTCAAAATATATCCAAAGAATAAAAAGAAATACATGCCTCCCACCCACATAAACACATTGCCGTAGACAGCTGAAGTGCTGTGTGTGGAAAACCCATCAGGATCACAGGGGACAGAGCTTTCCAGGCTTAGTGCAGCCCAGCCTAGGGCCTCCCAGACCCAGACCCCCATTGGCTCAGGGCTGGGCCAGCAGCTGGCTCTGGAGCCTTTTAGGGACCTCCCTACTCTCCATGCTCCCTGTGGCTCAGAGGTATTATCCAAACTTAAGCAGCCCCCAGATGGCTGGACCAGGCCAGAAAGTTGGGTTTATTGACCATAGGCAACAGGTCCTCATCCTTCGCAAATTTGTATACTCACTAAACTTTATTTGCAACCCCAAAAATCAGTAGTCATGGTTCTTTCAAGGTCATTTGCAGACATGCATAGTGAAAGATCACCTGATGGGCACATTTGCAGCAGAGGTCCAGCAAAGCGAGATGCTCTGCCACACTTGTTGGTGATGTCACTGTTTAAAATGGCCCGCAAGCACAGTGCTGAAGTGCTAGCTAGTGTTCTTAAGTCCAAGAAGGCTGCGATGTGCCTTACAGAGAAAATCCATGTGTTAGGTAAGGTGAGAAATATCCATGCTTGCTCAGGTGTGAGCTACAACACAACTGGCCACGTTCAATGCTAATGAATTAAATAGGGGGCTCGAAACAGAAATATACATAAGACAAGGTTATGTATAAATCAAGTGACAAAAAAAGTGTTGTGACCAGAGGCTCATAGGAACCTCACCCCGTGTCTCCCCTAGGAGCAGTGGTTCAGTACTGGCTAATTCCCTGCTGGTGGAGACTTTGTAGAACATCACTGTGGTACATGATAAGAATCTAGTGGAATGTCATCAGTGAAGGTGGCCGAGGCCCACGGGAGGATGCAGGATTGGTGATGCAGCGCCAACAGCCGAGGGCAGCTCTGAATAGTGCATGAAGCACTGTCTTCTCAGCCCAGATCAGGCCCCAGGCGCTCACTTCATAGAGCACTGTCTTGTTCTTTAACAGCAGTGTTAAAATAATAAGAATAGCCACTAAAACCAGTCAACACTTGCTTGGAGCCAAGCATATCCTAAGCACTTCACGTTTCTCACATGGTAGCATTGGTCCTCTTGCCCCCTGTGAAACCTAGGGCTTTAGCCCTCATGCCCAAAGGAACTTGTGCTGCTCCCAGAAAGTGGTCAGCGCACTCGCTCTCCTGGGTTTCTTAGGGAGCATCCTGGCCCTGTTTAGAAAAAGTCATTGCACCAAGACTTTTAGATCTTTTTCCCACTATGGGGGTATACAGTTAAGGATGGAGGAACTGGGGACTCAGCCTTGATAGTGACCTGAGAGGGTAGGCAGCCAGCTTGTCCCCACCCCTGGCACCGCTGAGCCCCTGCTCACTCCAGGACAGTGCTGCCCCTCTGCCGACTGCAGCAGGCACCACAAAACCTCCCTCCCAGTGCCACAGTCACTAGCAACTTGTCCTCTCCCATGGAAGGGGCCCAGAGCCCAGCTTTGGCTCCACCCCAACCCAGATGTGAAGACTGAGCTTGGTGCCACTTGGCACATCCATGACCTTGGGCCACTGTCAGCTTCCTCAGGTAGTTTTGAGCAAGCATCTCACTTCTCCAGTCTCTGGTTTTTCCCATCAGTAAAATGGAGTAATTCCAGCCCTGCTTCCAAGTTTTCACAACTTTAGCAGAGGGCTAGACAAGGCAGGTAAGGAACATGAAGCCATTGCTATTTTGGGGACAAAATTAGATGAAGTAATATCTTCTGACACTAAGGATAAACAGATTGGCAGCATTGATCAACTCATTTTTGACATTTTTCACAAAAACAAGATAGGTTGGGCTCCTTGGAAAAGGCACATTCTCAGAATATTCTTGCCACTGAGCTCTCTGTGGGAAGAGGTACGCAAGGCATTTGCTGACCAGTCCTGGGTACTATTCACCTCTAGGAGGCCAGCAGTCCCATCACAGACAGCCACAGTGAGAGGGCTTCCGAACAGCACTGTGACAGGTGAGGAGAGGGAGCAACAGGCCCCTTTCCAGCTGGGCCTCAGAGAAGATGTAAATCGGGCTGAGTGGCAGGAGGAGACCAGGACAAGTCTCTCTTCCTGCTGTGACCTGGAGTTCCAATAGCCCCACCTGCCTCTCTGGTTGCCATTGCCGGAAACTGGACGGGGGCCCAAGCCTGGACAGCAGGAGCCCAGGTAAGCCGCCCCAGGTGCAGAAGTGGCCTTGGCCACAGGAAGTCCTGTCTCCCGCCTGCGGCTAATTGCAGCCGCTGTAGAGGAGCCGACCTAATTACACAAAGGTATGTGGCTCCCACATTCCTGGGCCACCACACACTCAATTTCTTACTGGAGATACAGCCTGGCTCCGGCTCAGCCCCACCCCTCACTGGCTCCTCTGAGCTCCCAGAGCTGGTTGCCTCTCCTGGAGCTTTCTAGAAGCTCTTTGGGGCCATCCCAGCAGCCGGTCCTTCTACTCTCCCTTTGCCTGCCTCTGAGACACTTAACCCTCATCTTCTCCTAATGTAAATATTTAATTCTGTACATTTAGGATCTGCCTATCACCTGCTCTCTCCCAAATGGTCTTCCTGTCAGACCCAGGGGCAAAGGTAGCACTCTGAGGGGCTACCTCCACCCTAAAGAGCTTTCGCATGGCCTGGCACCCAGCTCAGCTCTTACCAGTTGTGCAACCTAAGTCTCTGTCTATAATGTCTCCATTCTGAACTTCAGTTTTCTCATCTATAAAATAGAGCTAATAACGTCTACCTTGAAGAGTTCTCTAGAAATTAAAATCAAACATGGCACCTGGCACATAAAAGAGATCCTTAGACACTGATGAATGCAGCTATGAAACCCACACTTACTGAGCATTAAGGATGACCAGGGCCATGCACATCTCAGACTGAACTCACCCATCTGAGGGTCAGTGCCCTGCCCTCCCCATCCCTGCATTAAGGAAAACTCTGTGTCTGACAGCCCCTCACTGCCTTTTCTGTGATGCAGAATCAGGGGCCTGGAAGACAGAACAGAGGGAGGACCAAAGTGGGGAAAGGGTTCATCGAGAGACTGGGTCCAACCACATACATAAAGATCTGGTGTGGGGAGAGCACCTGAGGGTGGTGGGTAGGCAGGAACCGCTGGGCCAGGGGATCTGGGATCCAGTGTGCTCACAGGGCCCAGTGCAGGCACCCCGACCTTCAATCTCTCAAAGGATAACAAAGGGACAGATTTTTAATTACTTCTATCTGCCTAACTGTGCAGAGACTGGGCTATGTGGATCACCTAAGCCATGCGAATTACACATCCATTGTCTCTTTACATGCTTACAGCAGCCCTGTGAGTTTTATTTTTGTCTCCATTAGACAGATGAAGAAACTGAGGTTGGAAGGTAAGGGAAGGTTAAATAGCTTGCCTGAGGTCACCCAGCCAAGAAGAGCCAGAGCCAGACCCTCCACACCACTTTGCTGGTCTCCTAGCCGTGCTGGAAACCCTCCCCCTGCTGCGGCTGGGAAAGCAGCAGGACTCTCCTTCCCTTCATGCTGGGCTCCAAAACGCTGGGGGGAAAGGGACAAGCCAGCCAATTCCTGCCATCTCTTGACCAAGTGCTGCCCCCACCAAAAAGATCCTGAGCTACTAAGATGGGCCACTGTGCTGGACCCCATGGAGACACACAAAGGAGGGGCTGGCTGACTGGAGAAGCCCGCCATCCACTGGTCCTGTGCTGGCAGAGTCAGCTTGAACCCAAAGGTTTCCATAGGGTGGTAAGAAGCACCAGGCCCGAGGGTGGTGCCCTGAACAAGGAGGGCTGTGCTCTGCCCAAGAGGACTTGGAAATCTCCAGAGCCTTCTCAGAGTAGGTCATCTTTGCCTGCTTGGATGGATGAGCAGGTCTTAAATGAGATGGGGACCTCAGAAGAGGAAGTAAGATAAAGATAAGCCAAGTGTGAAGGTAGGGAAGCTCCGGGGAACACTGATGAGGAGGGTGGGCAGTTGAGATCTCAGCATGGCGGAGGGGTGCAGGTTGAGTCACTGGGCATGCAGCTGACAACTTTAGAGCAGAAAGACTTCAAAGGCCTGCATGCCCGGAGGAGAAGTCAGGCCAGCCTTCCAGAGGCGCCAGGGAGGGGCACGGTAGGAGTTGCCTTCATAAAGCAGGCTGGCAGGGAGTGATGTGAACAGAGCCGGGCAGGGGCCAGCTTCCTCCCTGAGATAACATAGCCAGGGCATCCCTCACTCCCATCACACAGGGAACCCCTCTGACCCTTCTGGAAGGTGAGGGTGCAGAACACAGAGCTTCTGAACCAAGGCAAATGGTCTTTCTAGCCTTCCCCAGGATTCATCCTGGGGTGGACAGATTGCCTGTTTCAGAGTAGAGAGACAGGCTGTGAGGTTCCCCACACTAGCGCCCTACCACCTCCACCAGACCCTGCCTACCTGCTTCAGCTGGCCTGTGGAGGGCAGCTCCATGACACTGACAGCACCCACAGAGGAACCCCAGCTTCCTCAGCGCTGCCTTGCCTTATTCCCCAAACCAGCCTCCATCTTGGGGGGCCAGCCAGGTCTGCTCATCTGCTGGCCTCTGACATCCACCCTCCCTTCCTACCAACACAGCAACCAGTGCAGTCATCCTCAGTCACTACTCCTTGCCCCCACTGGCCATCCTTACAGGAGTATGACTGCCTAAAGGTAGAAGCTGGTTTATCCTCAGCTCCTAGGCCAGGCCCTGGCCCCAATCAGTACTGGAGAAACACCAGCAGAGAGAACGATTCCCCACCTCTGGACACGGGACCCACTCACCTCCCACCCACACATCGGCCCCTGCTTCTCCAGCACCTGCCTAGGCCAGGCAAAGTGCTATGCACACAGAAGACACCCACAAAACGGGCACCCACAAAGCCTGGAAGTAAGTTTCCCCACACTGAACATGCATGTTACCCCAACACCCCTGCCCACTCTCCTCTGACTGGTGTCCCTGGGAGGGGCCTGCCTCTGAGGAAAAAGCCCAGCAAGGGCTGAAGGCCCAGAACTCTTCACTCTGTATTTGCAGAGGGTGCCCCTGGCTGCCTGGCTCTTCCCACTCGCAACCCAGAGGCTCTCCCTTTGCCTCCCAGCTCACTGCAAGACATAGGGTCCAGCAGTAAGGCCCTCCACACTGAGATGCCTGTGGCCCTCCCAAGCCACAGTTCTCAAGCGCTCCTCAGGCCCACACACTCCTTCTTTTCCTCCCTGGCCTCAGTGCCTCATCTGAACAATAGACCTGGCACCTTCACAGACCTCACAGGGACTTGAGAGCCTCTGCCTCTTTAGAAACTTCTAGCAAGGTCCAAGGAACGTATACAGAAGGCAAAGGGGACAGCGTTCCTTCAACTTGGCTCAGCACAAACTTTCTAAAAGATGGCTTAGCAAAAGGCATCCAAAGCCTGAAAAACACAGACACCCTTTGTGCTAGAAATTCAGTTTCCAAGATTTTCTCATGGAGAGATAGTTGCACAATTCACCAAAATGATTGTACAAGGACATTCATCACAGCATGCTTGACCAGGGCTGACACAGGCATACCTACATATCTGAATATACAAGAGTGATTTTGAAAACTATAATATATCCTTTCCATGGGACACCATTCTTTACACCATATACAGTTCTCAGAAAAGAGTGTCGAGTGTAAAAGTGCGTCACTAAGTGAGGAGAACAAAATTTTGCAAGGAAAAAACACATACATACACACAGGGAGGGAAATCCTAGAAGACTCTAAAATGTTAACAGTGATTATCTCTGTTCTACTTTTCTAGTTTTTCTAAAATTAATATATCTTACCTGCATGGAATAAGACTTTTAAAACAACTGTTCACTGACAAAGCCATGGACCAGAAGCTATGATGGGAAAAGCCCATGATAATTCCAGCCCTACCCCACCACACACATAGGCACTGGCACAGAGGCATATGCCTAGATGTATGCACACACTTGCACACACAGCCACGCCAGGTCCCCAGCCACCAGCCCAAGGCTTGTTTTGATTCTCATCTGAATGTATTCACCACTAAGCAAGACAATCCATTGCAACTCAAGTCCCCAGCAACTTCCTGTGGGGGGAAGAGGTGACAGCTGCCCTCTAGAGAGTAGCCATTGACCTCAGGCTCCCAAGCACCAGAGCCCCGTGCACCAGCCACAGGTGTAACCAGTCAGCAACATCACCAACCTATTTTTTACAGCACTAATGCTCTTAAGAGCCAATGACTTCATCACACTGAGGCCAGACACACCCCTGAGCCTTCCTCATTCTCTGAGCATGGGACAGAGGGACATGAAGTGGGTGTTGGCCCAGGCTGCTGGCACAGCCAAGCCCCAGAACAAGGCAGAGAAAGGACAGCAGCACAATACTGACTCCATGCCAAGCACTGTGGTCATCACCCCACAAGGCCAAGAGCCCTCCAAGCAGCCTGGCAAGGAAGATGTGGGACCCCTGACCTCATCTGTAAACTTTCTCAAGGGCACACAACTAAGAGGAGGCAGAGATTCAAACTCTCATGAACCCCTACTTCCAAGGGTGGCAGCACTGAGAGTTATCCAGCTACATGCCCTGCACCCCTCAATGCTCATAAAGCCCATGGTAATGGAATCACAGTCAGCTGCAGCACATGAACCCAGGGCCAGTCCTCTTCCCCAGTCTTCCCTCACCCATAACACACAGGAAACTCTGCCATTCTGTACTAAAGATTTGTGAACCAGAAAAGCATATCAAGAAAGCCCTCACATAACCCGGAGGCTGCAGGAGCACTGGGTTTCCAATCATGGGCAGCTTGCGTGTTGTTAAAAGGGTCTTGACCCCTGGGTGGGTGGTGCTGGGGGAGCAAGAGAAGGTAAAAAGGAGGCCCCACCAAGCATGTCTCTGTTGCCGAAACCAAAAAGCAAAATATTTTCATTCATGAGTTCATCCAGCTTAAACATGCATCTAATCCCTGGGAACTGACAGTTCAAAACGGCTCCCAGGCAGGAGAGCCAGAGCGCTCAGTTCAAAGGCAGAAGGGCCAGGCACAACCGCTTATCGCCAGGTGACCATCAGCAGAGTCCAGGAGCTGCCTCGGCTTAATGAATCCAGGCCAGCCAGAGAGACTGACATCTTAAAGGGTCCCCTGCAATTAGCTGACAGTCTGCTCACTGTCTCCCTTATCCAGGCCCAGGGGCAAAGGAAAAGGGGTCTTTCTCCTCAGTTGTTGGGGCAGCTTCACTCGCAGGAGGAGACCTAACTTGAGGTAAAGCAACAGCAGCTGGAGATGGGAGGAGGGGAATGGGGTAGGATGTGCCTTCTGCTCAAGCTGGCACCTGCTTGCTACCAAGAGGAGACTTGGGATGTCTGGTGAACTTGGAGGAGGGGAGATGGAGAATAGATGGTGGGAGGCAATCAGCCTCCCAGTCTCCCCCTGCAAGGCTGGTTAAGAGTTCAGCCACTCCAAGCCTTGGGGGCCGTTCCTGGCAGAACCACCTCAAAAGCAAGCTGGCTAGAGTAAGGAAGAGTGCCATAGAAGCTTCCCAGATAGAGAATGTTTACACCATCGAGAATTTATAATCTCTTTTGGGAGACAAGGTTGCCCTTTGGGACTTTGAGTAGACCTGGGGTGGGGGCGGGAATCCCCTTTGGATACTTCTTGATGGATACTTTCGAGGAAATGTCCAGTATAGCAAGCCAGTCCCTTGAGAAATTGACTTTGCAGCAGGTGGACATTTTTACAGGAAGGCCAGGTGTCTTCTCTTCAATACAGCAGGATCAGTCCCTGAATCCTTTAGAATTTTGCAGCTTTACCAATATGCCTTCCTGGCATACTGGTAGTGCTATGAAATTTTTGGAGAGGCCACTCAAGCACCCAGACTAGGCATGTGTTGTATATCCAGAGAAAATTCCACAGCCTGCTTTCCTGCCTTCCAGACTTAGGATCCCAGGTGGCAGCTTTTTCCTGAGATGCCAACTTCCCGTAATAGAGACAAGATCTCAGAGAATTCTCAGGTGTCTGCCTGCAATTGAGCCCCTGTGTTTACGGTACCACCAGGTGCTAAACTGGGTGCCAGATGTTTCACATGCTCTGTGATAACCCTCCCCCTGCAAGATGAGGGTAACCCTCCCATTTTACAGATGAGGAAAGTGAAGTTCAGAGTGGTAAAGCAGATAATGTAGCTAGTAAATGGGAATGCCAGGTCATGGCCCAGGGCCCCAAAACTACTCAAGTCCAGAGACAAGATCCAAGAAAGCCTCAGACCTGCGTTCTCCCAGGAAGGCTTACCTGGCAGCACTCTGTTCTCAGGCTTTGGGAGAAAATCAGGGGTGCTGGGCAAGAGCTTTCCAGCCTCAGGGATGGTAACAACAAAGACCAAACATGGATCTGCAGGTGGCCCTCTCCTTTCCCATTCTGGACATCCTACCTCACCCACTTGCCATCCTGCCCAGGGCCCCACCTTTCTATGTCACCATTACTTTTCTCCCATGCAGGAGATCTCAGAGATCAACTGACCCACACAAAATGATATCCTAATGGAGGCATTTCTGGCACCATGAAGGTAATATTCTGGGACTTCCTTCCAAACTACAAGTCCTAGAATCTTTTTCTTCTTATTTGGAACCAGATTTAGTTAGTAGAAAGAACACTAAATTCACAGCCAGAACCTTGTGTTCTAGTCCTGCTTCTGGCTGTGATCTCAGGAAGTCACTTCCCTCCTTTGAGGCTCGGTTTGTTCCTATGTGAAATGGAGATGATAATCCCATTGGCCTTGCCAGCTCATGACATTGGTGACAACACTCTGCTACAAAACAGGACGAGGCTGCAGCTGGAATTGGAGACTGTGTTCTCAGATGCCCTCTCACCCATCAGAGCAGGGCAGTGGCACTCCCCAGGCACTTCTCTCCAAAGTGTCCCCCAGGGAGAAGCACAGGTGTATGCAGGGCCAACCCAACAGCATGATCTCCCAAAGATGCCCATGTCCTCAAGGGCCCTTGGCCACACTGTGCTCAGGGATACATGTGTGCATTTAGCTCTTGGAGCTGGAGTGGGGCACCGTGATGTCACAGTCACAGGGAAGGCTTTAAGCCAGGCCCATCCACGTCTGGGGTCCCAGCCCTTCTCCCCACTAGCTGAGTTACCTTGAACACACTGTTCCACACTGAGACTCAGTATATGTGTATTTAAGATGGGAATCATAGCACCTACCTCCTAGGGCTCCTGGGAGGACTGAAAACATGCCAAGTCTTAGCACAGAGAATGGAACACAGAAGTGTCCAACAAACGGTACATTCAACTACATAAAAATCACAGAACAGCCTGAGACCTAAGTGAGAATCAGGAACGGGTCTAGATCTGCACTGTCCAATGGAATATAATGCAAGTCACAGATGTAATTTTGAGTTTTTCAGAAGCTGCATTTAAAAAAGTAAATAGGTGAAACTAAATACATTTTATTTAATCCAATATGTCCAAATATTATTATTCTAACCCTAAATAAACCAGTGAAGCTAACCTTAGCAATGTTTTATTTAATGAAATATATCCAAATATTACTATTCTAATGTGTAATAAATGTTAATAAGATTTTTATATTCTTTTTCTCTAAACTCTAGTATACATTTTACCTTTATAGCACATCTCAATTCAGATGCCAGACTCCTCAAATACCTAATCAGTATCTAAATATCATAAAATTTACAGTTGTAAAAGTAAATTTGTATACCCAAGTTATTCTAAACATACTTAAAACTTTTCCAATAACTTTCTGAATTCCTAGGGTCTGCTTTTTATGGTATTTTTTTCTCTCCTCCCTGCTGGCAGAGTGTAGCAATTTTCTAAAATCTAAATTCATTAAAATTTTTCAAAATTAAAATTCAAGCCCTCAGTGCCACTAGTCAAAATTTAAGTGCTACTCAAAACCTCACATGGCAAGTGGTTACCATCTGGACATGCAGGTTTAGATGTCCCAGGATGCAGACCAAAGTCTTGGGAGGCCCAGGTGCTTAGGGGTCCTGTCATAGCACAAAAGTGACACTCCTACAGGGGCTGGGACGATAGAGCCACCAGAAGCAGGTGATACCCCCAGGGCTCCATTCAGGCCTCCACTCACATAGCACCTCCTGTTCCCCAGCTCTATCAGAAATGCCGCAAGTCACTCGCTGTGCCAACTTCACAGCTGCCTTGACCAGGAGAGGTCCCCTCAACACTGTATGTGGAAGTGCCTCTGTTCACAGCCCGAGGGTTTGTTCACAAACAAGTGTAGGAACATCAAGGCGAAACTGATGACGATGCTTATCAACTAGCTAACTGGCCTTTCCTTTGAAGACATAAACCAATGTGTTCATGCCAGAAGTATCTGGATATGGAAAGAGGAAGAAAGGGCACAAGCCAGGAGGGACAGCCTGCCAGCAGGGAGGCAGAGGAAACCATAAAGAGCAGACCCAGGACCCAAAGGGCTTAGCCCAACTCTCACAGGGTGGCCCCAATCACAGCCCAGAATAAACACAATGACAACCTGGAGTTACCACAAAAGTGTGCCACACACTCTCCTGCCTTCTGAAACAGGAAATACAGAATGCAATAAAATATTATGGAAAGAATTCCATGCAGGAGAGGGCAGGAAGCCGATGAGCCATCCAGAAGACTGGCAGCCGTCTGTTCTGCAGAAAACCAAGAGGTAGCTGTACAGACACAGAGGCATCTATGCGTGTAAAAGTACAAATAACAACAAAAAATTTCAAATAACAAAAAAGATACAGCAATCATCTGAATTTGGTTGACACAACTAATCTTATGTGCAGCTTGATCTCTGGACACATTACCCAGTTTGCACCATATGGGACTTCCCCCATGGAAAGTAAGAGCCAGCTGACTGGGGTTTCCTTCACTTCCTGCTGCGCCCCAGGTCCTAGCAACAGTGCCTGGCACAGGATACATGGGAAAAATGGATACACCAATAAATGGGCTGATGGAGAGACTATACCAAACTGTGCCCTAAATTCAACACCCTTTTATCATTCAAGAAATGTCTGTTTTCCCATGGGTGTCTGCCCCAAGTTTTGTACAAATCATACAAATCACATTTTTTAATACAGAGAAAGTTCTAGATATTCATACAACCTAACAAAACTATATATTGACCACTTGCCTGCATCAGGCTCCACACTGCCCCCAGTGTGGATACTCTCTTGCCAAGTCACAGAAAGAAGGGGTCCACAGAGCAGATACTTACCCAGCCCGAAGCACAGGCGTGTGGATGTTGGTGGCAGGACCCCTCCTCCTACACCCGGCAGTCAAGCTCAGCCCTTTCAAAGGAGCTATGTGCCACAGCCTTCCCCTGAGGACCCCCATCCCTTGCAGCCACAGAGTAGCTTCTTTTATCTCAGAAGATCTACATCAGAGCTTGGCAATCCCACATGACCTGCATGTGGTAGGTCTAGAAAATGGAGTTGCATTTCCAGCAGCATTTATACCTGTGTTTAATTTCTGCTTAGTAAGACAAGTAAAACGCTCTACCCAAAGGCCAGCTGACTGCAGGACACACATTTCCGGATTAACAGCTCTGCTAGAGATGTTTCCAGCAAGCCCATGACCCACTGTGATGTCTATAATTATATCCACATAACATATAAATCTCAATACACTTTTAATAAGCAGTTAATACTCTGGTATAAAATATTTACATCTCAACCAAATTCATCCTGCATGGAGTAGCCCTGGTTGACGGAGTTATTAAAACCACTGCCATCAATCAGTCTCCCAGCTAAACAGAAGTGAGCAGCTAAGGGAAGCTCCCTCCCCACGCTCAGCACAGGCTGAAGCCCTTCTCACAGAGGTGGAATATCACCAAACACCTTCTGCCCATTGAATGGCAGGACTGGTGGCAAAGCCATTCTTCCTGACCCCCAAGCCAGCAACTTGAGAAGCCTCTTGCACCCTCCCCTTAGCTATGAGGTCCTGTGACAAGTCCTAGGCAAGCTCCTCAGGCCACCAAGGAGGGAAGACTGGGTACACACAGTCCCTCCAGAACTCATAGTCAACAGAGCCAATCACCCACCTTCCAAGTCCAGCCCAAATGTCACATTCTCTGGGAAACCTCCTTGAACAGGACCCACCCATCCATCTCATGGGACAGACAGATCACTGCCATCAATCATTCTTGATGCCTCTCCCTCACACCCACATCCAATCACCAACAGTTCCTATGGATACTTGCTCCCAAGTTCACTGATCAAAATTCACCCCCTTTTCACCTCCTGGCACTGCCATAGTCATCATGGACCTGGATCACTGTCACGGCCTCCTCCCCAACCACTCCTGTCGTGGTGCAATGGAGCAGCCAGGGCCATCTGAGTTCCTGAGCTGGAGTGTCAGACTCTACATCAGGGGTTCCTGTCTTTGTGCCATGTCCCGCTCCTGCAGCAGTCTGGCAAAGCTGTGGACTCACAGGTCCACAGAAAGGTTTTACATGCATAAAAATTACCACGCATCACAAGTGAAACCAAATTACAGGGAGACAGCTTTTATTTTAAAAATGTGTGATACAGTAATATGCACGCATTCAATGGTAAGATCTTGTGGTACTGTGATTTCAAAGCAATGACAAACAAATATTTCAAGATATGTGAGATAGTTTTCATGTACAATAAAAAAAAATAGGGGCTGGGGCTGTAGCTCAGTGGTAGAGCGCTGGCCTAGCATGCGTGAGGCACTGGGTTCGATCCTCAGCACCACATAGAAATGATAAATGAATAAAATAAAGATCCATCAACAACTAAAAAAAAAATTTAAAAAAAATATCTGAGGCTTGGCAGTATAGCTCAGTGGTAGAGTACTGGCCTAGCATGTGCCAGAGCATGGGTTCCATCCCCAGCACCATTAAAAAAAATTGTTAATTTCTGTTGTTGACAAGTCACAGATGTCTCCATACTTCTCCATACTTCTGTGGGGTTTTTGTTTGTTTTAGTTTGTTTGCTACATTCACAATCCAAAGTGGTGCTAAATTTCACTTGTGCTAATAAAAACAAAGATGTAATTTTTTTCCCATCCACGCTCAGAGACCCATGAATTCCACACACAATCCTCGTGGGATGCTATGTGGTCTACACTCCCCACCCCTCTCTTCTGTGACCACCTCCTCCAGGAACACTGGCTTCCTGGCTGTCCCCTAACCACTCCAGCCACTTTCTTGGATTAAGGTTTGTTTTTGCCTTTCCCATTGTCTGGAAAGACCCTGCCCTATCTTCATGGAAAACCCCTTCACCTCCAAAATTTGTTCAAATCTCACCCTCTCCTGAGATGTGCCCCAAACACCTCAGCATCTCCTGAGCCTCTGGGCTGCTCTATGCCCTACCCAAAGTCTTGGTTACCCTCCCACATGCCATACCACCCACTATAGATCAGCTGTGTTCTCATTCCCTCCTCTCCTTTTCCTCCTCAGCCCCTCTCCCCTCTCCCCCAATCTCCCAACTCTTCTTTCTCTTCAGGAACATGGATTTTGTCTATATGCTCATTGATATGTCCCTAGATCCTAGAACAGGGCCTGGAAAATAGTAGCAACTCAAATATTCGCTGAATGAAAAATAAAGTATGAATGAACAGCCTCCTCGGTGGTCTCGCCCAGACACTACTCTGCACCTCTAATCCATCTTCCTCACATCCACAACTGATGCCATCGCTCCTCTCTCCAAATGTGTCAGGGCCTCCATCACCTCCAAAATGGAGCTGGACTTCCCAAGCGAGACCCTCAAGACCCCCATACATGCTGGTCCCTGTTCATCACCCCAACCTCACCTTAACCTCTTATCCTGAACATTCCTCTCTCTATACCTACCTCCGTTTTACCATTTTACAGTCTTCCACTCATCTCTATCACCTCCAGCCTGCGATGTCCTTGAGGCTCCATCTGGCTCTCTTCACCTTCAAGTCCCCAACATCCAGCTCAGGCCTGGTGCCCGGCTAGTGACAGGGAGTGTTTGATGAATGAACGAGCCAAAGAATGAACCAGTGGCCAAAGCAGGAGCAGAAGCTGGCCTGGCTGCCATGCAAGTGGCAGGCTCACTGACAGAGCACACGCCCCGGGTGGGGCCTGTCACCCTGGCTCCCGACTGAGTGTTTTACCGGGGACCCACAGAAGCTGGTTCTCAGTTTGAAGAGATAATCCAGCTAATAACAGGATTAGTTCAGGCACATCCCCTAAACCATACGCTTGAAACCTCTACCTGGGCAAATGTTTGGACGGCCTCTGCCAGGATCCTTACCCTCACCAACCACAGGTGCTTCTCCATCACGTGCAACCCCTTGGCTCTGCCAAGCCACCAGTGGGGGTGCAGGTGGGGGCTTGGAGAGGAGCAGCCTGCTCCAGGAGGCCCTGGTGTCCCCAGTGCCATGAGTCCCCACTGCACAGCCCTGCCAACCTCCACCCCCCATGACACCACCTGCTCTTCCCTGTGCCAAGAAAGTGATTTATGTGTACACGGTGGAAAAGGAGACCCCAGGAGGGCAAACACCAGTGGATCTAAACTGACAAGTGACATGCAGTGGCCCCTGGGGAAGCAGGTGCTGGGACTACGCCACACCCCACATGGGGCAAAGGTGCCTCCAGGCATGTGCCAGCCCCAGGAGCCAGCATCCAGCATGGGTACTTCTGCTGTCCCATACACACCCTAATCCCCTGCTGGTTCCTTTCGACTCTGCAGTGACCACAGAAAACCCTAACTCCAGGGGGCTGGCTGCAGAGCAGTTACAAAGAAGGCCTCTGGGAGCGATGTTTGCTAATGACCAAACAGCAGACAGAATTGTAACATTCAAGGTTGGGGCTGGGTCAGGGAGAGACAGGCACACAGCCAGGATCGCCCAACTCCATTTGTCCCCATTACAGTCATAACTGCCACACGCTAAATAAGACTTGACCTATCAGAGCTGTGCTAATAGGGTAGCCATTAGTAACATTAGCTATTTACATTTAAATGCACTTTGATTAAAATTAAATAAAATTAAGCATACAGTTCTGCACGCACACTGCCCCCCATTTCAAGTGGTCACGTGACTAGTGACTACCATATTGGACAGCACGGGACAGGATATTTCTTTCATCACAGATGAAGTTAAATAATATAACTACAGTGAAAAAGACCCAACAGTGCCTAGCACATAGTAGGTATTCAATATCCTCTACTCTTCCCTAAGCTCCAGAGGCTCCCAGAATCCCTTAGTCCTTTCACTTTCTCTTTGAAGCCCTCTTGATTAGCAGCTGCTCTGTCCACACAACAAGCCTGCTTTGGGTTTGAGAGACGAACCAGCAATCTCCTTGCTCTCGGCTGCCACTTCACGACTGTGATGCTGTCACCCCATTGTACACATAAGAGAAATGGTAGCACTAAGAGAATAAGAAACATACTCCTGGTCAGGAAATTGAATGCTTACAAAACCATTGAAAGGGCCAGGACATGGGCTTCTAGGTGCTTCCAAGAGTGACTTTCAGAGTCCCAATTGCCAATCTGGAAAGTAGGTACCACGGGCAGAATAATGGCACCCCAAAGATGCCCATGTCCTAAATCCCAGAACCTATTTTCCCCAAAGGGCAAATTTCCCTAAAGGGAAATTACAGTAGTAAATGAAATTAAGGTTGCAAATTGGCTGACTTTAAGGTAGGGAGATTATCCTGGATTATCTGGGTGGACCCAATATAACCACAAGGATACTTAAATGTGAAAGATGAAAGATTCAGTGTCAGAGTGATGTAAGGTGAGAAATGCACAACCAGTTATTACTTTACTTACTTGGAAGATGGAAGGGTCTATGAACCAAGGAATGAGGGAAGACTCTAGAAGCTGGAAGAGTCAAGAAAACAGACTCAGTCCTGAAACCTCCAGGAAAGAATGCTGCCCTGCTAATGCCTTAATTTTAGCCCATTTTGGAACTTGGACCTCCAAAACTCTAAAATAATAAATTTATGCTGTGATCATTTATTTCATCAGTCATAGAAAATTAATATACTTTAGTACCAGAAGTTGAGTGTAAAGTGTGGGAGTGGCTTAGTAATCAAGTAGTTATAGCCTAGAAGAATTTTAGGAGCATGATAGAAAAACCCAGATTTCCTGGAACTTACTGTTAGTAGAAATACGTATGTTAACAATTCTACAAGTAAGAACTCTCTGCAAGTAAGGAATGAGGAACACAGTAGAGAAAACCTACATTACTTTGGAGATGACTTAAATTATTGTGGATGAAATGTTAGTAGAAATATAGATGTTAAAGGTACCACTGATAAGAGCTCAGAAGGAACTATTATTGGAAACTGGAAGAAATAGGACCCTTGTTCTGGAACAGCAGAAAACTCAGTGGAACTGTACTGTACCCTGCAGTTATGCGGGGGTCACTTCTGAAAGTAAAACTTATAAGTAATTAACTCGGATATTTAGCCACATAGTAGTTCAAGAAAAGCAATTAAGAAGTGGCCAGAATCCCAGCATCTTGGGAGGCTGAAGCAGGAGGATCACAGGTGCAAAGCCAGCCTCAGCAATTTAGCAAGGTATTGAGCAACTTAGTGAGATTCTGTCTCTAGATAAAATATAACAAAAGGTCTGGAGATGTGGCTCAGTGGTTAAGCACCCCTGGGTTCAATCCCTAGTTCCAAAAAAAAAAAAAAAAAGATGTGGCCAGGTTTATACTGGGGTTTTTGTTGCTATCATCTTTTCATCTGTTTGTTTGTGGCATTGGCTATTGAAGTTAGGTACTCTAGCATATTAAGCAAATGCTCTGCCACAGAACTACATTCCCAGCCCTCCACTCTTTTTTTTTTTTTTTTTTTTGGGGGGGTACAGGGATTAAATTCAGGGACACTCAACCACTGTCACATCCCCATCCCTATTTTGTGTTTTATTTAGAGACAGGTCTCACTGAGTTGCTTAGTGCCTTGTCGTTGCTGAGGCTGGCTTTGAACTCACGACTCTCCTGTCTCAGCCTCCCAAAGTGCTGGGATTACAGGCGTGCACCACCAGGCCAGGAGCCAGCCCTCCATTCTTGTTGCTAATAATAAAATGCAAATAAGAAGATAAACTGAGAGAAGAATTGTTAAGTAAAAAGGAATCATGACTTGATGCTTTGGGGAAATTCTAAGCCTATCCAGATTGTAAAAACACCAAAATTTAGAGATTTGTTAAGAAAGTATGTTCTAGGGAAAAAAACTGCGGTGTGACTGGACAACCTTTTGCTAGCATCTCAGAAGGATGAAAAGGTCAGAGCATTCAGTCACACAAAAGGCTCTCTGAAAAGACTAAGCATATGACTCCTATATCCCCTCAGCCAAAATATAGATGAGATTACCTAGGAAAGACCTGTGGAAGAGACCTACAAAGTTATTAATAACGTTATACTAAGAGAAACACTGCCAATTTGTACTGAAGAGGGCAGAAAGAGAATAAAAAGGAAAGAAGATTATAGGACCTCCAAGATGCTTCAGGCAATAAACAGGCTGATAAAACTCTCCAATTGCAAACAGAGGCCACCTTTAACAAATGAAGGATGAGCCAGATGCAAGCCAGATGCAGCAGCACACAACTGTAATCCCAGCCACTCAGGAGGCTGAGGTAGGAGGATTGCAAGTTTGAGGCCAGCCTTAGCAACTTAACAAGATCCTATCTCAAAATAAAAAGGGCAGGGGATATAGATGTAGCTCAGTGATAAAGCACCCCTTGGGTTTGATTCCCAGTACTGGGGATTAAAAGTAAAGAAGAAGGGGTGGGGGAGGAAGAGGAGGAAGAAGAGGAAGAAGAAAAAGAAGGAAAAAAGAAAGTATGACTCAGAGGGTGGGGACTTGAATCCAGATGGTTGAACCAGGAATCACAGAGGAAGCTTTGAAGCAACCATATGTAGTTAGCATGACAGAATTACAAAATTGATAGGGTCCAGCAATTTCTTTTTCTTCCCATTTTCTTCCTTTTTTTTTTTAAAGCATAAATGTCTCAAACTGTTATACTTTCTCTGTGGCACCACTGTATTTTGGGAGGGAAAAAAAACTGTTGAATTTCATAGGTTCACATAGGAAGTGGAATTGTGCCTCAGAGTGGATTATACTCAGAGTCTCACCCACAACTGATTCAGCAGAGAATCAAGAAACTGCCACTGGTCTGCTAACATTGAGAACACACTACCATAGCAGTGATCCATGGGTGTTCACTGCCACATCTATGTCTGAAGAACCACAAAAGTGGTACCAGAACATGGAAATTTTAACATCCTCACAGCCACGTTTGCTGTTACCATGCTTATTGCCAGGATAACAAGAAGACTCCACTTCATTTCTGCCTTCCAAATCTTGCATAGATGTATTAACTGGACCTATTTGCATCTAAACTTGTAGCTAGAGGAAATATGAGAGACATAGTTTTTAACATTTGCATATAGGAACACTCATGAGAAGGAGAGCAGAAAACTATACTGAATGCCAATCCACTCACCACAGCACCCATTACATAAGCATCATTTCATTTAATTCTCAAAGTAACCTACTAAAATAAACATCAATATTTCCCTCATTTCCAGGCAAGAAAACTGAAGCTCAGAGAGGTTAAGGGACTCACAGATCATACAGCTAAAAAGAAGCAAAGCTTAATCTCAGGTCTCTCTAAATTTACAGCTCATGTTCTTAACTACATGCACATGAGAGTTACCTTGGTGGGATGGGTCCTTGAGGTCCTTGAGGGACACAAAATATAAGGTAGAGGATAAATGAGCTGCATGTTCAAACTGATGACAAAAAGTGACACAAGAAAACAAACTTCCTGTATCAAGTAAAGGGAGTAGGATCATTCCAATCATAAATAGTCCTTAAATACATACTATGTGTCAAGCCCTGCTCTACGTGCTGAGAACAATGGTGAACAAAAGACTTTGGCCTTGCCCCTACCTTCATGGACTGAAGCCCAGAATAGAAAGAGGTGTTAATAAATTGCCACACAAATGAACTAATGAGTACAACTATTTTGAGAACTAGTAAGGAGAGAGCCTCATTGTGTCTAGGTCCATGTAGAAAGTCAGAGAAGGTGGTCTTGGTTACAATTATACCCAGAAACTTCGGTTCCCTTAAGAAAAGCTAATTAATTCGAACCAGCCTTCTACAGAGGATGCCTTCAAATCCCTGAATAAAATATTTTCTCAAAAGAATCAAAAAGCTCATTAGGATGGCAAGAAATTACCATGCTAGATGCTACCACAAGGCAAGGTCATAAAAACATCAGTCATGACATTTTTTGATCCAGAAGATTGCAGAGTTGATAGTGACCTCTTAAGATTCAGGGGACATAAATCAGAGCCTAAGTCTCACTCATGTAAGATGAGCCCATGAAGGGCTTTGCTCTCAGATTGAGGGTGACCAAGAAATAAACTAGTCTTATTGTGGACCTGCAGCTTATGTTCAAATAACCTGGGAGTTTAAGTAATCTCATTTGAATTAACTGGTAATACTCCAAAGCTCAGCAAAAGCAAATGAAAATCCTCTCTAAAAGAACTATTCCTGAAATAATTTTTTAACATTAATGACTAGCCCATAGTCAAAAATAACCAGGCACACAGGTAAATAAGACATCATGAAACAAGTGAAACAGATTCACAACACTGCAGAGAAGAGAATTATTTCACAGTCTATAAAACAATTATGTATATAATATGTAAATAAATAATTAAGATGGAAAGTACCTACAGGAACAAGTGCTTAAGAAGTAAAGGATTAATAGGAGTTACAGAGGAAAAGGAAAAAAGGTGGGAATGTGGTGTGGTAGAGCAAAATGGGAATTTCAGCATTTAAGAGCTGACAGGCTGCGGTTTTGCATGCTGACACAGCAGCTCTGCTTACTGGCATTTACCCATCAGGCTTGTAGGAGCTAACAGGTACCTTATAGATAACCACTGTAGCAAAAGCAGAAAACAAAGCAATGGGGACAGAATAATCCCCCTTTAGGCTTAATGCAGTTAAAGTCCCTAAGCTGTATGAGCTAAGAGTCCCTAGATTGTTGACAAGCTTGTACCCATATAAGGAATGTAGAATTCACCCTCGAATAGAATTGCACCAATTCCCTTGCCTTGATGTACCCAAAACTTATGTATCTAATGAGTCCTGCTGTGCTCAGGGCTCAGACTTTGGGAGTTATCCCTCTGGGCCATGGCACCACTAATAAAGTTTTGATTCCAGATCTCGGTGTCCTGACCCTCATTTCCCTCTGCAGTGGAAGAGGCATTTCCAGCAAAGGATTCAATAAGCTCCATATTCTGTCTCACCACAAGATCTCTATATGTCAGCTATTTTGCAAGAAGGCCAGCACAAAGCAAGGGCAGAAAACGAATGGACTGGAGCCTCGTGTCGAAGTGTGGCAATAAAGAACTGAAATGAATAGAGGCTGAATTCCATTACATATTCCGGTTTCTACCCTAAGAAACTGAAAGTTACCATTGAATAAGACCTGAAAGATTTTAAACCAGAGTTGAGCTTCTCAAATTTGAGTTTTAGAAGATCATTCTAGTCTTCTGCTCAGCTCTGAAAGGACCTCTCTCCCTTGTTCTCTGGAAACTCACACAATAATCCTGAAGTGCAGAATGAGCTGATGCTATTGCCCTCACTGAATGGATGGTAACATTGAGACCCTGAGAGGGCAGCAGCCTATCCTAAGGGCCCTGTTGAGTAACATAAGCCTATTTGGGCTCATTTCATCTGGGGATGCAGCACAGAAATAAAAGTAGGAGAGGAAGTCTCTGTTGTCACAGTTAACTAGAGGGTCCCAACACCAGAGGCCTATTAGGCCTCAACATCCCCTCCTGGAGACAGAGACTCCCAGCACCACAACCTTGGGCAATCTGAGCTCCCAATTGACATGAGTCATGAGGCCTCAGCGGGCAAGGCAGCCTGTGTGCGCCAGCACATGTATGTAGGAAGAGGGGTGGGGCAGGGCCTAAGAAAGAGGCCAAGGTTTTCATCCCAGTGCGTACCTGAGCTCAGCAGTGCAGTGTGGCTAAGGTTTCAGGTGAACATTTGCAGCCCCCACAGAGTGGGCCATGTCTCGCGGGAGGGCAAGCGTATCTCCCAGCAGCCCTCCTACCTCATGCTGGGTGGGACAGACTCTGGACAAATCACCCACCAGGGCCCAGCCACTCACATCTGCGAGGCATTCAACACCCCCAGGCTGCCAAGCCTTTGTTCCTGCACGCCATGGAGCTGCCAGCCTGGCCCTCACCCTACAGCAGCCTCCCGGAGGATCATGGACAGGCCGTGACCCCATCAAGAGCCAATATCCACCCCCAACTCCTGCTCTGAGCCTGCCAGGGGAGCCCCAGGGGGGGCAGCAGGCAGACCACCATCAGCCCTGACTCCCCTGGCAATGGTGAGGCCTTTGAGGGGAAAGTTCGTTTTGTCAATCAGCCTATTGTTGGCCTGCCAAGCGCAGGCTCGTCCTCCCCCGGTGTGTCACTGGGCGCTGTTGACACAGATGTCAACTGTCAAGGGTGCCCTCCACCCTCCACCTCCCTCCTGGGGCATCCTGCAGGCCCAGCACAAGGGCCTCTGTCGCAATGTTCCCCACTGGCCCCTTGCGAGAACCAAGATTGCCACACCTTCGGAATTGCCAAAACTTGACTGGATACTTCATCATGTGGATTGGCCATGAAGGCTGCAGCTGACACGGACAGGTATGGCAGATACTTGACTGTTTGCCAGGTGACAAATCCCAACTGAGTGAAACCTGCAGACTTCACAGTATCTGCAGCACAAGGCTCCTCCCGCCCTCCCAACACAAGTGGCAGGTGCTGGCTTCCTGGGGCCCATTTCCAGGATGGGAAGAAAGAAGCCCCATGTCCACAATTTGTGCATCATGTAAGCTAAAAATAGCATCAGCTGAGCTACCCATGGGCCCTTTAAATCCACCTCAAATCTGCCTCCTGGAGGGCTGGGGAGCAGCAAGCCCAGTGGAAATCTATGCAGTGGGCCCCATAGATCCCTGTCCTTCACTAGTCCCAGTGCACCTTACGGTAGATGACAGCTACACCATAGCAACCCATAAGAAAAAAGACCACACAGGTGCCAGGGCATGAGAAAGATTTCCAAGTTCACTTAATTCTGGGTCTCAATTCTTTTTTTTTTTTAATTTTTTTTTAGTTGTAGATGGACACAAATACCTTTGTTTATTTATTTATTTTTATGTGGTGCTGAGGATTGAACCCACTGCCTCCTGCATGCGAGGCAAGCACTCTACCACTGAGCTACATCCCAGCCCCTCTGGGTCCCAATTCTTGAGTCTGTTAGGAATCAAGGAAAAATCCATGGAATATTTCACTCCATAAAACACCATGATTCTGCTGAGTTGTTTGTCTCAGCAGGAAAGATACAAGGAGGAAAATAGTTGGGCTCCAAGTCCAGGTAGGGAAAACACACACACATACACCATGAATTGTGGCACAAGGCAGGTTGGACCCATTCAATGGGTCAGTGGAAATCCCGAAGAAGGAAAAGCTCTATATGCTAGAGTAGACAAGGCAGGCGGGCTTCCCAGTGAAGTTGGATTTGTTCCAGTCTAGCCAGGTGCAATCTAGGAAGAGCAGTGGCTTAAGAAACTGGGAGGAAGTGGGAAGAGACATAGGGCTGCATGAGGATATTGAGCCTGGAACCACAGACTGGCCGAAGCTTCTTGCTGTAGCCTACCATCACCACTATTGTTCAGGTAGCAAACCAAGGCCTACAAGGGAAGGGACTTTCCCAAGATCAGCCAAGTAAGGACAAGTGCCCCAGGATTGGTTCTGAGGCCAGTGCCCCTGCCACCATGATGGGATGCTGTACAGGGTAGAGGACGATGCCCTGGGCCCTTTCTTAGGACATGCTGTTATTCACAGCCAACAATTCCTTCCCAAAACCAGAGGCAAGATTCTGTACCTAGAGGCCAATCCCACAGAGTTATAGCAAGAGGTAGGGGCCAGAGGACAAGTAAGGATCCAGGCCAGAATAGGTTGACAGGATAGGGTTTTGGGTCTTTCAGTTTTGAAATATCTGTGAAAGAACGATTTTGAAATCTTGCTCAAGTTTGAAATTTCTTCAAGATAAAACCAAATCTGGTTTTGATGGGTTGATACCTTGAGCACTGGCCTAGTATGTGGCAAACAATCTCCCCTGTCCTCATGACCCTGGGGGCCAACTCCACTACCCCTACTCTGTAGCCTGACAGCAGGATTGGAACTGACACAGCACAGGCTCTGCCCTGGGAAAATACTGCTGGCAAGAGGCAGCATGTGTGGCGTAAGAGTCAAGGCACACATTAGCTCCCTCTTCAGAGCTCAAGCCCTAGATCCCTGGGTCCACAAGGTATCTGGCACATCAGAGAATCCAATGAATATGTGTTACCCTTGGAGTCCTGACTCTATAATTCTAAAAATCATCAATTGCCTAGTGCTACAGTTTACCTATCAAAGGAAGTCAGCCCGTGGTTTCCTCCTGACAATCTCTACCAGATGAACAAAGACATTCCTAGGCAAGGCCTCTCAGCTCCTCAGCCCACAGCCTTGACATATGACCCAGGTCTACTTGTGTAAAACAAGTCTGTGGGGGCACCTGGGCCCAAAGAAGCTAAGAGGATTTTTGTTCATTGCAGGGAGCACGCCTCTTCTCAGCCCCACCCCCCCACACACACACCCCCAGCAAAACACAGAAGGAGTATAAGGAAAGCTATAGAGTTCAGGCCACTGATCCTTTGATCTGGAAGGTTCTTGAGAGGACATATCTCCCCACCCCACCCCTCATCATACCTTTCCTAGCCAGATGACACCAAGGAAGGGCAGCAATTGCAATGAAGAACATTCTAGAAGACCAACTTATCTTCTAAGCCAGAATTTGTTCTTTAGGCAGAGGGACCAAGAAAGGCAAGATGCTGACACAGATGGGCAAAATGGGCAAGATCGTTTAGAGCTGGTACGGTTTATTTGATGTAGCCGTGGTAGGTCCCACCATAAGATGCCTCCTTGAGAGTTCTTTGTCTTTATTTTCTAACATGATGGAAACATTATCACTTTACACTGCAGCAGAATATACAGCTCTACCTTCTATGCAACGGAAGTCATGACTCAAGTTCTATGTACACTGGGCAGTTTAATCATGTTTGAGAAATATCTCCAAACACTATTCACTTGTTCAATAAACTCCTGAGCATCAGGCACAGAACTAGGGCAGCTCCCAGGTCAGTGGGGACAGGTGGGGGCCTTTCCACTGGGGAAGGAGCCAATGGAATACCCAGGTGTGCCTGCCTCCAGTCCTATGGTGCCACTCTCCACTGTGGCCGCAACCCCTGTTGAGGCCAACCTGAAGAAGACCTGACAATTGCCAAGAGCTCAGAGCATGGTCAGGGTTCTGTGGGTTCTTACCCTGAATCAGCGATACAAGCTGTGTCAACTCTCCAGGACTCAGCTGTTCCATTTCTATGGTGGAGATTGGTGGAGATAAAAGGAGTTGCCCTGGGTATCTCCAAGAGCTTACAGGAAGAGAGCCTAAACACCAGTGTTGTGAACCTTATTGTTCAGTTGCTCCTGCAGAGGGGCGGGGGACAGAGATAGAAGGCCAGGATCTTTCCATAGAAAGAGTTCTCAAATCTGTTCTTATATCCTGACCACCACCATCTAAACAGGTCTCCTGGCTGGGCCACCACCTTCTCCCCACCAGAGCTGCACCACAGCCCAAACCAAAGCCAGTCACCTCTCCTGCCCCAGGCAGAGTCAGGAGGATGACACAACTCAACACTCTCATTAATCCTGCTCAACTTCAATGCTAGCTCAGAGCTGGGGAAGCAAGCAGGTCTTCATTGTGACTCACCTATGAACAAGGTCACTGCCCACAAGACCAGAGCTGATCTGACCTCGCAGTAACCCTGAGAGTTTGAAGGATGCAACTCCTCTCTCCGCCTTAAAAATTCTCACCTGCCATGGCTTCAATTCTCATTGTCAGGGTGAATTTCTTTGGATGCTAGAGACTTTCAGAATCTCAGTTCTTAAAAAAAGACCATCCAATTTCTAACTAGATTTCTAAAGTCAATCTAATTATAAAAATGGATCCTACCACCAGAATCAGTTCTGAAATTCTCTTCTTAAAGCAATTCCCAGCTTGCACTTGAGCTAATTTCTTCCCTAAGAAGTCTTCTGATTTGGAGGATGAGACATAAGGAGCTCACCAAGAACTTGGAAGACTTCAGTATCCATCGAACTCAGGACCTTGGAAAGCAAGGGTCTCCTTCTTCCCTAACCCCTCACCAAAAAAAAAAAGAGAGAGAGAGAGCATGCTCACAAGGTCCAGGAATGGGACTAGTACCAGCAAATGAATTGAGGATCCAATCCAACTCCTCCTGCCTGGCCCACCAACACACATACTCCATGCTAGCTCACCCTCCGTAGTGGACTCAGATGCATGACCTGGGGGTGGTCTTCAGACCCTGGTCCAGCACACACTCCCTTATATTAGAGCATCTTGAAACATCTACCTGGGAGCCATGAGCCCAGGATCAATGCCAGGTTGTCTCAGCAACTGAGTGTCCTGTGGCACTTTGCCTGTCTTCTCTGTACTGCAGGCACCTCATCTGTAAAGGAGGCATTTGAGGGGGGTCTGGAGCCATCTCACTCTGCCTTGCAGTATCATGTCCCATCCCCACTGACCCACAAGCTCCTAGAGAGCAGAGGCAAGTCTTACTCATGTCTGACTCCCTGGGGAGGAACACTGCTGGGCAACCATGTATGGCTAGGCTGCAGGCAGCCACCTCTAAAATCTGGCCCTGGGTGAAGGAGACAGAGAGGGATTTGGGCCAGGGGTGCCTGGAGCCAAGCACTCAAGATCCACTTTGAAGGGCAGCATATTGGCAATGTCCTCAGACTCATATTTCATGTCCCTCACTGTCAACAACTGCCTCTGTCCCCAAGAGGATCCTCAGCTGAGTCTGGGTATACAGAGTGGTCATGGCTTGGTGTGCCCTGATCAGTTCAGGGAAATGCAGTCAAGATATCCTCTGGTGCTGGGGGCACAGAGAATCATGGAGCATCAGAGGCAACTTCTAGGAAACTTCACACAAAGCTAGGTAACTGAGCTTTATCTCCCCATTCCCTCGCCTGACCTTCCTTTTCCCAGGAAGCGGCCACAAACCTCCTGGCCTGATTTTTCCCTAAGAAACGGTCACAATCCTTCATGCTTTCCTACCTCAGATGTTCACTCCAGGAAGGAAGCACCAAAACCTGAGGAGACAGATGACACAGGTGGCTGAACGAGAACCACAAAGGAAACAGACATCAATGTTTTGATGGTTCAATGGCCACGATAGTACCTAACCAGCCAGCGCAGGCCAATCCAAAACCAACGTCACTACCACAAACCTCAGTCACTTCTCTTCACCATGGGAGATGGGCTCTATCAACAGGCCCATCTCTAGCCCCAAGGGGCATCTATGCAACTGTGACAAGGCATTGCACAAGGTCCGGAGCTCGGGTTTGGTTTGAAATCGAGAAATGCTATGTTGGAGAACAACACTCCATGGAAGGGGAGCCCTGCCACCCCAACCCTGCTCCAGTCCCCCCAATAAATCACCTAGACCTTGCCTGACTGAAGCTATGAAAGGGGCCGGTTCAGTGACTGAAGGTCTTGGGTCAGACACAACAGGTCCCTGCACCACTCCTGTCCTCAAAGTGAAGAGGCGACAGCCAAGGAGTAGAACAGGCCTGGCTGCCCCCAGAGAAGCCACTTTGTCCCCATCTCCCCCACACACACCTGCCACACTCTCCAAGCAACCCACATTCCCCTCAGATGACACTTAGGGACAGATGCTCAAGGCCAGGTGAGGAAGGAAGCACACCTCAGCACTGCACTCCGCTGGTGGACTGCTCAGCTCCACCTGCCCTCCCCAGGTAACAAGGGCTCTATGGAGGCTTCGCTACCCCCCACTACCCCACCAGGCACCTTCCTCAAACCCCACACTGGCAATTACTCCTAATTACACGATGTGACAAGGAGCTGGGGCCGGAGCACTTAACTAGGGCTCTGCATTATGCAACGTTTTTAATCCTCTTACTTAAGGTGGAAAACTGATATGGTGCTCTGAGTTCACGTGAATGACTGGAAAAATAATTCTAAGAAATAAAAACATTGCCATCAATATCACCTTACAGACTCCCTGAAAGGATTAAAAGGATGCATACCTTGAATTGTCAAATGCCCTCTGCTGAACTCTCCTTGCGCCTTGTTGATAATGAAGGCTTCTCAGAGGAAGAGGGACCAAGTGAGGACTCCCTGGAGAAGAGGACGCTCCTCTGTGGCTCGGAGGTGAACTCCATCAGCTGCAATCCCCGGGCCCTCCAACCTGTGCCTATGCTCCCTTAGAGCACCAGGCGACACAGGTTGGTGCTCCCCCATCCTCACAGAGCCCCACACCATCTTCATCCCTGAGGCTCCCCCACCTCACAAGGCCAGGAATGATCTTCCGCAGCCCTGACCCCAGCACACCCAGCCTTCAGGACACAATCACAGACCCCATGGATCCCAGAGATAAACCCACCACAGGGACTGAGATGTGGTGAATGCTCAGCCCCTGAGAAAGTGGGGAGGCTCCTCTGCCCCCATCAGCAGGTCCTTAACACACAATGATCTCCCCATTTTCTCCATGAGAAGCCCTGCTATCAGCCCTTGCCAGGCTGCCCCACCACAGTGAACTCACCTAAGGCCCCTGGACACTCCAGTTGCCACCCAGCATAGGTAGGCAGGTGGGCAAGCAAGAGGACCTGTGCTCCCACACCCCAGCCCAGGGCCCAGCCTTTGGGTGGGAGGGAGCAGCCTGACACCAGCAGGTACAATTACAGTGGCTGGGCCCATTAAACCTTGGGAATAAAGAGCTGGCCTGGTAATTGCCCCTAATCCCCTTCAGCCTTTGTCTGTAAGCAGCACTGCCATAAGCCTAATGGTGTGAGGTAAGTGGCCAGACTCCCCAGCCCTCCCCAGAGCCGCCTCAGGCAGTCTAGGGTGGGGGCACTCAGTCAGCACAAGCCCACCAGGATGCCATTCCTAAAAGGATCCTTTGACAGGACCCTCCACGAAGAGATAGTCCCCCACCTACGCACCACCACCACCACTACCACCACGATGAAGTCCCTGGGGCTAAAAGATGGCGGCAACACTGGAGGTAGAGTAGGTAGAAAATTCCAGACCCCAGAGGGACCTGGCATTTGGGCAAGCAAGGCTCATGCCACCTGGACTCAATAGCCATTCCCATAGCTAGGTCTGGTCACGTTCAAATATAATTCCTGAACTCAAAGAGCTGTGCACAGGCAGGACACGGTGGTACACACCTGTAATCACAGCTATTTGGGAGATTGAGGCAGGAGGATCACAAATTTGAGGACAGCCTGGGCAACTTAGGGAGATCTTGTCTCAAAACAAAATTTAAAAAAGGGCTGGGGGCAAGAATGGGAAGTTAAAGTCCATGTATGTATAATATGTCAAAATACACTCTATGTCATGTATTTTGTTCTAAAAAGAACAAATAAAAAATAAAATATTTTTTTAAAAAAGGCTGGGAGTGTAGCTCAATGGTAGAGTACTTGCCTAGTATGTGTGAGGCCCTGGATACTATACCAGGCACCACAAAAAGAGAAAGGGGGGGGGAGGAACTGGGCACTGGATAAGACTTGTGGTATAGAATGCTTCACCAGTACCTTGAGGACTGACTGGCCTGTCTGTTGCCAGTGAATCAGAAGCTTCCACAGAAGGTAGGTGGTCCTTCTGTTCTTTTTTTTTTTTTTTTTTGTACCAAAGATTGAACCACTGAGCCACATGTCCAGCCCTTTTTTTATTTTGTTTTTATTTTGAGACAGGGTCTCACAAAGTTGCTTAGGGCCTCGCTAAGTTGCCGAGGCTGGCTTTGAACTTGCCATCCTCCTATCTCAGACTCCCAAGCCACTGGGATTATAGGTGTGCACCACAGCACCCTGCCCCTCTGTTCTCTATAACAACCCCAAGAAAAAGAGGCACACTGATGATTCAAGACATATGAAATGCCTCTTGTCTTCTGGACTCCATGGTCCCCAGTTCAGCACTTGGATCTGGAGAGGCAGGGGTCTCAAATCCAGAGTTCCTGGACCCAATGGTAACATCCAGAAACAAAGCCAGCTGACAGCGTACTTCCTCCCCAACAGGAAAAGACAGTCTCACATGTGTAGTGGCCCATTTCCTTTAAACAGACAGGTCTCTACTGTATTCTCTTTCAATAGAGATATGGTCCAGGGCTGAAGTTGTGGCTCAGTGGTAGATTGCTTGCCTTGCACATGTGAGGCACTGGGTTTGATCCTCAGCACCGCATAAAAATAAATAAACAAAATAAATATTAAAAGAGAGAGAGAGAGAGAGAGATGGTCCATTCCTGCTTTAAACGCGGTAGCTCCTGGTGATCTGTTGACAAACCTTATTTCTCTAGAAAAGTCAGAAATCCAAATTTTTAGGTAAAATCTCCCAACATTTTAACCAGCAGTTAATTCTAATAATTTAAAACACTGAATGAGTCTAACAAATGTATCCACAGGTCCTCAGTTTACAAACTCTGCTGTTCTGGATGTCATTTTTCTGGCCCTTCTCCCCTCACCTCAAACTCTTCACAAGCAAAAACCACATCGTGTTCACCACTACAGTTCTGGTACCTACCTAGCATGGGGCCTGGCACATAGCAGGGACTCGTGACCCATTGAGTGAGTGACAAACTGAATGAGTGAATGTATGATGAGCCACTGGAGGGCAGAAAAGTGGGACCACCTGTGCAGGGTGACCCAGCTGCTGGGTGCAGAGCAGAAAGGAGCAGCCAGCCCATCCTGGGTCCTGGCCCTGCACACCTGCCACAGCACACGTTCCTCAGCCCCAGGCCACAGCATTCCTGGAAATAACTCTTCTTTCATTCCAGAATTCTTTCTTAGCCCCTATTTGAGTTTAAATTCAAATTCACCCTGTAAATTATAGCTAGGCTATAGATCCTTGCAAATGTGACAGTTGAGGATGCATAATCCACAGGTGGAACACAAAAGCTTCCAGACCTCAGTGACCCCTCAGTGGAGAAAGAATTGGCCCTGGTGTGGATGACTCCCTTCTTGTCCAGTCTTCCCAGTTCTGTAACCACAGGAAGAAATGTAAAGGGAAGGTTAGCATAACAGAATCCTGACCCGGAGCTCAGGCTGCAGACCCAGCAGGGTGGATACTCCACTCCACACGGCTGCCAGCCTAAGAGACCAAAGCACAGGGCTAAACTTTAAGTCAGTCATCCTTCGGTGCCTAATAATATCAACCACAATCTTGGCAGCTTCAAATAATACACATTTACTATCTCACAGTTTCTAAGGATCAGGAGTCTGGGTTTTACTGGGTCCTCTGCTTCTGGGTCTCATGTGAAAGGTACACAGAAGGTGTCAGACTGTGACCTCATCTAAAGTCTCAAAATGGGGAAAGACTGAGCTCTTCCAAACTCCTGTGGTTATTGGCATAATTCAGCTCCCTGCAGCCAGCTGGACTGGGGGTTTCTTATTGGCTTCCACCAGAGGCCACCCTCTGTTCCTAGCTGGTGGCTGGCTGGAGACAGCCCTCAGCTCTTTGCCACATGGCCCCGCACATCACTGCCTGATTCATCAAAGCCAGCAAGAGAGTCTCCTAGCAAAGATGGTGCTGTGATCCTGTGTAATGTTATCACAGAAATGACAATCCGTTGCTGTTGTCATATTCCATTGGCTAGAAAGGAGTCACAGGTCTTGCCCCCACACAAGGGCATGTCCATGAGGGCCATCTTAGGATATCCACTGCACTGCCTAAGGCAAAGAATCTGTTCATTGCACAAGTCCAAAAGCACCAAGAGAAAGGAAAAGACACCAGTAGATTAGAGATGTCCATGCTATTTTGGAAGCAAAATTAAGTGAATGGATGAGAGATACTGACTTAGTTTCCAGCACTCTGCAGCCTGTGAAGACTGCACTGGGCAAACCTTCAAGAAGCAAGCTGCTGTGTGTAGAGAACCCCAGGAAGGCAACATAATTAGAGGCAACTCCCTCTGCAGGCAGATGTGCAGTTGGAGCATAAAACAGACTGGTTTAAGAACAGTTAGATCCCCAGGGGGGTTTCCCTGATGCCCTGCAGCCAGGTAACTATTTCTCTCTCAAACTTGCAGAGACAGCAGGTTTCTCCTCCAGACCCAGGGACACAAAGCCAAACTGAAGAATGTGGTGAGAAGCCTTTCTGAAAACAGGATTCTATAAAAATTAGCATCCTGAACAGCAAAATCCCCCAACTATCATTTTTCTCAATTTGGCTCTAAGAGTTAACATGTCAGGCAGAATGGATGACTTCTCTTTGAAACTAACCAGCTCATAAAAAATTCCTAAAAGGTTCTATTATTTGTGTGTTTTCCCCATCCAATTGTATTATAGTAAAGCCCACAGGGCTTCCAATGGCATTTTGGTGACTTTTCTCAAACATGAGACATCCAGAAGAGCCCAACACAAAAAGACAGAACTAGAACCCAGAGGAAATAAAAAGAACCCTAAGGAAAGATACATATAAACTGGGAGCAGTGGCACATGCCTGTAATCCCAGTGACTCAGGAGGCTAAGACAGGAGGATTGCAAGTTCAAGATCAGCCTTAACAACTTAGTGAGGCCCTAAGCAACTTAGTGAGACCTTGTCTCAAAGTAAAAAGTAAAAGGGACCAGGGATGTGTTTCAGTGGTTAAGTGCCCCCTGGGTTCAATCCCTAGTACGAAAGGAAAGAAGGAAGGAAGGAAGGAAGGAAGGAAGGAAGGAAGGAAGGAAGGAAGGAAGGAAGGAAGGAAGGAAGGAAGGAAGGAAGGAAGGAAGGAAGGAGATACATATAGGGAGCAAAGGAAGACTCTGGACAAAACAACCATTAATATATTCAGAGAAATAAGAAAACATAAAGCAAATATAAAATAAGAATTGAAAGTTACAAAGAACAAAACAAATACGTCTAAAATTCAAAAATATGAGAACAGGCATGAAGGAAATGTACTACAAGTTTGCACAAATGGAAAACAGTGTAGAACAAATTCCAAGTGTGGCCTCCTCGGACCCCTAAGGAGCCCCAAAGCCCTTTCAGGAGGTCCACGGAGTTGAAATTAGGTCCATATCAACACTAGGGGATCGGCTGCCTCTCGCTGCAGTGATGTTTGCACCGGCGATGCAGAGTCATTGGGGTAAAACTGCTGGAGCCTTAACAAAAACCAAGGCAGCAGCGCAAGCCATACAGCAGTCACATGTCCCTCACCACCACTCAGTAAAGTAAGAGTTGGTCTCACTGAATGATGTACTTGATGAACCAACAGAAGTCACTAATTCTACTAAATCTCCAACTTTGGGTACATGTCTTTTTATCACATTATGTGACAAAATAGGAAGTATGTATAAAGATCATGAGCAGCAGATCCAAATACAATGGGTGGCTGCCTCAAAGGGGAGCATTAGTGTGACTGACTGAGTTGCACAATAACCAGCCATTTTGGCCATGGAATGCCCTTTTTTACCAGAGAAAACAACTCACAGTCAAATTATGGCTATTAGACTTAGTTATTTGTCAGATAATTTTCTCCAAAACAAACAGTATAAGCCTATCAATTCAAGGAACACATGTGATAGTATTTGTTACTAATGATAAAATTCAAGATTCCAAGTAAAATTAGTGTTTTGGGAAACTTATCTACCACTATAAGCTTGAAAGCTTTCAAATGTGTATTCTTCTGTTGAGATCAGTGGCAGTATTTACAAATCTGATTATTTGATATTATATAGAGCAATGTGTCAACATTTGAAAGACCTGTGTAAGTCAATGAACCAATATTTTCCAAATGACTGGTGAATGGTACTAACAGTCACAGGCAAACTTCAACAGACAACTAACCTTTTAAAGAACATGCCATTGCAGAATTCTGATGTAAAACTGAAGGAGATCCACAATTACCTGAAAAGTCTTTCCCTTTCCAACCACACATGGAAATGAAACCAGACTTCAAATACTTCACGTCAAAATGACATGTCACAATAGACCAAATACAGAGAGAGCTGAGAACACAGCTCTTTAGAAAGAACTGCAAAAATACAAAAGTTCTTTTCACTAAATGTTTTTATTTGGGAAAGTCTATATTTTCATAAAACTGTATTATGTATGCTAACATGTACTTATTTTAAATTAAGTATTTTCAATATTCTCAGTATTAATTTCTAATATGGTAAATCTCCATAGACATAATCCACATAAATATAAGTTCATTGGGATTTCAGATGATTTGTAAGAATATAAAGAAGTCTGGAGACAAAGGGGGACCTGAAACCAAAATATATGAGCACTGTTGGGATGGAAAGTAAAATGACAAAAAAAGATTAAGAGAAAAGACTACTTGTCTCCCATGTATCTTTTTTTTTTCTAGAAGACACCTGAGGATGTGCTCCTTGAAATGAGGGAGCACAAGGACAAAGATAGCAGCTCTGAACTCAGGAGGAGGTGACCAGCTGGGTGGTGAAGCAAGAGCTCAGGAGATCAGCTACTTCCCAGAGAGCAACCTCCCCATAGAAGGGAAACAGGAACAATTACCAGATGCCACTAAACACATCTGGAAAATACTTCTGGCTTAGTCATAATTTGAGGATAAAGAAGATTTAAAAAAAAATAAAAATAAAAAACAAGCAAATAAAATGCCAAAGACATGCATTGGAGAAAGTCTCTTCAATAAATGGTGCTGGGAAAACTGGATATCCACATGCAGAAGAATGAACCTGTATCTCTCACCTTTCACAAAAATCAGCTTGCAATCCCCGTAAGTCAGGGGGCTGATGCAGGAGGATTGCAAGTTCAAGGCCAGCCTCCACAACTTTCAGAGACCCTGTCTCAATATTTAAAAATAAAAGGGTAGCTTAGTGATACAGTCCCACTGGGTTCAATCCCCAGTACCACCAAAAAAAAAAAGAAAGAAAAAGAAATCCACTCAAAAATCAATCAAGTGCCAAAATGTAAGAAAAGAAACAATGAAACTACTACAAGAAAACATAGGGGAAGCACTTCAAGACATTGGGATAAGCAGACTTTTTGGATAAGCCCTAAAAGCACAGGCAACAAAAGCAAAACTAGATCAATGGGATTAAACCAAACTAAGCAGCCACTGCTCAGCAAGAGAAGCAATCAACAGAATGGAGACAAACTACACGATGGGAGAAAATTTTTACAAACTATTCATCTGACAAAGGGGTTACTATCCAGAATATATAAGAAACTAAAACAATCCAACAACAAAAATTAATTAATAACCCAATTAAAAAATGGGTGAATAATCTAAACAGACAATACTCAAAAGAAAATACACAAGTGGCCAATAAGTATACAAAAAAAAAAAGTTCAACACCACTGATCATCAGGGAAACGGAAATCAAAACCACATTGAAGTATCATTTCACCCTAGTTAGAAGGGCTGCTATCAAAAAGATAATAAGTTCTGACGAGGATACAGAAAAGGGGGAACATGTACACACTGCCAGAGGGAATGTAAATTAACACACTCATTATGCAAAACAGTATGGTTTTTTTTTTCAAAAAACTGAAAATAGAATCACCGCGTGATCCAACAATTCCACTGGGGGGTATATATCCAAAGGAAATGAGATTATGATATCAAAGATACACCTGCACACCCACAGTTATTGCAGCACTATGCATGATAGCTAAAACGTGGAATCAACCAAGATGCTTCTCAGTAGATTTTTAAAATGAGATAAACACATACACACACACACATAAATATTACTCAGCCATAAAAAAACAAGATCCTAAGATGCTGTCATTGGTGGCAACATGGATGGGACTGGAGGGCACTATGTTAAGTGAAATAAGCCAGGCACAGACAAATATTGCATGTTCTCACTCAATTGTGGAAGCTGAAAAAGTAAATCACATAGAAATAGAAAGTAGAACAGAGGCCACTAGAGATTAGGAAAGGGAGGAGGAAGGGACAGTGAAACCGTGGACAATGAGTACCAAAACATAGAGGACACAAGTTTTAGTGCTTTATGCCCTATAATTTAGGGCAATTATAGTCTATGATAATTAACTATAGATTTCAAATTAACTAGAGAAGAAGAGTTTAATAATGCCCATCACATAGAAGTAATAAGGAGGGAGGAGACAGAAATGCTAATTACTTGATTTGATCATTACACATTGTATTCATGTATTAAATTATAATACTAGGTCCCATAAATATGTACCAATATTATATGTCAATTTCTAAAAACAAATCAAAGAAATTCAAGAATACACACACAAAAAAAGTGTAAAAGCAAGTAAGGTGCTATATTCATAATTCCAAGAAAAACAAAAAGTCTATAAGGAAAAAATAAATAATACTCATGATCCCAGTATACTCCATGGCTCTGCTGCGGATATTTGCAGTTATACTGTAGATACACAGTATAACTGGAAGGACTGGGAAAGGGCAAACGTAGGGCCATCTAACTGCTCAGAAGAGAACTGGCATAGGAAAACTCACTTCCCGTCTTCCACAAGTAAAAGTCAATACATAATAATGAAAATTGAAAAAATCAAGATAAAAGATATATGCCAGTTAATAATGAGGTAAATACCAAAAGAAAGCACTGAAAGGAATAAAAAGTTACCTCTAGAAAGTAGAAGCCAGGGAGAGACACAGGGCAGTGACTAAGCTCGTCGCTCTAAGCTGATTGGTGCTTGGCTATGAATGTGTATTCCTTTGATAAAAATATAAACTAAGTTAAAAACTACCAAGACACCAAGAGAGCCAAACTCCCCTCCTCACAGCTTCAGCCTGATCCATTCTCTGGATCTTTACCTACCTCCACCCCATAACCAGAGGGCCAGCAGTTCTGAGTAGGAAGCGTGGCATGGTTGGAAGTATAGGAAGTCCAGGCCCCTTATCTACATGTGCTGCCTCCTGTGACTGACATTTGAAGCTTCTTGAATAAGCACTGTCATCAGCAGCACCATTTACTAACTATTAAGAGGGCTCACGGTTAAGTACCTGTGAGCATTGTTACCCAGTAAGCTAAGCGCTAGGTTTATCTTCTTTTTCCAAGTGAGGACCATGCTCAGGGAGGTGAAGAGCATGGCCTACTCCTAGGATTGGTGAGTTTGCAGAGTGAGTATCTGAATGGGTGCTCAGTCTGTCTCTCAAATGGAAGCTCCACTGCCAAAGCTAGACTTACCCCACCCCCGTGAGGCTCTCACCTCCTTCCTTTGCAGGAAATTGAGGACAGTGTCCCACTGGAGCCTCTGCAATGTGGAAATGAGGCTCACGACAGGCATTATACCTCATTTGACAAAGGAGGAAGCTGAGATCAGAGAGAAGAAGGAACTTGCATGAAACCACACAGTAGGAACCCAGATGGCCTGACTCACCTTCTGACATCCCTTTGGCTACACCCCAGGTAGGCCCCCTCCCAGTCCTCACATAAGCTATAGGGTTGGCCTATTTCCACAGAAGAGAAACCACCAGCAGGTTCCCAAAGTCCAGCTTTGACTTGCTCTTCCATGAAAATGGTGGCAACTAGATATGCTCAGGGGTAGTACTTGTCCCCAGTGGATAGGACTAGAGTCCAGTCACCAAGACATCCAGCCTGTGGAGTCTGCTGTGACTCACAGCCTTCAAAGGAAGCATCTGGAGGGGTTTGGAGCTGTTCCTGGGAGTAAGTGAGACCAGGGGCTAGAACAGGCAGAAATGAGCAGCATCCCCATAGCAAGTATGACATCATTTTTCCTTCCCCAAGCCCCCATTCTTCTACCACTAGGAAGTGTCTCCACCATTTGTTAGATTAAGTGGTACAGGAACCATTGTGCCCAAGAGTCTTTCCTGATGCTAAAGAAATGTCATGCCCAGGGCAGGGCACAGAGTGGACCCTGAAATGCCTGATAGATGAATCTGTGAACCACAAAGCCAGTCATCATTCTGTGTGGCAGAAAGCTGGCTCTGCCCATATCATAGGAGGCTCTGTGCTCTTTCTCAAAACAAGGAAGTGATTCCATGGACACCCAGGAATCTTTTCATTCCATCAAAGGCATAAATGGTAAGTTTTCATACCAAGAAAGCTCTGGATCATTCACCAAGCTCACACACTTCTCTCTCTAGATCAGTGAGTGGTCTTCAAAGGGTGGTCCTTGGACCAACTGCAGCGGCGTCACCTGAGAATTTGTGAGAAATGCAAACCTAATGAATCAGAAACTCCAAAGGTGGGTGGGGACCAGCAACCTGTTTTAACATGCCCTGCAGGTGAGTCTAATGCAAATTCCAGTTTGAAAACCACTGCTCTGAATAAAATTCCCCCAAATAACACCCCTGGTACAAAGCAGGTTTCTTTCTCCAAATCAGAGAAAAAAATAGCTGATGTCACAAATTACTCATCATTAACATCCAACAAAATCCTCCAAACTCATTTATCAGGTATCCTGTTCCACATTTATCTATATCTACCTACGTAGATGCATACAATAAAGCGAGGAAAAGTAAGTTGGTCCACAAATTATTATAATCACATGCGCATGCTCGTGTTTGTGTTTTGCCCCACCAACTCCCCGAGACCTCATAAACTCCCTGAGCAGGAGACTCAGTCAGCCCCCCACCCAGCCCCAGGAACCCGGCTTGGAAGGTGTTTCTGCCCCCTGGGAGCTGGGAGCTGAGCCAGTCTCGGGTGTGTTCACAACCACCCCCTATCAAGGGGCTACACTCTAAGCCTTGTCTGAAAACAGACAAGAGAACAGAAGGATACACAATTCTTCCTTCCTGGACACCTCTTGCTGCAATGTTTTCCCCTTTCCCGGCTCAATAAGAGTCACGTCTTGCACCTGTAGCATCCCAGCGTGTCCTTCTGTTCCGCCTTTCATCCATCCGCAGCCTCTGATTGGGCCTCCGTATCTGGCTCCTCCCACTTCTTTCCCTGACCAACCCTCTCCCTTCGACGTCAAGATGCCAGTTGCCCTGGGTGCCTCGCTACTCAAGGGTGCCACGTTGTGTTTATTTGTTTCCCGTGTGTTACACCAACCCCGTACGGGTGCGTGGGAACACGAGGAAGACGGCCCTGCCTATGTCTTCCAGGGGGGCCCCTCGGGAGCACGCCACAGGCCATCCCAGCTGGAGACCTGGGCCTGCACCACGGACCCCTCTGAAAGCCTCATGAAAGCATTCCAGGATGTAATAAACCCGTCAGGCCCTGGCTAATTTATATCTAAGCGGATGATTTCCCATTTTTTAGAATGTAAATGTTTAGATTGCAGCATTCCCCTGCCCCGGCATCCGGGGTCCTGGCACGTCAGTGATGGAATCGGCCGCTTTTCCTCAAGGATCCTTAGATGGAAGAGCCACAATGCCAGCATCCACTGCCGGGAAGAGTCCTGCTCTCAGCCGGCACGTGTACAAACCCCTGCACTGAAGGCATTTGCTTAATGTCAAGAAGTCTCATCTGGCTTTACAGAGGTTGGGAGGAGAAGTGGAGCTTCCAAAGGCAGGACCTCAGAGTGGAAAGAGCAACTGAGATTAGCTAGGTATTCCAAGATCTCTTCCCTTTTTCACTTCTTTCCAAAAATGTTCCTCATTTGCTCTGGCTTCCAATGCATTTTATTAGATCTTTGCATTGTATAAACAGGCAAAAGGAGTAGATTAGTGGAAATAAATATCACACAACAATCCAAGAAAATAGTCCAATTTGGTCAACTAAGCCCTAAGCACCCCACTACCCAATGTGTCCAGAGCTGCATGAGGATGGAGACCCTGCCATCCACCCTGGGTGGTCCATCAACGAATGCAATTCCCCAGAAAAGAGTTTCCATTGTGGGAGCCATGAGTCTAAGGAACCATTAAAGTCTCCTTGGGTTTCAGACATTGGGCAACCAGCTTCTCAAGAGCAGAGGCAAAGCCCTGTGATAAACCATTGGCAACCAAAATACACCCATCATTCTGGCGCCATTTTCTATAGACAAGTGCCCGTTAGCGCACAGTGTGAGTCCTATAAGCCACTCAGCCTTTTCATATCTGACTGGTCATGTGAAGCTAAGAATGTCTAATCTTCTCCTCCTCCAAAGAATGATGTGAAAAGTCTAGAAATGCTGCAGAGGGAGGCTTGAGAGACTTGGAAAGGAGGCTATTGCACCCATCCAAGAAGGCAGCAGAATGTAGCACCTTGGAATTCTGGTTCTGAAATGAGTTACTGCCCAGGGTCCAGTCTACCACCTCCAGGCTGTGTGTCCTTGAGCAAGTCACCTTACCTCTCTGAGCCTCCATTTCTTTATTAATAAGATGAAGATGATATGAGATCAATCTTCTAGGTTGTTAACAATAATTAACATTTGCTGAATATTTATCATCCTAATTTAAGGGGTAGCCAAGCAGGATCACCAGAGAGTGGATTGCCTTCCCTGCCAAATGATCCCCTCCTATGGATGCACACGGGCTGGATGGTGGCACTCGGTGCTTAGGTAGCATTGAAGCACCTGAGTTATAACATGAGAGGCTACTATGCACAGCTGGGCTGGGAGGAAGGCAGAAGTGAACCAGAGCCACTCCTGTGCTCAAGTGGCCAGGCCACTCAGGCTGCGTGGCTGTCAGCTCCAGGCCTCCACCGCCCCTTCTACCAGGTATTAGCAGTTGTACTTATCATGCCTCTGATCTGCCTGACCAAGGTACCCCACGCCTGTCCTCAGGACTCATGATGGAAACAGGAGCCAAGCCTGTTCACAGTCATGGCTCCTGAGCTTCACCAAGTCACCTAAGGATAAGATTTTCAGGAAAATGTTCAGAAATGAGTTTCTCAAGTTCCATCTCAGCTTTGCCCCAGGTCTAAAGCTCACTTGCTGCCCAAAGCTCCCTATTTGCTCCTGCAGAAGGTCAAAGCCAACATTCCCATCTGTCCTGGAAACTGACCAGGGCACAGAGGGGCCTCTTTCTGTCTCAAGTCTCTGCAGACCAAGCCTTGTGGCTTCTGGCTCAACAAGTTCCCCTTCCTCTTCTGGGCCAAGGGAGGAAAGCGGTGAGATTAGCAAGGACCCCCTCCCCCAGTCCTGGCCCATTCCTCTGCAGACTGACTGCCCCAAACACTTCCTGGCCAATCCTGATCATGCAGGAAAAGCACTCTCTGTTCCACCAATGGGCAGCGTAGCTAGAAGTTTTATTCTATTAATTTTCATCCTGATAATTGGAAGCAGTTCTCCTCCTGGCTTCTGTGGGGTTTAATGAGCTACGTAAGGTCACATTTCCCACTGAGGCCGCTGAAACCTGCATTTCACCCCAGGGATGCTGCCACCCCATCCTGCCCTATCCCAAACTGCTCTGGGCCCTGCCCTCCTCTCTGGGGTCCAGCCTCCTCAGAGCTGGGCCTGGAGCTCCAACCTCCATGGGGGCCTCCAACAAACCTCTTGGTAGAAAGCAGAATTTGAATCCTCTTTGGACCCATGTCCACATTATGAGTAATAAAGGCCTTTATGTGCCTATAAAGCAAAATTCCTGCAAAGCCTTTCCATCTCAACATGCCACATGCAATAAAATGACTACAGCTCACACACGGCTCTTGCACGTGCCAAGGTCTCCCCACACGCACTGCAATCGGGTGACGCTGCACCCACCTGACATACATTGGCATGGCGATTCCAATCCCTGCACGGGCATCTACCAGCCTTTCTCATCTTGTTGAGCCCTAGTTTCCTTCTCTAGACCACAGGATGACACTGCTACCTAATTCAACAGACCATAGGAAAACTCCAGTTTGCATTTTTGTCATTCATTCAATTGTTGAACAAACAAATGAGATGTAACATTGACAAGACCCATTCCCTCTCCATGCTTCCATCCCAGCAGGGAGAAGCAGACAAGAAACAGGGAACAAATGGGCAAACGTACATTTCTGGTAACCAAGAGCGCAATGAAAATAGGAGCCACAGTAGTGCCAGGAGGGCTACATCTAACTGAGGATAAGAGTCAGGCAAGCCCACAAAAGTGAGCACAACACAACTAGCAAAGAGAATTACTGTGACTGGATATCCACATTGTGTATGAGGAGGGATCAGCCTGCATCGCTACAAGCTGGGCTTCCGGGGGACCCCAAAGCTGGGCAGCTTCATGGGAGCTATTAGAATCTCTAGGGCTTTGTTGCTGCCACTTTATAACCTAGGGTGATTTCTGGGGGGCTCAGTTATACCTGCCCCATTCCTACAGCGGCCACCCAATTTTTTCTGCCCCTCTTCAAGGTGAGTCTGCATGACCCCCACCTGCCTAGCCCAGCCCTAACCCATGTGATCCAAAAAGGCCAGGCCCATGTCTGTGTGCCATTCAGCACACAGTAGGTGTTCTGAATGAGTGAAAGAACTAGCAGGACTCAGGAGATGCTGCTAGTGCAGCCCAGACATGCTTCCCAAACACAGCCACCCAAATACAGGGGCAGAAGGAAAGAAGCACCATTTTGTCCAGGTTAACATCAATGCCCAGACTGGACAAAAGACTCGTGTCTTGTCCCTTCAGCCTCCCCTTTCAGTAAACCAAGTTCTGACAAGCGCTACCCCCTCTCACCCTACCCACCACAATGCCTCCCCATTTTCCACTGTTAGAACTGTGTCGCCTCCCTCAATACAGCTCACTACATACCACACCTTGCAACCAGGGCAGTGGGCCAGACCCACTAACTCTATCAGGCAGCTGATGCAACAGAGGGAGAGCCAGGTCACAGAGGGGTCACAGCCATGGACAGTGTGTCCCAAGGGAGAAGCCTTGGCCCATTGTATCCCACTTCCTGCAAGGCCAGGCCAATTGCTCCAGGACTGAGGGTACTTCCGGCCTTCCACTGCACTTTTAGCTCTAGGCTGAGTAGCAAAACTGCTGAGTAGCAGCACCACCTCTGTCACTGGAGGGCTGGGGAGAGATGGTGACTTGTGCCTTCTTTCTGCAAATGCCTGTGACACAAATCCCAGATCAACATCACACAGTCTCCCTCTGCAAGGAGTCACGTATGGCAAGAGTTTGCAGCAAGCAGGCTTCAACAAAGAAAAACCACTGGAGGAGAACAGAGCAGAGTTAAAGCAGGTGATAGGCCACTAACACTGAGGAGGATGAGCTCCGTGCAAAGGGTCAGCATGCAGCATTTGACAGCTAACTAGAGTGAACCCACGGGGACGGTGAGAGGTCTGGGCCTTTCCTGAAGCCACAGGCAGATGAAATGTGTCCCAAGAATCAAGAACAGCAGCCTTCTCGTGGATCCTGGGGCATGTGGCTTGTGGAGGCATTGAACCAAAAGAATGCCATTATGTACCAAAAACTGCCATCTTGGGGCACCTCTTCCTCCTCCTGTCTAGGAACCATTCAGAAGCCCAGAGCCAGGCGTAGGACTAAAGGAGGGGTCACCATTTGCCACAGAAACCTGAAGCTCTGGGAGAACAGGATGGTCCTTTCCTCAGGAAATCCCACCAGGGCACTCCCACCAGTGGAGGTTCCAAGAGACACAGGGCTGGGGCATGGCATGGCCCTGCCCAGGTTGCCCGACCTGTTGTAGAGGATAGGGAACACATGTTTTTGCACCCAGTAGGGGTAGGGTACCCTTCTCTAATCTCTAGGGCTTTAAGCAGTTTGACAAAATTGCACTATTCCAGCTTTCAATGGGAGCTGGGTCAGGGCACAGACCCTTGGACCTGAGGACTAGACTCTTGTCATCTGGAAAACACCCGAGGCCTACCATTTCAACCCTTGGAAGCTCTCTTATATCAGTTTCCCCAGGCCCCAGTCTCCAAAACCCCTCTGTGAGCGAGCTAGAAAATCTAATGCTTCAACTCCATTCTGGAATGAAAGGGGTGTGGGGGCCATGCCACCTCTGCTCACACCCAGCAGAGATGGGAGATAGTCTCAAGGGACAGCCTGGGGGGAGTGTTCCTATTCCAGCTGAGAGCCCTTCAGCTCCCTGGAGAAGATGCCATAGCCCCATCCCACTCCATAATCACTGATAGGATAGAGGCCATGCCGGACAGTGAGTAAGGAAAGGGAAGAAGGTAGATAAGGGCTCAGTCTGACAGGTCGGTAGGACAGTGCAAGGAGGTAACTCGGGTCAGCAAGATGAGCACTCCCATAGACGGTGACCAAGAACTGCAGGACCAAAGGAGGGTGCCCCTGACTTTCAAGGATCAAAGGTGGCTTCAGAGGAGGTCGTGCTCAGATGGGCCTGAAGTAAGAGGAACAAATCACTACGTGGCACAGGCAAGAGCAGGTGTCCAATAGGGTCGGGGATGGTGGGTTCTGAGAAGGACAAAGACCAGGGCCAGACAAGGATAGGCCTGGGTGCCTCTTCCTCCCTCCTGCCACCATCGCCTCCTCACCACAAGTCACCAACTCTGGTCCCCTCACCTTTCTCCAGGGTTTCTGGTTTCCACAGTCTCCTAGTCATGGGACCCTCCTGGGCTGGACAGCTTGTCCTGGCAGTGCCCAGCATTCATTCACTCACTCATTCACTTTCTTGCTCCTCCACTCACACACAGGCACACCCCACACCAGGTCAGTCTGTCTCACCTGATGGAACTCTCTCACGGGGCTCTGCCTGGCCACCTGGGAGGTCTGTCCAGCCTGGCATGCTCCTCTCCCAGCTCTCTGCATCCTGGGGCCAGGTGACTTCAGATGTGATGGTAGGAGATGGCCCAAGCCACCTCCTGGCACCTCTCTTGCATATACCAAGCTGACTGGCAGCAGAGAGAAGACAGGGATACCATGGTGCCCACCCTTGAGAAGCTCCTGGTCTTCTCCCAGATGCTGAAATGGTCCCACCACCCCTCCCTGCCAGAGCTCATTCGCTCAAACTTTATCAAGCCTATACTCCGTTGTCAGCATGGATCAAGCATATTTAGATTTTGTACCATGCCATGAAGTCTCCCTGTGCCCCTCATGTCTTCCAATCCATGTACTCATTGAATATTTATGGGCCTCCCGTCTCAAGCCAGTGCTATTGGGCACACTGGTTATGCCAGTTAGCCATTACAGAAGTAACTTTCTAGAGGACAGAGGGACAATAAATAAATATGCAAACATAAACATAAGTAAAACACGATAATGCAGTAGAGGAATAGTGGGGCAAGGTACACTTTAGATTGGGTGGTTAGGATCAGGTTCTCTGAAAAGTGACATTTTAGCTGACACCTGAATGACAGGAAGGAGTTTGTCACACAGATATCTGCGGGAAGAATGCTACAGTTAGAGGAAGCAGAAAGTGCAAAGGACCTGAGGCAGGAGCAAGTATATTTTGTTCAAGAAACAGAAAGGCCAGCACAGTTGTTGCTCTATAAACGAAAAGGTTCTATGGAAAAGCCACTAGCTGCCTCTGTAAGTTCTCAGGCTTTGGCTCTAGGCCAGGCGTGGGGTTGTTGCCCTATGTTCCTCTTCTAGCACCATCAGGATAAGCTAGGTTTTGCTGCAGTAACAATCAACCCCCAAATCTCACTGGCCTATATGCCCTGCTTTGTCCTCACTCTGACAAGGATCACAGCCACAATCTAGAACATTATGTCAAACAAAAAGAAAGAAGGAAACTAATCACACACTGCATTTTAAAACTTCTACCGAGAAGCGACCCTTATTATATCTGCTCACACTTAGTTGGCTAAAACAGGTGGCTTGGACACACTTAAATTCAAGGGGACAGAAAAGTAGATCCCTACCCCATGGCCAAGAGGAAACCAGTCACATTTGGTAGGCAGGATTTAAAAGCACCGCAGAAATGCATGTTTGCTGGGTGGCCTGGTGAGGTGAGGGGTGGAGTGGTGAGGCGGGCTGTGGTCCGGAGGCATGTCCTCATCCACGTCTGGTGCTGAGCCTCTGATGACAGCAAAGACTTCCCTCAGCCACAGCAGTGTAAGCAGACCCTAAAGCACACAGCTCTTCTCTCTCCCCGCTGCAAGCACATGCTTAATGTAGTCCTTTGCCATGATGTGCACCCGGTCACAGACACCCCACCAGTGGGCCCTGCGCATCCATCTCAGGTTCTCCAGCCTCTCTCCTTTGCCTGGACTGGCCTCCAAATGACCATCTAAACTCTCTCTTGCACGGGATCAGAACGTGTCCCATTTTCTCCATTCTGTCTCAAAGATGGGATTTGCTCCCTCTGCTCTTCTCTCCCTCCACATGGGCCACCAAGGAGAGGACCTCAAACTCTGATGCAACCATAGCTCCTCTGGGCGAAGCCAAGAAACTTCCCAAACCATAAAGATGTCCAAACATTGGCCCAGCTTCCTCCAAACAGACATAAACTGCCTCACTCACATCCGGGCCCACCACACCCCTCCCCTGGGCTTCAGGCACCATCTGGCACCTCCACCCTGGGGCAGCCCACAGCTACATGGTGGCGGGAAGCAGGCCCTGGAAAGAGGGCTGCTGCCTTGCCCAGCCCCCCTTGGCTCAGGGGCAGGGCCTTTGATGGTGCCTACCCTCACCCTTGGGCTGAGCAGAGACAGCCTGATCACGAGACTTAGTGCCAAGCCGCCCCGAATCCAGCTATTTTTAGTCTGTTTGTGTATCCCATTTCAAGCTAACTCTGTGTCACCACTTGCTATCATAACAGAGAGCACCTGGAAGCGTCTCAGAAAAGCAACAAATAAGCCTTGGAGAGCGCCGGGGTTTGCCGGCAGCACCAACTGTGTTTCCAGCCTGGCGCCCAGTTGCAACAAAGCAGATTCCTTTCTTCCCTTCACACGAAAAGCTTAATCCAGATAAGCCAGCCAACAATGGCTGCCTGGCCTCCCAAGACCTTCCTTTCCCTGGTGACAGGACTCACACCCCGTGACATCAGCCTGGCATGGTCCTTAGTACAGGCCCTGGCCAAACACCAGGTTCCAAGACTGCCTTCACACTCGACCTGCCAGCTTTGGCCAAACAAAGCTGTGTGCCCTCCCCTCCACACCCCAGCCTCTCGCCAACCCGTCCTCCAACAGCCATGGTGCCTGGCCATCAGAGCAGGCTTAAGGGACAGGTAAGTCAGTGGCACTGTCACATATTTGGACAGGCTGGGAGGGCACAGAATAATCATCCTGATCATGTCCTGCCAACCCTGTCCACTCAGGGCTGGCCTCCTGCTAACATGGAGGGGTGTACTCAGCCAGACTGGAAGAGGTATACTAAGAGGGAACTGTTTGAAGCATCACCAGCTCTCTGATCTGACTCCTGCTGGGTTCTGAGACAATAGGCTTTTCTCAGCATGACTTCTACAATCCTCATCACAAGGGTCAAGCTGTGTACAAAAACCCTCAAGGTAACCTTCATCTTCATCATATGAACAGGCTAAAAAACTTGCCATGGGTACCATCTGGAGCACCCAGACTGCTCCACCTCCAGAGCCTCCATCTATATCTTGCTCTGTTTGGCTCTCATCTGTGGTTAGAGAGAGAGAAGGGGAACAAAAAGCCCATTGGGCATGCCTTTCCACCCAGTTTACAACAGGATTCAGGAGCTCAGGTCCCATTCTGAGCCATCCCCTCTCCCCTGTGCACCTACTGTGTGCTGGCCTGAGCAAAGTGCTATGTAGGAGACATGCCAGCAGGAATCCACAGTCCCTGCTTTCAAGAGGGCCCAGACAGTGGGCAGATGTGTGTGTGTGCCTGCAACAGAGACAGAGAGCCCCAGGAAGCCTCAGAGTGGTCCCCTCCTCCAGCAAGGACATGTTCTCCTCATGCCCAGTCCCTCCTGACTCATGACAGGTGACTCCTTGATGGTGTCACTCTCCTGCTCAAAACCCCTCATCATCATCCTCTCCTGCACTGACTCAGTAGTCACTGAATGCCCACGAGATGCTGTTGACCTGGCAGCCACACAGACAAAGCTGGTGAGCTGAGTGGAGAGGCAAGTTTTGCTCTTCACAGGAAGCTTAGATCTTCTGCTGCTATTCTGGACCTGGACCCTGACCCCAGGGTAACCTTTGGGCAAAGAGTAAATCTGTATGATGAGAAGAGCTCCTTGGCTGTGCCTTTGACCTCAATCTTGAATGATGTGATTGCTGAAAAAAAGAAAGAGAGAAGGATCCTAGGCTAGGGGAGTGGGTTGAATGATGGCCAAAGGGAGAGTCCACCTGGGGCAGGGGGAGCAGGCAGATTTGGATGGAGATTGAATTTGGAGACCAGAGCAGGAGTCAGGGGCCAGTCACAGAAGAGACTCTCACTGGCTTTTGGTCTTCATTCATGGAGGCTTCCAGGCAGGAGGTATAATACCCAGAATTGCCATAGAAGAGCAAAGAGTGAGAAAAGGCAGACATCATGGTCAAGACAGATGAGCTGGGAGAAACAGTCATGGAGGTCAGAGGGAGGCCTGGGGCAATGTGCGGAGAGTCTGCCCTTGCATTGGGGATGGGGGAAGGAAGGGGAGATAGAACATGAAGACAGGTCTTAAAGCTCACAAGGCATTAAGATTGACCCCTGGGAGGCCCACTGCCCTGGAAGGCTGCAGCACTGAAAGCTCTGGGCTGCAAAGATGCCCATCCCAGAGCCTGGCATCCTTGTGAAATCATAGCCAAGGCCTCCTCAGAACTTCAGTCAACACCACCCCCTCACCTGGCACTTGGCCTCTCCTGTCCCTTCTTGCCCATCTGGAATGTGTAACTGGGGTGCACCTCTGGAGAGAGCCCACCTGTCTTGAAGGGAAGGCCAGGCCTTCCATTCAACACTGTGCTTCCTCTAAACCTGCCTCAGGAAGCCATGTGGCTCTGCCATACAGAGAAGTGCTTCACCATACACAACCGAATCAATGCAAAACAAAACCACAAGGAGATACCATTTTTCACCTATCAGATTGGCAAAGATCAACAAGTTTGATCGTGTTTTGTGTCAGTAGCTTCTGTAGGGAAATAAATCACCTTGTTGGGGAGAGAGGAAATTGGTCCAACCGCCCCAATAGAGCAATAAGACAGAATCAATCAAATTTAAAGACATTTATACACTTTGATCAGCATTTCTACTTCTAGAAATTTCTCCTAGGTCCACGTGTTCACTACAACATTCACTGCAGCAGCATTGCCTATATCAGCAAAAGATAGAAAGCAACTGCAAAGCCCATCAAGAGGGCACTGTTCAAAAGATGTAAGGGTCGTCTATATAACGGAAGAAGAGGTGGCTGCTAGAAAGAATGAGGTGCCTCTGTAGGAGCTGATGTGGAATGAGTGCCAAGATATGCCAGCGGTTACCAAGGAAACTCCGTCAGGCCACTCGGCAGGTAGAATGCACAGTCATTCGTGCAAACAAAGTCTAGGCATAGCAAACACACACACAGGCATTGACCGCTGCACACTTGAACAGCATGTCTCTAGGAGGATGTGCTGGTAACAGGCGGAGAGATCCGTTGTCACAATCCACCTTTTGTACTAGTCATCCTGTGACAGTTTCGCCATATGTCTATATTCCCTTGAGGATGTCATCAAGTGAACCCCCTCATGACAGGGTTCTTTCCACCCTGGAAGATTCCTGACAACTCTGCCTTTGTGCCATTTTCCCTGAATCCTCACATTGTGCTGGACACGTCAGGTAAAGGGGCTTGTGGGGAGGGGCCAGCACTTCTAGTCCAAGGGTCTCCACTTCTCCCCAGCAAGCTGGCAGAGGTCAGAGCTTGCTCTCACACCCAGGTCATGGGCCAGTAGGCCAGGCCCCTCTCCACCCCCACAACTATATAGCTCTGCTGTGAGTAGCGAACGTCCATGAAAGCCTGGGCTCCATGTCTGGAAAGACGCTCAGGAGCAGGCGTGGTGCCTATGCAGTGCCCACCGTAGCTGCCTGTGTCCTAGGAATGGCAGCTGTTGACTAAATTCTGTACATAATTACACCCAGCATGGGTCCACAGTCAAGGCAGATGGGACTCCTCATGTCAAGGGCTGAGAAGGCAGAGCACAGGTACACTCGCTACTGAGGCCCAGGGTGGGTCCCCTTGGATCAGGCCACTTCTACTGCAGGGGGTTTTGTGAGAATCCCCAAGCCTTTCAGTTGACCACATGGGGTGGAGAAGGGGCCCTGCTCCCAGCAACACTGCCAGGCAGCCCCTCTGTCCCTCAAGGGCCTCTGCTCCATCAGCTGGGCTGGGTCACTCCACTCCACCCAAATCTTCCTAACCACCCTCCTAGGGCAGCCACTGATTACACAATGCTGCCATTTATAAACCCCGTGTCCCACTCAAGTCACCATGACCTGGCAGTGGGCCCAGGGGCTGACCCTTCCCACTCTACCAGGCACCTGCCTTAACACGCAGACTCTCCCAGCAGCTCAGCTCCCACCCCACACATACTGTCTGGGTCACCTGAAGCCAGTTTTGGCATTTGTGCTAGCTCAGCCTCCTTTTCTGTAAAGTGGGCCCCTGACTCCTCTTCCCCAGGGTTGCTGTGAGGATGGGTAGGATCATGATCATACTGTGAGGGCCCAGTAGCTGCCATTTGGATCATCATCATCAAAGGCCACCCATTCCACCTCCCAGGACCGTCCCTGCAGCACACAGGTCTGGGTTGGGAAGGGTGAAGTAAGGTCCGAGGAGAGGCTTTGGCCTTGGTGTTCTGCAAAGACCAGTAGCAGCACCTCCATCCGCACCTTTGTTTGCTCTCCATCTCCTCTCCCTGGCGCGGGCCTTCCTATCCCCAGCCCCTGCTCCTGCAGCAGCAGCAAATCCTTGTCAGCAAACAGCACATTAATTGCTTCTTGGCCACATTTCAAATGATATCACAGAATTGGGCTGCTCAATTTAAGCGAATGGAAAGGAGGAAGGAGGGGTCACCCGGCAATTCGTGCAAGAGCCAGGGATGATGGGTAGCTCCAGTTACTAATTAATTGACTGCTCAGATGGAACAAATCTGAAACCCCAACAGGTCGGGTGAGCCAGCCCTGGGCTCCCTGCCAGCCCTTTTCATCAGAGGAGAGCAGAGCTCTGGTCCTGACCACCTTTGGGAACAGGGAGCTCTGGAGTCCTGTTGCCCATTACTCAGAGAGGCCAACAGAGGCTGAGGGCCAGGCCTATGTCCTGACCCTGAGGCCTCCTGGCCCATGCATGGAATCACCATCACTCACTCCACCAGGTTGTGTGGAGCTTCCGGGATATGCCACTAGAGTCAGTTCCAGGAGAATAGGGATACAACTGTAGGGCTCACTGCTGCATCCAGTCCTAGTGCAATGCCCACGGAAGACAAAAAGAGAAGGTGCTCCGCGTACATGCACCAAGGAAATGGTGAACAAAACCATGAGTACTGAGCACAACGCCAGGCCTGAGGATATAGCACGGAACAAACCCAACACCAGCCCTGGCCTCAGGGTGACTACATTCTAGACCAGGGACTGCTGTTAGCCAAATTACCAAAGCACAACCACACTAAATCCTAGGAAGAGGGGACCCACAAGGCAAGAGCGACAGCAGTGGGCACATCTCTCGTGGGGAGGCCAGGGACCCAGGCACTGAGTGAAGAGGAGCTTGTCCCCACCCCTACTGGTCCAATCCTATGCCCCTGGACCCCCACCCCTTTGACACAGAAGACCACCTGCTCAGTGGTCTTACTGGCTTTATGGCCCACCAGGTGGGGGAGGGTGTGGCCTGGGGAATACGGGATAGGGTTGGCTGGAGAACACTTCCTGGAGAAGTTGGGACTCCAGGGCCCTGCCCTGTTGCAGTGGGCCACAGGCATGAGGGACACACAGGGCCCAGCAACACCCAGACCATATGGGACCTCATAACACCAGGTGCTTTCCTTATAGCCAGGTCCCGGTGACATTCTGAGAATACCAGAGTCACCATTCCCAGCTGAGGTCTCTGGGGCTATAGATGAGACACCCACTCATTCACCAGGCACTCCCTCCCAAACATAGTGTTTCCAAAATAACAAATTTGGAGAGGGTGGGACACAGGCCTGGATTTCTCTCAGCTCTGTTCCTGGAGTGAGACCTGGAAGAAATTTTTTAGCTGTCCCTTTTTGTAACTCAGAGGGTAAAATGATCATCTGAGGAACAGTGACCATGTTACATATACAAAAATATCAAGACGCACACAAAACCATGAAACTCTCCACGGATGGCTTCCATTCCCTTAGCTTCCTTTCGTAATTGTTATTGGGCTAGGGTTGTGAAATCCTCCTGGGCCCCAATTTCTGCCACTTCCTACAGGTCTTCCTACCAGGGCCACCTTTTACAGCCCAGGTGTGTGTGAGATTAGCCCCCACCTGCCTCCTCCCTGAACCAAGAATAACATACCCTGCATCTAGGGCCTTTCCCACTTAGAACTGCCTAGCATTTGGAAAATGGTAAATTATTTTGAAATGTTATTATCTCTACCAATATCAATGAATGATGGCTGCAGAATTTCTACAAACAGGCTTGAAGGTAGCCATCTGCTTAGAAGTGGGACTAAGAAAACATGGGATGAACCAAGAAGTCCATCAATGGATAGATGGATGGATGGATAAAGAAAATGGCATTTATACACAAAATATCATTAAGCCATAACAATGACTGAAACCCTGTCATTTGTGGCAACATGGGTGAAACCAGAAGGCATTATTATGTTAAGTGAAATATACCAGACACAGAAAGATGTTCTCATTCATTTATGGACATTTAAAAAGTTGGTCCCATGGAAGAGAGTGGAACAGTGGTCCCTAGAGGCTGGGAAGGGCAGGGGCATGGTGGGGATAGAGAGGAGTTAGATTGTGGACACCAAAACACAGATAGGGGAAATAAGGTCTAATTCTATGGCATATTAGGGTGACCACAGTCTACAGTAATTCATGATATATTTCAAAATAACTGGAAGAGTCAAAGTGTTGAAATGATAAGTGTTGAAGGAGATGGAAATGCTAATGACCATGATTTTAATCATTACATATTGTGTACACATCATTGAATTATCATACTGTACCCTATAAATATATACAAATATTACATGTCGATTAAAGATCAAAAATAAAAAGATGCCAAGGAAAAACAGGAGACTAGGAACCTGTGTGGAAGCTGTATTTGCATAGAGAACACACTGTTTTGGCATGAATATGTTTATTTGGGATATCTTTAGGACAATAATCACAACAACCACCACCTCTGCTCATTGTACCAAGCACTGTGCCAAGGACTTTACATGCATAGTTTCATAATTCTTATTTACCAATGAGATATTCTCTCCATTTTACAGATAAGCAAATTGAGGTTCAGAGAGGCTAAGTAACTTGCCCAAGATTCTGCAGCTGGCTTCGGATAACCAAAACTGGCACCCAGGTCCATCAGATGCCACCTCCATTGCTATTATTAAATAAAACAGCTGCCCGCCTCCCTGCTGCCCCATGCTCCACTCTCTTTCCATTCAGGGACACCCACCCCACCCTCCCGACCACCCAGGCCGCCAGCCTGCAGCTGGAGGGCTTCAAACTTCAAACTTGCCACAAATGGATTTCTGCACAGGATCTTTTTTTTTTCTTTCCCCTGGCGGGAGGCTGAAAAACTACTCTTCTTGGTAACTGCTGTCTCAGGCTTTTGAAAACATTAGGGAGGCTTAGACCAACTCAGGAGGCCCATGGTGCCCACTAAGGTTGGAGCCCCTCACTTGGGGACCTCCCTCAATTGGAGGAAGCACAAGGGCTTCTCCAATTTCCCTTGCGGGGAATGTGCTGGGTGCTTCCCTCCCAGCCACACCTGACAGGTTCTCCTCCACAGAGATCTGCCAAGCCCCAGGCTGTGCAGTACAATGAGCCCCCACCTGCAAAGAATGTCTGTAAATCCTGGGGCTCTGCACAGGGCAGCCAGATCGCAGGGAACGACAGCAAATCCCAGGATAAAAGCAGAAGCCATCCTGTTGACAATTCATTCGTGTTTCTCCCCCAAATCCATCCACAACAGAACTGTTAAGCTCATGTTTCCTCTCCTGTTGCAAACAATTGTAAAAATGATTGGTATCTGCCCTCAGTGTAGAGCCCGTCTGCTTCATCCCCAGGCTCAATCTTTCTGGAAGGGCTGCATGTGTGAAAAGAATGTGCATTCCCAAGAAGTGCAGATAATGGTTTCTCTTAGAGACCCTAATCACTCGGCTCAGGGAAGAGAAATGCACAGGCTGCTCAACATGACTGCAGACTTTCTAGAAACCAGAGCCTGCCATAGACTCTGGGTGGGGCACCCAGGGCAGGATGGCTTGGGGTTGCATCTGCAGACTGAGTTGTCCCATGAAGTGTCATTCTGCCTCTGGAGCTCCCATGAGTCCTCTAGCTTCCTGCATGGCTTTCCTTGTCTTTGTTTATGGCTCTAAGTCTCTTCTCAAAGTAGAATTTGAGGACAGGGCACCAGGGAATGGGGAAGACGTAAGAAGGAGAGCTCAGGCAGCAGCCAGGACATGTTTCTGGTTCCAGCTCTGACACCTACTGTCTGTACCTTCAGGGGGGGATGCTTCATGTCCCTGGGCTTTGGTTTCCTCCTCTAGACATTTGGAATAAATGACCTCTCAGCATCCAGTCAGTGACATACCATGAGTGCCACGTGGAGAGGCAGAGATGTTTAAGCCAGATAGCAATGCAGAGCCCAGTGACAACAGACGCTCCTGGCTTGACTGGGCTACATGGTGGGAAGCTGCACAGACGGACTTCAGGAGCCATGCAGACAGCTGACCAAAAAAACATCTTTTCAGTCTAAGGAACCCAGAACCACCACTGATGCACAGACATTTTAAAACGTAAGTTGCTAAGTATGACTAATACATCTTCTGTTTCTCCCATATCCATCTCCCCTTCTTCCAGCAACAGCTCTTAATTTTGTTGGAGGATCCGTTCCTCCCACACTCTCCATTCAGGTAGGATGGAGTACAGGACCTATGTCTAAGCAGTCAGCATAGCATTCCCCTAGCCAAGTAATTAGTTCAGAAGAGGGCATGTGACTAAAGTGAGTCCAATTAGAATGAGCCACAGGACCTCTGCTAGGAAGGTGGGAATGGAGGGTTTCAACTGCCCCACTGGACCAAGTAAGATAGGATAGGGGTGAACCTGCTGCAGCCATCTTTCAACCATGCAGAGAGTAAGGATAACCGTGCTTAAAAGGAACCAAGGGGCCAGGTGTGGTGGCGCACACCTATAATCCCAGCAGCTCTGGAGGCTGAGGCAGGAGGATTGCAAGTTCAAAACCAGCCTCAGCAACTTAGTGAGGCCCTAAGCAACTTAGCAAGACTCTGTCTCAAAATAAAAAAATAAAAAGGGCTGGGGGTGTGACTCAGTGGTTAAATACCCTGGGTTCAATCCCCAGTACCAAAAAAAAAAAAAAAAAAAAGGAGGAGATTGGGTGCTGGATCTTGCCATGGACTATTTAAAGAACATTAAAGAAACATCACATCTGATCCTCACTTTGAAGGAGTCCTTTGCTGACTAAGGGTCCGAACAGACTCACCAGCACATCCAGCTAATTCTCTGGGCTGGAGATGGATTCATCCAACCATCTACTGATTCAACAAATATTTAGATGAGTATGAAGTTCGTGCTGTCAGTGCCGATCAAGGCACAGCCCCTGCCCTCAAGAGTTCTCACAGTAGGGAGACAAACTTATACATTGGCAGTTTTGTGGCAGTGTGATGACAACTGTAACAGTATGGGGGGTGCTGAGGACACACAGCTCTATCCCAGTAAGAAGGGGGATCAAGAAAGTCCTAGAGGGCATTGAAAGGTAAGCATGAGGCCCTCCTAGACTTAGATCTGACAAAGCCTTCACCTACTCATCTCAGCAGGCCTCAAAGTGACCCTGTGGGAGAGGCCCCACACTGATTGCCATCCCTGCTCTGCAGACAAAGGCAGAGACCCAAGAGTCCAAGCTCACATAGCAAAACTGAGCTAGGGGTGGGGGGTGCAGCTTAATGAGAGAGTGCTCGCCTAGCCTATTAAAGGGCCTGGGTTCTATCTCTAGCACCACCAAAAGAAATGGGGCTAAGCAGGAAAGGAGAGGAACATATTCCCACATATGTCACCCTATCCCATCTCATCACAACACCCTTTCAGACTTGATGACTGCCCAGGACCCAAAGGTGGCATAAAAAAGACCGAGACCAGCCATCTGCCTCAAATGGGAGGAGTCAGGGGCATTCCACACTCCTGCTGGCCTGAGACAGGGGCCCCTGTGCCCACCACCACAACAGCAGCAGCCCTTCAGGACACATCACAGGCTCAGGCCAGGCTCCCAGGTGGGGCTTCATCATCACTGCTTTTCCCTGCATCCCTGGGAAAAGGGGACGAGGAGATGGAGGAACACCCAAGCACAGTCCCCTTCTGAGGACAGCGAGGGCCAGGAGATGGCTGGAGTGAAATCCTATCATACCTTTTTGTACCATGATATGATGAAAAAATAGGAAACAAAAGCACTTTAAAGTGACTAAGAACATGAACTCAGTACTGATCTCAGTGCATTTAATAAACTGTGTAATCTGTACCTTTAAATAATATTAGTAACAATGACAAATGAGAAGAGCCACTCAAGGCTTCCAAAACTCATGTCCACATCTGGAAAATGGACATAATACTCGCCTCCTAGGGTTTGTAGGGAGTTCAGAGACGCACAGAGAGAATGTTGAGTTAGCTGTGTAATAGGCATATAAATAGCAATAGCTTTTGATTATTGCTACTATTCTGACATAGAGATGGTCACTCCCTGCCTATTCCTTGGCACAGTTACAGAATAAATTGAGGACACACTAATGAAAGATGAGAGCAAGAGCCTGGGATCTAGAATGATGCTCTCTCACACACGCAAAATATCAGGGCAAATTGAACAAAAACAGCCACAGCCTGCCCCCACACTTCTAGAGCCCCTAATGGCCATACACAGAGTGAGGACCACTCTTGCCAAGAGCCACACAGCCAGAGCTCAGAACCCTAATCTTCTCTGCCTGTGAAGGGACTCTAGACCCCTTTTGGGGGCCTCACAACACTCTCGGGACAGCAGAGCTTCATGCCCTACAGCCATAGGACACCATGATAAAGCTGTCCCCTTAAATGTTTCCAAACCTGCAACCCACTTTCCACCAAGCCAAGGGTCACAGACTCTACATGTTTCCCACATAAACCTTCAGAAAGCACGTATTTCTTTTTTCAGTCTTCTCAAAAGCAGGCCTGGCTGCCATGGTGCCAGCCTCACAGGGCGCTCCTCTGGAGGAGCCAGGTGACTCCACAGGCTGGAGAAGGGAAGGCTCAGATCAGCCTGGTTCCCTCTGGGAATAAAGAGTTCAGCTATGGGGCCGGAGCAGGCCCTGCAGTCATTAACCTCAACTTACAAGGCACCTGTCACTGGACCCTGAGGGCAGGTCAGAGCACTGGTGGTGCAGTAGGGCCCTCAGACACCCACCTTGCCTTCTATTTTCTCACACTTTCCTCAGAACAGTTGGGTACAGACTGCAGGCAGTCTGAAAGCCCTTACCACCCTTCTCCTGGGCCTACTTCAGGGGTCTTTCCTAAGGCAACTTAAGCCCCTTGGGAAGGAGCCTCCAACTCCTTTTTACCTTGCTGGAAGGTCTCTGTTCCCTTGCAGGGATGGGTTCCAGTTCAGAACAGGTCTCCGTTGAGTCTGTTTAGCATCTCCATTCTGAGCACATCCAGTACCAGATGACAACCTATGGCCCAGTCCCTTCTTGCCATTTGCAGCAGCACTAACAATGCCAATAGCATCAAATACCTGCCACCAAGGCCACCTATGTGCCAGTCACTGTGCTGGGCGGGTCTCATTTTTAAACTTGTAACTGCACAAGGTAAGCATTACACTCCTCATGAAACAGATGAATAAACAGAGGAGTCAGCTAAGATACTGTCCCCAAGAATAGATTGACGGCAAGTGGCAGAGCTGATATACGAATCCAGGATTGTTTATGCAGGAAGAACAGTGGCTTTGGGATTAGCCATTTGCACTATTTGTTTGTTCAACATTTTTTCTTTAAATACTTTTAACAACTGTAATAATAACGGCTAATACCAATGGAGTATTACTACATGCCAAGTACTTTCTAAATGCTTCCCGTGCATTAACTCACTTAATTCTCAAAAGAACCCTAGGAGGTAGGTGCTATTATCCTCAAATTAGACAGGAAGAATAAGCAACAAGCCCAAGGTCTCACAATTCAGGGCGGCAGAGGCAGCATTTAAACTAGCGATCTGGCCCCAGAACTCTGCTCTTAGTGGCAGACTCTGCTGCCACACACAGCACAGGGTCTCATGTTCACATGGGTCTCTCATGTTCATTCATATCTTCTAATAGACATCAAATACACTATGACTATTAACTTCCAAAGTAGTTGCCTGATTCAGGCATTTACTGGAGGTTAAAAAAAAAAAAAAAAAAAAAAAAACCTCCCCAAGGGGCCTCCCAGGGACCCTGTGGGACCTTGCTCTAGGAAGTCCTGCCTTGGGAAGAAAGGCCAAATAAGAGAAGGAGGCTCTGAGGAGCCATCGCAGCCCTCAGTGGCCAACAGTCTGAGGCATGGGTATCCAGGGCAGATTGGAACAGGGCAAACAAGTGAGGAGGCAGAAACAATGGAAGCTTGACCCAGCAGCTCAGCAGAACCAGGTATTGTGTACCTAAAACTCCACATGCAGCCATGTTTTGACCTATGCTGGGCCTTGGGGGAGATTAGCCATGCAGAAGTCCAATCCAAGAAAGAGAGAGAAGACAGAGGCTACAGGACCACCCTCCACCCTACCTCCCTTGGAGGAGGTCCTGCCACCACATGCCTCCTCTCCTGCTACTTCCCCCTCCCTCTGGCTGTCTCCATGGCAACGGGAGAGGATTCTACTGGTAAATCAAAAACTGTTTTTCTTTCTCTCAAAGGTCACCTAAAATGAGCCACCCCTGCCTGTCTTTCTGTCCTGGTAGTTTTCAAAGCTTGAAGGCCAGTCACCAGGTTACCCAAGAAGATCTGTCCACCTCCACAGCTGGGAAGTGGGCATCACCTCACACGCTGGAGGCCCCTGCTGGATCCAGCACCAATGTGGGAACACCAATGGCTCCATTTCCCAGAAGCAAGAAATGAGACTTTGCCAAAGGCCCCTGCTTTTTCTTCCTCCTCCACCATTTCCTGGCCCCAAAGTCATATCAAGTGAGCCCTCAAGACATTCCTTGTGTGGCAGATTGCTCTCAGGCACATGACACATAGCTCGCCTGCCCCTAGAGAAGATCAAAACACTGCTACAAAGTGGAAGAATACCCTTAAGTTGGGATTTGGAGGAGGAGGAGAAGGAGGAAGGGGTTGGGGGAACAACTGCTTTTAGGGGCAGAGGACGTCACATACACATAAAGCTCTACGTTTCCTGTCATTCTCAGACACACCCATGTCCCTGTGTGTTGCTTTATTCTTGAGATTCAACAAGCGCTTTGTCTCCTTATGCTGAGGCCACAATTGGATGGGGCCAATTCTTAGGAGGACTTTGTACCCCAACAACTCTTCCAGATTGAATGTTCTCCAACTCCTTATCCAGTGGAAGAATCAATCTACTTTGGCCAAATTTGGCCCAAACCAACTCTTTTTAAAGATCTGGAGATTTTCTGGGTGGTGTCTCAAGTTAGAAAATGCTCAAAAATGGTGTCTTACTCCAGCCTCCTTTGTACCACGTCTTTCTCCTCACACCTCTCTTCAGCTTGCTCTTCCTCACTGTTAACACACCACACCTTGGGTAGCAACCCTAGCATGGCCAGAGGACTTCCAACCAGCTGCTTCTCAGGCACAAGTCAGCCAGAGTGGTGTGTGTTTACAAGACAAGAACAAACAATACCAGGCAGGGATGAGGTGCAAGTTTGAATGCCTACCTGGGGGGAGCAGAGTCAGCAGGCTGGTGAGAATATGCTGCGGTGCCCACTTCCTGGTGAGGGACCTTAGAAGAGCTAGGAGGACACGCTTAGAGTGACAGTTCAGTCATCTCTCTTGCTCAGGCTTTACCTGCTCTCTTGGGATAAGGCTCCTAGCTTTGGCCGAGAGAAGTCAACACTACGTTTTTCTCAGATGTTTCTGTGCCCCAGATTCGGCCTGAGAGAAAAGTCTGGTCAGGCCTGGATTTGGACAGTGGGAGGTCATGTTCTGAATTGGTCTCTTCTCTCAGCACCAAAACCCAATCCATCCATCCCTGGGCACAGAAGGAAACCATCCACGGCAGATTCTTCAGCAAATCCCTAAACTCCAGGGAAAAGGCAACAAAAGAAATAGATCTAGAACCAATGCCAACTTCTTTACACTGATGTAGGCCCATACCCTGAAGCTGAATTGCCTGGGGGTCCCAACCAACCCCACCACCCTGCCTAGATGAGAGGCAATTACCTGTACCACATGGTTTAACTCTTGTGAGGGTTAAGCGAGTTAATATGGTAAAGTACCCAGAACAGTTTCTGTACTATTTATAAGTGCTATGCTAGCTTTAGAGTTTAATTTTCATGTAAATTATTATTGCCACTAGTCCCTAGAGCAGAGCTTATAACACAACAGTCTCTGAATTTCCTAACTTCTGCCCTCTTAGGAACCACAGTTGACCTGACTTCCCCTCTCCCTGCCCTGCCCGTCACTATCACCTCCCTCTCACCTTCATCCCAGTCCTTCAACACAGCTCTGAGCACTCAGCTGATGCCTGGTCAGTGCTTGCTGAATTTAACCAATGAGATTCCATCCCTGCCCCAACCCAAACCCCAAAAACTTCTCTGGGTATGAGTTGCTTTATCTCTGTCCCCAGGAAAATGGAGCACCAAGGTTTATATGGTTCCCCTACTTCAGAATACCCTTAGAAATACTAAACAGAGTCAATGAGAAAATAAAATTTTGAGAAATAGGATGGTGATTATGGAAAGAGCCATGGGGACAAATCTAAAATATCCTTTCTTCACTTAGAGAAGTCACAAGGGCTGTCCTCTTGAAGGAGAGACATATTTAGGAAGAAAAACCGAGGCCCGGGGCACCAGCCTGCAGCATCATGCAACCCCTCCCCCTCTGAAGACCTATCACCTGACAAATCTTGCCAGAGGCATGGAGCTATGGGCTATGCAGGTGCCACCCCCAGAATGGCTGCCCCAACCAGAGACACACAGGCTGGAGAATGCCAGGAGGAACTGCGAGTGCCCACATGTCCACACCCTGCAGTAGTAATATCCTGTCAGTGTCGAGGCCTCACATTTGCACAGACAGGCACCTGAGTGTTTATACAAGGCCTACGAGCCTTCTTGTGTGATGCAAGATGCAATACCAGCCCAGGTTTCCATTGCATAGATATTCCTAGGACTAGACCACAGGGGCCCACATCTCTCTTCTCTAACGGATGCTCCAGGAAGTTACATAGCCTTTGGGCTGGGTGAGCCTTTTATAAAGCATCTAGAAGGCCACTGTCCTTATCAAGGGGCCTCTTTTTCTTTCCCATGTGCCTTCATAAGGGCTTCTACCACTCATAAGTATTCAAATGGCAGCAAAAATGAAGAGAGAGAGAAAGGAACTACATGGAACTCACCAGAGCCACAGACAGCTTCTAGATCAGTGAGAGCCAGGCATACCAGGAAAGCAAAACCATGGGCTCAGGCTCTAAGAAGCAACCTTGAACTTGACCTTACCCCTGCAGAACTCTCTGACCACATGATACCTCATAAGAAGTGCCAGTTAAATATGTTAAACTGAGAAACTGCAACTAGTAGAACCCAAGTCTTCGCCATTTTATTCAAAAATGTTTACTTCATGTTTCCCTATTAAATATAAGCAACTTCCCCCTTGTATATATTTGCACCACATTCACACAATGTGTTCCCCATCAACATTTGAATTATGGGCACAGGCCCTGAAATGTTAGTTTGTGCTAAGATAAATATTGGAATAATATTCACTCCGCTTTTTTGAAGTAGTCAACATCACAATTTGCGATTGAAGAGCTAAGGCACCATTTGCTTTGTTAAATAACAAAAGGATAACCAAGCAACCCCTTTGGGGGAAACAGATCGAAATGGCCTCCCAGAACACTTTCACTGCTTTGTCATTGCTTTATCTGCAAACAATAAGCTAGACACAGCTTCTGGCCCTGTGAGGGTGACAGTGTCCACTGAATGCACAGCACCTGGCACCACTAACCCCAACAAAGTTCTGTTGAAGCCTCAGCAGCATCACCAAACCCAGTGTGGGTTTCCTGGTGACTTTTCATGGAGCTCTAGAAAGAGAGGAAGAAAGAGAAGGAGGAGTTACTGATGGCCCTGGGAATAAATCCCCTCTTCCATCCCTATTCGGGGCACATTGGCTAGAAAAGTCTTGGTTCTTCCCTTCACATATCTGTGTGTCCCTCTAACAGGTGGCTCACACCCTGCCTCGCAGGGCAGACTCACAAATGCAGGAACCGCCAGGGAACAGCTCAGAAACACATTCTTCTCCGCCACACACAATCCATGTGATGGTCATGTATCTAGGGAAAGCCATAGGGCTCAACACAGGCCACCCAGTAAACAATCCACCCTGTTCTGCTGATTTTGATCATCCTGGTCATTTTGAGAAGCTCAAAATGCTGCCAGGGTTGAGCCAAGCCGCTTCCCTCAAAGGTGAGGGACTCTGGGGTGACAATTCAGACCACAGGCAGCACTCTGCTGAGTCCTTACCCCTGTATTAATTCTCTCTGGGTGTATCACCATCTAAGTCTATGAGGGAATCAGGGCAAGTATAAGGATTCCCATTTCACAGAAGTGGAAACTAAGGCTTAGAGAGGTTTCCCCAGGATCCGGTGTCCGATGACAGAGATCTCCTAGAGGCCCCCTGAAAGTCTGGGTCTATAAGATGCATCACCAGAGCCTTCTCTGTGATCTGGGAAGTCTGAAAAACTGGATCCAGGGTCTGTCATGAGCAGCATATCACACAGCCTCTTAGGAGCTCAGTCCCCTCAACCATAAACAAAGAGGGCTGCCCTAATTATCATGACTGTCACTATTATCAAAGTATTAGCACTTCTTGTTCCCTTCCAGCTTAGCTTTTGCTCCACTCCGATCATTCTTTTAAAATACAAAGAACCAAGCCCCAGTGAAAACTAGGGCACCAGCTGCCCTGGTCCTCTTCTTCTCAGAGCCCCTTAGTGCCCCAGCCTCATGACCTTCACCCCTGAAAGTCGACCAACAAAAGTGCACAAGCCTGGCGGCTTCTCTCCACCCTGCGGAGCACACTCACTTCCCTGTAGGAAAAATGTGACGCAGTTGGATCTGACTTGGAGAGCATTAGGTTATGATAATTTGAGCTCTGTTCAATTATTCCTATTAAACGCATGAGCAGAATCCTGTAGCTGGTGGGCCAGATTCTTGTTAAGGAAAATAAGTGGGTTTCTATTTCAAACTGGAAGACATCTCTAACCAAAGGAACCAAATGAATGAAGTAACTTTAGACCTTTTCCTCTTCGGCTGTGCTTTGCTCAGAGGACAAATATGCCTGGTTCACCAGAATTTCTGGTGATCTGTTCTGCTTATACCCAACTAATTAAATTAAGTCACCACCACCTCACTCCTAACTGAGTGAGAAGGAGCCCATAAATTACACCGCCCTGAGCTCCCCACAAATTGCCTCTCCCCAAAGAGGGCTTCACCATTTCAGAGAATGCATCCAAATGCAATGAGAGGCGGGCAGGGCTGGTAATTGGCCCTCCCACTTGTCTGCCAGTAGAGAAATAATGAGCGGCCGGAGCTTGAGGAGGTTCCGCAAACAGGGAAAGGAGAGGGCTTGGGCTTCAGAACTCAGGCCGGCAGGCTGGTCAGGCCTGCCCCTGCAAGCCCAAAGTGCCACGGAGCCTCAGGGGCCTGGGAGGAGAGCCTTCTGGGTGTAGCCTCACCTCTCCATTCGGGACATACTCCTCATGGCCCACAAACCACACTAGCAGGTGGCAACCTGGACAGGAGACAGTCAGCATGTCTTGTAGATACTTCCCCAAACCCCAGCCTGCTCCCCAGGACTGCACGCTAGACCCATCCAGAGGTGCCACCAGTGAACAATGGCCTCAGAGTTGTCCAGTAGGAAAGCCCTGCCCTCTGAGCCCCTGAGTGGTGGCTCCAACCCTCCTCATCAACTCTCACACATGGCCATAAAGCAAACCAGGTAGGACTTCCTGGAGGGAAAAAAAAGGAACAGGAGTGGCCCTTGGGAATTCCACCCAATTACCTAGAGGGACCCCTCCCACCCAGACGCCTTCACACAGCAATCCACAGTCCTTCTCGAAGCACTCAGGGAGACAGTATGGGGTTGGTCAGGGGGTGTTCCATATAATGTCTCTGCCTCTCTGTGTTCCCAGCAGAAGTTACTATTTTCCTGCCAAAGCAAAGAAAAAACCTCTCCATCATTTTAGCAATGGGAGTGGCCCCCATTATGTGCAGGGAAATCCCCAGGGTGTGTCAGGGGAGAAGATCAGCAAGAACCGTGCAGCCAGGAAAGTAAAAATGCAGGCAGGCCTGGGATGGGAAGTTTGCAGAGCGCTAATCCCCCCGCACCAAGGGACTGATTTTAACAAGGCAGGCTGTTTGCGAGGCGATGCGGGTTGACTCACATGTGCTGTTGTGGCAGGCTCTTCTGCTTTGTTCTGTGTTCAGAATTTTCTCATTTCAGGCTTTCTTATCCAAATACAACTCTGCTGCAAAAACCAGCTCTACTGTGTACAGCCCTCAACTTAAGGGACACTTTTCAAACGTCAGTTCTCTGCAGTGTACTGCCACTCAAAAAGGCAGGGTGAAGAGGGTGGTTTTGGGCTAACTCCCCATCCATATCTGCCTCTGCTCCCAGCTGAGCTGGGAGAGCACTCTGGGGAAGAGCTGAGCTCCTCCGCTGAGGAGCAGCCAGGTAATTGGGCTCTGCAGCTATAAAAACCTGAAGGCCACAGGGGAGTCAGGGCAGGTCCCTTCCCATGCTGCTTTCTAGAAGTGCTCTCTCAGGATTTGGACAATAGCTATAATAGCAGATATTATCGAGCACCATGCGCCAGGCACTGTGCCAGGCACTTTACATGCACCATTTCATTTAATCCTCACAGCAACTCTGTGAGGTGGGCACCATTATCCCCTCTTACAGACAAAGAAACTGAGGCTTAGAGGAGCTCAGGAAGTTGGCCACAGTCCCACGGCTGACCACTGATGGAGCTGAGTTTCCAGCAGAGACCTGACTCCCAAACTCCTGTCCTTTGGGTCTCCTGCCTCTGCCCCACTCAGTGGCTGAGCTTTGGGAGGCAGCGAGTACAGGATGCTGGGCTGGGAAGAACTAGTGAGCACAGAGGAAGAAGCTAAGGCTAGCCTCCCTGCTTCCTGATAAGCCAGTCCCAGCATGTTGCTGGGAGAGCTGATTCCCACGTATGCCTTGCACAGCACGGCCTCAGTGCATCAGAAGTCCCCAAGTTGGAGAGGAGTGCACTCAAGGCCCTCCATGGAGCCTGAGGGGGCAGCATCTGGCTCAGAGCCAGAAGCAGCGGGGGACATCAGAAAGCCACTCCCTCTGTACCACTCCACCATGTCTACCAAAGTGCCAGAGGCAGCCGGCTGGGCCACTTTCTGAGTCACAGAGGGGTGTGGGTGACGCCAGGAAGCTGAGCTGAAAATTGACCTTCTCCCTGAGGTCACTGCCAATACAGCTCTGGTCACATGGCAAGCATTCGCCAATGGCTTAGCCCACTGCTGAGCGGGCCAGGGCAACTGGGCTGGCATGTGATATGATCAGCACTAGAAAATCCACCAGTGCCTTCTCCCAGCAAAGGGGGACTACCAGACAATGTCCTGGCAAAGCCAACGCCACACGAAGAGGCCAAACTCAAGTGCAGGCTGAGAGTCCAACGGCTCTCAGTCACCAGCACACCAGGGGTGAAGTGGCCACGCCTTCCCCCAGCCGACATCACCTCTCTCAACCCCCTTCAACACACTAACTGGCACTCACTTTGAAATCTGAATCTCAGAGATGGAAACCCAGGGTTGTAAGCAATCAGACCTGGTTAATTTTGTCAGGCATCACCCACAGGACCAAGCAGGACTCTCAGGGTGTGGCCACCATCAGCCAAACAACCACATCTGCTCGCATTTCATCACCAACGTGGTAAAGTTTGACTTTCAGCTGACCTTGAAATTCACAAACTCCAACAGGGGAGGGGGTGGAAGTGGGGGGATAGAAGCAAGTGAAAGCCGCTAAAAGGAAGCAGAAATAAAACAAGCTGGGGCTGCCCTATGCCCCCCAAAATTAAAACCAAATGAACATATCAAAGGGCACTTTTCCCAGCTATTTGGGTTCCAACACTCCTCAGCTTTAATCAAGTCCATGGGAGAGCAAAGTCTCAAGTGCCTGTAATTCCCTACCTGCCTTCACCTGCGTGGCTCAGGCCTAAATCTGGGAGTCATTTGGGCTGGCTCTCCCCAAGTGCCCAAGCCCTTCTGTGATGCTCTCTCCCCAAGCCAAGCCTGGCTCCCTGGGCCTTGACAGCGCATCTGGCACCTGAGCTGTCTGGCCCTGAGGACAGCAGCCAGCATTCACATTTCCCTCCAGGGAGGCTAGAAGGCTCCAGGGAGGACCTCTATGCAGGCCCCAGCTCAGACAAACCAGGTCCTTCAGACAGGACATAGCCACCATTGACAGTGGACATCTAAACTTGGGGTGCTGGTTAACAGCTGTGAGTCTACCTTCACATTCTACTTCACGGTGCTTCCAGAGGGCTGAGGCAGAGAGAGTACGGGGGTAAAGGCTCCAGAAGCCTGCCTCTCAATCCATGCCCTGTCTCTCTCCTTCCCTTGCTGTGGGACAACAGGCCAGCCCCATCCCTTTCTGCTGAGGACGCTCCCTCGGAATAAGACTAGAAAAGATAATAAGTGGTGCAGTGTTTCCTCACGCGGTGGTACCTATTAATAGATAAATATGCACAGTTTTTCACTTTACAGAGACTCTTCATTTCAACCTCACAAGAAGAAACTCTTGAGGAGCCCAGTCAGAGAGGGGAGGTGGGCTTCCCAAAGCCACACAGTTGGCAGGTAGCAGAGCTAAGACTCAGGCCTGTCTGGCTCCTAGGTCTGTGCCTATCCCATGTTTCCACTGTCTCTAGGGCCTTTCCAGCTCTGGCATTCGCACATCGGTTATAAAATTTCCATGGTGCCTGCTCCTGGGGAACACTCCCCAGAGAAATTACAGTGTCTGTGTTCTAGACTGAGCCCCAGAGCAGAGGGAAGGCAGATGAGAGAGAGAGGAAGCTAGGGCAAGGAAGAGGCTTGTGAGAGGGTAAGGGTCATGCTCCTCCAACCACATCTACAGAAAGGGCAGTCAGTACTTCCTAAGTGCTCACCACACACCAAGTGCTTTCTACCTTCCTCCCACGCAGTGACTCACAAGCCATTGTGAGTAGGGATAGGAGCTACCCGTGGAACATCCCTAATCAAAAATCTGAAATTCGAAATGTTTCAAAATTCAAAACTTCTTGAGTGACATCACAAATGGAAAATTCACAGTCAAAATACAGGTGCATTAAAAACACTGAATAAAATTACCTTCGGGCTACGTGTATAAAGTATATATAAAATTTAAATGAACTTCATGTTTAAACCGGGCTTCCTTCTGCAATATATCTTTATTATGTATATGTGAATATTCCAAAATCCCCAAAAAAAAGTACTGAAATTCAAAGCAAGTCCTGGACATTTTGGATAAGGGATAATCTGTATTATAATTCTTATTTTACAGATTTCTTCTTTATGCATTCAATGAACACTGTTTAAATGTATTAACAACCAGAGGAGAAAACTGGGGCTCAGAGAGAACCAGAAACTCACCCAAGGCCCCACTTCGATTCAGGGTACAACCCTAAGCACACCAATGTCATTTGGGGGTGAGACTGCACAAATATTTCATTGGCCCTTTCTGGGCTTGTCCTTGCTCACCCTAAGGGCTGCCTTTTGGATGCTGTGCTCCAGAGAGAATGGACTGTCTCTGCAAGGAACTCTGGGTAGAGGCTCATGGGCACTCTCTCTCTCACCTCCCATTTGATTGCTTCTGGGCTAGCAGTGGAGATGACTAACCCACCATGGAGTGAAGAGGGGGGTGCCTGTCAGATTTGCCTGTGAAAGACCCATGAACCCTGATGCAGAGTCCCTGCAAGGCATCTCACAGCAAAGGCTAGTGCCTCCATAGGCCACTCATGGTCACAGTCTGGGGCCTCATAAGTGAGTGAGCTCAGCACAGCACAGCACAGTGTCCCTGTAGGCTCAGGCCAGAGTGGTAAGCCCAGCCCATCACTATGGGACTTCTACATCTGCTCTGTGGATTTTATACCCCCACCACCTGCCCCCTGCCATGCAGCCTTGACCTGTCCATCACATAGGGCATTGGATCCTTTTCACAAAGTCACCCAGAATAACCAAGTGATGAGGACTCTTAAGGTTAATTGGACCCTTCAAGCTTAGAGTCCTCACCCCTCACTTCAAACCTCTGCCACCCTTAACATGCAGCCCTGCCAGGGGAAAAATCACAGAGTTTGAGACCAGACTGCCTGGGTTCAAATCCTGCTCTGACTTTAGCCTCTCTGAGGCCAGTGTCCTCATCTGTAAGTGGAGATATGAACAAGGGACATGTGGGTTGGGTCAACTAACCAGGCAGCTTCAGGGAGAGGAGCTGGGAAATACTAGTCTGCAGCAGATGAGGAAGAAAACTAGGACATTTGAGAAGGAAACAGGCCAGGCATACATGGGGTTGGAACTGCCCGATAAGGCCTAGTGTCTGGAACATACTCAGTACCCCAATCATGTTGGTAGATGACTAAGAGGCACCCCAATAAGTGAGAATGACCCCAGGGAAAAGAAAGGCACAGGCAGTCTAACAGGAAGCATTAATTGAGCACCTACCAAAATCATGTTTCAGTAAAAAGACTGGGAAGAAATCAAATGTTCAAAGAACAACAGGCAGCCCTGTGATGCTCCCAGTTCGGTGGGGCCTCCCTGCCAAAAACAGATGTCAGCCTACCCCCAAAGGGCCTTTAACCCACTCTGGGGTCATTTCTAAGCCTCCAAGACACTGCCTGGCTACTAGTTAAGGAAGGCCCTGAACTAAGCTCATTCCTCACATGGCTCTGCCCTGTTGGGCTCAGCCCTGGGCCCCAGGCTGCAGCACAGGGTCCAACAGGTTCTAGGATCACTTTTGCCCAGTTTCAGGTCAAACGTCTGCCACATTTGCGGAATACTTTTGTACACACTCCAGATCCTGCCCAGGGATCTCCATCTTAAGGAAGCAAGCGGAGGGGCGGGGGGAGTTGGTAAATGTGCAGACAAGGTGGGGAACATGAAACCTGTCAGTCATGAGAACTTAGGGACCCCAGAGGCCCCAATGCATGCCCAACCAAGACTACCTTCCTACAGCCAGCACTCACCACTGGCCCCTCCAGAGTAGTTGGACAGGCCTTGAGCCCAAAGCGACATGGCATTGTGACTGTCCCAGAGGAGGTAAAAGCTAGATCTCTCTCCCCTGTGAACCCTCTGCAAAGTGGGGCCATGCAGAAAACAGGACAAACCTGTCTTGTATTTGAGTTCTAAGTAAGTCAGACACTTAGGCATCTTCCAGTAAGTCCCTGGACCCTGGCATCCTCAGTGCAAATTACAGGCCTCGGGTTTCTGCGAAGCAGAGAAAGTCAAGAGATGGTTCAGTGGGTGCAGCAAGACTCTTCTCCCTGTGCTGCAGACCTCCCGATACCTGAGCCTTCCTGGCAGCAGCAGGTCATTGGACCCAGCATGCCAGAAAGAATGGCCCCAGGGCCCCAGGGATGAGCAAGAGTTGAACCAAAAGCCCTCCAGTGGGATCCCTAATGGTGGATGCCAAGTGTGAGAGATTCCAGGGCAGGAAGCACGCTTCTGCAGCCCCCTAGGACTGGGGGCCCCAGGACAGTGTTCCTGCTCAGATTCAATTCCCTCCAAGGAAGGAGGAAACAGCCCCTCTGCCCTGAGCCCCCAGCAAGCAAGACTGCATCAGCAGGACCAACTTCCACCCGCTCCAAACCAGGGCACTCTGGTGCAGGCCCAAGTGGCCTCTGCAGCCAGACAGCTTCTTGACAGTTATTGGCAGGGCCTCACTACCAGCAATGAGCGGGGGAAGGGGAGAAGGAAGAAAAAGCCAATTTTGTTTCCCAGGGAGAAACGATTGCTGACAGCTGTCCGTAGGAAAGCGGAGGCGCGTGCCCACGTAATCTAAACTGGAGCTGCCCAGGTCTCCCCTCAACCCAGAAATGAGCTTGTTAGAAGAGCCTGGATCCCGGCCGTTTCCCTTGACAGCTTCCTTCCCCTAATACACGCAGCAAATTGGCAACCTGTCCTCGGGCATTTGCATCCGGCGTCCCTGGAGGGAGATATCTCTATTATTCTGTTTTGGATAAAGGAGGCTGTTTGAGATGACAGGTAGCAAACCCCTCTTTAATAAACCACACAAGCAGCAGGAGAGAGCAAGGCTGTGGAGAGGGACTTGACAAATAGGTAGATTTGCAACCCGGGAGCATTAGCAGGGCCGGCTAGAGCAGTGAGCAAGGGAATGTTGGGGCTGCAAGATAAATCACCCCCTTGTTATTCTTGTTTAACCATCTCCTTGCTGAAGTTGCTATCAACCCCACCACCACCACCCCCCACCATCAGGCAGACTCAGGAAATGGATTCACATGGCTTTCTGGCATAGGACTTGCAAGCTGCAACTTGATTCTCTGAGCTCATTGCCTGCCATTGTGCAGCAAAACTTCCACGTCAGTTTGCAGATCTTTGAAGATTGGTCCCTGCCCTTCCCAATGTCTGCTGCTACTAAATCTGCTGCTGTTCTCTAGATAATCCCAATTTTAAGACAAATAAACATTTACTCAGCACTAACCATGTTCCTCCACTGTATCTCCCTAAGTCACAGAAGCTCACTCCCCACTCTCGTTTCATTTCCCTCGATGCGAATATTTACTTCATTGTACAAACAGCTTCCCATTCAGTTTTCTTTCCCTGAGTTCTATCTTCTCCCCCTTTCCTTAATCCGAAGGAACTGGGCCTAGTGTGTTGGGTTCTGTCCAGTGGTGCATGCTAAATGTTTAACAGCCAGCTTTCAAAGAATGTAAATAAAAACCTGACTTGTAGTGTTTGCCAATTTCTATGGTGTAAATACTCCCACTATGGCTGATTTCAAGTTTCCAAGGAGTTGTCATTGAACTCCAGAACTGGGCACAAATATTCAGAACCTGCTCATGGGTTAAATGGAATCCAATACAACCACCTCCTTGGTCCCATTTCCTTCCCCT
>CM053405.1:111709346-111734576 GCA_028644305.1 Xerus rutilus
CAAGTCCCAGGGCCACAGAACTGGGTAGGTCTCTTAGGTGAATACAGATCCTTTCTCACCAAAAAGTGAAGAGTATTCTGGGAGACTTTGGCCTGCAATCACTAATGAACATTCAAGATACACTTTTTCTGCCAACAGGGAAGATTTAAAACAAATCAAATTATTACTGAAAAGATTCATTCACCCTTGTTGAATATCTTTCTGAGCCAGATACTGTCCCAGGGGCTAGGGAAGCAGCTGAGGACATCTGCCACAAGGAGCTCACATCCTAGTGAAGAATTTTACTTGTGTGACTTCTTTTATTTGTGTGTTTATTTTTTTTTTCATTTTTTTTATTTGTGGTACTGGGAATGAACCCAGGGGTGCTCGATCACTGAGCTGCATTCCCAGCACTTTTTATTTTTTATTTTGAGACAGGGTCTCACTAAATAGCTTAGGGCCTCACTAAGTTGTGAGGCTAGCCTCGAACTTGCTATCATCCTGCCTCAGCCTCCTGAATCACTGAGGTTACAGGCATGTGCCACTTTACCAGGCTGGTTTATTTATTAATCTGGATGGCAATTTTCTTTTCACATCACACTTTTGTTCAGAGTCTTATTTTTAATCACATAGTTAAACTTTGGTTCTAGTGAATCTATATATTGAAACAGCCACATGATTGTAAGGTTGGGTCTACCCTAAGAGACCAATGAATCATAACACAGGATCCTGTTTTCTGTCCCAGGTGAGATGGCAGCCAATGACTTATCTGAATGTCTTGCCATCAACTGCAGGAAACTGAACATCAGATCACCTACTCTGAATCCAGGGAGACCTTGAAACATCTAGTGAGTTCTGAGACATTCCTGTGGATGCCCTCAAGAAAGTCATACTCAGCATTAAAACTGTTTCTTAGAAAAACAGATCACCAGAAAAAGAGAACTCATTTTGTGGAATCTACTTGTGGAATCCACAGTATGTTCCCAAAAGGGAACAAGGAAGAAGTGCCAGGCTCTCTTGGGGACAGACCACAGGTATGGATCCGGTCTAGCAGAAGCCAAGGGAGACTCCAAATAAGGGACAGCTCTGCAGAACCCAAGGACAGAACTCAGCCAGTTCTACAAAGATGGGGAAGAGACACTCTTCTGTCAGGTGCAGACAGGAGACAGAAAAGAAGAGGGCAAAGTCGCAACTGTCCCTTGCTAACTCTGACTGTAATCTAACCTGAGCTCCTCACCTGCATGCCTTCTGAGGGAACATTGCTGCTCATGGAGAGGAGGGAGCCTCATGCTCCTCCAGCCCCGCCCCACGGGCTCATCAGGTGGAGGTGGAGCATCTCCAGTCTTCCTCCTTCCTTCACCCTCCACTCACCTTTTCCCCGCCCCAGAGCTGGAGATTGAAGAAGGGCTTCATACATGCTAAGCAAGTGCTCTGCCCTTTCATCTTTTAATCATTCTCTGGTTCAGCTTCCAAGAACCCAGGGACAGGAGGTCTAGCCGAGCATGCTCAGAACTGGGATAATGCATTTTCTAACCAGAAAACACATCTCAGCTAGTTACCACCTCATTCATCTGTCCAGAGTGGTTATAATTATAGTATTCATTTCATAATTGCTGCCTATTTGCAAACACAAAATCCTTGAATCTTAAAATAAATTACAGTTCCCTTCTCCACTTAATAGCCATTGTGCTGCTAGTTTACAAAGAGGCGATACCTCTGATCATTATTTTAATAACAAGCCAAAGGTGAGCAAGATTTGAGTTTTCAGAAGGTGTAGTGATTTATTAGCATGAAAGAGAATTATTGAGAACAGTTCTATTGACCAGCTTCATTGTGGATTTCTCAATTCTGGACTCAAGGATGAATGAGAGCAAACTTCAATCTGCCCTTTCTCTGGCTTGCTGCACAAATGATAAGAAAATCCAAACTCACTGTGGCCAGTGTCCTTTATGGAGCATTTGGTATCACTGACCTACCCAGTAACTCTAAGTATGACCCTTGCCAAACCCCTCACTCTTTACCCAGTCACTCTAAGTATTCAAATCCTATTTAAAAAGGGCTCTGAACCTTTCTGGAGATGGAATGTGCAACACGAGGTGTTATCCTGCTGTCAAGAAACCTATGTGAGCTGGACCTTGGATGTTGGCATTGAGGCAAGCAGAAGACAGCCATGTAGCTGGGGCCAGGGCAGCGGGACCCTGCCAGGCAGAAAGGCAGCAGGCAACAGGTTTAAACCTTATTTTCAACTTGCCTTTTGCTTCTCAGACCAGCAGCTGACACAGCTGTCAGAGCCCAAACTAGAATGTTCGGAGACTCCGTGCTGCTATGCAGAGAGGAGGGACTGACAGTCACTCCCAGCCGGGGAGATGTTTGAGGCAGGTGTGCCCAACAAAAGGCCACACCACTGTGCTACCACCTACAGAGCTCCTGTTTGCTCACCACGACAGATGGGAGGGGCCTCCAGGCCTAGAGGAGCTCACTCCCCACTGCCGCAGAGAAAACAAAGCCTTAACTTCTGCAACAGGCACCTCCTTTCCCTCTGGGGGCTGCACAGAAATGTCAGCCCCGGAACCTGGCAGGTGTTCCCACACTGCTCTCAGACTGGGGTGAGCTCAGGGCCCCTGTGAAAGAGATGGGATTAGCACCTCCCTGCAGCCCCCGCCGGAAGCACAGGTGCATGGGGTTGGGGTCCTCCCTCTGCCTCACACTGCTGCCCTTGACTGCCTGCTAAGGCCACCTCCACAGCTGTCAACCCCAACACCTCTTTGCAGGAACTCCCAGTATGCTATGGGAGGCCACATCCCTATCAGTGCTGGGTTTGGGTTTGGGTGTCACTCACCCAAAACTCATGGAAGTGACAGAAAACTCATGGAAGTCATTCATGAAGATGAGCACCTTCTGTGCCCCAGCTTCCAAGATGAAGGCAGTTGGCATAAGAAAATGGAGACAAAGTGCTGAGTCCCTGTCCTCAAGAAGCTGCCATCCAGTGTAGCTGTGTCCCCCACTGTTCATGCCAGTCATGACCCTCGCCAAACCCCTCACCCTTTAGCCTTAGCCATTGTCTAAAGAGGGAGACAAAAATATTTGGTCAAATGACTAGATACTAATCAAGCATTTCAAGAGCAGCCCCCAGCTCCACCCCTTGCTAGCTGTATACACAGGGGCAAGCCACATCCATTATGCCTGTCGCTATGTGCAAACGGCCCAGAGAAGAGTAACTGAGGCTAGGTAGCTCCGTGGCAGCATGCTTGCCTAGTATGTACAAAGCCCTGGGTTCAGCTCCCAGCACTGTAAAAAAAAGAACAGCTGCCTCACAGGGCTGGTGCGAGAAGAAAATAAGTGAGCGATCCAAATGTGGAGAGCAGCAACTGTTTACTGAATGCTTGTCACCATTATTGTCATTCATTATCATCCTCATAGAACAAGCTGAGGTACGACAGTGACCACAAGACAACCCTTGTCACTGAAGACAGTGAAATTGCCCACTTGCTTGTTTTGCATGGTGTGATCATTGGTTCCTTGAGAGCCCGGGGAGGTGCCCCTCGCCAGACTTGGTGTGGGGATCAGAGACAGCCCCGAAAGCAGGGACATCCCAGTTGAGAGCTGAAGACCAGATGGGCATAAGGCAAGCAGGGCCGAGGGGTAGGGATGAGGGAGCAGTCCCGGCAGTGGGAACTGCAAGTAGAGAGGCACAGGGAGGGGTGGTGAGGGGCGTGTGAGCTGGAGCTGTCACTGGCTGGCAAGGGGATGACAGGTCTGTCCACCAAAGGGAGCCCACCACTGAAAGCTTGGTCACTAGGCAAACGCAGGGCTTGGTTACAGGTTGTTCTTCATTAAACTCCAACAAAAGCCTCCAGAGGCCCCAAGGCAGCCCTGGGCTGGGTCCTGAGGGGCAGATGATCTAAATAAGCTCAGGGATCCCAGGATCCTCACCCAGACCCCAGAGCTCAGGCAGAGCTTGCCTACTTCAGCCAAGATGCTCATAGATGTGAGACTCAGTGCCCATGGGGTGCCCTCTGTCTGGGGCTCTTCTCTGAGACACATACAACAGCTCACTGTGCAGCTGACAGTTCACATAACCCCACTGACACCTGACATCAGTGTCATCTGGCATGCGCTCCATAAACAGAATACCTGCTACCTACCACAGGGGCCTAACTGCTTTTGGTTGGCTTAAGGTTTGGGGTTCATGTTTTTAAACCAGAGTTAGTTTCTATACTAAAAGCTTTCTCAGGCACCTGATTTTGCAAGGGGCAGGCAGCCAGGGGACAGGTGGACCTGGTGGGATTGCAAGGTAGAAGTAGAGGTAGGAGTCTGTTTGTGCCTTCTTCACTGGCCACCAACACCCATCCTGGCAAACATGACCAGAATGTGATCCTGAGCCCTGTGTTTCTCTGGGTGACCAAGATAAACCAGGTGAGGATCCCATAGAGACAAAGGAGCATCTGGTAGCTGACAGCTCACTTCCCAATGCTGGAAGTCTCAGATCATCATGTCTGAGATCATCCCTCCTTGCTGTGTGATCTGAGACATGTCATTTACCCTTTCTGTACCTCAGTCACCTCACCTACAAACAGGTTTCCTGATAGTCTCTACCTCAAGAAGTTTTCTGAGATTGGAATAATATACATCAAAGGCCCAGGAGGGCCTGGCATAGTCTGGCTTTCAGCTATTAGCTATTATTTACTGCAGTTCTTTTCTGGAGGAGAAATCCCAACAGAGAAGCTCTTGTTGGGCATCTCCAGACAGCATCTCCTATCCCCCTCTACTCAGGCAAACAGGAAGAACCCTGAAGACTTCCTGTTTACTGGGGACAACACTGAGAAAAAAAAATTTTATTAAATTCTCCTTGGAAACTATGTTTTCCTTTTTCCACATTTTTTATTGGTGCATTATAGGTGTACATATTGATGGCATTTGTTGTTATTTGTACATGCACATAATATAACAATATAATTTGGCCAATATCACTCCCCAGCATTCACCCCTTCCCTTCTCTCCCTTTGGTACCTTTCCTCTACTGACTTCCCTTTTATTTTTAGGAAATCCACCCCACCTTCATTTTCCTTCTTCCTCTCTAGCTTTCGCATACGAGAGAAAACATACGACCTTAACCTTCTGTGTTTGACTTAATAGTCTCACTTAACATAATGGTCTCTATTTCATCCATTGTCTTGCAAATTTCATTTTTCTTCATGGCTGAATAAAACTCCATTGTATATATATACCACATTTTCTTTATCCATTCATCTGTTGAACGGAAGCTGAGAATTTTTGAACTTGTGGATACTCTTTTAAAAAAGAGACTTGAGCAAGATATTCTAAAAACTAAGACATTTAACCACTGAGCCACAACTCCAGCACTTTTATTTTGAGACAAGGTCTTGCTGAGTTGCTGAGGTAGGCCTCAAACTTGTGATCCTCCTACCTCAGCCTCCCAAGACACTGGGATTACAGGCGTGCGCCACGGCACCTGGCGCTTATGATAAGTAACACCCATTTAGAACCAAATCTGGGGCCCAGCAGAGTTATTCTTGGTGCACCGTGTACACTCACAGTACTGGGCCCCTGTGTCTGATGCAGACAGAGCATCCACCCATCTGTGAAGCTGAGACTCCACACTTTACTGCTGGAGTTCATCCTGATAGGAGCTTGGGCTTGGTGGGCTCCTCACTATGACCTGAACATTGTCGATCATGTGGCTAACACTCTGCCTCCTCCACATCTGCCTCTAGGGAACAATGGAGCCTCCTTAAGGGGAGGGGACCAGAACTACAAAGTTCCAACAGACAGGCTTGGCAGGATGTATCAGGAAGGGCTCTGCAACATGACCAGGAACCATGATCCATGCTGGCAAGTGCTGGACGGCCTTGGTGGGAGCCCTGTCCCTCACTCCCTTTCTTTCTTCTTCAATAGTTGCTACCAAGGCCAGCCCAAGCTGATAACACATGGAAGAATTCAGACATGCCCCATGCTCACATGTCCCTCTCCCCAGGGCAGTGCTCAAAGGGGCCCTCTGACCAGCCAGGTTATAGCAGAGCCACCAATGAGGCTGCCCCCAGCAGGTGAGCAGGGTCCCCTCCCAGTAGTCAGCACAGAGCCCAGCAGCAGGCACCACTCAGCAAGACAAGCTGGGGCCCTTGAGCCACCGCAGAACCCTGTGCCTTGTAATTAGTCCATGGGCCCAGGCAGAGGACAATGGCCTGGAAAAGCCAACAAATGGCATCTGTGCATTATAACCGGTCTCCGTGCCAAGCATGCAACTTAATTACACAGCCAGGTACTCTCTTTCCCCATGAACTCTAACCCCAGCCAGTGATGACACAAAGGAGAGATTAGAGACTGCCTGCCAGAGCCAGTGAGGCCAAGCCTGCTTCCTCCAAATCCATCGGCTGCTGCAAGCAACACCCAGAGCCAAGAGCAGCAAGCCTCCAGAGGCCCCCACAAAAGAAAAAGCAGACGGGCAGGGATGCAGCAGCCCTGACCTGCATCCAACCTGTGTCTACTTTTGCAACATGTTGCAATGACAATCTGTGGTACAGAGATGTCGGTCGGCATCTGTGACCCTCTTGCCCACAGCAGGCCTTCTCTGCATGGTGGCCATGGCCCCAAAAGATGGCCACCCACTCTACCATCATCTCTGCAGGCAAAGCCATGTCACCTGGACAGAGGAAGCCACCAGCTTTGACCTGGAAACCTCCATGTGGCAGGATCCAGCACCCTCTATGATACGGGTGCAATATCTTGTCTTGAGGGAAGCAGTGGGGAATTGAACTGTTTCAGAAGAAAAGTCACTATCTCCATGGGGCAGGAAAACCAGTCAGGAAGTCCCCTCTCCAAAGAGCTGAGGTCCTGTCCAGCCTGCCAAGGTCCAGTATGGCTGTGAGATAATACCTCCTCCCCTGGCAGCCTGAGCAGAAGGAGGCCCAGAGAGCAACCCAATGAGGCTGGCTGTCCCCCTAAGCCACCCCCTGCACTCCTCAACCCTCCATCTCAGGAGGGTCATCGGCCTCCTGCAACACATCGAAAGATGTTTGACAGTGAGCTGCAGAGAGACGCAGTGGATCAGCATGAACAGTAAGCCCATGCCATGAGTAAAACCAGTGTTTACACTGTAACTCACTGTGACAGGGCACCTCTCCCAGGGTCCCTCTGCCGAGATATGTTTGCCCTTGTGGTGGAAAAGGCCATTGTTACTATAGACTGGATGTTCCATTTGAGCCACTCCCTCTCAATGTCCCCCAATCCTACTCCATGTGTCTCGGGGAAAGTCAGGGATCCCAACCTTCAAGGACATGGCCTGGTTTGCTCACAGCAGAAGCACAATTTTTCATACCGAAGCAGATGGTTCCAAAGGCAGGTGGTGGCAGAAGGGAGAGAGTGAATCAAGCTGGATGAGTCAAAGAAGGGTCTGCCAAGGAGAGGGTCTTCTTGCCCAGCCCTGCCATGATGCAGCAGTTAGGCTGGGAGGTCAGAAAGGTGTGAAATCAGCCATGCATCCTACTCCTCCCTACAGACCACAAACCTGGCAGGGACCTCATGGAGGGAAAGCAACAGAGGCTGGACTGCAGGTGTGGGGAAGAAGGAAGGACTCCACATTAAACTTAGACACCTCGGCCCCTAAACCCTACTGGGTGCCCTCACTCAGTCCACCAACCTGGCAGCCTTGAGCCCCTCCATGGTCCCTGATCTTCCGAAGTCTAGCACTGTCCCTGTGCTGTCTGCCACAGTGGCCAGGACCTGGTGTGCATCCCCAGTCAGATCCCTCCCAGGCTGCAGTGGACACACCAAGCCATGGAGCAGGGACTTGCTGGGGACACACAGCCAACACTTCTCACTGCCCCAGACTCCAACGTCCACACCACTGGCCATGCTGGAGGACACCATCCTGCCCCCTGGGAACCACTCTGAGAGCCAGGGCAGCTCCAGAGCCACCAAGTGAATGCTAATAACAGGCAATCATAGCAAGCTACCATTCCCTTCATCGTGACCTTAGCCACAGCCTGCCCTCATCGTAAAATGGTCCCATTGGAACCCTACCTCCAAGTGAAGGGAAAAGGCCATGCCATAGAGCAAAACACACCTGCTCAAAACACACCTTTTAACTTTCTCTCTGGGTTTGCTTTTCCTTACGGGGCTCTGATTCTAGTATATGTGTCTCTAGTCTAGGACTAAAATTAAGTACCAAAATTTGGAATAATTTACCACTCTAGTGAATTTACCTGTATTCTTTCCATGTCTGACTTTTTAATTTGCATCTCTTGGTGCAAGGATGAGGTAGCACCTCCAAGAAGGAGAGATAGTGGGGGGCTTGGCCACACTCAGGGAAGACAGAGCATCTGGGGGCTAGCAGGGACAGAGCAGCCTCCACCTCATGGGAGGCCAGTAAGGTGGCCAGTGGTGAGGGGTCCAGTCTACACTCGGACCATCCTAGTCTCTATTTCCAGTCCCACTGCTTCTCTGCCATGTCACACAGGAAAGTTGTCAGATCACCCTGACCTCAGTGTTCTCCTCTCTAAAATGGGAATCACAACAGCACCTGCCTCCTGGGGCTATGTGTGGAAAAGCTGCAGCACAGGGCCTGATTTACAGGCAGGTGAACACTGGCTGTGACTTCGGCCTCCTCACCACCACAAGGGCCTGTGCTGGGGCAGCTGCCTCCTACAAGTGGCTACAGAAGGCTGGCATTCTGCAGGTCACCCCCACCACCATAGTCCTGTTCTCATCCTCAGCAGGGCCACTTGGGATCTTTGGAGAGTCGAGGTGGATAGAGACAGAGAAGTCAGAGAGCAGGGATGATATGAACCAGGTGTGAGAGTCCTAGAATTATCCCCCTCCAAATGATGACAGGTTCAGGGACACAATTCACTCCAACAGAAGGAGCCAATGCTTGCAAGGGAAGGGTCCAGAGACCCAAAAGGTATTGGTGGGGACAAGGTGGGCATCCTAAGTTAGAGTAGCCTCAAAACAATCGTGTGAGATAGGCTTTTACAAAGGAGGAGTCTGAGGCACAGAAAGGGCAAGTCATCTGCCCACCGTCACACAGAAAACTGATAGAGGTACCACTAGAACGTAGGCAGGCTGACCCGAGAGCCCTTGCTCCAAATCACCGCTCTGCAATATCTTTTCAACCCCACCCTTCCTTCCTGCCCCCTTGGCCATACCTCAAACTGCCCAGCTAGGGCAGGAAGTGCCAGAATAGTTCCCACCTGCTCCTTTCCTCCCTCCCCAGATCCCCAGACCTTCACAGTCCAGCCCGGAACCCGGGCCCAACTCCGGCCCATTCTTACCCGCTGCCACCTGGGCGAGCTGGCAAGCTCAGCTCTGGAAGGAGCAACTCCAATCACAGGCTGGAAGAGGGGCTGCTAGAGCACCCGCCTGTGCCCCCACCACAAGTGGGGAGCCAGCCACCTCATCGTCCTGCTGCCAGCCAACAGGCTTTGAGCAATGCCACACAGAATTCGGCAGCGGGCAGGGCAGGGTGAAATCCCTCTTTATAGAGTTATTTTTGCTGTGGAATTTTCACTGGCCTGTAAAATATTTTTATATTTATTACACGTTTAACGGGAGCTCCTAGAACCAACAGGGTGTAAATAATGAAAACTAGGGCAGTAAAGGCCCCAATAAACCTCGCACCAGCCCTTTGATGCTCCCTGTGAGCTCCAGTTTCTCCTTCCTCCCCAGACCTTGTCCTTTTGCCCCGGAGCAAGCCCACAAGGCCAGGGGACCTTCCGGAAGTCCATCTTGGGCTCCCAGAAATTAGGCTCCCCAATGGGCAACCTGGTTTGTACCATCAACAGAGACTACTGAACATGCTGACCAAGAAATGGCCTACTGTGTGCTCAGCCAATGCCAGAGTTCACGGGAGCTGCACCAGGAGACCTTCATGCGAGCCGCCTCCACCTCCACCAACTCTGAGACCTCAGAAGGCTCCCGTGTTCCCAGGCCCCGGCCCCAACCCCAATGGTACTGACATGCGCATTCCCAAGGCCATAAGGTCTCATTCCTCCAGAAGTCTTAGGGAGAATGCTCCATCCATAAATACTGACCCCACAGGCTCTGCGGCACCCTGACTCAGTGTGCCTGCATCCTGTACCTGCATCCTATACCCTCAAATGTCTCCCAGAGCCCCCATCTGCACCCCACTCCACATGCCTCCTGGATGCCATTCACAGGACAAAATCACAGGGGAACCAGGACCTAAGATCCTATCCCAGGCAGGAACACAAAGGCACAAAGAGGGGAAAAAAACCTACCCAGAAGGCAGGTGCCAATTGATAAGAGAGCCGGAACTAGCCTCAGGGCTGGAGACCTTATACCCAGGGAGATGGGTGTAGCCTGAGCCCCTAACCAGGTAGAAATTTTCTCTCCACATGTCTTCAGCAAATACCCTCCCTCTGCCTGCCAGGGACCCAGATGACCAGGCACTCAGTGCCTAACAAACCAACCCTCTCCGTTCGGGGTCATTTGATGGTCAGCGGCTGAACCCAAACCCTCCTCTCCAGAACTGAGCCCAGCCCTTGGCTGCCTCCTCTTCACATGTGCCCCAGATGAGTGTCCCTCCCCAGACCACCACCAGATCCCAAAGCATTCACCACATGACAAAGTACCAGCTCCTCACAGCTCCAGACTACCTGTGTCTCACAATAAGGACCTGCTCCCAGGAAAGAGAACACCCTGCCCCTTCACCCAACACTTAAAATCAGTCATGCATCTGGAGGTGGCCACGCTAGAAACTTGTTAAGCATCTAAAGATATAGCATGTGACCACTGACTCCCAACTTTGGAGCTGAAATTCTTAAAATTGAATCTGGTCTGTTCCACCAAGGAAATGGATTTCCTGAACCTACTTGCAAGACCTTGCATTTGTCCTGAGCAAAGACCCCTGGCTGGCTGTGGCCACTACTGCAGCCCCACCTTGGCACCCACATAGGGCAGGCGGAGCCATGCGGCAGCCTCAGCACGTAGGCAAGACCACACAGGCTGCCTGCCCTTCCTCTCTAGCCCTGGCGAGCAGCGCCAGCCACACTCCACACCAATAACACCCACGTCTCTGCTCCACCAAAGAGGCCATGCAGCTCCAGCCAAGGCAAATGCCAGGGTGAAGGGCCTGAACCCCGGCAGCTCTTCAGACACGAGGCAGACTGGAGAATATCCTCTCTGGGGACAGATCAGGCAGCAGCTTCTGCCTACAGCTGCTACAGCACCAGGAGATTCTTGTCTCTCAACCCCCGATAATTATAGTCCCTGGTGCTGGGTTAACACCCGTGTCATTGCAGGGTGTTGGAAAAGCAAAGCCTGAGAGAAGAAAACCAAACAATGGCATTTGACAAGTGGCCCATCCCCTGTGGCACCAGGCTGAGCCAGGGCAAAAGGGACAGTGGCTAGACCTCTTGGCCCACCCCGGAGCAGCCAGCACCTCAGGGCAGACAGGAGGCTCCTAGTAAGTGGAGACAGGAGAGGGGGTGGGGTACAAGCCTCCCAGAGACACTGGACAGACTTAAGCCTTCCTCACGCAAGAGGGACCACCTGGACATCTCTCCCTGGGACTTGCTTAACCAGAAAGGAGCCACCACCAAGGCAGATTCGGGAAGGTAGGAAGGCCCCTGAGGGCAGGCAGGAAGGTCCCCATCAAAGGTATCTTGCCTGGCCTCAGAGGCCTATTCATGGGCTGAGCAGGGGGAAACCCAGCCTGGCTAAAAAGCAAACAGCTCCCAGCTCCCTCACCCTTCTGAGCACCCTCCTAAGGCAGCAAGCCGGAGAAAGATGAGGCTTGGGGAAACTGTACCAGGCCCTCCTCAGCCCCACTGTTTCAACCTGACTCTGATTTCCCATCTGGTCCCACAACTTCAGGAGCTATACTTCAAGATGTCAGGGATTAGCCCCCACGTGCAAGCACCAATTCTTTACCCATGCCACCAAGTCCCCAGAGGGCTTCAACACCAAGCACTCAACCTCCATTCCCTGCTCCATGAAAGCTCCTGGGGTTGGCAGTCAATCAACAAACGGTGATGGGTGCCAGTCACACTGGGGAAGCCAGTAGCACATCAAAAGTCTGTGGAATCCTTCCGCAGACCCTGTGCTAGTGCTGGCCACCCACACAGTTCTGCTCCTCGTGGTCTTTTTCCACAGTACCAGATCCAGAGACAGGGCCAACTGAGCCCTAATGCCAGCAGAGCTAACCACTTGCACCCACTCCAATAGTGGCTGCACCCCCACACACACACTTTATAAGTGAGAAAACAGGCAGCTCAAGGGCTCAGTGACATGTCCAAAGTGACAGATCCAGGATTGAAACCCAAATCTGACCATCTCTGAATCCCAGAGGACATCTGAGGACGGGCCAAGCTTTTTACAAAGGGTGGTTCAAGGAACCCTTCCAGACAAGTCCTTCCGTGCCCCCATTTCCAGCACAGACCCCACTCCTTGCTCGCCCTCCTCCTGCTCCTGCAGCTGCAGGGGGAGTCTGGATCCCCCAAATCCCGCCCAAATAGAGGCTCTGAGCAGACTTCAGCTTCCCGGCACCCGCAGTGAGACAAAACACATGTTTTTCGTGTTCCCTTCCCCCTCGGGCTCCCCAAACACACTGGAGATATTATTATTATTTATTATTTGCTGAGTGCTGACAGCATGCTGAGCATCAGGCCCAGGAGCCCAGGAGCTGCCAACAGTGCTTACAGTCAGCAAGCCAGCACGACACAGCTCCCCGGCAACCCAGATGCACACCCAGCTGCTGGGGCTGGCTGCTGGTGACCCCGGCTTCCAAGAGCCTCCTCTCTTATCCTCAGCCGCAGTGGCCCATGGCTCTTGGGCTCCCTCCAACACTTGTAGAATAGTATCTTCAGCCTGGGCAGCTCAAAGGTAGAGCCTCTGACACCAGGAAGAGAGGAAGACACTCAGAGCTGAACTGGGCAGGTGAAGGGAAAGCCTCAGCCATCAGGGTCTCCTCAGTTCAGCTCACACTCATGCCTGCAGATGGCTGTACAAGTCCTCAGAAAAATCCAAGATGGCCACATTACTAGCCCCTCCTGTCCTGCACACCCAACTCATTCTGGCCTTCCTCCTCTAGAGGAAGGATTAGAGGCTAGAAGCAGCTCTGGGAGAATCCTCTGCTCTATCCTGGGAAGCAGGGCCAGGCCTAGGGTGAGCAAGTGAAGCACAAAAGTTAAGCAGTCGGGGGGCTGGAGCTGTAGCTCAGTGGTAGAGCACGCGCCTTGCACGTGTGAGGCACTGGGTTTGATCCTCAGCACCACCTAAAAATAAATAAAGATATTGTGTCCATCTATAACCAAAATAAATTTTTTTAAAGTTAAGCAGTCAGGGAAAAAATAAAAATTAAATTTAAAAAAACTCAGAAATCAAGAGAAATAATATTTCCATGCAATATTTTTAAAAATCAGAATGAATACAAACATCCAAAAATCCATGTGTGTTCGTCAGCTTTCCATCATTGTGACAAAACACCTGACAGAAACACTTTCAAAGAAGGAAAGGTTTATTTTGACCCACAGCTTCAGAGGTTTCCATGGTCACTTGGCTCTTTTGTTTGGGGGTGCACAGTGAGGTAGAGCATTATGGTAGACAGGGTGTGGCAAGAGCAAGATGCTTTCCTTATGGCAGCCAAGAAGCAAGAGAGAGAAGAAGGGACCAGGGACAAAATATGACCTTTCAAGGCATGCCCCAAAGGCTTGCTTCTCGCAAGTAGGCCCCACCTCCTAAGTTTCCACCACCTCCAATAGCCCATTAAATTATAAATAAATCAATGGATTAGTCAGAGCCCTCATGCTTCCATCACCCTTCAAAAACCCCTCCTCTGAACACTGATGCCTTGGGGATCAAACCTTCAACACATGCAATTTTGCAGGGCATTTCACATCTAAACCATAACACCATAATTTAGTGCCAAATTTTTAAATGAAGACAGAATCAGTCTTACTGAGCTTTCCTTTGCCTCAAGCTGAAATATGGCTCAACATGGCATTGCTAGGAAGGCCACCTGGCCCAGGGGACTCCCTTAGTGCTTGTCCTTTGGACTAAAAGAACCTCCACAACCCCATAGCAATGTCATGGGCCAGTACCCCCAACTCCCTGAGCAAGGACTCCTAGAGGAGGTCACTGCCAACCCTAGGGAGTCCTTCTGGAGAAGGAAGCACATGGAGGTCAATGGGAGCCTGCCTGCCAACATGTAGGAGTGGGGCAGGAACAGAGTGTACCTTGGGGTGCTCGTGCAGCCCAGGTGCTCAGGCCCCACCCCTCTCTCAGAAATGGGTCTCTAGCCTGGGGAATCAGAAGCCACTGTTCCCTTCAGGAGATGCTTCATGTGTCCCTATATTATCTCAGCTCCCTCACCCACTATGTGTTCCCCAGAGCCCTGGGGCCGCTGGGGACTTGGGAGTTAGTCTAAAGACCATGTGAAAGGGGATCCAAAATGTCCCAGCTATCCAGCTATCATACAAGCCACCCCTCATACCTCTCTTGCCCCAGCAGCATCAGTACCTTTGTGTCTGTGGTGTGTTGTTGGCTCCCCATGTCAGTTTTGTTCCCACCTTGGAATCCCAGAGACAAATGTGATGACTGACCCTTTTTTATTTATTATTTATTTATTTATTTATTTATTTATTTTTGTGTCAGAGAATTGAACCCAGGGGCTCTTAACCACTGAGCCACATCCCAGCCCTTTTTTATATCTTATTTAGAGACAGGGTCTCACTGAGTTGCTTAGAACTTCACTAAGTTGCTGAGGCTGGCTTTGAACTCAAGATCCTCCTGCCTCAGCCTCCTGAGCTGCTGGGATTACAGGCATGCACTATCATGCCTAGTTATGACTGGCACTTTTGAATAAATAAATAGATGTATTAATGAATGAACAAATTAGAAAATATCCCCTCTACCTACCTACACACCCCCCACACACACACACACATACACACACATACACAGCCCCAAACCACCTCCCCAGCCCCTTGGCACAGTGTCTATAGGACATGCCCCACCTGAGAGCTGCACTTTCTGGGACCCCTCAACACTGTAAGAGTTCTGGGGAAATGTGGAGTGCAGAGAGTAATCAGGAGCCTCCATTCTCAGGTCAGCCCAGCTCAGGACTAGACCTGTCCGAGGTGCTAGCAACACCCCCAGGCCTAGCCATCAGGACTCTGGAGTTAGTAAGCTCATCTTGACTTCTGCTCATTGCAGCCCATGACCTTACACAGCCCACAGGTCTAGCGGAGGATAGGTGATCCACATGTACTTGCACAAGTGCGAGGCATGTGCATTTATATGAGAAAGGTCAAGTCTAGTTGAAGGTGCAGTTCCGTGGTGGAGCCCTTGCCTTATGCACATGAGGGCTGGATTCTACCCCAACACCAAAAATATAAATAAAAAGCCTTTCCAGAAAGATCAAGTCTCCCCAGAGAACCCACACACACCAACCACACTCCCAGCAGAAGATCTCCAGCTGGGAGCTGCCAGAGCCCTCCAAGCATGCTAGGGAATGCTGCTGTGAGGAAGCATGAGGAACACTGTGGGGGATGGGTGTGCTCAAGCATGGCCTGGTCTAAGCATCCAAGGCTCCTCCCCTCAGCTTTTCAGGCTTCCACTCAACAGACATTTATCAAAAACCTATTAGGTCGCAGGCACTGTCAGCCCAGGCCCTGGCAGGGTGTCTGCACACAGTAGGCACTCAATTCTGCCTTCTGCAGCAGCTGCTCCCTAGGAAACTTCCCTGGGCCTGGAAGCTGATCTAGCGTCCTCACAACCTGCTCAACTCAAACCTTCACAAATGAGTGCATCTTCGTGTGCCAGCAAGAGGCTCCGAGGGCCTGGGAGATACCATCAAGGAGACACCGGGATCTGTGTAGCGCACCATGATTCACAGCCCAAGACATCCCTCCCGAGGCTACTGCCGATTTATCAGCCCCACCATCTTCAATTACGAGACTTGTCACTCATCTCCAGCCATCAGAAGGAAGTGAGTGAGGAGATTAATGTCTTTTTAAAAACTGCTTTCATCCCTTAAAAGGATTCCTCCGCAGATGCCATTTGCATTTCTAAGAGGAAAGGCAAAGGAGAGGCAGCCCAGAGACTCGCTGCTGCCCCAGGCCCTTGGCCATCTCACTTATCACAAGCCCATGTGGGGAAAGGCCACCATCTGGGACTGGGGCAGGCTCGGGATCAATGCCTGCTCTCCTGGACCCCTCAAGAGAAAGGGGCAACAGTACCACAAATCCAGAAATTCCAAAGAACAGCTCCCCAGCATTCCCCTCAGGGAGTCTGTCACATGTTGAAATGTGTCCCCAAAAGAGGCATTAAAGCTCTAACCCCTAAGAATCTCAGAACATGACCCTATCTGGAAGTAGGGCCATTGCAGATATAATTCATTAAGATGAGATAGTACTGGAGTAGTGGGTGTATGACTGGTGTCCTTATGAGAACAAGGAAGTTTGGACAGAGACACATAGAGAATGTCACATGAAGATGAAAACAGCCTGGCAGAATGTGCCTATAAGCCAAGCAATGCCAGGGGTTGCCAGTCATTGCCAGAAGCTAGGAAAGAAATATGAACCATTCTCCCTTGGAGCCACCAGAAAGGAGCTCACCCTGCTGACACCACCCGATTTTGGATTTCTGGTATCCAGAACTGTGAGCAAGTCAATTCCTGCTGTTCTAAGCCCCCCAGTTAATAGCACTTTGCCATGGCAGACCTAGAAACTAGTACCCAGCCCCAGTCACCCCAACTCCTCCATCAGGATATCTCTCCCCTGGCCCAAGGAGGGAAGGGGACACTGCAAACTGAGTGCAGAGAAGCCCAGCGGTGTTCTTGAGAACCAGGCAGGTCCCACTCCTAACTGCTAACTCACTGGAGAATCACTGCTTCCAGTTTGAACCTCCACCATGGCATCCAAATATGTTATCCCAAGATTGAATGCGGAGTGTGTCACCAAGCCAAAAGTCTGACCTCTTGATTCATCTGTCTAGACAACAGAGCCCTGGACAGAAGGAAGGGAAGGAAGGAATGGGTCTCCAGAAATGCCCCAGTTCACACCAGGGCCTAATATAAATGCAAGCAGGGTGGGCATCACCTGGGATCTAGCCCAGATCTGGACATGAGAACGACATTGGTCCACCAATTATGCTCCACTGGGGCAGGGACTTCTATGGCCCCATTGCCAAGTATAGGACTGGAGGTAATAGTACTTCATAAATGCATGTAAATAAATATGTCTTGCTGGAGGAGAAGCAAAGAAAATACTCCCCACCCCTGTATGGTACACAGTGGGGACAGGGCAAAGAGACAAAGAAACACACCCTGTTGCATCTCTAGGATAGATCCAGGAAAGCCCTCTACCCTCTGAGGGGGTCTTACCACCCCCACCAGCCATGCATCCACACCAGGTTGCCCCACCATCGTCTCCAGAACTCAACAGGAATGGGGCTGCCCCTCCCAGGAACAAACATCATCGTGCCTGGTAGGATAGGAACCTGAGAGTGTAAGCTAGAGTGCCTAGCCACATAGGTTCGAATCCCAGCTCAACTGCTTTCTGGATGTGTGAGCATGATCAAGGGATGTACCATTCCTGTGCCTCAGTTTCTTCATCTGTAAAAGGAAGGGGAACTATACATACATCTTGCGTTATGAAGGACTGGATGGGTTAATACATGGAAAGCACTCAAGACAGTGCCTGGCTCACAGTACGTGCTTCGTAAGTGTAAGCTGACACTATTTGCTATCATTATCCCATGTCCTTACAACTCCAGAGACTAGATCCTCCCTCTTGCTTTGTCGGCATTCATTAATGGCTCTTCTCTGTATGACGACACCCAACGGCTATTTACAGAGAATTATGCCTTCTGCCAGGAACACAGAGGAAGGTTACCAAGGCCCAATGGGAAAAGCAGACACAACACCCTAAGAATGAGACACAAGACATCATCAATGGAGAAAGAGTACCTGGGAGATCATGCTGGTGAAGGCATGTCAGATCAAAAGACAATCAGGTTTTGAGGGTTGAATAGGAGTTTACCAGGCAAGTCTTGCCCAGTTCATCACAGGTGTTCCACAAATAGTGACTAAAGGAGGCTTTATAAGAGGAGCATTCTAGTCTAAAGGAGCTGAGCACTTGTGGTATCTTCAAGGATAAAGAAGAGAAAGGATGGGGCTGGGATTGTAGCTCAGCGGTAGAGCGCTTGCCTCGCATGCGTGAGGTCCTGGGTTCGATCCTCAGCACCACATACAAAGCAATAAAATAAAAACATTGTGTCCATCTACAACTAAAAAAAATATTTAAAAAAAAAAAAAGAAGAGAAAGGATGTGTTTTAACTAGAGCAAGAAGTACATGAGCAGAAAGACAGGAAAGTAAGTTGAGGCCACATTGGTAAAGGTCTTGAATGCTCTACTCAAGGGAGTTGGCTTTATTCCCAGCGCCAAGTTGGAGGGGGAGTGACAGGTAAGAGCTGGATTTATAAAGATAGCCTGACTTGTAAATCAGATGATAGGAGGCTGAAGGAGACCTGGGAGGAGGCCATGGTGGCCTTGTCCTCCCTCACCACCTGAGCTCTACTCTCCATTTGCCCTTGAATTTTCTTCCCAGTAGAGATGTTCTCAAGTTTACACCTCTGGAGACCCCACACCTCCAGCTATTTTGTTTAGGACGTAGTGCCCACCAATGCCTGCTATCAGAGGAGGCCATCAGCCAAGACCTTTTGGGAAATGTTCGTGTTTCCATCCAAGTCCCCAACTGACAGATGGGTTTGGGACGAGAAACAAGTTCAAGCCATAAATTGGAAACCCCTGAAGGCAGACTGGCTTTAGGAATTCCAGCATGCTGAAGTTTCAGCACTTCTAGTCCATGGCCCTTTCTTCTGCCTCACTCCCTAAGGGTCTCCCCTTCAACTCCGCTCCATTCTGGATCCTGACTCGTAAATTTCTTGCCAAACACAGAGTGTGATGTTCTGTATCATGGATACTTGAGAATCCCCCTGTGGCTCTGTGACTTACCCAGCCAGGTCCCAAGCTATGCTCTGACTTCAACAGCCTGGCAGAAACACTGCCAACACCACCCTGACTGTTTGCCCAGCAGCTGGGCCACACTTAGGCGGCTGCTCCAGCAGGCACTAAAATTAGGTGACCTATCAGACCCAGGACACAGTGATCATGGGCAGGTTGCCAGCACTGGCCTAGGGGTCATTCTTGCTAGCCTAGAACTTGAGTCCAGGCAAAATAAGAGCAGCCCAGCATCCCTTCTGATGCCCAGAGATACTAAGACCTGGAGAAGTTGGATTTTTGTTTATTCATTTAATAATTATTCCTGATGATGAAAAGTAGTACATACCTCTAGTAGATATTTAAAATATACTCATGAAGAGAATTTTAAAACATTAAAAAATGTATTTTATATAAAAATACAAACACATGTATATAAAATGCATACCACAAAGAAGTAAGAGAATTAAAACTTCCCAACCCCACCACCTGAGCTAGTGTCCACTTATATTGTGGTGTTTCCCTCCTTTGTAGAGTGTTTTACACAGCAGAAAACACACTTTCCAATTTATAAAATGTTCTTTCCCCGGGGCTTGGATTGTAGCTCAGCGGTAGAGCGCTTGCCTCGCATGCGTGAGGCCCTGGGTTCGATCCTCAGCACCACATACAAAGCAATAAAATAAAGACATTGTGTCCATCTACAACTAAAAAAAAAAAAAAAAAAATGTTCTTTCCCCCTACTTGGGATCATTTTGACAAATCATTAAACATTTTTCATATACATCAATTTGAATCAACACACAATATTCCATTTTATTAACATGTCATAATTAATATAACAAAAATTCCCCATTGTTGAGCATTTAAGTTGCTTTCTCTTTTATGCTATTATAAATAATGCTACAGTGAACATCTAGATGCATGAATCTCTGTCCACATCTATAATGATTTCCTCAGGATGAATTCCAGGCAGTGCAATGAATGGGTCGTGGCAGAAACACATGGCAAAGCCCCTGATATAGACTACCTGCCTGGTCCTCGTCAGGGCCAAACCAGAGACTAGGCTTTGGGAGTCACCTCACCTACCTCTGTCAGCTCTGACCATGGCTCCTTTTAGCCACAGCTCATTTCTGGGACAATATCTCTCCAAGGGAGTTTAGTGTCTATAAAACCTGCCCATCCAGCACTGCAGCCACATGCCTCTCTTCAGCACGTGGAACCCACAGTTCCTTTTCCCTAAACTAACCACAGAATCCAGGAGACACAGGCAATAAGCAATTCCCAGGACCCAATGGCTCAGAGTTGCCCCCACTCCAGGGTATGTGAGTCTTAACTTAGGGTCAAAGTGAAACACATTGATCAGGTCCTGCAAACATCCCCAAGGACCCCTCCTTACTCTCCCCCAGGAAGAGTACACACACTTGCTGCACACACCCCCAGGAAACGACTGCTTTCAGTGGTGTTATCCATCCCTAGCAAGGTTAACTCATGACCCAAATTATGACACCAGACCTAAGCCAGCACCCCATAAACCAACTTGGCCAAGAATTGAATTGCCTTTGCATTTCCCAGCAGAGAAACTAAACTCCTGGCTCAGTGTAAATAGGCTGTCTCTGGTCCGACGTCAGACTCACTCACCGGCTAGTTATGGATGGCACTGCCGTATCGCCCGTCATAAATACAGCCCCTCTGCTAAACAAAGCGACAGCTTTGTGCCAATAACCTTTGAACCACTCAAGCCCGGTGTCAATTGTATTTGTCTTCAAGCTGAGGTTTACTCTAGACTGTTTGCTAAATCAGGGCTCATCTGTGGAGATAATTCAAATAAATTACAGGCACCAGGCAGACAAGAGGGCCTCCCCCGCACAGCTTCTCGAGGGTCTCAGCCACAGCAGCCGGCACATCCCCTAACCACTCAGCAAGTTAGACCCAAAGAGAGCATGAAATAAGGGGCAAAAAGAGACACTGAGGCCAGGATGATAACCATGACTCGGCTGTCAGCTCCCTGCGCCAGCCAGCTAAGTCAACAGACCATGCAGCAATTTTCTCATGATTAAAGATAGAACTCATCCTCTCAAAACATGGAAAAACTATTTGTAGACAGTTGTTCACATATCAAATCAGGCTACATGAAGGAATCATCTTTGGAAAGCGATAAGTCAAGAAGTACAGAAATGTAGATTGAGCTTGCACCCTGTGCAAGAGGTGGATAGCAAGACCAGCAGGGCGCCATGGTGCACGCCTGTCATTCCAGCCACTCAGGAGGCTAAAGCAGGAGGACCACAAGTCTGAAGCCAGCCTAGGCAATTTAGCAAGACCTTGTCTAGAAAATAAAATAAAGTAAAATTTGTAAAAGGTGGATGAACAAGAGAAAAACCTCCAAGTACCCAAGACCTGCCAGGGTGAGGAGCAACCAAGGTGGAAACACTTCTGCGTGACTGGGGTGAGGGGTCATTTCCAAACCAATATGATAAAATACTTAGATAACTTTTAACAAAAGGTGACATAACAAAAAGGAAGTCATTCTGTGGTCAAGGCAGGTACATTTGCGCCTACCACAGGTGAATGGACTAAATTGTGCCATTTGCATTTCCTGAATGTACCAGTTAGTGCCAAACACTAGGCTGCTGCCAGGGAGCCACGGAACTCAGGCAAGGTTCTGCTCCCGCAGCCAGGGCCCCTCCCCCATGAACTCTGACCACCCCGCCACTCACCTTCCAAATCTGGGACCCTCGCAGCCATGGCCCAGAGTCCCCAGTGCTTCTCACCACTTAGGGGTTTGTCCTATGCAGCCACAAGCCTCCCACCTGGCAGGAACCCAAACAACCCCCACCCCAGGAAGTGGGACAGAGGCCAGGGGAAGTACCTCACTCTGCTTTATCTCACAATTATGAAGCTTGGGCTTGACAGGTGGGGAGGTTCAGGCGGGTGGACTAGGATATTGAGGGCTGTGTTTAGATTATGTCCCATGACCTTCTTTGAAAATGAATGAGATGAAACTCATAAGGAAAATCCTGTGAAGAATGGAAGGGGCAAAGAGTGAACACAGCTGTCTTGTGGTCAGCAGAGGCCCCTGACAAGCTGTATGACCCCAGGCATCCAGCACCTATGAGTATCGTTCCTCTTATCTGTAAAATGGGAATAATTTGCTTTGCCCAAAGAGTCACTGCAAAGATCAGATACAATGGGAGCCATACAGCCTTTGGAATCCTGAAACGTGCTCCACAAGCAGAAGGGATGGTTGTTGTTATATTTATAAGGGCATGCTTCTTCCACCCAGTAGGAAAGCAAGAAGTCCCAATTTCTGCTCCTCATGACACTTCTGCTTCACTCTGAGACTTCTTGGAAGAGCACCCTGCTGCCCTTGGGGCATCACTGGAACAATGAAAGACGAACAAAGCAATCTCTCGGAAGTCCCTTCAGTTCTTGATGCCCTGAGATTGATTCCATGACGTGGGTTAACTACCAAGGCCAGCCCATGGCAAAGCATGCTCTCCCCAGAGGTCAGCTCAACCTTCCCACCCCATCAATACTACAGGAGTTGGGAGGATGCAGGCAGGACCAGGGTCAAGGAGATCACTGACACTCACCTTTGGAAGCCTCATCACTATCTGGGGATGCAGGAACCTCCTGCTTCCACTTCTCTTCCCTGCTGGCACCCAGGAGAAGGGAGACAAAGGTCACCCTGCTCAGTGTCTGGACCATCTCTTTACCATCCCTGTACCTGGAGGAAGTGACAGAGCAAAGCAGCAGCGCCTGTGCTGGGAAGGAGAGGCAGAAGACATTTATAAATGACCCTCTTAGCTGTTTACGAGACACCTTCTGAGAGAAAGCAGAGGAGGAGAAATAAACTTGAAGTAGGGAGCCCTGGCGGGCGTCCGTGATGCACTTTGATAAGCCAGCTGCGCCAGCATTTCTTCTCCAGTTTTTATGGCCAACTTTACGGCCCTATGTTTGGGACTCTTTATCAGAGGCCGGAAGGAGAGAGTGAGCAAGATCCAAGGCAAAGAGCCTTCCCCAGCAACTGTGTGAGCAGATACCACCTCATCTGGAGATCAAGATAACCTGAGTCCCTCCCAGTGCAGGCAGCCATTCCCCAGACACCCAGATCTGGAGCGGACAAGACATTCCTAAGCACAGCAGTAAATGTGCAGTTCCAGGCCCTCCTGGAGACCCGAACCCAGCTGTAACCACATGAAAAGAAAAGCAGGGCTGGGACTGGGACTGAGGTGCTCCTGAGACCAGTCAGCAGCCCCCATCAGGACACTCTGAATCCTTTGTCCCAAAACCCCTGAAGTAGGGCAGTGTATCTCAGGGCTCCCCCAGCAGAGCCAAGTGCTCCTTGTTGAGCCTGGGATGGCATCCAGGTTGCAGCTGGGGCTGTGTCATCCTGAATTGGCCAGTATTGTGTCAAAACACAGGGGAGAAGGGAGGAGGTGTCATCAAGCAACGTAGGTGTGAATCCCAGCTTGTCTCCTGGCTGCCTGATGCAGTAACTCCCTCTGAGCCTTCCTTTTCCATTTTACAGAAGGAGTTCAACAAACAGGAGCAAGCTTCTGACTGGGTGACTGGGTGAAAGTAGCTAAGATACCAGAATTCACTGCTTATTTTCCCAGGCTAGCTGTGTCCTTTCAGATGAGTCTCACCTGAATGATGGTGGCCCTAACCTCTGCCCTGTATGTGTGACAAACTTTCCTGGGCTCCTTATATGGGATACCATGCTGGGGGAAAGGATTTAGATTTGGAGAAGGGCATAGTCCTGATCCCCAGGGAGCCCAGCGTGCGGCCACAAATGAACCTACAAATGCAAGATACACTCAGTGCAAAACTCTGGATTGGGCCAACATGCATAGGAGTAGATAGGACTATGGTTAGGGGAGGGATGCTAGAGAAGTTTTCCCAGAGGAGGGGTCTCTGGGCTGAGCTTGGAACAAGAGTAAGAGTGTATATGAAAGAGCAAAAAGAAGTTATGCCCTGCAGAGTCTGGGACAGAATCCACTAGTGAGCCCAGTGGTGGGAGGTACAGATGGCTAGGCAGGGCAGCAGAGGGTGAGCAGGAACATGGACTGGAATCCAATTAGCAAAGGTCTGGAATGCAGGCTGGGCAGCCCCAGGCTAGTGCTGAAGACGCTTTAAGGTACAGAGTATGGAGTCCAGGGTGGGGAAAGAGAGGCATCACTTCAGATTGCTTTAGGAGGGTCCTTCTGGATGGAAGGGAAGGGTCCCCTGGAGACCCCACAAGGAAAGCAAGTGAGGAGGCCAGAGCAGGGGAGTCCTCCCTCGAGATCGCCAGCTTCATAGTAAAGCTGGACCCCCCTGTGGCTGGATCCCCAAGCACTGCCTGGGCTTTGGCACGGATACTTCTCCTGGACAATCCAGAAGCCAAAGCCAGGCACCCCGGGGGGCTCCACAGGTCTCCGGTAGTACATCTGACTCTGTGACACTCCCTGAGGGACCAGGTGCAAGTACCTACTGCAGGCAGCCCACAGAGAGAGGCTGAAGGAGGCTGCAGCACACCAGCGCTGTGCCTCCCTCTGCTCCTCTGACACCCTGGTAGCTCAGAACTCTAGAGGCAGAATCCACACATCTTCTCCCTCCCTCCCGGGCACAGTTCGGCACTGCTATTCCATTCTCCCTTCAGATGAGCCTCCCCAGCTGTTGGTCTGTGTGTCCCATAGGAGGCAGCCCCAGACAGCAGCCCTTCATCTCTGCCTCCCATGCGGAGCCACACACCCCCTTCCTTCTCAGGGGTTCCCACAGCAGCTTCTGTTGTGCTGTATAGACATGCCCTCTACCTCCTAAGCAGGACCCAAAACTGGCTTTTTATTTATTTTAGGTTTTTTTTTTTTTTTTTGGTACTGGGGATTGAACTCAGGGGCACTCAACCACTGAGCCACATCCTCAGCCCTATTTTGTGTTTTATGTAGAGACAGGGTCTCACTGAGTTGCTTAGTGCTTCATCGTTGCTGAGGCTGGCTTTGAACTCGCAATTCTCCTGTCTCAGCCTCCCAAAGTGCTAGGATTACAAGCATGAGCCACCACGCCCGGCTTTAGGGTTTTTTTAACCTTTTACTTTCAAATAATATAGATTCACAGAAGCTTCCAAGAGAGCACAGATGTATCCCCACCCCCTATATCGTTTACTCAGTTTCCCCCAGTGGTTCCATCTCATGTTATTAGTACAATATCAAAACTAGGAAGTTGATACTGGCTTAAAGTGTGCATGTAGTTCTGGGTCATTTCATCATGTGTGAGCTCATGAAATTGAAAA
>CM053405.1:111735076-111752691 GCA_028644305.1 Xerus rutilus
CCCCCTGGAAACAAAACTGGGAAATTGGCTAGTTCCCAGGAGTAGGAAGGTGCAACTTCCTGCCACAGACACCAGAGTGAATGCCACCTCAGTTAGGTGTCTCTGTCTGTGGCTCCATAGTAGGGTTGCATTTATGTCTGAAGATATTGGGCACTTGTGGTGCGGGGAGGCGGCAGAAGACAAGGTCAGAAGCCTCTGAGCTTAGCAACTCTGGAAGGTAACCCTGCCAACAGGCCATTTCCACACATAAAACAGCCATAGGAGATGTGGGGGAGGGGAGGGCTAGAATCCTTACAGCGCAGGCTCCAAGTCAAAAGATGGCTTTTCATCCAGGCAGTCCTCAGTCCAGGTCTACAAGCAGCGACTTTGGAGACTACTCTCTTAGCCCTCAAGACCCCGTAAGCACGTAGCTCCACATACCCACCGGAAAGGGGCTCCTGCCGCTGAGGGTCAAGAAGATAGTTGTGGAGAACCCCCTTCCCCACCAACGGCACGACAGGGTGCAGGGGCCACTCCGCAAGGCCTGAACGAGCCTAGGTCGGCCTGGCTTCCGGCTTTGGAGGTTGGGCCAGGAGTCCCGGGTCTCTGCGGTCCCAGGTCTCTGCGTTCCCGGCCAGGCGGCCCTGGAGGCACCAACCAGCAGGGCGCCTGGGCGGGCGCAGGGCCTCGGCCTAGCCCGCAGCAGCTGTAGGGGAGAACCAGGCAGGTAGGCGCCGCCGGTGACTACACCTCATGAAACATTAATGCCGGTTCACCGCGCTGCCATCTCCCGGCACTTTGTACCTAAGCCGCTGCCCTGGAGCCCGCGGCCGTCGGCGGGCAGGCCACAGACCCATTTGCCGTCCCATCGCACTGCCCCCAACAGCCGCAGTCTCAATCTGGGCACTTGGGGAAGCAGCAATAGGTTCAGCCAATTGGTTTCCCCTACTAGGCTTCAAGCGCAAGGTTATCCGGGCCTCGAGCACTGCCCCGGCACACTGGGATGCGGCTGTGTGAAAGACAAGCTCCCAGTTCCACTCAGTTCTGCCCATCTCCCAACAGCCGACATCCAGAAACAGGCTTGCGGGGCCGCGGGGCCACATGGGTCGAGGTCTCTCACTTTGCCAGCCTGGAGCAAGATGACCGCTGGAGCGTGTTCAGGCGTTGAGGCTGGACAAGGGGGTTCGCAAAAGTATCTATGTTGGTGGGGTCGGTTTCCCCTTTCCTCTCCACTCCAGCGTTTGAGGAGAGGGAAAGAAGGTATCCCCCAAGCAGGGCAAGTCGGGCGGTTGCTCCTCCCTAGCACACCCCACCCCTACACAGAGAAACCCTGGGGTCGATCCTCAATCCTCCATGGCTGCCAAGTTCTGCGCAGCGGACTCTGCCTACCAACAAGCAAGACCAGCTCCCACCCTCAGGCTGAGCAGAAAGGAGGAAAGATGAAACTCCGGCTGATGGTCACCTGGCAAGACCCCGGGAAACGCCGGCCAGATCCCGACTAAACGGAAATCAGGCTCGGCCCCTCATATGCAAGGTGGGAAACTGATCCCAGAGAGAGAAAGCGTGCAGGGCCAGGCTGGGATCCGCAGCGGCTTCGTCTGCCTATGGCTGGGCCCCTCCCTGCACACGCAGTCCCGAGAGCGCTAGCCTCCAGTTGCGTGGACCTTAGCCTGCGCCCCGAGGGAGGCCAGGGCCCCTAGCCCGTGGGACTGCACGCCGCCCCCTCCCAGCCGGTTCAGGCAAGCGCCTCGCTTCCCCTCCCCCCTTTCCCGCCTCCCCGGCCCGTGTCCCCGCCTTCCCCGCGGGCGACGGGCGGCGGCGGCGGGAGGAGCGGATCGAACCGAGGCAACCCCGACCTTGCGTGCTGGGATGTAGCGAACCTGCGGAGATCGAAGCAGCTCACAGAACAAGAGTCAGAGCTGGATCAGGGGCCCCGGCTGGAGCCGAAACCTGAGCCAGAGTCCGCAGCGGGCGAGCCCGGAGCCGACGAGCAGCAGACGCAGTGCTGCCCCAGTGGGGTAAGAGATTCTGGGTTAAGGGCGCGGGGTCTCCGCGGTGGAGGAGCTCCGGGAGTTAGCGGCCAAGTCCTGAGCTGTTTGATCCGGGTGTGTGTGGGGTCCAGCCAGCTGCTTTAGACAGCGCAACGCGTGTAAGGTCGGGCGCCATCGAGGCAGAGCGAGAAGCTTGTTCCTGCGCCCAGGGCTTGCCGTCACTGGGTGTTACCTCACCTAATCTGTGGGCCCACCCTGTGCCTCGACCCCAGGGACCCCAGGAAGGCAGCAGCCTCAGGAGAGCGGGTTCTGGCCCTGCGAAAGTGCAGCCCTGGGAGTTCTTCGGAGCCCCTCGCGGCCGCGCGGGACTCAGGGGGCTTCCGGAAAAAAGAGGCAGGCTAGAGGGCCGCCCGCTGCTCCCGGTTGCGCCCAGAGATGGGGGCACCACGAGTGGAAATATTGGCCCCTCTGCATGGCCCGGGATTTTGGTGGTAGCTTCGCGTCAAGAGGGTATTTTTCCTAAACGAAACCGCTTCATTCGTTCGTTCGTTCGTTCGGGCAGCAATGCTGCAGAAAAGCAGCATACAACGGCCAGAACCCCGGATCTCTTCTCCCAGGACCCCCGATGTCCTGCAGCCGCACTCCGAGGTGCCCCCAACCTATGGCAGCCTGCCCTCGCCGGCACAGGCTAAGCTTTTCCTTCCGCTGAGAGAAAACCCAAGTGCTCTTCGCAAAGTCCAATAAAGACGTTTCCGCGGCTATCTCCTGGGTTTGGTTGGTGACGCAGGGTCCCTGAGCGTACAGCCGCTTCTATGGAACCTGGTCTCCAAATTTTAAAATTAACTAGTCTCGAATTAGGAGATGATTATGTTGTGGCAAGGCCAGGGCCCCGAGGCCCAGGTCGCAGGAATGGGAACCCCAGGCTGAAATTCGGGTTCTCAGATTTTTCAGCTTTAGGAATTCCTTGAATCTAAAACATATTTGAGCCCACTTTTCTGAGAAAGTAAGGCCTGGATATTCTGTGGGCATCCCAGTGACCTCAGAGTCACTAGGGCCAGAGGGAGGAAACTCCAGGTTGCTGTCCACTTTGTGGAAGGTGCAGGTCTAGAGTTACTCCCAGGTCTAAGGTAAGGACCAAAGCTACACGCAGCAGGGAGAGCATGGGAGAGGACTAGGTTGCCCCTGTCCTTTCCCCAGGTTGCTTTGGGCCTCCCTATCTCTGCCAGGGAAAAGGTCCGGGGCTCAGGCTTGGAAACTAGGCTGCCTGGACTCTAGGATACAGAGAGGAGACCTCCAAAAGAGGCTCAGAGTGTCCTTTCCCCAGAAAGACAGCTGCTGGGAAGAGAAGGCTGTGGGACAGCAAAATCTGGCTCTTTGCTCCCTGGTTATGTGACTAGCCACTGCCACTTTCAAAGCCTTCCCTTCCCCTCAACTCAGCCATTCTCTAGAAGTAGACAGCATTCTGTGGACAGGAGAGCCATGGGCCCTACCAACAAGGAGAGTTCCTGTATTTCCTTCATTTCATTGTGCACTCCTGGCAGCCATCCTACCAAATACATCCCAGTTCTCACCAGGACAGCCTGGGGAACCCTATTTGGCAGGAAGTTTCAGAACTGGGTCCTAAGAAGCCTAAAGAATCCCAAGGAAGTGTTCTGGACTCTACCAGAGCACTCCCCATTCCTCTCACCCAGAAATTGCCTGTGTTTAAAAATAATAATAAACAAACAAATAAATAAATAAATAATTTAAAAAAGCTTTTATTGGGACAGGGGTATTAGATTAGGCAGAAGGAGGTAGGTGGTACCCACTGCACTCCAAAACTGGGTTTTCTAGTTTGAACTTCTCAGAAGCCTAAGAGGCTTAGGACTGGAATGTCCCCAGAGAGTCAGGGATGGCCCTGGGGGCAAGCCATGGCACATTCTTTCCTTTTTCCTAAAATCTCTTGATTCTGGGACCAAGGATTACAGCAAGGTACCCCGGTGAGTGGGTGGAAGGATAACCCCCGCCCCCCATGAGGATCCTCCAACCACCCTTCCCAAATTAAGTTATTAAACCATTATTGGGCCCAGACTCTGTTTTGAGTCAGCCTAGCTTCAGAAAGGGTCATGGTGACTACTTCAAACCCCTACAACAGCCCAGGCTCTTCTGCTCAACCCATCCAGGACCCTAATCCCAAAATTTCTTGAAAATCACAGAATCATTGTGAGCTCTATGTGGCTAGAGAGAAATGGGGGATGGGCACATGGTCCCAGCTCCTTTCCTCATGTCCATCCCATGATCAAGTGAGCTGGAGGCTGAAGCAGTGAGCAAAGTCCCATGTCAGACCCATGAGGCACTGTGCAGGTCAAGCCATGCCTAAGGTCACAGCAAAGCAGGAAGGGGGGACATGGATCCTCTGTTCCCAAAAGATTGTTGTCTCCTGTGTGTCTGGCGGGCGGAGGAGAATCTGTGAGTGTGCCAGAAGCCCTACACAGAGTAGGACAGTGAGCAGTGGGAGACTATAGCTGGGGGAAAAACCCAAAAGCTTGTCTCCGTCTCTTCCCTAGCTAATGCCCAGAATCAGGCCACAGCCTTCTCTCAACCAGTCCCTTCCTTCCCTCTTGAACGCTGAACACCCTGGCAGATCCTCTAGCCTCAGCCTTTCTTTGGGGCTAAGGGTCAGCTAGACATCACCCAAAAGGGTCTGAGAGCATTTCCACCCACACAGAAAATCTTCAAATAAAGAGAATTTTGTGCCTGCTTGGAACACTGCCAAGGGCCTGGGTCCAGAATGGCATGCAGCAGGTGCTCAATAACTGCATTAAATGCATCAATAATGAAGAATGCACATCCTCAGACTGAGTAGTTGTAGTTGCAGAGTCACAAAATAGTCCACATCCATACAGGGCCTCATAGTCCCCATAGACAGACCATTCATTTCTATGTCCCCACCCAGAGATGCACGGTGCTTCCCACCTAGGCCCATTCCATGGGCTTAGAACATACCTACCCTATTTGACAGCAGCCACCTTTCATGCCAAAGAGCATATAGTGTGTGCATCCATGTATACAGAGCATAACTATGTAGAAGTGCAGTAGGGATGTACATGTGCACGCTCTCATGCCTGTGTTCATCCGTGTTGCCCTACAGGGTAAGGCAGATACACAGAGGACTGTTTACTAAGGAGCACTCCCTAGCATGCTGCAGAAGCTGTATGTCTCCTTGAAAGGTGGCATCCACAACTGCAGGAGACTCCGCCAAGAAATGCCATATAAGATAGAGCTGAGGAGACAGCTCCACAGTTATGCTTTCCATGTTCTTTTTTCCCTGACCAAGTCTAATTTCACCCTGGGGGTCTTAAAAGAGGAAGGCCAGATTCAATGGGTCTCCCACTCCTCCTGTGAAGCATTCTCCCTCTCTCCTCAGCCTGAGACTGTGCTCCCTGTGTCACAGACACCCAGTGAGAATGGGCCAGGCTCTAAGGAACAGGGTCCTCTGTCCACAGTTCAGAGGTGAGGACCTTGGGCTGAGGGTGAGAGAGTGGGAGGCAGGCCTGACTCCACCCTGCATGCCTGTCCTTGCCCCCACAATCTTCACCAAGGAGCTCAGTCTGGGTGCCTCCCTGTGATGGGGGAGGGGTGGAGGAAGACTCAAAGGCAGAGCCTGTGGAGGCCCCTGATGCTGACACCTGGACAGTCAGTCCAAGCTGAGACCGGAGGAAATCAGGATGTCCTGGGTTCTGGGAAGAGAGTGCTGGGCCTGGAAAGTAGAGAAGTGCTTCTCCCCCAGGCCAGACCCTCTCTAGCACACTGTCCCTTCCAGTCGTTGGTTCTAGCAGAACAGTTGGGCAGGTGAGGGGCAGAAGTATCCTAGGGTCTGGCTGTGGCCAGAGAAGCAGGTCAGGGCCATGCCCTGCTAACCCAGCTGCAGCCTGTTTGCTCAAGATGCTGAGGTCTCAGGGCCAGTTAACAATTGTTGAGCAAAATCCTTCGACAAACTTCACTAAGTGGGAGGACTACAAGAGGGGATAGGTCTTGGGAGCTGGGAAGGGAGTGTCTTTGCCTGTGCCAGCGAGGGCCCCCTGGAGCCACAGTTTAGCTACCACTGTGCGGGAGAGAATCTAGAAGACAGAAGCCTTCCTGCGCTGTCGGCCCAGCGTTGGAAGACAGCAGTCACCTGGCCAATAAGGCCTGTGCCTGAAGTCCTGGGAAGCTAGAGCACAGGCCCCAAGCGCCAGGGCAAAGCTACCCTGAAGGATGACAGAGGCTGCCAAGGCCAACCCCCTGGCTGCCAAGGCCAGGGCTTGGCCGTTGAAGGTGCAAAATAAGGGAAGAGGTAGAAAAGGCAATGGAGCCTGGCTGGGCTCTTGGGGTCTCCCGCTGCACTCGCCAGCGGCCTAGAGCCAACAGAAACGTTTCGTCTGATTAGAAGCCATCATTTCTATCCCAATCCCGGAAAATTGACTGCGGTACAGAGAGCGAGGCCTGAGAAGCAGCCTTAGGGGAGAGGGTCCAAGCTAATTAGGAGGCAGCATCCGGGGGCCCATTAGAGCGCAAGCGGCTGTCACTCAGCCGGGCCGAGTTCCCCCGGGAAGAGGCCGGGAAGGAGGGGCCGGCGGCCCCTTGACGAGGACACCGCAGGGAGCTGCCGGAACGGGCTCCAGGCTCTGCCCCCGCCCTGGCGCTGGCTCCGAGGCGCCCGCTCTGCGCGATTCTGCTCCTCGAACATTCACTCATCCCGGGCCGTTCCCGCCAGCGGTTGGGGACTTCGAGGCGGCCCAGACAGGAGTTGGCTCTGAAAGAAACAAGTCATTTGGGGCCTTAGGTGGGCACGAGCCGCACGGGACTTGCAGACCAGATGCGTTTCTTTTGTAAGGCCGAGGGAGAACTCGATGTGTCACCGGGGAAGGAGGGAGAGGCGCGGCGAGGCCGCGGGGGGCGGGGAGGCGGCGGGAAGGTGGCTGCGGAGGGGGAGGGCGCGGGCGAGGCTGGGAGGGAGGGAGGGCGGCAGAGAGGGCGCGGCGGCGCGGGCGGCTCGGGGCTGGATTCCGCCCGCGCTCCCTCGCTAGCTTGTTCGCTCGCTCCCTCCCTCTCCAGCCCCCTCCCACCCAGGCCCACCCCACCCACCACCCCTGGCGCAGGGACTGCTGGAACCTGGCGGTGCGCACTGTCGCTTTAAGACTGACTCTGCCGGCGCCGTCCGGAGCCTTAGAAACCGGCCCCGGATCGGGAGCCTGAGCCGGGGCCGGGCGGGCGGCTGAGGCCCGAGCGGCGGGAGCACAGTGCGGAGCGCAGAGTTAGGCGCTCGATCGCGAAAATCCGCCGCTGCTCGTCCGGCCCCGCAGTCCCAGGCAGTCCATGGAGCGGGCGCGGCGTCGCTGCCTACCCGGGCAGCCCTGGGGGGCAACCGCTTAGGCGCCGCGCTCTTGTCCTCGCAGGTCGCAGCCAGGGCGGCCGGGCGCGCCCAGCCCCGGCTCCTGGAGCGCCCGCCGCGGTCCCCACCTCCATGGACGCCTTCAAGGGGGGCATGAGCCTGGAACGGCTACCGGAGGGGCTCCGGCCGCCGCCGCCACCGCCGCATGACATGGGGCCCGCCTTCCACCTGGCCCGCGCCGCTGACCCCCGCGAGCCGCTCGAGAACTCAGCCAGCGAGTCGTCTGACACAGAGCTGCCAGGTAAGAGCGGTTCCCTGCGCCGCGCGCACGGAACCTACCCGAGCGCAGGGAGCAAGGCCTGGCTCCCGCGCGGCGCAGCCAGATTCCCTCTCCGCCCCAGGAGGGTCAGGAGCTTTCTTTTTCCCAGTCTTGACCTGACGGTGAAGGTGGAAATTTACACACACTCACGCACACACACACGAAGGCACTTCCACGCGGTTCCCACGCGCCAAGAAATGAGCCGATGCACAAGCGTATAACCAGGGGGTTGGAGTGACAAACCCTGTTGATCATGGGCAAACAGAACAGGGAGAGAGAAAATTGGGTTTGCAAGTGGGCACTTAAATGCCGCTGGGACGCAGGAAGAGAAGCAGATCGACGGGAATGGGACTGACGGGCGAGAGAAATTGCCTACAGAGACCGAGAGAGGGGCAGACACCCTGACAGACAGGGTGATGCAGATAGAGAGGGGTAGATCCCAGAGAAGGGGCGGGCGAACCAAACAAACTGAGAGGAGGAGGCAACATCAAGTAAAAGGAAGAGACAGAGGACTGCAAAGACCAGCCGGCCAAGGGGCGCGGCCGGACCCCCGGCGGGGTCAACCAAACCGGGATAGAGGGATCCTGGCCCACGTGCGCGGCCAGAGCTCGGAGCCACCAGGCGGTCCAGCCGGACTCCCTTCTCAGCACCGGCATGTATCCCACTGGACTGTCCATTTGTCTGAGAGCTTGAGCTTTTCCCCCAGACGCGAGCTGAGCCGCGAGTGGGTGACACGGACAGTAGTGCGGCAAATCCCCGGCGGGTCCTGGCCGCAGGAGTCTCGGAGCTACCCCCGCGCTTGCGCTCGCGATTCTAACTCCGCGTCGCCGCCGTGCTCCCTGCTCCCTACTCCCGGCTGTGGGTGCCTCTTCTGTCTTCATTTCTTAATCCACTGCTAAGTGTTTCTCTTCGCGTTTAAAATCTCTATTTGTTTCTGTTTTGCATCTCTAAGTAACTTTCCCTGAGCGGTTCTGTTTGCTTGGTTAAAAATCAACGCTGAACTGTACTTTTGTTTTCAAAAGTTTAAAGCGCGGTGTTTGATTGGTTTTTATTTTGAAATTCATAGAACCATAGATTAATTTTTTAAAACCAAATCTATGAAGATGAATTAACAATTTTAACTATTTTTTATTTTGGAAAAGAGTAATATATTAGATGTCTCTCTGGAATTTAAAATATCTACATACAACATTATTCTTGGAGAGGTTTTAAAAAGCCAATCCAAAATGGCGCATTTATCCGAGATTTTCTCTAAATCCATATGCAGTGTGTTATTTTGGGAATTTAAATTATCTAACTATAATGTGTTTCTCTGGGATTTAAAATTTATGTCTACGAGGATGTTTATGAGAAGGGGTTCAAAATGTATCTACAATAATAAATGAATTTTTTAAATGCCAGAGAAATAAATGTATGAATTTATACATGTACAGCTTCGTATTTAGTATTTAGTTAGAGGTGTATTTAGACGAAGCTTTCTGATTATTAATTTACACTTGCTGTGTGTTTCTACCTGCATATTTTTGAGATTTTCTGGTGATCCTTTCTGTGGTTTTGGGCAGAGAGCTATAAGCTTTTCTAGACCTCTGTTTTGTTTTTAAATTATTTTTCTTTGCGTTTCAACTTTTCTGTGACTGCATGTATTTTATGTAGATCTAAAGAAAGAGAAGCTAAAGCTTGAGGTCACTTAGATCGAGGGGTTTTCCAGGCCTTGGGACCGGAGGCCTACAAGTAAGGCCGAGAACTTGAGTGTGTTGGGGCTCCACACAGCCTTGAGGAGAAAAAAAATGGAGGGGTTTCAGGCCACTACCTGGTTCATGCCCCACCGAGCCTCTAGCTTCGGTCTGGAAGACCTGATCCTAGGTCAGAGAAGCGCAGACTCCCCCAGATTGAGACCCCCAAACACCCGGCAAAAACAGTGTATATTTGCCTGTGACAGCTGCAGCAAGGCCAAGCCTGAGCCGAGCTGCCGGAGCAGGCCCTGCCAACCAGGAACCCAGGCCCACGGCTCTGGCTCCTGGGTTGTTCTCCGGTATGCCAGACCAGAGGTGCCTACGGCAGACCAGCTCCCAGCAGGGTCTTGCCAATGGGGACAATTCCCAGGGCCCCTGGCGGGAGGGAGGGCTGACGGCCGGCGCTTCGGTGGAACCGGGACAGGGTGCAACAGGGAGGGCTTAAGCCCGAGGTGACCCGCGCCCGTTCCTGCCTGCTGCAGAGAAGGAGCGCGGCGGGGAACCCAAGGGGCCCGAGGACAGTGGCGCGGGCGGCGCGGGCTGCGGCGGCGCGGAGGACCCAGCCAAGAAGAAGAAGCAGCGGCGGCAACGTACGCACTTCACAAGCCAGCAGTTACAAGAGCTGGAGGCCACGTTCCAGAGAAACCGCTACCCCGACATGAGCATGAGGGAGGAGATCGCCGTGTGGACCAACCTCACTGAGCCGCGCGTGCGGGTGAGCGCAGCGCCCGCGTCTAAGGGTACCGGTTCAGAGGGCTCCCGCCTGCCTCAGCCCGAGCCCTCAGAAACTTAGACGTGCACTTACACTTTCACTCAGTCCTGCTCCCTCCCTCCTCCACCTAGGACGCCCCCCACCCCGCCCTAGGGTCCCGGTTACCCGCATCTGCTAGGCCCCTAGGCCACTAGCTCCTTGACTGCTGCCGCTGCTTCCCAACTCTTCTTATTTGACCCTCTGGCTCTAGGAAGCCCCAGTCCAAAGACTTGTGGCCCCACGGGGAGAGACTTCCACGCTGAGTGCCTAGGATTTAGTTCAGTGTTAAGGGATATCCTGGCCCAGAGATTGAGCAGAGGATTCCCTACGGCTGGGGACGTCAGGAGCTGCGGGGGCCTTCCTCCGAAACCGAAAGGGAAAGACAAGTCCTGCCTGGCTGCCTAGGAGAGGCCTGAAAGGTGCCTGGATTTGGGTTTCAAACTTCTTGGAACAGTGGTTTCATCCCACATTTGGCTTCTCCAAAATCTCTGGATAGTCTCCACCTTTTCTGGCCATTTACCAGGCCTAGCTGGACCCTTGGCTTAATGCCCCTTTCTACTGTGGGTCTGGGGTCAGATGGGGGTGGCATAGCCCTCTCACTCCTTTGGGGGATGTAAGGTCTTGGGCCCAAACCTGGCTGGATGCTTCCATGTCTCACTGGTTCCCAGTAAACTCAAGGTTTTCTGACCAGAGCAGCAAAAGAATCATTTCTTACCCGGGTGGGCAAATATTTAATCAGATATTGGGAACACTTTCTAAGCCGCCAAAGTCCCACCCAACCCACAGAGTCCCTGCTATAACCCCAATCCTCACCCCTCCCCAGTCAGGCTGGCTAGCCCAGTGGGACTCTGGGTGAAGACACAGCACTCAGTAATTCTGAATTTACTAATCCTGCCCAGGTTTATGGTGGTGGGGACTGGTGTGGAATCAGGTATTGTGGATTCTGGGACCTGGGGAAAGCTGAGATGCAGGGTCTCCCAGCCAGCAATCTCTGGAAAGTCAGCCCAGGAAATTCAGCCCAGGGACGGAAAAAGGGTCAAGGAGAACAGGGCACATTCATTGGGCCGTCAAATAAGTGAAGCTCCTGAAGGACCTGACAGTTGGGAAATAAGGTCCTTACCAAATGTTGCAGGATAAAGTGAAGGGGGAGATTAGAGAGAAACTAGTAAGCTAAAGGAAATTAAATATTTGCGGAGAAACATATTTGGCATATATTTAGGCAGCAGGAAAGAAATTAAATATTTAAGGGAGAAGCAAAAGGATCAAGTATTTAGGAAAAGAAAGAATCATCTATTTAGGAGAAATAGTGAAAGTCAGATATTTGGAAAGAGGGGAAAAAACTAAATATTTGGAGAAGAATCAAAAGGATAAAAAATGGGGGCTGAAGAAGAAAACAGACTATTCGAGGGATAAGAAAGAGGTTCAGATAGTGGGGTAACCTGAACAAAAATAAACATTTGGGACAGAAATGAAAATTCAGATATTGCAAATAAAGATGAAAACAGACTATTTGAGTGATGAAAAATAGACTGAAAAATTGAAGATGGAGAGTTGTGTTTTGGGGAAGAAAAATACCTTTTGTATTTGAGGGAGAAGGAAAAGGATGGAATATTTAGATAGGGACCAGTTTGGGGGAGAATGCAAAAGGTGGACCGGTTGAAAGAAGGGTGGAAACGAATGTCTGTTCACAGAGTGTATTTGAAGAAAGGGTTTCATGTGGGGAAGAGAATAAAGATCAGAAAAGTAGTATCAGAAAAGATTAAAAATAGTATTTTCTGGGGACAGGAAGGGAACCGTTACCGAGAGGGAGAAAAAAAAAAACGAGATTCGGAAAGAAAGAAACGGGCGAAAAACTTCGGGTGGCAGGGGTACAGGGGTATAGGGCCCTCCCACCCTGGACAGCCCTGACCCTTCTCCGGCCCCCTTCCCCAGGTCTGGTTCAAGAACCGGCGGGCCAAGTGGCGGAAGCGCGAGCGCAACCAGCAGCTGGACCTGTGCAAGGGCGGCTACGTGCCTCAATTCAGCGGCTTAGTGCAGCCCTACGAGGACGTGTACGCCGCCGGCTACTCCTACAACAACTGGGCTGCCAAGAGCCTGGCGCCAGCGCCTCTGTCCACCAAAAGCTTCACCTTCTTCAACTCCATGAGCCCTCTGTCGTCTCAGTCCATGTTCTCGGCACCCAGCTCCATCTCCTCCATGACCATGCCGTCCAGCATGGGCCCGGGCGCCGTGCCCGGCATGCCCAACTCGGGCCTCAACAACATCAACAACCTCACCGGCTCCTCGCTTAACTCGGCCATGTCACCAGGCGCCTGCCCATACGGCACACCCGCCTCGCCCTACAGCGTCTACCGGGACACGTGCAACTCGAGCTTAGCCAGCCTGCGGCTCAAGTCTAAGCAGCACTCGTCGTTCGGCTACGGCAGCCTGCAGGGCCCGGCCTCGGGCCTCAATGCGTGCCAGTACAACAGCTGACCGCCCAGCTTGGCCACGCGGGCCGGCGGCCGGCAAGGCAAGGCGCGGGGGCAGGCACGGAGGGCGCACGCAGGGCCACAACTCGCCGCGCCGCAGACCTCGCGCCCGCGCGGCCCCCTCCTTCCCACCTCCCCACCTCCAGGTTTGGTTTTGTGTTTGCTTTTCCGGACCCCAGTCTGCCCTCAACAAAACAAAACAAAAAACAAAAGGCATCGGAGAAAAGTGCCGCGAAGAAAAAAAAAATGGATGAGTTGCAATTTCCCTCGGGATGGCGCCGGTGGTGTGTGTTTGTTCCCACGGGTCCCAGCGGCCCACTCCGCGGAGAGGACGTGGCGCCAGAAGAGAGATCTGAGGCCTGGCAGCAGCGAGAGGACGCCCTCGTAGCCCGCATCCCTGCCTGAGCCGCTGCGCCTGCGAACTGGTTGTGCGGAGCTGGGACAGGCCTGGGATCCCCCGGCCCGGTACGAACCAAGATGCCCACTCCTAGTTGGGTCCGGTGGAGCGTAATTTAGCTCAAGCCGGATCCGAGTTGGAGCGGGCGTTGGGTTGGGAACGGTGCCCAGCCCGAGATCGGGCACTCGCCGTGGATTCGCACAGGCCCCAGTGTGCCCCCCAACCCCTCGCCAGCCCGCGCTCCGGAGCCCTTTATTAAGGCCAAGGAGCCACAGCTGGCCGTGCGGACACGGCAGGGGTTGGGGTGGCTCGTCTCTGAGCACCCCTGCCCCAGCTTAGCCGCAGGCCTAGGCCCTCGGCTCCGTTCCCGGCCCAGGAGGTGGCCCCCTGTCCCGGAGAACAACCCCCTCCTTACCGCCTGCCGTGCAAGAGTGGAGCCGGAAGAGCGCGGGGCGCGGCCCCAGGGCCCTGCGCCCACTTTGCACACCCGCTCTCCGGCCCGCGCCCCTGTTTACAGCGTCCCTGTGTATGTCGGACTGACTGTATAGAATTATAAATCTGTCTATATCAACTTGTCCATGTACGTCTATTAAAACCGTAGTCCGAGCGTGCTAAGCACTGCCGAGCCCTGACTGTTTCATTCGGCTGAAGAGGGAGACAAACAGAAAGGGAACCGCGCCACCCAGGGACCCATGGGTAGAAGGGAAGAATCGAGGCAACCCTCTCCGGGAGTGGGGCTGGTATGGGAATGGGACATTACCCCCTTTTCTCCACCACCGTTCTGGCCTTCTCTGCTAGGCGTTCTGGGTCCCTCTCCTCGCCGCCCGGAGCACTGGCCCACTGGCCGAACAGCTTAGCCTCTGGCACAGCGCAGTCAGGCAGCCCCTCCCTCCCTGGGAGCGAAATTGGGCAAGCTCTTCTCAAACTGTCTTTGGCTACCCTGGAGGCCCCTAGGGTGTTATGGGGCCCTTGTCTACCCACCACGTCGGGTAGAGAGCCTTTTTAGGGCTAGGGTTGCCTTTTCTCCTGTGGGCCATTCCTGGTTTCCCATACTTGGAGCTTGGCCCTGGTTGTTCAGGGAGGCTGGGGAGGCTGGATTGGCCAGAGTCTAGCCAGAGCCTCCTTCTGCCTTTCCCCCAGCTCCCTAATACACCTAGATCCCACCCAGGGGTGCTCAGGCAGGAAGATGTCGGTCTCTCAGGATTCGCTTCTCACTTCCCTTCCATCCCAACTTATGGGAGCTGCTGGCCGCCTCAGCCCTCCCCTAGCTTTTGGAAACTACTGAACAAGTCCAGCCTGTAAACTGCCTGTAAAATTCTGCTTCCCTTAAGTAAGTCACTTCTAATGGCAAAACAAAATGTTTGCAGCTGCAGTGGGGGAGGAAGGAGGGGTTGTAATCTGCTTCAGAATCACCTTGTGATGGGGATTGGCACTGCCCTGGAGCTGGACCGAGGCAAGCCCTAGCTGGGATGGGGCACACCACAGGCTTAGTCATGACCTAAGAGCTGGAGAGCCCTATGCACACATTCTTAAACCAGGTCAACACTGACCTGAGGTCAATAGTGTTATCCCTCTTACACATGGAACTGGGATTCCATGAGACTTTGTAACCCAGCCAAGGTCACGGGGAGCAAAAAGGCGTTGAGATTCCAAAGCCAGATATCTTTCCACTGCTCTTCTCACCTTCAGATGAGCGATGGAGAGAGGTTCTTCCTTGAGGATGGCCCAACCTCATGTTGTGAGACTTAGAGTGTGGGGTTCTGTGATGAACAGGGCCAGATACACAGGCTGGAGGAGGAAGGTGGGGGAGGGAAGGCTGGGGCAGGGGGCTGCAGCCTGACCCCTCCCCCAACAGCTCCAGTCCAGAACTCCGACCCTCACTCTCTGGAAACATAAACACAGTCACATCTGGACTTGCAGTGCCTCCCCCAGCCCCACACATCTGCCAAGTCCTGGGGGCCCTGGTCTTAGATGAAGGCAGGAGGCAGGGGAGACCTAGAAGGAGGTAGAATTGGAAGAAAGTAGGAAGTGGAAAGGAAACCTCTCCTAAAAGCCAGGCCCAGCTCCAGGTGAGAGGGAACCATGCAGGGCTCTGGTGGAGTAGTATGGCCGTAGAGGCACTGGCCAGGAAGCTATGGACAGTGGAGGGCAGAAGTAGCCCTAGAATGACCCCATCATCCATCACGGACCATGGCCATCCAGGTGAGTGTAAGGCCCTGCCTTGGCCTCAGCCAGTTCTCACAGGCTGCTCTGTGGCTGGCACAGACATAGCATCCAGCCCTTCCAGGCTGCAGTGGTCTCTGGAGGGAGTAAGGAAGACAGAGTTCTGCAGGCCATGTCCTCTGGGAAAATAAAGGCTGCTGTGCCTGAAAGAGATTGGGGAGGGACTGTCATTCACTCACTCAGCATTGACTGCTCCTGCTCTTGGTACCAGTGATCAGGCAGTGGAAAACAGACATGGTCCCTGCTCTCCTGGACTAGTAAACAAACACAAGTATACTGTAATTACAAACTGGGCTGAAGAAATAACAGTGCAGTGAGCAAGAATAAATGGGAATCCTGCCTTCAACAGGGTGGTCAGGCAAGGCTGGGCCAGAGCCCTGTGCTAAGTGTACATACCTCACCAATGGGCCTCTTTGCCTGCAAAAGAACACTGTGAGGAAGGGTCCTCAATATCTGCTTTCGCTGATACGGCCCGAGGCTTGAAGCTGTCAGGTCACTTGCCCAAGGTCACATATCAAGAAGTGCTTGGAACCAAATAAATAAAGATAGAGAAATACTGGAACCAATTCTAACCCAGCCAGTGCCCACCCTCTGCCCTCTGCACTGGGCTGCCCCATGCCAACCACCATGGGCAACAGGGAATGGTTTCTGACCTTTAAGAAATCCTTACAGGATCTCTTAGTCACCAAGAAAAAGTCAAACAAATTTTTCTTATCTGGTCCTGACACAGAGAGCCCCAAAAAGATGGCTACAGATTTAGAGAGGCCATAAACTGGCCCCAGGCACTGTGGGCACCAAAGAAAAGCAAGATCAGCCACTAAGCACAACCTCTGGAGCACTGAGTCACTGAGGAAAAGGAATCAAGTGACCTCCTCTGGATTTATGGCCCCAGTCAGACGGCAGACCTCCTCCTGGAGCCTAGCTACCAGGGTTGTCCAGGGGAAGATCTGCCCTGGAGATAGTAACACCTAGAAAGGCCAGGCCCTAGGGCTAGCTCTGTGTTGCCCTTCAGCTGTCATGGCTAAGCCTGCTGCCCACCCGACCCCCATCCCAGAGACAACAGCCCAGGGGACTCAATTACCAAGGGGGCCAGTTTGGGAAATGAGGTTGGAGTACTTTTTTTTGGGTACCAGGGATTGAACTCAGGGGTACTAGATCACTGAGCCACATCCCCAGCCCTATTTTGTGTTTTATATAGAGACAGGGTCTCACTGAGTGCTTAGCACCTCGCTGTTGCTGAGGCTGGCTTTGAACTCACAGTTCTCCTGTCTCAGCCTCCCCAAGTGCTGGGATTACAGGCATGCGCCACCACACCCAGCTGAGATTGGAGTATTTTGATGCCACTAGCCCTCCCCATTTTCTGGACCCTGGCATCCACAGGAACTTTGGGTATTGTCTTTGAATGCAAGAGTCTGAGTTCTGGCCCTGACTCTGAGTTGCCATGGGCAAGAGACCTCATTAATATCTCTGAGCCTCTTTTCCTTTTCCACAAAAGCAAATCGCAATCACCTCTTCTATAAAGAATTAATTGAAATGATAGAAGGTTTTAGTGGAAGTGCTGGCATGTAGAAAGCCCTCGATAAATGGTTATTTTTTATAGTATTATTATTCTTGTTATTATTAAAGTGAAATGTCCTGGTTCTCTTATGGAGGACCCCTTACCCCATTTCTGCATTAATAGAGATTCTCTGACAGTTTCTCAACAGGGTCATTTCTGAAAATATCATTTGAGATTCAACTGAATTTTTCTTCCTCTGGCTTCACTGGGTGTCACGTGAGTTATGATTGACAGTCCTGCTGACCAAACCTACCCCACCTTCTCCCACCCAGCCCCCGGAGCCATCCTAGTCTCGGGCCCTCAGAAACCTAGCCATTTGTCCTGGGATCCTGTTTTCCCACCATCCTCCATAGATCAGCTCCTGGGAGATTCAGAGGAACCAGGCCCAATTCCTGCGGTACTCAGAAATGAGTCACCAGAATACTGGTGCACACTCACCCAGAATGCTCCTCCAAGGGCTCCTGGACACTGGCATGAAGACACCTGAACACGTTTTTCTGTTTGTATATCATGTTATCAGTTGCTAACATCAGGCCCTTACAGGCACCAGACTCCATGCAAGCACTTTACAAGAATTATAGCACCCGTTCCTCACAGCAACCTCATGAGGGAGGGGCTCATTATCCTTATTTTTCACAGGAAGAAACTGAAGCTCAGAGGCAATCAATAACTTGCCCAAGATGGCCCAGCTAATGAGGAGTAGCGTCAGAACTTGAACTGAGGCCCCTGATCAGGGCCTGAGCTCCTACCCGCTACACTATACACTACTGTGATGTGAACCACATTTATATTCAGGCAGGAAAGGAAATTTTTAAAAAGTAATTCACTGTAACAGGGTGG
>CM053405.1:111753191-111774113 GCA_028644305.1 Xerus rutilus
TGGGGTCTGTCCCACTGAGAGACCTTCCCTCCCAGAGCCTGAGTCTCTCCAGTCAAATGGGTACTGGACCCCGCTGCCTGCTTCTTGGGGTTTGCTGTCAGGGTTTGAAGATACCCTGGGTGAGACCAGTACATGTGGCTTTCGAGGGAACTGTTGATTCAGATGTACAAAATTTTCTTCATCATCTCCTTGACCTGCTTCTGGAGAATTTCTGAGGACTCACTTTCTTGGCCAACATGTCCAGTCTCTCCCTCCCTTCCAGATTCCATCACAATGCCACTCCCCCTAAGGAAGTGTATCATTCTGTTTCCTTGGGGACAGTGGCATTCCCAAGGCCATGGCAGGGACATTACATTGTCCCAGGATCTTGCATGGGGTCAAGAACTACCACTTGAGTGAGATGGAATAACCTTCCCTCCCTGCAGTCACCTGAGTCCTGCACTTCCACTAGCTGCTGCATTTCCACTGGACCCTGGACAGCAAGGCACAGGAGGGTCCCACCTGGGCCCCACCCAGCCATCCCCAGTGGGTAAGGGCCAGAGACGGGAAGATTGCAGATGCTGAGCGGGATCTTTGGAGGCAGGCAGAACCTGGCTGCAACTCACAGCACCACCACTTATTCACTGCCGCATAACTTCTCGGTAAAACAGGAATAAATGTGGAAAAGTATGTTGGTATTTGGCACCATGCCTGTGACACAATCAGCTCAAAATAAGCCCTGGAGCTCTGTGCTACCCAAGTTCTCTCTCCCACCGTTGGGATTCTAAAGGTGGCATGTCCCAGGCAAGCTGGTCACTGGTATCCAGCTGCTAGGGTATAACCTCTCAGTCCGCAGCTTTCTCCAACTGACACATGGAAAAGAAAAAGCTATGGATAGAGGAATTAAAGTCTGCTTTAAGGTAAGTTGGGAAAGGTCAAACGTGAGAGTTTGAGAAAGAAGAAATCAAGGCGAATGGGAGCAATCCGGGATGGCTTCTCATTGGAGAGTTCTAGGACTAAAACTTGACGGCCAGGATTGGAGTGAGTGCATAGGCACAGAGGTGAGACTGAGCCAGGAAAGGGGGAGCCCTGGGAGATATGGGGACATCCAATAGAGGAGCCTTAAAGGCCATGTAAGACCGGGGGCAGTGGTGTACACCTGAAATCCCAGTGGCTTGGGAGGATGAGGCAGGAGGATCTTGAGTTCAAAATCAGCCTCAACAAAAGCAAAGGGCTAAGCAACTCAGCGAGGCTCTATCTCTAAATTAAAATACACAATAGGGCTGGGGATGTGGCTCAGTGGTCAAGTGCCCCTCAGTTCAACCCTGGTACTCCCCCAAAAAATAAAAAATAAATAAAAATTAAAAAGGGCTGGAGATGTGGCTAAATGCCGCTGGGTTTAATCCCCAGTACAAAATGTTTTTTTTTTTTAGAGTAAATCTCATGTGAGAGGGATATGGCAATCTTTAGAAAGGCAGTGGGAATCAAACCTGGCCAGGTCATGACCCTGCTTACAGTTCTTCTCATCCCTTAAAATTCAAACTGCCCATCTGAGCACTCAAGATCCTCAATGTCCTGCTCCAATCTACCCCACCCTGCAATCTCCCCACCCCCCACCTCCCAGCAAGCTACAGCCTCACCACCCTCCCAGGCCTCCACAAACCCAATGCATGGTCCTGCCATCTTTCCATTGTGCAAATGGTTCCTTCCACCTAGAATACCCTTCCACCTGCCACAGGTACATACATGTATGCATATGCATGCACACACACAGTGCTTAACATTTTTTAGGTGTACTGTTTTTCCCAATCATAAGAGACATACTCATTGTTAAAATTCAAAAATTTCAGTGAGATATGAGGACAAAACTTATGATCATCCAAATTACAATTAATATTTTCACAATTAACCTTCCGGATGTCCCTCAACATAGACACATGCACATCCTGTATGCTCGCTCATGGTTTCATAGATGTCATATCAGGTTGCTCTAGAAGCCGCTTTTTTCGATTAAATATCAATGTCATCTCCTCTTATCAACAAACTATTACTTTTGATGGCCATATGTGTAGATTTGTAATAATTCAATCTGTTTTCTCACCAATGAGCATTTAAGTACTTCCTTGTTTTGTTTTGTTTTGTTTTGTCTGTTTCCTATTATAACCAGTCACAGTAAGCACCCTTATCCAGGTACGTCTGTGCATTTGTCATTGGGACTCCTCAGGATAATTTCAAGAATTAGAACTGCTGAGCCCTAGAAATGCTTATGTAAAATCTAACCCATATGGCCTTACGACAAGGCCACACCTATCTGCACTGCCAAATGTGGACAAGGGTGCCCACTCTCCAGGCCCAAGCAGTACTAGATTTTATCTATCATCTTCGTCATCTGGAAGGAAAAAAAAAAACTCACTGCTACTTTGTGTGTGTGATTTATTTATTTCTCCATTTTGTTTTCTTTTTAATATAGGTAGTGTCATAAATGTACAGCTCCCCAACTGCCTTTCCCCACCTGACAATTCTTTCCCTCCTTTTCGACTTGCTCTTTCAAGGGTCAGGTAAAAAATCACCTCTGAGTACTCCCTCCAAGTTCCCCATCGCTTGCCCTGCCAAGGAGTTATCAGTGGGTGCTGAGCTGGCTCACCATGAGGCTGAGCTGCCCATGCCTGCTCAGCACGTCCCTCCATGTGGGCCTGCAGTGAGGCCCAGGGAAAGGCCAGTCTAAGCCAAACCCTCTCTGCCCAGGCTATAATTTCCTGATTAGGTGCCGCAGTCACCACCCTTTCTGCACACACTGATTGCTTCCTGCCATCCTCTCGATCTCTAAGGCTCTCAGGACTTCCAGGGCCAGCAGATTTCAGAACCTTGACCAGGCAGCAAGAAGGTGCCAAGGAACAGGCCAAACCAAGACCATCTGAGCAGCCACCTCCCTCCCCCACAATCAGGCCCTGCTCAGAAGGGAATCACGGCTTGATTTTTAAAGTTCAAGAAATAACTTTAACAAGAAAGAAAAAGGTTGCTATGAGTCTGTAGAACAGAGGGGTATGTGTGTGACCTGCATTCAAATACTGTCTCTGCCCTTTTGTGCTGCTCTTGGCCTCAGGAGTTTCTCTGATTGCCAGCTTGCCCATCTATAAAACGGGAATAAGGATTCCTCAGGAGATAGTTGCACAGCCTTACAGAAGAGTGGTTAGAGTCAGATGCATTTGGTTGGGAATCCTGGTTCTTACCCCTTAGTTGTGCAACCTTAGGTAGATTACATCACTTCTTTGAACCTCAGTTTTGCCACCTCTTTAATGGGAATAAGGGCAATACTTAAGTGTTGTTATGAGATTGAAATCCCATGTATGAATTCATCTGATAAACAGAAATGTTGGCAAATCAAAAGGTAGAATTTCCATAGTAGATGCAAAGAACAGAACCAGGCATGGTAGTACACACTCGTAATCCCAGCAACTCCAGAGCCTGAGGCAGAAGGATAGAAATGTCAAGGCCAACCTGGGCAACTTAGTGAGACCCTGTCTCAAAATAAAATTTTAAAAAGGGGTTGGTCTATATCATCTATAGATCGGCTGTAGAGCACTTGCCTAGCATGTGCAAGCCCCCAGTTCAATCCCTAGCACCACACAAGGAAAAAAAAAAATTAAAGAGAACAGGCTGTACCTTTGTAGTACTAGCCTGACCTCTGCTTGGGTTCTTCCTTCTCTGGCCCAGCATCAGGTTTTGAAGAGGTCTTTTCATCTTGGCCCAATTCCAGGTCACCCTGGGGAGAGAGGGAGTCAGGAACAGTGGCATTCTCAGGATGCTGGCCTGTGGGTCCGCGGGGCACCTCTGCTGTGAGAACCCCACTGTCCTGTCACCAGTCTACATATGCTTTAGTCAATCTCTAGCTTCCCAGACTTTTAGAATTTTGAGATTTTTCATCCCCCTCTGGCCTCTTCTGCACTCTGCTTTTGAGACTTTGATTCCATTTTGCAAGAAGCAGGTCACACTTGGTCCCACTCACCTCTAGATACTTCACCGTAGAGGTTGCTGGTGCAGGGGCTCAGTCCACAGTTAGTAAAGCCATCTTAACATTTCCTGGTGTTAGCCTCAGAGATCTCTATTATAAAAGGGGTTCTCCCCACTAGTGCTAGGGGTGAAACCCAGGGCCTTATGCATGCTCAGCAAGTGCTCTACCACGAAGCTATTGCTCCAGCCCCCAGGGAGACCTTGTATATAAACCAAATAAAATCCAGACTTCACATTGTCTATTCTATTATTCGAGGGATTCCATTTTTTAAATGTATAGTATGGCAACCAAATGTAATTTTAAAATAATTCCAATCATTACTTGCCTCTCCCAGAGAACATCAACAGGGATCCAGTTCTTAGCCTACAAGGACACTGAAGAACCTCCTTTCTTTTTTTTTTTTTAAATATTTTTTAGTAGTAGATGGACACAAATATCTTTATTTTACTTATTTATTTTTATGTGGTGCTAAGGATCGAACCCAGTGCCTCACACATGGGAGGCAAGCGCTCTACCACTGAGCTACAATCCTAGCCCCAGAACCCCCTTTCTCCTCGGGGTCTCTCATGCTAGTTGTGTCAAAGTTCCAGACTCCCAGCCCTCCTTCTTCCCTCTCTTGTCCCAGCTTCTCAAAGGGCAGATTCATCAGCCCTGGCTGTCTGTCAGATTTCTCTCTGCTGGGCTGGCTATCCTGATTGTCCACCAAGGAGGAGAACCTAGGAGCTAGCCAAGGAAGCAAGAACAACCCATTTTTCTTCTACTCCAGTCTTGTGCCATTCTCCTTAGAGCAGCATCACACAAGCCTCAAATAAATCCCAAGACAGAGTTTGGGGAAGGGTGGCCCAGGGCTGACCAGACCAAGAGAAAATTCTGTAGAGAATAGCAATGACACTCATGTGTTGCTAAATCCTGCTACATCATATTTATCTTTCCCTACCTCGCCCTGGCCTGTTTTCTGACCTTATGACTAGAATCATAACTGTAGTTGATATATAGATGAACCACAAGGACAACAACCTCTCCTTTTTGAGAATCCTTATTAGGAATTCAAAATCATCTCTTTCAAAAGCCTGCAGGAGCCTTGCACAGTGGTGCACAACTGTAATCCCAGCAACTGGGGAGGGTGAGGCAAGAGGATCCCAAGTTCAAAGCCAGTCTCAGCAATTTAGTGAGGCCCTAAGTAACTTAGTGAGACCCTGTCTCTAAATAAAATAAATTTTTTAAAAAGGCCTAAGGCTTTGGCTCAGTGGTTAAGCATCCCTGGGTTCAATTCCCAGTACTCAAAAAAAAAGGAAAGGAAAGAAAGAAAGGATAATGGAGCAAGCCTATTTGGGGCCAGGACAGAGCCTAAAACAGGTGGAGACTCCACTGAAAGTAAGACTTGACTTGTTGAAGGCCAGTTTGATCTAGCAGACATCCTGTCTCACCCATATTTGAAGACAACATCAAGGTGTGAAGTTTCCAGTGTCTCAGTAACAGATTTCTAGGGACTGTTGGAATAAACAGAAGAACTTACATTCTCAGTCACTGCCTGGATTGCCACACTATAGAGACTGTTCTTTACTGATGGGATCCACAAGCAGTTTAAAGATATATATATATACCACCTGCCCACTCTCCAAACACCTCCAGTCTTGTATTCCAGATCTTTCCCACAAGAACTTGGAAATGGCTTGGGCAAGAGCAGGTAACTCAGACCCAGACCCCTGCATCCCTCTGCACCCCTCAAAACCCCCAAACTGACAGTCTGGAGATGAGCTAGCCACGGGGGACAGCTTCCTGGATTCCAGGGCTGGGAGGTGAGGAGGAGGGTTCTGCTTCCCATAGCCAAGCCAGGGCAAGCAGAGCACTTCTGCCCAAAGCAAATCAATCAAAGGCCTTGGCCAAGCTTGTTTGAATTGGTGAGAGCCCAAGTGGGAATTCCAATCTGCCGGTGTTTGCTCTGTAGGCCAATAGAGCCAAACAGAAATGCTGCTTTGGGACTTTGTGCCAAATATCCATCAGTTTTTTCTGCCAGCAGTGCTGGGCCAGTCCTGTGCATGTCACCCACTCCCAGCTCTCTGCTCTCTGAAAGTCTTCTTTTCGTGCCCTTAGAGGTGGCTTGCCCTCTTCTGATTGGCAGCCCAGTGGCCCATTCCCAGTGTCACCTTGCTAGACCAAGAACTCAGGTCTCCAGATTTGACACGCAGCCTGCCCATTCTGAACCAGCTCCATCGGGAAAAGCATTCACACCCTGTCTGTTGGTCTTTGACTTCTACTTTGCTCCCAACTCCATCTTTTCCTCTCTGACACTTTAATGTTGGCCCTGTAGCCCCTGACAGGCACAGCCAACAGCCACTGTCCCCAGTAGAGGTAGAGGGAACAGAAGTAGAGGGTTGACGCCAGGAAGTACCAATCATGAGTGGGAAACCTCCTTGCTTAGATTTTTACATCTGTTTTATTTGATCCTTGTAGCTAGTAATTTTTATCTTCCCATTTCTCAGAGGAAATTTCTGAGGCTTCAAAAGACCAGACACCTTGCCCAAGTCAGACGATTAAAGAAGCCAGGTCTCCCGACTCTAAAACCATGGTACTTTCTACCTTGCCCCTCTGAGGCAAATTTCTAAATCTCTTTTTCACTCCCAGATGCCTAGGGCAATTCCCAGAATTCCTGATGAGAGTGAGTACATATATTTTAATGTTCCCCGAGCAGTGCTGGCAAACCCAATGTGAGCAAGTGACAACATCTGCCTGCCTATCCTGCTGATGGCGCTCTTTCCAGAGCACCCCTGAAAGTCCTTAGCCTGGAGTCATCCCCAAATGGTGGAATCCCAAGCTTCTCCCTCACCTTCCTCAGGCCCACCTCTCAGGTCTTGGCACAAAGTCATCCCTACCAAGGCAGCCATGAGAGGCAATGCAGCCACCCTCAGCCACAATCCTTCTTGGCAGTTTTCACTGTGACTCTGAGAGTGTGAACATTTGCAAATGGAAATGATCTTAGTATCTTAGAAGGCAGGTGCTCTCTGCATTAGAACAATTCTTATGACCTCCTCAGGGAAATTAGCATGCAACCAGGTGTATCAACGGGGCCAGGGCTGGCTGGGCAAGGTGGTGCTTGCCTGTAATTGCAGCAGCTCAGGAGAATCATAAGTTCAAGGCCAGCCTTGGCAACGTAGCAAGACCCTGTCTCAGAATTTAAAAAATATAAGGAGCTGGGATGTGGCTTAGTGGTAGAGCATCTTAGGTTCAATCCCACTACCAAAAAAAAAAGAAGAGGGCCAGGGCTAGACTGTGGATTCCTTGTTGCTGAACGCCCGTAACCAGCACAGCTTAGTAAACTGTAGTTGATATATAGATGAACCACGAGGACAAGATCCTTCCACCTGCCCTTGTCCTGGGTGATAGCCAGGAACCCACAGGTCTCACCATGGGACTCTGTTGTCCAGCCACACTCTTTCCACCCCAGGCATTTTCTACTGACCTGACTCCCCGATGTGTGTCTGGGAACTTTCTGTACCCAGCTGTAGGTGCCAATCTCTCACCCCAACTCTACCCAGAACCTACCTCCCCCTCTGTCCCAGGTGACATGGCCAAGGTGACAGACTTTAGGAAGACTCCCTCAGTGGAAGCAGAATCAGCACTGCCAGGGCTCTGTGATGGCCAGTCTGGAACAAGGGGCGCCAGCTTTCCTGTTCCACCAGAGCCTTCAGATGGCTCTATCATGTCTAGATCAGAATGGTACCAAGACCTTGGTAGCTCTGGTGGTCATGTGGCCAGGAATGATGCAGCAAAGAGTCCTAACTAACCACAGCAAGAAAGTGGTCCAAAGTACCTGTTACTGCTATAAGCTCCAGGCCCATGGTATGTGGTGCTCTGCCCTTGCCAGTGAGCTGCTCCCCACGCCCACACAACAGAACCCTGCCACTGACTTTGGTTCCCCTTGCAGGGAGCCAAAGGGGAAATCAGAGTGGACTTCCAAAGACAGGTCCCCACCACAGTGAGTCCACAGTGTGGCAGCCATGCCAAGCGAAGGGCCTCACACAGACCAGCCCTCTGAGGAGCCAGCATTAGCAGGGCCACGTGATTTGTGGGGCTGCTGGAGACCCTTCTTAGTCTGCTGCCCTCTAGCCAGGGTGAGTTCTCTACTCCCTAGGTCAGCTGTGTCATGGGGGCCTAGGGAAACAGACTTCATGAGCCCCTCTCCAGCCTACCCCACAAATACAGGGAAGCATCAGAGCAGTCGGAGTCCAGTTCTGAAAGCCAGTGTTTAATGAGGGCCCTCACAGTCGGCAAGGCCCCAGGGCCTGGCTATCCCCCCCAACCCCGCACCAGCTACTTCTCCTCCAATCCTTCCAAGGACAGGGACTTCTCCTTGGGCAAGTCTTCGAGCATCAGGCACAGCACATTCACAATCTCATAGTATAGCTCTTGAAGCCTGAAAGATGCCACAGGAGGGGAGGGGATCTGAGGACAGGGCAGGCTCCCTGCCACCCAGGCCCCACCCACCAATGCTGGCACCTGTGCATTCACCACTTCTGGTAGATGTGGATCAGTGAAAAGCAAGGACTTCAGAGAGCCAGATCAGGTGGGTTGGGATCCCAGGTCTGCTACTCTGCTTCTGGCCCCCTATAGCAATTTACTTCACCTCACGTGTCAAGCTGAAAACTTTAAGAGCAAGAACTGTACTGTGGTACCCAGACAGTGCCTGAACCACTTTTGAGCCCAAAGTAAACATTCTGTGGTCCCTCCTTTTTAATTTCTCCAGTCTCTGAAGACTTCTAGGGGATTTTCAATGAGAAATCAAGCTAATTATGTCTATCCTAACTCAAGATACCACTGTGGCTCCCTACTGCCCATCGCCAGGATTTTATATCCTTCCTGCTCTGTAATGGCCAGTCGTAACTCCAGCTAGCTTATAAGCCCCAGGCCAGGCCTAGCTCAGAGCTTCCACATACATTTTTTTTTTTAAATATTTTTTTAGTTGTGAATTGACACAATGTCTTTATTTTATTGCTTTGTATGTGGTGCAGGGCCTCACGCATGCGAGGCAAGCGCTCTAGCGCTGAGCCACAGCCCCAGCCCCTCCACATACATTTTTGATATTTAATCAGGCCAGTGGACCCTTATGGGACAGATGGGAAAAGCACAAAGCCTTGCCCAAGGTCACACAGGAAGATAGTGGCAGAACCAGGCCAGAAGCCTCTTTACCTCCTGACTTGCCACCCAGTACACTTTCTCTGCCACCTGAAAAGGGGTTAGTGAGGTTGGACCTGGAGAGTTGAAGGAGCCGGCATCTATATATCAGTCAAAAAGAGCTGGGGAGGGACAGCTGCAGGCCTGTCCACTTGCGGCCCAGCCTACCTATACATGGACTCCTGGGCCACCCACCTGCTCTACACTGTGGCCCTGAACACAGCCCCCACCTTGAGGAAGCCCCGGGCACCAGGAAAGGCGGGGGCTGGGACTGACTTGTTGATAGTAGTGTCCTGGTTGTCCAGAGTGGATAAGTAGACGTCAATGAAGGGTAGACTAGTGCCAAAATCATCCAAGACCATGGGGTCGGTGTGCCGCAGAGTGTTCTTGAAGTCCTCCACCAACTCACTGAAACTCTTGCCAACATTTTTCTAGAATAGGAAGCAAAATGAGAAAGTAATGACAAAAAGGCGGCAGTTATGCTGCAAGGGGACCTGGGGACCCCCCATGATGGGCCCCAGGCAGAGCCCTATTCCCAGCCCCAGGGTGAACCTGGACCTTCATGGGTGAGGTCACCTCGTGAACCACCATCCCCATGTGAGGCAGGTGGCCCACGAAGGAACCAGTGAGTCTCCGAGTGGCTAAGTGTGGCCTCCAGTTCTGGACAAACCCCAGACACAGCCTAGACAGGCAGACGTCTCCACCTCAGAGAAGAGGCTGAAGAAGGCCATACCAAAGATGAGGGGACCCAGCAGGCACCCAAAGCTGGGCCAAGAGCACTTAGGCAGAACAAAGAGGCAGCACCAGCCCTCACGGTTTTATCGTGCTTGACCAAGAAACCTCTAGCCTATGGCGTTCATTCTTCCTCTGGCTTTAGAAGTGGGGGGGAACCGAGATTGAGTGACACCCTATCAGAGCCTCTTCATCTTCATCCACCCAGTGACCTGGGATTGTGCTGCCTGGCACCCAGTGAGCACAGACTATATGACCCAAAAGGCCCCACAGGGCTGTTCTGCCACAAAGGAGACTCTAAAATTACAGCACTCAACACTCCAAGAGGGTCAGAGAAACAAAGAAACATAAGAAGAAAAACTTGGCTTTGAAAGATAAAGGGAAAAGTATCTGCCTCACCAAAGGCCACACATGCCTGAGACCACCTGCCCTCTCTGTGTCGGGGCCGCTCTTCCCGGCCATTGCTTCAGCCCTGTCTAGCTGTCCCTTTCCCTGCCTGGGGGACTGCCTACCTGTGTCTGCATCAGCCTATCCACCTCCTCCTGCTGCCGTTTCAGAATCACCTGCTTCTCCTCCATCAGGGTGACTTGCCTCTCCAGCATCAGTTCTCGCTCAAACTTTTTGATGGAGTCCTAGTGAGTCAGAGGGTGGAGGTAAGGAGCAGGCTCCTCACCACATACCTTCCTCTACCTGGTCTTGCTCCTTGCCTCTCCTTGTCTATGGCTCAGGTCCTCAGCAGAAGGATCCACCCCACAGAGCCAGCCCCCAACTCAAGCTGCCAACTGTCCTGTCAGCCACCATCACAAGGCTAGGCAAACGCATAAGCTGAGGGCCAAGAGTTGGAGAAGCCCAAGAAGGGCCCACCAGGCCACCTTCACTCCACTTCAGAGGGAGACAGCTCTGGGTTCCTTCCTGTTACTTCCACCTGTCACACTCGGCATTCCTGCACCCCATGCCCAAGCAGAGCCTCACCTCAGTGTGCATGATCATCACCCCCACGAACATGTTGAGAAAGATGAAGGAGGCGAGAAGAATGAAAGTAATGGTGTACACCCGGCTCAGAGTAAAATTCCGCATGTCCAACTGTTCCTGTAGGTTTGTCCAGCCATCCACCTGTTGGGCAGGGCAGGGAATGCTGAGTGCCAGAGCCATACAGAGCAGCCTCCATCTCTCCTGGTGCCAAGGGAGCCCCAGACCCACTGAGGAGGAGGCTGCCTGTGTCCCCAGGTCAGCCCTTCAGCCCCTCTACACGGTGGCCTAGAAACGCAGGGCACCTCTGCATGGAGACCAGCCTGCCCTAGGGTCTGCCCCCTCAAGGTCTGTCACTCTCCTTGGGAGGACATGCCTCTTGCTAGGGCCACCTTTGAAAAGACCGCACTCTTTTTAAGAATTCAACGGATTTTGGAATTTTGGACTTGGGCCTTGCATTCTGACTCTTGGGTGGGTTTGTAACAGCCTGTTTCCAAAAAGGCTATGTAACATGGGTTTCATTTGTAACTTAAACTTAATCCAAATGAAGTATCATTTGAGAACTCTTTGACAAGTTTTATTACCTTGTAGGACATATGGGAATGCTACAAGGAGTCACAAGATCAGAGACAGAGATGAATCTCTATCCAGGGACCTGGCCTCTGACTCGTCCTGTGCGGCCAGCCTCCACCTTCCCCAGGCTCAACTAAGTGCCTGAGTATGGGGAAAGCCCACATTAGACCATCACAGCCACCTGTTCACACCACCTGGCGGTCCCATAAGGCCCCCCCTTCACCACTGTTCCCAAACACAGTACCGTGGCCAAGCTGAAGAGGGTGAAGAAAGCCACAGCCAGGTTCCCCCAGTTATTCTGGTCACCGTTCTCTACAACTCCGAACAGACAGAAGCCCAAGATGGCAAAGATGAACATCAGGACGAAGAGCAGGGTGAGCACAGAGGCTACGATGTAGACAGTCTGCCCCACAGCAATGATGAGCGTCTGCAAGGCAGGGACGTGCAGCTAGGCAAGGGTGCCAGGCTGGGTGGTCGCAGAGGACAGAGATCCAGTGTGCCCAGTTCACAACTGTCCCAGCATCTGGTGCATGCCTAGCACATGGCATGATGATCATTAGGGGTTGAATGGATGATGTGAATCAGAAATGTGCCCCGATCAAGAGCTTCATCGATCTAACTGATTTATCAGCATCAGGCATCCACTCTCAGTCCCCTAGGGGCAGACAGTACACATGGATCTCAGGTCACCACGAACCACTCCACTTGAACCCCGTCTGGCTCTGTGGTCATCATAGGGTATCCTGCCCCTGATTCTCAGCTGAGGGCCAGGCCTGAGTGCCCTTGCCCCAGGCCCAGAAGGAGTAGGGGAACCACCCTGCAGGTGAGAATGGAGAGGGCCAAGAGGAACGGCCCATTCTTTCTGGGCCCTGCCTTTGTAGGCAGGTCTCCAGGCTTTCCCTCTCCTTCCCCAGCTCTGGGGAGCACATTTCATGCCTCCCCATCGTTCGTTCTCCATTCTCTGGAGTCTTGCATGCAGTAGGTGCTCCATATGTGTTCACCTACTGCTTTCACAGACATAATTTCAAGGTAGATAGATATTACCCATTTTCCAGGATGAGGATCAGAGACTGAGAGGAGCAAACTGTCTTGGCCAGGGTCACACTCCAGTGTAACATTGACCAGGGTCACACTCCAGTATAACAGCAGAACTGGGACCAATTCCCAAACCCTTTGCCCTATGCCACTACCTACACCCACCAGCAGCCCTGAGCACAGAAACTGATTAGCACTAGCAAAGGGGGTACTTTGAGCTGGAGACAGGATAGTGAAGTCTGGACAGTTGGGGTACTCCAGGAGGCAGAGACACCCCCAGAGCCCCAGGCTGCCCCATATGCAGGATGGTTTGGTAGGAGTGAACACATGCCTGTTCATTCTTCGTGCCCCTGGAGAAAGAAAATTGGTATTTTCAGATTCATTCCAAAAGAGTTGAACTGTTTAAAAGAAGAAGAAGAAGAAGAAGAAGAAGCAGCTACCTCTCTCCCTGCTGGTCAAAGGCAGAATTTCTTCCCAAGGACTGGAAGAGTAAATCAGCAAGTACTCACAGGAAACCTGGCAATGGCCTGCAGATTCAGTCTGCACCAGTGGGCAGGGGGCACCCGAGTGGCAGAACTTGAAGCACATGCAGAGGGCTGGGGAGAGACCTGACTGGCTGTCCCACCTATGGGCCAGCCCATGGGCTGGTGCCACCTGAGGTCACAGCCAAGCAGCCTTGAGAGCAGCAGTTGTAATAAGGTCACACTTTCCAGGGGTGGGACTCTCACCAGCTGGTTGAGGCATAATCCAGGCAGCCCCTTTAGTGAACAGATCCAGAAAGGGCAGAAATTGCCGGGTGCAGTGGCACACATCTGTAATCCCAGCAATTTGGGAGGCTGAGGCAGAAGGATCATGAGTTCAAAGCCACCCTTAGTACCTTAGTGAAGCCCTGTCGCTAAATAAAACATAAAAAGGGCTGGGGATGTTGCTTAGTGGTTGAGCACTCCTGTTTTTAATCCCTGGTACCAAAAAAAAAAAGAAGAAGAAGAAGAATAAGGAAGAAAAGACAGGAGGGAGGGAGGGAGAGAGGAAAGAAAGAAAGGGGCAGAAATCCAGTCCAGATGGCGGCCACTCAGGTCCTCACAGGTCAGAAGCTCCTTTGCTGAGGAAGTTCTGGGCTTTTGAGGTCTATCCTGGCCTCAAGTAGATGTCTGGTTTTAAATTTCCACATTCTTTGGAGAAGCAACACCCAGCACCCAGTTTGGTTCTACTGTTTTCTGGGTCAACCACAGCTGTTCTCTTATGCCTTGGACTTTCTGGGTGTGGAAAAAACCTCCAAGCAGAGCAGGTGGCCAGGTCAGGGTTCTGAGAGAGTCCTCCTGTGCAGCCTCTGGGATAAGGAGGAAATGGTGGGACCCTAGAAGAGCAGGCGGGAGGAAGGCGAAGCTGGGCTCACAGCCAGCGGGGAAAGTTGTCCGAATAAAATGCAGAGGACCAGGTGCAATGTGGCTCTGGGTGCTCAGCTAACAGAATTCTCTACGTACAAAGCAACAAGGAACGATTTCCTTGAGGAAAAGCTTTATTATAGCCATTAGGTAGAAGGCAGAGTGTCATTTTAATGAATCAGGGGTTGGGAGCCAAGAATGTACCAGAGTGTCAGCTCTGAGCACTGAGATGGCAGCTGTGTAAGGGGCTCCTTTAGACTTCAATTCACACAAATTAGCATGGAGGTGCAAGTCCCCACCTTCGGCAGCTCTAGCTCCCCTGGCCAGCGGGCCAGACCAGCACCTAAAAGCATGTAATCCAGGGTCACCTCTGTGCCCCTGCGAACCCAGGGTCCCATGACATTTCAGAGGCTACAGCAGAGCCACAGCCAGGGCAGCACCAATGTCCAAGGAACCACTCTGGGATGCATGCCTCTCCTGAATGATAGAAAACTCCAAAGCCAAACCTGGAATGCACATTTTTGTACGCGTGGTGTCTGCATGCCCATGGGTCTCTGTGCATATCTACGAGAGGCAAAGGCTGAGCAGGGCCTGATTTCACAAGGAAAGCCCGGCTTGCTCTGGGATACGGCCCTTTGCCAGCAGAGAGTTTCCCTGAGCTAAAAGAATGTCCTGCCTTTGGCAGGCCCTCAACCTCAGGCACCTTCAGGCCTTTGCCTTCTGATCAGCTGCCACCACACAGCCAAGACCAGTGCAGCTAGTGCCCCAGCCTCACAAGGTGCCCAGCTGGGTCACAGCAACTTCCTTCCAAGATGAAGCCCTTTCCGCCATCAGTCCTTTCTACTTCCCTTCTCCCTGCGTGGTCCTGGGCTTCTCTTCCCTCAGCCACCATTCTCTTCCTCACATGACTCTCTCGGGTGTTTGGCACCCATGTCCATGGTGCTCTCTCTTCTGGCTTCACCTAAGAATCTTCTCTTACCTGAGATTGCCCCAGCAGCCCTCTCCAGGGAGGCTGCCTGGGACTCAGGGGGCCACCCTCTGCCTTGTCCCTGGAGCCCCTGTCTCCATGGGCAGTCCCTGTGTCTGGGCAGAACCAAACTTCTGGCTTCCCAGTCCTCCTCATGACTTGAAATCTCTGCTTCTAGGTTCACCACCTCCTTCCACACCCCATCTTGCTGTTAGCCTGGGGGACCTTTCAGGAGGACACACCATCTGCCAGCCCTCTTTCTCCCTGCACTTCCTCATCTGTAATGATTCTTGAAGCGTTCCAGGCCGCTGCTTCCTTGATATCCAACTCCTGGAAAAACTGAGCCACACCTCCCTCTGTCTGATCACTCTCTCAGTCTGAAGTACCCACCACTTGGTGCTGACCCCCTGGATCTCCGGACTTCGTTTCTGTCCACCTACCTTACTCTCATCCCTACCTGACACCAGCTCCAATACCCAGCATCTCAGACACTTTCCTCCCCTCCTTCTAAGTCCCATCACAGGGGCTGTTCCTAGCCTATGAAGATGGGATTTGAAGCAAATGGTGTCATGATTTGAGATGCCTTTAGAAGATTCACCCCTGTTGCTGAGACATTTCTGCTCTGGGACATCTGGGAATCCAGGTAGAGGTTGAAGGTGGCAGGGATAAAAAGATACAGACAAGTCAGTAACTCTTTAGGGGGCTGCGTGACAAGACTCTGAAAGAGAAGAGCCAAGGTGACACATTTATGACTTGGTTACTAAATAAGAGAGGGAGACACTCTTCACCAAAAGATGAATACGGGAGGAGGAGCTAGGGTGTGGGGATCTGCAGGCGAGGGTGGAAGCACGTGATGAACTTAGGCACATGTTTGAGGAACCCATGAGATGTTCAGGAGATGATTGGGACTGAAGGTCACAGAGAGAGGCACGGGCAGGTGGAGAGTCCTAGACCGCAGAAAAGATCACCCAGAGAAAATAGGCAGAAGGCAAAGGGAAAGAGAACACAGGGCCGAGTCCTGAGAAAATACGCCATGAGAGGTCAGGATGGAGAAAGAGAAAGCAGTCACCAGGATGCCAAGGGAAATGGCCCTTGGATTGAGCAACCTCAGAGAGGCTGGTCACTCTGGAGGAAGGGGAAGAAGTCAGGGCTTAGTGAGAGACAAGGGAGTGCAGACTAGAAGCACAGACACCTTTTTCCAGGAGCTTAGCCAGGAAAAGGAGTGGAGGGAAGGCTGGACACACAGGCATGTGACCACATGAGGGCAAGAGATGAGTGACTGGGGGAGGCGGAGCTAGTCACATGCCCTGTCCCTTCTCCCCCTAGGACCAGGGCTTGGGGCTATCACAGCAGGATACGTGACACACCCTGACTGGACAAATAGGCCCAGACCAGCCCCTTCCTGGAGAACAGCAGCCAGGGCAAACACAGTGTGTCTAGGACGCATGCCTGCCAGCCTGCTGGATGAGGACAAGGGCTCAGCTCCAAGGCTTGTTCTGAAAGCTTCTGAGCTCAGGCAAGGTCGGGCGCTCCATCATTTGGGCAACCCAGGAAGACTTCTCAGGGTGGGGGGCAGCACACTGGCAGGGCTGCTCAACAAAGTGAGGAGACTGTTCCCATTGAGAAGGGCAGTAGACCTTTCGCTGTCTGGGCAAAGCGGCCACTGGCCAAGGTCACCAAAAAAACTGGAGATTCCTGGGCATGTAGTTCAAAGCATCTGTACCATAAGAAAGTCAGTCACTGGCTGGGGATGGAGCTCATTAGTACAGTGCAAGACCCTGGATTCCATCCCCAGCATGAAAAAAAAGAACAAAAGCCAGTCACCCTGCAGCGTGGAGAGAAGAAAAGTTCAGATGGCCTCTGCAGTCAGACACACCTTTCACACCTCAGCCCTGACATTTGGCTGCTGAGTAATCTTAGGTCTCAATTTATTCATCTGTAAAATGGAGCTGATAAAAGCTTTCTTGTAATTATTCATCTTTTTTAAATTTTTTTTTAGTTGTAGATAAACATAATACCTTTATTTTATATATTTTTTATGTGGTACTGAGGATCAAACCCAGTGCCTCATGCGTGCTAGGCAAGTGCTCTACCACTGAGCTACAGCCCCAGCCCCGCCACTATTAATCTTAAGATTGCAATCAAATATCCCTCCTAACCCTCTTTACTGGGATTGAACCCAGGAGCGATTAACACTGAGCTATACCCTCAGCCCTTTTTGTTTTTTTATTTTGAAACACATCTCCCTAAGTTACTGAGGCTGGCCTAGAACTTGCCATCCTCCTGCTTCAGCCTTCTGGATCTCTGGGATTACAGGCATGTGCCACCAAGTCCAGCTAATCTTAAGACTGAGAAAATAATGCCAGTACTGATCACCCTGCCACATAGAAGGGCTCATTAACTGAAAGACCACAGTCACATTACCTTTTCTTAAGGGGCTGGTGGCAGGTGTGGCCTGCAGCCTGACCTCCCAGCACCCTGGCACTCCCAGGGCACTCACCCTGATGCCTCTGCTATAGGGGATGAGCTTGAGGATGCGCAGGGACTGTATGCCCTCGGCAATGTTGAGGTAAGGGTAGTGCTTGCCCTTGATCTTGCGGAGCAGGTAAGGGATGAAGATAATGATGAGAATGAGCACATCCAGCAAGTTATAGCCGTCCTTCCAGTAGTTGATGGGGTCCACATAGACCTTCATGACAAACTCGGAGGTGCAGATGGACACAAAGACGATCTCTGAGATCTGCAGGGGTGGCAAGGGTTGAAGAGGTCCCACCAAAATGCAGAGCCCTACAGTCCTGGCCCACTCCCTGCCTGGGCCACCCAATCAGGGTCACCTTCATGCTCAAGAAACCCAGGCAGAGTCCCTGGCACACAGGGGACTCTGAGCATGCCTGACTCCCTTCCCCTTCTGTATCTTTCCTACTGTGGCTCTAAGCCCCAGGTTTGAAATAAGGTGCTTGGGAATAATTGACTGAATGGCAGAAAGAATGAGTGTGCCAGCTCCAGTCAGTGAGAGAGAGAGTAGCAGTTGGAGGGCAGACCTTTGGGCTCTGGAGCCCAGGAGAGGACCAACCACTGTCCTCTCAGCCTTGGAGGAGGATTTTGAGCAAGGGAGTGATTAGAACTTACATACATTTCTTTCTTCTTGTTTTTTTTCTCAGTAGTCCTGGGGGTTGAACGCAGGCCTTGCACCTGCTAGTCAAGCACCCTACCACTGAGCTACATCCCCAGCCCCACTGATGCTCTTTTTTTTTTAATATTTATTTTTTTATTTGCTCTTTTTAGATGTACATGATAGTAGAGTGTATTTTAACATATTACATATACATGGAGTATAACATGTAACTAATTGGGATAGCTTATTCTTTTTCTTTTTTTCTCACTTTTTAAAAATTCTAATTAGGTTTACATGACAGCAGACTGCATTTTGATTCATTGTACACAAATGGAGCACAACTTTTCACTTCTCTGGTTGTACACAATATAGAGTTACACCATATGTGCAGTCATACATGAACCTAGGGCATGTTGTCCATCCCATCCTGCCATCTTTCCTGTCCCCATGTCCCATCCTCTCCCTTCTCTCCCTTTGACCAAAGTTTCTCCATTCTTCCCATGCCCCCTGCCACATTATGGATCAGCATCCACTTATCAGAGAGAACATTTGGCCTTTGGTTTTTTAGGATTGGCTTACTTCACTTAACATGATATTTTCCAACTCCATCCATTTACCTGCAAATGCCATAATTTTATTCTCTTTCATTGCTGAGTAATATTCCGTTGTGTATATATACCACAGTTTCTTTATCCATTCATCTTTTGAAGGGTATCTAGGTTGGTTTCACAGTTTAGCTATTGTGAATTGAGCTGCTATAAACATTGAAGAGGCTGTGTCATTGTAGTATGCTCTTTGTATGCTCCATTGAAGTATGCTCCTCAGCCTATACACAAGGACTTTGTGTATAGACACAAGGACTTTGTATATAGACCAAGGAGTGGGATAACTGGGTCAAATGGTGGTTCCATTCCAAGTTTTCTAAGGAATCTCCATACTGCTTTCCAGATTGGTTGCACCAATTTGCAGTCCCACCAGCAATGTATGAGTGTGCCCTTTCTTCTACATCCTCACCAACACTTGTTGTTTATATTGATAACTGTCATTCTGACTGGCATGAGATGAAATCTTAGAGTAGTTTTGATTTGCATTTCTCTAATGGCTACAGATGTTGAATATTTTTTCACATATTTGTTGATCGATTGTATATCTTCTTCTGAGAAGTGTCTGTTCAGCTCCTTAGTCTATTTATTGACTGGGTTTTTTGTGCTTTTTTTGGGGGGGGGCGGGGTTGGTGTTAAGCTTTTTGAGTTCTTTGTATATCCTGGAGATCAGTGCTCTATCTGATGTGCATGTGGCAAAAATTTGTACCCATAATGTAGGCTCTCTATTCAACTCATTGATTGCTTCTTTAGCTGAGAAGCAGCTTTTTAGTTTGAATCCATCCCATTTATTGATTCTTGCTTTTATTTCTTGCGCTTTAGGAGTCTTGTTAAGGAAGTCAGGGCCTAATCCGACATGATGAAGATTTGGGCCTACTTTTTCCTCAATTAGGCACAGGGTGTCTGGTCTAATTCCTAGGTCCTTGATCCACTTTGAGTTTTGTGCATGGAGAGAGATAAGAGTTTAGTTTCGTTTTGCTGCGTATGTTTTTCCACTTTTCCCAGCACCATTTTTTGAAGAGGCTATCTTTTCTCCAGTGTATGTTTTTGGCACCTTTGTCTAGTATGAGATAACTATATCTATGTGGCTTTGTCTCTTTGTCTTCTATTCTACACCATTGATCTACATGTCTATTTTGGTGCCAATACTATGCTGTTTTTGTTATCATAGCTTTGTAACATAGTTTAATGTCTGATATTGTGATGCCTCCTGTTCTTCTTGCTAAGGATTTTTTTGGCTATTCTGTCTCTTATTTTTCCTAATGAATTTCATGATTGCTTTTTCTATTTCTACAAGGAATGATGTTGGAATTTTAATTGGAATCACATTAATCTGTATAGTGCTTTGGGTAGTATGGCCATTTCGACAATATTGATTCTGCCTATCCAAGAGCATGGGAGATCTTTCCATCTTCTAAGGTCTTCTTCAATTTCTTTCTTTAGTGTCCTATAGTTTTCATTGTAGAGGTCTCTCACCTCTTTTGTTAAATTAGTTCCCAAGTTTTTTGTTTGTTTGTTTGTTTGTTGAGGCTACTGCAAATGGGGTGGTTTTTCTAATTTCTCTTTCTGAAGATTCATCACTGATGTATAGAAATGCATTTGATTTATGGGTATTAGTTTTGGATCCTGCTACTTTGCTGAATTGATTCATTAATTCTAGAAGTTTTCTGGTGGAATTGGGATAATTTAGTCTTATTCTATTCTTGTGGTGGTACATGATGTGGAGTTTCACAGGTGGTGTATTCATATATGAACATAGGAAAATTATGCTCATTCTACTGTCTTTCCTATTCCCATCTCCCCTCCCTTCCTTTCATTCCCCTTTTGTCTAATTCAATGAATTTCTACTCTTCCCCTCCCCTACTTGTTGTGTGTTAGCATCAGCATATCAGAAAGAACATTTAGCCTTTGGTTTTGGGGGATTGGCTTATTTCACTTACTATAATAGTCTCCAGATCCAACCATTTACCAGCAAAGTTCATAAAGCCAATTCTTTTTTATGGCTGAGTAATATTCCATTGTGTATATATACTACATTTTCTTTAATTGATGCTCATTTTTAAGAGATCTGGACTGCTGCTCCATACAAGAGACTGAGGGAGCTGACAAGAAGTACAAGTGGGAGGTGAGGCAGGGAGGCAATGGTGAGTAGCCCAGGCATTTGTAGCAGTCATCCAGGGTAAACTGGACCTGTTGGGGGGACAGTGGTGGTATGGGTGAGAAGAGGACATGTTCCAGAGAGCTTGTGTGGGCAGTGAGGATGGGACTTGCTGTTGGACTCTGGAATGCACATAAGACAGGAGGCCAGCAAGACTCCTAGGTTTCAGTAGGAGTGACTGCAAGGTGAAGGAGACAGTGATGGTTTCTGGAGGGAAAGGTTT
>CM053405.1:111774613-111834272 GCA_028644305.1 Xerus rutilus
CCTGTCTCTACATAAAACAGAAAACAGAGCTGGGGATGTGGCTCAGTGGTCGAGTACCCCTGAGTTCAATCTCTGGTACCAAAAAAAAAAAGAAAAGAAATAAAATAAACTTTTCCTCTTAAAAAAGTTAAAAATTAAACTTTTTCAATCTCTGCCTTTTGAGAGTTCAATCCATTTATATTTAATTACTGATAAAGGACATAATTCTGTTATTTTGTTTCGTTTTCTGTCACATATTTTCATTCCTCAAAGTACTGCTTTTTGTGTTTAATTGGTCTTTTTGTAGGGTACCTTTGGATTCCTTTTTCACCTTTTTTTTGTTATATTTCTACATTTTTTCTTGGCTATTTCTTAGTGGCTACCATTGTGGTGATAATCTCTTAAACTTTTACCATCTATTTTTATATTAATATAACCTTAGTTTTATTAATATATCACAATCCTGCTCCTATACAGCTCCATCTCTCTTCCTTTAAGTTTTTTGTTTTCACAAACTCTATCTTTATACATGTGCCTATTAACAATAATTACTTTTTTATGCATTGGTATTTTAAATCATATAGAAATGAAAACTATAATAATACTGGTCTTTGAATTTACCTACAAGCTGCCTCTGCCAGTATTCTTTATTTCTTATTATAGCTCAAGTTACTGTCTTATTTCACTTCCACCTAAGATTATCATTAGCATTTCTTTTAGTTCAGATATACTAGCACCAAACTCTCATTTTGTTTATCCAGAATGTCTTAATTTCACCTTCATTTTTTAAAAACATTTTGTATATTTTTTTCTTAGTTGTCAGCAGACCTTTATGTTATTTATTTATATGTGGAGCTGAGAATCGAACCCAGGGCCTCACACAAGCACTCTACTACTGAGCCACAACCCCAGCCCTCACCTTTATTGCTAAAGGATAGTTTTTCCAGGCATAGAATTCCTGGTTGACAGTATTTTTCTCAGTAGTTTTAACATGTCATTTTACTGCCTCCTGCTCTCCATAGCTGCTGATAAGAAATCAGCTGTTAATCTTATTGAGGCTCCTTGTTTGTGACAAGTCACTTATCTCTTGCTGCCTTCAAGATTCTCCATTTGGCTTTTGACAGTTTGACTATGTCTCTCAGTGCAGATCTCTTTGTTCTCCTTGGTGTTCACTGGGATTCTTGAAGGTATATATTCATGTCTTTCAGAAAATTGGGGGAGTTGTGGTCACTCCATCCCTCTGGAACTCCCATTATGTGTATGATGGTATGCTCGATGGTGTCCACATCTCTTAAACTCTTGTTCATTTTTGTTCATTTTTTCTGCTCCTCAGAATGCAAAATCTCAATTGACCTATCTTCCTGTTCATTGGTTCCTCTGTCATCTCAAATCTGCAAGTAACTCTTTTGTTTCAATTATTGTACTTTTCAACTCCATAATTTCCATTTTGTTCTTCTTTTTCCAGGGGCACTCTACAACTGAGCTTCCAACTTTTTTTTTTTGAGATGGGGTCTAAGTTGCCAAGGTTGGCCTTGAATTGTGATCCCCCCAACTCAGCCTCCCAAGTCACTGGCACTACAGGTGTGCACCAGCACATCATGTTTGTATTTGGCTCTTTGTAATCATTTCTGTCTATCCATAATCTCTGTTTGGTGGAACACTGTTCTCATATTTTCCTTTAGTTCTGTAAATATGTTTTTCTTTAGTTCTTTGAAAATATTCATAATAGCTGCTTTTTTAAAGTCTTTGTCTAAAGGGCTGGGGAAGTAGCTCTGTGTGGAGTGCTTGCCTAACATTAGCAAGACCCTGAGTTCAATCCCCAGCACCACAAAATAAACAAATAATAAAGTATTTGTTTAGTATGTCCAACAAATGGGCTTCCTCAGGGAGAGTTTCCACTGATCTTTTTGTATATGGGCCATACATTCTTTTTTATGCATAGTTCTTTTTTGTTTGTTTTGTTTTTCTTTCATTTTCTTTATTATTTTGTGCAGAACTAGCAAAAGAACCCAGGGCTTCAAGAATGCTAAGTGAGCACTCTACCACTGAGCTACGACCCAGTCTGATATTTTTTCCCTTTTAATTGATACATAATAGTGGTACATACTGATGGGCTACAGTGACAATATTCCATGCCTATATGTAATGTATAATAGTCAAATTAGAATAATTAGCATTGCCATCTTCTTATCTTTGTGTTTGGAGCCTTTAAACTCTTATAGTCTTTCATAAAATGTATAATAAGTTGTTATAAACTACTCACCTACTATGCTGCGGGACAATAAAAAACTTATTCCTCCTATTTAACTGTATTTTAGCACCTGTTTTCTGACCTCCTTTCATCCTCTCTGCCCCTACTCTTCCCAGCTTCTAGTAATCACAGTTCTACTCTCTTCCTTGAGATCAACTTTTTTAATTTGAACACTCTTGTTTCTTTGCATGTCTCACAATTTTTTTGTTTTTGAAAAATTGATTTTTAAATAATATGTCACAACTGGAAATCAGATTCTCCCCTCTCCCTGGGGTTTGTTTCTGTTACTGTTGATTGTTGTAGTTTCTTTCTTTTCAAAGTGCCTTTCCTAAATTCTGTAAAGTCTGTAGTCTTTGTTGTGTGTGGTCACCAAAGCCTCTGCTCAGTCAGCTTGTTTGTTTGTTTACCGCAATACTGAGGAGTGAACCCAGGGCCCTGTGCACGCTGCCACTGAGTACATCCTCAGCCCTTCAGTTAGCTGACTGACCTCCTAATGACTGGATGGAGATTCCCCTAAATGCCTGGAACCAATAAGCCTCCCAGTCTTTGCCAAGGCTCTTTGCTCTGTGTATTGGGGCCTGCATTCAGTGCTCTAGCAATTTGCCAATAGTAGCAATTTACTTTCATTTCCTGCTTGCCCAGAGCCTCAAGATCATCCAGAGGTGAGAGATCAGCCCTTCTCTGGTCTTTCCTAGGACCTTTCGAAGGATCTCAAGAGTGTTAATAATTTCTCATGTTCATAGTTAACCAGGGGCTTTCACATGTTATGCTCAATGGCTTCACAGCATTCTGTGAGGTGTGCATTCATATCATTATTTTACAAATGTTTCATTTAAACCACAAAAAGATTACATAATTTGCCTAAATTCTCCCAGCTAGTAAAAAGGTAGGAGAGCTGGGGCTTGAACCCAAAACTGTACAATCCCAAAGTCTACTTCCTTCCCACAACATAGAACTAGGCTTGCCAACCAAGGTCCCTAGAGGACACATACTTATGGCCTCTGGAAGACAATCAGGATTTAGATTCCTCAACGCATCTCTTTCCCTGACCCTACCAAGTCATACCTAACATGACCTCCAACCGTCCATGATCACACTCTGTGGAATGGTGGTGTGGAATTTGCTACATCAACACATTTACAAAAATGTCCCCAAGCAGACTTTGCAAATTTCAAGTATTAATTTGTGTGTGCCACCCACCTCCACCACCCCATAGCACATTATGTTGATGCTAACCATTTTTGCCAGTAAAAAATAAATATGATTTTTACCCTGAATGAAGTATATTTTAAAATTTTACTGTAAAATAAAATATACATAGAACTGCATAAATTAGCCTCATGAATTTTCACAAGGCCAACACTCCTACACTACTGCCCAGGTCAAGAAGTAGCACTTTGACAGCTATCCCAGAGACCTCTCCATGTGCCCATCTCAATCACAACTCCTTCCCTACCTACAAAATTAACCATTATCTGGATTTTTTATTGTAATTATTTCCTTGCATTCCTTTATAGATGTAGCTCAGTGGTAAAGTGCCCCTGAGTTCAATCCCCAGTACAGAGGTGGGAAAAAGATCAAGGATTAGCTTTTTTTAAATACCCAAAATGGCCAGTTACGTTGTGTATCGTTGTAACCTAATAGATTGTTTGATGCATTTCAACCCATGGTAATTGTTGCCTTCTTTAAAGCTCAAATCATCCCACCTTTAGTCAGAAGAAAACTCTTCAAAAGTTTTCTCCTTCATCCTTTTGATATGACCACATCCTAATTTCTTATGTGAAATTATTTTTCCTGAACTTTTCACTTGATACATTTTGATAGTTTCTTATATGTATATGACAACATATTTCTGGACACATTTTGATAGCTTCCTTGTATGTATGTGACAAGATATTTCTGCCTCATCTGGTCTAGTCTCTGCCCTCGACCTGGAATAAGTTATTTCCTTAAGAAACTCTGGTTTCTTTTAGTGAGAAATCACATTTCAATATCACATTATGGGCATAAAAAATGCATAATTGCTAAGTTGGTCAATGTTCGAAGTTATTCAGAGGATAAAATAAAATACTTTAGTAGTTTATGATAATACTTCCAATCCAAATGTACAACTATGGAGTTTTTATTTAACTTTCATCTACACATCTACATCTCCTTTCTTCTATTAATGTCCTGGTTCTCAAGAACACAGACGATGAAAGAAACGGTCCCATAATTACCCATGTGCTCATTCATCTCGGAATAACACTATTAATAGCATCACCTATTACTGAAAATGGTTTTAAAATTTTTTTGCACTGACTCTCCTCAATGTCCCTCATTTTTTAAAATATTTTTTTAGTTTAGATGGACACATTATCTTTATTTATTTTTATGTGGTGCTGAGGATCGAACCCAGTGCCTCACACATACAAGGCAGGCGCTCTACCACTGAGCTACAATCCCAGCCCTCAATGTCCCCCATTTTTTATAGTCATACTATATCTTTGTTGTCAGATGATACATTCATTATATGCTATATTCTTTCCCTGTTAAACCACAATTGTTTCTACAAACAACTATATATTTAATGCTATCACCAGAAGTATCAAGTTGTTTTGGTTGGCTGCAACTTATTCTTCTATAGATGCCTAAGAAAGGACTCATGGGAAGAACATTCTCCAAGTTTTTGAATGTCAATGACAGTTTGTGCCCTTTGTACTTGAAAGTCAGTTTTACTAATCTAAAACTCTTGGTTCATGTTTTCTTTGGGGAAGAATCTTAAATTATCTCCATTATCTTTTTGCCTAAAGCATTACCACAGTGAAGTCTGATGATAATCAATTTCCTTCTCCTTAGAAACCATATTGCCTAGATGGTTAGAGTTTACTTCATTCTTCTTGCCTTTAAAGTCCCAAAATTTTACTAGATATGTTTTGGTACTTATTCTAAATCCATGTTCTCAGGTATAAGATGTGTGCTCTTTCAATATATAATTTGATGTCTTTTATTTAAGGTAATTTGGGGGTGCATAATAGATTTTAGTGTTTGTTTTGAAATTCAGAGACTCCTATTATCTTTTTTTTTAAGTTGTCAATGAACCTTTATTTTATTTATACGTGGTACTGAGAATTGAACCCAGTGCCTCAGACATGCCAGGCAAGCGCTCTACCACTGAGCTATGACCCCAGCCTTCCTAATATCTTATATTGAATTTTTTCCCATTGTCAATGTTCATTGTTTTCTCTTCCATTTTTTCCATCCATTCATTTCTTGTGTGTGTGTGGTTTTGTGTTTTTTTGGTTTTTGGTGCTAGGGATTGAACCCAGGGCCTTGTGCATGTGGGGCAAGCACTCTACCAACTGAGATACATCCCCAGCCCTCTTGTTTTTTTGGTTTTTTTTTAACTACTTCTACTTAATCATGTATTTCTCGTCTGTGATTATCTATTGTATTTAATTGCCCTTAATCTACATTAGTCTCCATTTTGAAATGATTTTTCTTTGCTTTCTAATTCTTTCTTGAGTTTTGTCACTTCACTTTTGTTCTTTTCCTAACTTGATCATTTTCTTAAACATTTATCCTGTTTTAAAGCATTCGCTATAGTTTTTTGGGTTTTTTTGTTTTGTTTGTTTTTTGGGGGGTGGGTACCAGGAATTGAACTCAGGGGCACTCGACCACTGAGCCACATCCCCAGCCCTATTTTGTGTTTTATGTAGAGACAGGGTCTCACTGAGTTGCTCGCTTAGCGCCTCGCCATTGCTGAGGCTGGCTTTGAACTCGCGATTCTCCTGTCGCAGCCTCCCTAAGTGCTGGGATTACAGGCGTGCGACACTAGAGTTTTTATCTGTTTGTGGGCATATCTTTGCAGTGGACTGTCCTTATTCATAGAAATGTGATTCTCCACTTTTTTTCTTTGAAAAATGTTATATGCTGTTTTCCTTCAGTCCTTTTCTATTGTGCTTTTTTATGCACAATTAGTTTTCCTGCACTTTTAGAACAAAGTGTGGTTCTAACTTCACTGAGCTCTCTTCTGCTTTTGGGCTATGTTTTCAAATGTGGTAGTTTGATTTTTGAGGTTTCCTAGTTCTGTTCACATCTCCTTTTTCAGCTGTTTCTAACTCGCTCATTTTTCATTCCAATTCCAATATTTCTCCTAAATGCACAGCCCTGCCTTTAAAGGAAGCCTTGCAGGATCGGTCACTTTTGAAAATTCTTTGGGTCTGGACTGCCCCAGCTCCTTCAGAAATTCCCCGGATCTTTCTGCACTCCCCCAGTATTGGATCAGGCAACACTGTTCCCAATAGCTGTTCTCATGTCAGCCCTCCCCGCATTCCAGTGAATACCTACTGGTTCCCCTCTGCCTCTTCCCCCATGGAGGCTGCCGCCATGTTCTCAGTGGCTCTTAGTAATTAGTTTGGCTGTAAATTTTGCCTGTGGGTTTTTGGTTTTACGCTCTAAAGGTTGTTTTAAAAAGAATTTAGGGAAATTTAAAATCCATGTCATCACTGCCACTCCTGTTACCATCTGCCCAGGTTTTAGAGTACGTTCTAAAGGTCCTTAGAATTTTTGTGAGGAAAATTTCTTGCAACAAAATGCCTTCAGGATTTTAGAACATTTCCAGAAATAAAACAGGTAAAATGGAAGAAAACGGACCCTTTTTTCAGCTTACCTCAAAAACTCTGAACAAGCGGTATCTTATTTTATAACTGGTCCACAAGACTATAAAAAAGGCATTCAAAGAGACGGTGCTAATCATAATTATCTGAAAGAGACGACTCGTTATGACTCTCTTCACAAATGCCTGACATCGATCGTCTTTCCTCCTATCAAAAAGGTGAATAAGAGGGATGGTTATCATACAGCACAGTTAACTTCCCACACAATGCACACCTTTTTGCAGGGATCAGGGTCTGCTTTTCCCCTTTTGTGAATGTAAATTCACATTAACTTTCAAATAGCAATTAACGTTGAATGAATGACAACTGAAATATATGTGATCATGATCAATGGTCTGTCCCCCCTCTTAGTGGACCTCTTAAAAAGAACTGTCACTCCTTCTCAAACAATAGCCTTCATTTGACAAATTTTTATTGAGTGATTACTACATGTCATGCAACACAGTAAGCACTAGAAACACAATGTGAAAAAAAACTAAATGAGTCTGGTAGGAAAAACTGATAAAAATCAAATAATCATCCATACAAACGCTTACAAATCCATGATTAAAAAAAAATTGAACACCCTAAGAAAATGGGCAAACAACTTATGGAAGAACTACAAGTGGCCAAAGTAAGCCCCAAATGTCAGAGAGACTAAAATAAAAATCATTTTTGCTTATGAAATTGGCAAAGATTTAAACATAATAGTAGTTAACGCTGGCAAAGGTGGAGTCTGATGGGGTATTCTCATAAACTTCCAGAGAAATCTAAGTTGACCAGCTTTTTTCTTTTCTTTCTTTATTTGAGACAGGGAGACTTCCTAAGTTGCCCAGGCTGACCTTGAACATGTGATCTTCCTGACTTAACCTCCAGAGTTGCTAGGATTACAGGCATGCACCAGCATGCCCAGCTAAGTTGACCAGCTTTTCTAAAAAGCCCAGAACTGTTCCTGTCCTCTCACCTGTGGAATCTATTCCAAGAGAACAACCTAAAATGCAGAAAGTGACTTTAGCTAAAGATGTTTATTCCTGTATTGTTTATACCAGTGAGAAACTAAAAACAATTTTAAAATCTAACAAAAAAGAGTGGTTAAGTACACTCTGGCATCTCCATCTCATGAAATATAGACCTTAAAATATGTCTATGCATTTTTTCATGATTTAGAAAAATGTTTACTCTCTGGTGGACCTTGTAACAATAAAAAACAGGACATAAAGTCCCCAGTGCAAAATTATCTCACCTGGACAAAAATGGGTAGGAAACACTCAGCAGGAAATATGCCGAAGTGTTAATAGTGGTGAAGTTATAAGTCATTCTTCTTGTTATTCATTTACATTTATCTGTGCCTTGCAAATTTTCTCAAAGATTAATATTTTTTCCTATTAAATGGACATATTTTCATTAAGGTAAAAAAAAAAATACAGAATGTAACCCAGCATAGTAACTGGTACCTATAGTTCCAACTACTTGGGAGGCTGAGGCAGGAAGATCACTTGAGTTCACAGGTTGGAAACCACCCCTGGGCAACATAGCAAGATCATGTCTCAAAAAAAAGAAAAAAAGTATGATGTATGTATGAATGTCATGTATATGTACCTCTGTGATTTATAAAAACAAGATGTGTAATTTTCATTATCTGTGTTAAAATAAGTGTACTACAAAATTTTTTTTTTTTTTTTGTATTACAAAATTTTTAAAAGCTTCAAATTATTTAACAGGAAAAGACAACACTGGGTCAAACTAGCCATTCAGTCTGCAGGTCAGCAACAGTGTGCCAGCCTCATCAACTAGGGAAACCAACGGTCAGAGGTGCCCCTCCACCTGGGAAGCCCACAAGTTTGTGGAAAAGGCTAGAAAAGCTGACACCCTCCCGCACCCTGCCCTTTTCATGCTTAACAACAGAGGTAGAAATATTTACTTAAATTTCTTGAATCTCCCACAGAACGCCTCTGATGCAGCACCAAACAGCGAACTGGAAGTAGACTTGAGCGGCACATCTTCGTAAATGACCTGAGACATTTTTTAAATTTTCTATATTTTATTCTTTGCTTTTTTATCCAACCAAAAATCTCTACTTAGAGATCCCCTTGGTGTCTGGATTCCAAAAGGCAGCAGAGAAGGGTCCATGAGGGAATCTTTGCTTTATGAAGTCACTCATGGGCATTCCAACACATCACTAGCCTACAGAGTGCTGAGTGGGGAGCTTCCAGCAAGCCCGTCCCTGGATCCTTCTTCTCAAGGAAACTAAGTGCTTTGCTGAACAGGAGGATCACATGTGCACAGAAATGGTAAAGCCTGGGGTGAATGCTGGGCAGCACTGGAGATAGGCCAAAGGCTCCCTTCAAGAAGTGTCCCGTCACCGGGCGCAGTGGCACACGCCCGTAATCTCAGCACTTTGGGAGGCTGAGACAAGAGAACCATGAGTTCAAAGCCAGCCTCAGCAACGGCAAGGTGCTAAGCAACTCAGTGAGACCCTGTGTCTACATAAAACACAAAATAGGGCTGGGGATATGGTTCAGTGGTCAAGGATTCCTGAGTTCAATCCCCAGTACCAAAAAATAAAAATAAAAAAGAAGTGTCCCATCTGATGGGCGCAGTGGTGCTCACCTGTAATCCCAGCACTTTGGGAGGCTGAGACAGGAGAATCGTGAGTTCAAAGCCAGCCTCAGCAAAGGCAAGGCACTAAGGAACTCAATGAGACCCTGCCTCTAAATAAAACACGAAAACTAAGGCTGGGGATGTGGCTCAGTGGTCGAGTAGCCCCGAGTTCAATCCCTAGTACCAAAAAAAAAGAAGTGTCCCATATGTTAGACCCTTATTGATGTGTTAGAAAAAGTTGAGGGTCATGTAAGGGGGAAAAAAAAAAGCAAAGTTCTCTAGTGTTCTAAGAGAGAGAACACATGAAGGCCAGCACTGGAAACATCTGGAAGGAAAGATTATGATCCATTTGGGGCTAGGACAAAAGAATCAGGAGGGTCAGAGAAGGTAACATAGGCCCTATGTTGGCTCATTTGGGGTGCAGGATGTATGTGTATGAAACACCTAAACAGAGTGTAAGGGATGGGCCCACGTGCTAGAGATGTTTTACCTATAAGATATTAGAATGTTTGTACTGTTCCACTCTCAAGATTAATACATTCTTCCCCCAGCCCCTTTGGCCTTCAAGGCAAATCAAGACAGACAGATCTGCTTAGCTGTATGTTGTATTAAATATTTAGTGGCTGAACTGGTCAATTTCCTGGAAACCTAAATTATTGGACCATAAAAAAATGAGGCAACCACCCCACCATCTCTGCTGTCCTTGGTATTCTAAAGTAAGTGCATATTTTCATTCCTGGTAGGAAAATATACTGCAGTGGGGTAATAACATCTTATTTACTCCTAGCCATATAGGAGGAAAAAGCTCTGGTTAATTATTACACAGAGGGTGATTATGGTTAACAGTTCTGTATCATAAACTTCAAAACAGAAGAGAAAATTTTTAACATTCTAAACATAAAAAAATGATAGATGTTTGAGATGATGGAGAACCTAAGCATCCTGAGCTGATCCATATACAATGTATAAATGTACCAAAACATCACACTGTACCCCATAAAGACATACAATTATTATATGTTAATTAAAAACAAATCACCAACAGCAAAGCTTTAATCAGCTTGATTACCAAGATTACCCAAGATTCAAACTTTAGCTGCACCTCCTGGCTCTACTCTCTCTCCCTCAGAGATCAGTTCTTCCTATGATTCCTATTGCCTTCTTTGGTCATGTGTCCCCCTAATGCCTCGGGGGCTCCCGTCCAACCTCTCCACAGTGGCCGCAGTGCTCAGAAGGGCTGAGGCAGCTCTGCATCCCCACCTGCCCCAAGATGTCCACACACCTCGTCCCCTGCAGTACACAAAGGCCCTGCATGAGTGTGTGCTAGATGAACATGCCACTGAGAGGGATCACTCAATTAGTGGGGCACAGTGGGAGTGCATCTGCAAGGACCCCAGGGGGACACTTCTGGGCCTTCTTTACGTACAGAAGAAGCACACTTATGCACACTTCTTTAAGCACACCTCTGGGAAGAATAGAGAGGAGATTAAGTGTAGCAGTGAGAAAGACGGTCAGCTGAAGGCAGCAGAAAGAGGCCGGTTGTTCCTAGTGAACCACTTCAGCACAGCCCATCACAGCTGAATGTGGTTTCTGAAGCCACTGATGAAGACAGTCTGGGATGGAACTCCAGCTGTGTGAGGGGAGAGCAACAGGAACTTGGTGGTGGTAAGCTCATCCAGGGCCTCCTGAAATCCAGATCTTCCCACAGACAGGTGGGCAGGACGGGCATTCCCTGGATGAGAAACGCCAAGTGCCACCTCTCCTGCCATATCAGCAGCAGCTCACTCTGCTGGGCCTGGGCAGCGCTACCTCAACTGCCTCAGAGGCACAGCAGCCTGGGAACCCTTCCACTGTGGTCCCCAAGTAATTGGCATTGAAACACAAAGTTCACATATTATAATAGCCAAACCCTATTACAGCTCCTGATGTTTCACAGGAAAGTTTACAAAACTGAAAATTCAACTATTACATTTTTGAGTGAGGATTAGAAAGTATTCAGACTGTTCCATACTAATACTGTAGTCCAATTGTTCAACACACTGATGGAAGTCAGGCTTATTCCAAATATAATATACAGGTCACTGCTTGCTGCCTATAGTGAAAATACAAAGAACTATGCTTATTCTGTTTATTTCCAGATTTATTAAATCATATCAATGACAAAGTAGCCATTATTTCCAGAACTTTCATTAACTTTATTTTAGAAAAGGACAAAGTCAAACATGCTGGCCCTGGTTTGTTACATAGAGGTCATATAAGGGGTAGGCTATGTCTGTTTAACTCCTCTGAACTCTGGTGATCATTTAAAGAGAAAACGGAGGGAAACTAAAGTTTACCACATCAGAGAAACCACTGTTAGCACACAAAGACTTGGGAGCCTTCAACTTCAGCAAAGTCTCTTTCAAGTTGCAGTCAGTTACTTGAAGTAAGTCTGGGGATTCATCTGCTGGAATTGGGTACCCTGAGTATCTCCACTGACTTCTGATACAGGATCTTTACTGTTGGTGAGTTCCAGCAGATGTAATCCCCTTAACATGGACCTTATGTTAAACCCTCAAGTAGATGCTAATCGGTAACTGTGCTCCAGGTCTTTATAATTACAAGCTATATCCTGCTTTCTCCATTATGCTATATGTGGCATATGTTAGCACAGCCGTCTTGTCTAGCCTCAAATACATTCAAAATAGGAGGAGAGGCTTATGTTGGTCATACAGTGAAACAAGTGAAATGACACAAAAACCAGAGGCAAATATCCTATTGGACAACTGATCCAGTTTTGATAAGTCCATTACATGGAAAAAGGGTGGGGAAGAGGGGTGGAGATGTGATGGGTAGACTTCATGTGGATCCTAACTAGAACCAAATTACTATCCAAAGACTTTATTGACCTTCAGAGCAATTTGATTTAGCCTGGGTATTTGGTGGTGCCAGAGAATCCTCATGGCTTATATTGTTATATGTGACAATGGCGTTGTTGTTTTATATAAGATGATGACAATATTTTCCTAGAAATGCTTACTGAAGGATACAGAAGAGTAATGGCATGTTATTTGTATTTGTTTTTAAGTAGTTTAGCAAAGAAAACAGAAATGGGATTATATGAAAGAACTGGGCATAATCTTGGTAACTGCTATATCTGGGTGATCAATACATAAGGGATCAATGTACAATTCACTCTATTTTTGTGTAATTTTAAATTTTTTCATGTTTAAAAAGCTCATGTAAAAACTGAAGCAACAAACTAAAAATCTTTGGTGATAAAATTTATAAAAGTTCCAAATCTATAATGTAATAAAGAGTTTATAAAAAAAACACATCGCTTTGCCTTTTCCTTTGAAAAATTCTAGGAAACAGAAGTTGTGGTATTAAGGCTTTTGCTCCCCGGGGGCTACAGTGCCTGTGGCTCTCCTCTCCCTTCCCCTCCCTACACACTCCATGATTACGGGGCAAACTGACTAAAGCTGCCTTTCCTTGGCTAACAGAACCAGCCAAGAACTGGCTTCAAAGAGAATTCAGTCCCCTTCTCCTGCTGGAGCAGGGGGTGGGCTGAGTAGGGGAAGGTCTGCATGTTTTAACAGAATGCTTCTTCTGGCCTCTGAAGTAAGGTGTCTCACAAAGATGATCCTTGTTAAATCCTAAGATCCCAAGGCTGCAGACTCTCAGTTCAGGGGTCACAACATACAAATGATGCAAAGAAATGACCCTCAGTTCCTCCTTAACCCTGTAAGTTCAATAATGGCCCAGTAAGTAGTCACCAGGACAGTGAGTCCTTGTGTTGCCACATCTTGCAGGAAGCCACGAACGAATGAGACACTCTCGTCCTCCACTGCCTTTCTGAAAGGTAAAGATAAGACACACCAAGACAGCTCAATTTTCAGACAGCTCAATGACTTTCATGATCCAATCAATTACTTAAGTAGTAGCAGCACCAAAATCCAAATCAACTTTAGCTTCCTATGATTTGTTACGTAAGATTAAAACCCATTACCTGCAGAGTACCTGATTCCTATACCTTACAACCATTCTTCAACACAATGCTTTTATAAAGTCATGATTTTGAATTTCTGAGTTACAAAATGTGTGACTATTCCCCTTTCCCAATTTCTGGTTTTTAAGAATCCATTTGTCTCTTTAAATATTATTAATGTAATTACCTAGGTTGAGTTATCTTATGCCTGTGAATAGATGTAATAAAAAATACCTCAGGCTCAGGTTGAAGTCATCTTGTATTTACACACTGATTATACAAAATGTAGAAGGATGAACTCTTTTACAACTTAATTTTTGTTCATGTAAATTGCCTTCAAGACATACCGCAGCAGTATACAAGATTTTACATGCATTTTGGAAGAAATCACACAGAAGCAGCCACTTTCTCAATAAACCTGGCCAGTTTCACATCTCTTTTGGTCAGTCCGCCAGAGTCATGAGAGGTGAGAGTTATCTGGACCTAAGAAAGAGGAAAGCAGTTTTTAAAACCCTGAGCTACAATTCATGGAATTCTCCTTGGGTGGTTCAGAAATCAATCTATTATCCAACATTCATATTTGAGCATCAAGCAGATTAAATGCTTTAGAAAATGCTACATTATGAACAATAAACACAGCATGTCCAAAACCCAGCAAACTCGAGGGCCATAGTCTTCATCAGGCCGGATCCAGCAGCCACCCAGGATAAAAAGATTGACTCATACGATGAGGAAATTTAGCTGCCAGGATCTCAAACCTTGTTTCTTGAGGGAAAAAAAAAGACTGGGGTTCCATTCTAACTCCCATTACTTTAATTACACCAACTATTTTCGGGCCACTGAGAAAAGCCAAGCTATCAAATGTAATATCTTAGCAGTGATGTTAAAAAAAGCACATTTCCAAATTAGGGAAGGGGTGTGTGTGGAACACTGCCTCTTGACAAATTGGTTAAAAAGCAAAAACAAAATTATAGGCAAAGAGAGGTAACTAGGAAAGAAAAGTGGATCCTACTATGGGGTGCTTTGAATTATTAAAAAACATATACATATATAGCAAGAATGGTGAGGTTTCTTTTTTCAAAGAGGACTTCCAAAGAGAAAATAAACTCTCACGGAAATCTGGATGGTAAGATGTTTCAAATGGTGTGACCATAAAGACAAGGACGTATGATTCTTCTCGCTGTGGTCCCTAAAACTTCTTAAATTTTGAGGATCCAGGATTTAATAAACAGTTATTTTGCAAAAGTACAGTTCCTGAGAAAATATATTTCAATGAGATAATTAGGGTATATCTATCTTATTTGCAACCATTTCTTTCAATAAATTCTTTTCAATTTAAAAATTTACCTGCATGGCTGATGTCCAAGTTTAATTCAGGATCCTAATTAGGCCCAACTTTCTTTTATTAGTTTCAGCAGAAGACAAACATGAAAATAAAGAGCTTATTCACTGTTCTCATGAGCAAAACTAAAATTTGGTACTAATTTGCAATAATACACAGGGATTCTAAGTGAAAGAATAAGAAAACACTTTCTTAAGCACAATCACATTGAGTTGCACGAGATGACAAGGAAGAAAAGAAGAAAGAAGTTTCTCAGACTCCATAATTAAAGTGATCCCAAAATAAGGCAATACATTTACCTTGTTGTACACATTGAGCCACTCCGGGTGATGATTCATCTTCTCTGCTTGTAGGGCAACTCGGGACATAAAGCCAAAAGCCTGTATAAGATCAAGTCAAGAGCAATTACTGATACTGTCCTCCGCCCTGTGCCTGAGAGAGACTCCAAAGCAATCTGACCAGATAAAGACATGCTAGGATCCTTAGGAAGCCTGGAGAAATCAAAAATGAAAGGACTGCTCTCTGTAGGCCTGGGGTAACCGTGTAGCAGACTGTGCCCTGCTGCTCAGTGGTGAAAACAATCAGGCTCAAATAAACAAACCAGGAAATTGGTCTCACCCAGTGACCTGTCTGGACTGTTTAATTGTCCTCAGGACAAAACTCTCCAAAATAGCACAGGAATAATTTCCCCAACCCAGTGCCCTGGGTTTCACTACTTAGAAGCCACTTTGCTGGCAGCTCTGTTCCATTTGTTTTAGTGACTGGGTTGCTAAGGCATCAACCACGAGACTATGGGAGAAGGTCTTCTGAGGGTGACTTGAACAAAAGCACTGGCAAAACTGAACAACTTCCTCACCCCATCTCTCAGGTGGGAGGAATGAAGGACTATTTTTCACCGCATTCCAGAGTAACACAGAAAAGACTCGCTTGCCTGCTCTGGGTCTTCTTGCCACTGCCCCGCACTGCTGCTCTGAGGTAACAGTGTGTCTGCCTCGGGACACGAGACAAGTCTGGAAATGAGCAGAGGACTGAGAACCAGCCTGGGGTTCTGTCTTCATACCACAGGAAAGATGGAAATGTGAAGCAGAAGACAACCTTCTTGCTTGCTTTCAAATTTTTATGAGAGGAACTGCAAACAACAGAAGTCTGTCGCTTGTGTGCAGAACGCAGAAATACTTGGTCAGGTGAAGGCAGCGGCACATTAATTACAAAGTTAGAGTGGAATTCGCAGGGCAGTACCCATTACACCCACATAAATAAATATTTAACTTCATTACCCCATCCAGAAAAACCAACACGATGTTGGCTGGGCAATGTTTTTGTGATCACCAAATGACAGAAGAGCACATTTCCTAGTTAACAGTGAGAAGTATGTTTGATAGCATTTTAAACAATTCTATACCGCTCACTACAGTTTCTATCTCTTTATTTGGGATAAAGATTTCCATTTTGACATTTAAGAACTGAATGTTTTCCCCATTAGGAAAAGGAAGTTCAAGCAAAATCCTTTTAACCATATGTGGAATTATTCGTGGAAAAACAGCGTTTACTCTCCCAGCCCTTCTCAATCCACAATCCGATTCTCCAGATTATGTGAAGGGTACAAGCACTATGAGAAAGTCTGTTTTAACTATTCAAACACTGTTAAATAGTGTATAATGAAAATTTCTACCCTGCCAACAGTGCTTTGTTCTTGTTTAGTATTAGCAGGTACGCATTGTTACACATTGTTAACACATCTTTGGATGTGTTGTTTTTTTAAAAATAAATTGTATTTACATGATAGAAGCTTTTTCTTTTATCAATATGCCCCTTAGCCATATACAGACAATACAGCTGTTCAGGGCTTGGCCTTTGGAGCCAAGGAATCCCGGATTGAAACTGACTCTACCATTTAACTGTCAAGCAACCTAACTTCAAGTCTGTTTTCTTATTAGTAAAATGGAGATAATAACTCACATAATCATGCTAATAAAAAATGATATAGGTATATACAGGCACTTAGCAAGCATTTGGCATAGAGTAAGAGATCAACAATGGCACATACTGATACCACTGCTTCTGGTCAAGCTGAATAAGATAAAGTTTACAAAACACAATGAGGGGTGAAAAGTTTTCCACAGGCCTGGGAATCTAAGATTCAGTTGTCCCTTGAGAAGAATAACCCTTCTTTTCCCATCTGTCACTAAGAGAGACCCCCATACATTTATAAATCAAGCAGATAACACACTGTAGGATAACACCCTGATGCACACTATCTGGGGAAATAAACTTAATGGCAAGAAATCATGTGGACACAGTCGGTCACTGCTCAAGTTCTTAAGGCCTGTGGTCATAATTTCTTTGAGCCATGTCATCTTAAAAGGTCCAAAATGATGCCTTGTTACAATGTGGATATGAGGTGTCCCCCAAAAGCTCCTATGTCAATGCAGGAACATTCAGAGGTGAAGTGATTGGATTGAAAAACTGTGACCTTTCCTTTAGTTCATTCTGAGTTTGAATGGACTGACAGGGTGGTAACTGTAGGCAGGTGGGGTATGGCTGGAGGAGGTGGGTCACTGAGGACACATCCAGAAGAGTGCATCTTCCCTGCGTCCCCTTCATTGTTGTCTCTCTCTCTCCCCCTCTTCCCTTCCTGACCCAGCCATGCCCTGAGCAGCTTTCCTCCACTGGGTGCTTCCCCCGTGATGTGCTGCTTCAACTGGAGCCTGGAGAAATGGATCGGGCTCTCTGTGGACTGACACCTCTGAATCAGTGAGCCCCGAACAAACATTTCCTCTTCTCAGTTGCTCTTGTCAGGTATTTTGGTCACAGTAACAAAAAGCTAACTAAAAACATGCCTAAAATCCCTTACCATTTCCTAACAGCCAAATGGATAAAGTGATAACCTGGACGGTTAGAAGTGCTCTTCACCTCTTCGATTACCTTCAAATCTTTGACTATATATAAATATTTTAAAAGCACACATCTAAAGACCATTCAAGAACCAAAGTTTTGTTATGGCTGGGCCAAGTCCCAGAACATGAGTTCTTCATTGTCCCAGCTTCTGGAGCCTACGAAGGTCACTGATCCTCCTCTGGCCACCTCCCCCAGTCAACCCCATGCAACCAGATACATCTGGAGTGCCGACCTCCCCATGGCAAGCTCCCTTAATAACTGCTGGAGTTTCCAGGTGCTCTCCGGGTCACAGCTGATAGGCTGCAGGCCTTTCCTTGTACCTGGTGGTGCAGAAGCCCATGAAGCTGGGCTACACCCCGGGTCCAGGGGCTATGAAGCACATGGTCATCAGCATCAGCTTTGTTTGTTGGGGTGTAGCTATCATGACAGACCCTGAAGGAAAGGCCTACCAGGTTGTTGAATGTACCAACAGTGAATCTGTCACCTCCCACCCCTGGACCATGGGGCTTATGGTTGTTCTGGACAGACGTGGTTTGTCTTCACTATTGTAGATATAAGACTGAAAAAAACAATAAAAACATTGGGTGTCCTACTTTGGCTGAGAGCGTAGCTTTCTCTTCAGGTTACAGAGGGACCAATAAACCCCTCTCAGAGGAAAAAATAAATAAAGACTATTCAAATTTGTATTTTCCTTAGTTTTGCATATTTCCTTTCAAATGACAGAAAGTATCACAAACCTGATAAACCACTACATGGGAGATAGCCGTAATTCTCCCTTATAGAAAGAATTCTCAAATGCTTTGGGGGCAAAGAGACAATTCCATAATTTTCCTTCTACATAAAAGAATTCACCAGCTCAATTCACAACAGCTAAACTGTGGAACCAACCTAGATGCCCTTCAATAGATGAATGAATAAAGAAACTATGGTATATATACACAGTGGAATATAACTCAGCATTAAAAGAGAATAAAATCATGGCATTTGCAGGTAAATAGATGGATTTGGAGAATATCATGCTAAGCGAAGTAAGCAATCCCAAAAAACCAAAGGCCAAATGTTCTCTCCGATAAGTGGATGCTGATCCGTAATGGAAGAGGGAGCATGAGAAGAATGGAGGAACTTTGGTCAAAGGGGAGGGAAAGAAGGGGAAGGACATGGGGGCAGGAAAAATGGTGGAATGAAATGGACAACAATGCCCTAGGTACATGTATGACTGCACATATGGTGCAACTCTACATCATGTACAACCAGAGAAATGAAAAGTTGTGCTCCATTTGTGTACAACGAATCAAAATGCATTCTGCTGTCATGTATACCTAATTAGAATAAATAAATTTTTTTAAAAAATTTCCAAAATATTTATTTTAAAAACTACAAATCTAAAACATCCCTAAGAATACCCATTCAAATTATAGGAACTACTACTACAAGGGCTTTAGATGAGTAGATAAGAGAAGAAAAAAGAAAAACTTCAAAGGGGAATTTTGATTATCTGGAATACAGTGAACCAAACACTCAACAGATGATGAAAAGCATCCATCTCTTCTTTTTTTTTTTTAATAATTTTTAGTTGTCAATGGACCTTTATTTTATTTATTTATATGTGGTGCTGAGAATCTAACCCAGTGCCTCATGCATGCTAGGCAAGTGCTCTTCCACTGAGCCACACCCCAGCCCCTCATCTCTTCTTTAAAAGATTTCTTTTTACAGCCCTATTTGCTTATAAGGAATCAGCTGAAGCTGAAAGGGCCTGCACTACTGAAAGTGTAGGACTCTAAAACCACTGCATGGAAGAAAGTTTTAAATAGCTCAAGGCAAAATAGACACCACTAACAACTCAGTAAGAGACTTAGTGAACAGGATCAAGAAAATGGGCAAAAAGAAATAGAAACCAACAACAGTTAAGAAAAATTACACAAAAATAAATATACAAGGCAAATAAAGGAGAACTAACATAGAATTAATTGGCAAAATAGAAAAAAAATGAGGGAGCAGCCAGGTACAGTGGCGCACACCTGTAATCCCTGCAACTCAGGAGGCTGAGGCAGGAAGATAATGAGTTCAAAGCCAGCCTCAGCAACTTAGTGAGGCCCCAGGCAACTTAGCAAAACCCTGTTTCAAAAAAATAAAAAATAAAAAGTGGCTGTGGATATGGCTCAGAGGTTAAGTGCACCTGGTGTCAATCCACAGTGCTTTAAAAAAAAAAAAAAAGAACAGGAAAAAAATGGAGATAGAATTTAAAATTTTTTCAAGAAATAAGAGATTTAAATCTATAAATTGTAAGAATTTAACCAGCTCTACTCATTCTAGTAAAGTTAGTGAACTTGAAAATTTTTAAAACATCCTTTTGGCATCTAGTCAAAAAAATTAATTGATGTGTAAGGATGAAAACAATCTGCTCACCTCAATGCCCATATATCAACATTCAAACGTTAGAAGTCAGAGAAGCAATAACCACAAAGATATTTTAGAAAATGAAGGTGCAAACAAAATTTTATACCCAGCTAAACTGTTATTCAGAAACTAAATACAATAGACTTTTTAGAAATGAACTCCTGGGATATTTCCCATTCATCCATCTTGAGAAAACTACTAAATAATAAACTACAAGAGATGAATGGGGAAACTATACCAAAGGCACTGACAATAAATAATAAATTCATTCAGCTCCAGGAATTCATTTAACACAATTGTAGGGATTACAGTTACAGAATAAAATATAAATGTTATAATATATTAAAGGGGTTGATACAAAAAGGGAAAGAAATGAGGAAGATAGATGAAAGTAAAACAAAATTTTTGAATAAAACAAGATTCAGTGTTAGACAAGTAAGTATATTGAAGGTTATAAAACACAAGCACTAGAACTAAAAAAATATAAACTAAAATTGAATAGTAAAGTAGGATAGAAGTATAATCCTGAAATTGCTTAATGAGAATGCTATGTAAAGAAATAGAGGACTAAAATTTTTATGTAAATTATAGTTATAACAGTATCCACAATATTCAAAATAAAAATAAATATTCCCAACTAAGTAAAGGAAAAAACAACTAAGATAAATTTTTTTTTTTGGTACTGGGGATTGAACTCAGGGGTACTCAACCACTGAGCCACATCCCCAGCCCTATTTTGTGTTTTATGTAGAGACATGGTCTCACTGAGTTGCTTAGTTGCTTAGCACCTCGCTGTTGCTGAGGCTGGCTTTGAACTCAACGATTCTCCTGTCTCAGCCTCCCAAAGTGCTGAGATTACAGGCTTGAGCCACTGCACTCGGCTTAGATAAAATTTTTAAACATACCAGAAAGTATATTTTAAATTACATCATAATTTTAAAAATAATGATATAATTTAAAAATATATAAATGATATATTGATATATTATGATATTTAAAAATAAATAAATATATAAATGATAAATATAAAAATGATATAATTTAAATAATGATATAATTTAAAAATATTTTAAATTATATCATAATTTAAAATAAGGAAGAAAAAGTATGTTGGTTCTATTATACTTTTAAAGACCAAACATCTGTCTAATCAACAAATGTAAAGAGACTAAATCCAAACAATTAAAATACAGAAAAAACTTTCATACTAGATCACAAAGCAAAATTCAATCACTGAAAATAAAAACACACAGGCAAGTACAAAAACAACATTTTTTAAAATGTGGTATATATACACGATGGAGTCACACTCAGCCGTAAAGTAGAATGAAATAATGGCATTTGCTGGTAAATGAATGGAGATGGAGAAAATTATGCTAAGTGAAATATGCCAGGCTCAGAAAATTAAGAGCTAACTGTTTTCTCTCATTTGTGAAAGCTACAGCAAAATAAGGGAAAGAAGGTGGCAGGGGAGGAGACTGGATATCACAAAGATATAAGGTACATCAGTAGAGGAAAAGACAGAGGGAAGAGGGCTGGGGTTATGGCGCAGTGGTAGCGTGCTCGCCTAGCACGCGTAAGGCACTGGGTTCGATCCTCAGCACCACATAAAAATAAAATAAAGATATTCTGTCCACCTACAACTAAAAAAATAAATATTAAAAAAAAAGACAGAGGGAAGAAAAAAAGGAAAGGGGTAGAAATATGCAATAAATTTAACAATAAATAGCATGTTATATATATATAAGTGTACCAAAAGAATTTCCCCTTGTATGTACATATAGAAAATACCAATCAAAAATAAATAAAGAGGGCTGGGCCTGTAGCTCAGTGGTAGAGTGCTTGCCTTGCATGCATAAGGTACTATGTTCGATCTTCAGCACCACATGAAAATAAATTAATAAATAAAAAGTACTGTGTCCATCTACAACTAAAACAATATTAAAATTTTAAATAAAGAAAGAGCTGGGTACAGTGGCACATGCCTATAATCCCAGCCACTCAGGAAGCTAAGACAGGAAGGATAGCAAGTTGAAGATCAGCCTCAGCAACTTAGCGAGGCTCTAAGCAACTTAGTGAGACCCTGTCTCAAAATAAAAAAATAAAAAGGGCTGGAGATGTAGCTCAGTAGTAAAGTCCCTCTGGGTTTAATTCTCAATACCAAAATAAATAAATAAAGGAGTGAAAGGAAAGATCAAGAGAGGAGAGGAGAGAGAATGGCAGGGAGGGAGGAGGGAAGGGAGTGGGAGTAATGGGAATTAAAATCGTATTCCTTGCATGTATTATTTTGTCAAAATGAACACAAAGACTATAACTATAATGTTCTAATTTTAAAAAGTCATTGAGGGCTCAGTGGTAGAGCACTTGCCTAGCACATGTGAGGCACTGGGTTCTATCCTCAGAACCACATAAAATAAATAAATAAAATAAAGGTATTGTGTCCATCTATAAGTAAAAAAAAAAGTTGTAAAAATCATGGAAAAAAATAATATTGGACAAGCTGATTTAGGACAAAACACTAAAAATTACAAAAGAAAGGCGATTAATATTTGTAATGTATATCCAAAATGAAGATTAAATAATTATGAATTTCTATACCTCAAATAACAGCATCAAAATAATGAGATGGAAACTATAAAAAATATAGAACAAACAGAAATACTTATGGTTCCTGACTTTAATTCCTATGACTTTAACCTATTAAAGATTAAGGGAAAAAAAGTAAGAATATAGACTACTCAAATAATAACAAAAGACAGACGTACTTGTTATATTTGAAACTCTAAAAACTGAGAACACAGCTTTCAAAGTACCCACTGAACAGTCACAGAAATCAAACATACTTAGCCCACAAAGAAAATCTCAACCAACTGCAAAAAGTAGAAGGAACACTGACAACATTCTATAATAAAATTTTTTTAAAAATTCAGACATAGCAGGGTGTGGTGGAACACACCTGTAAGCCCAGCACTTTGGGAGGCTGAAACAGGAGAATATCAAGTTCAAAGTCAACCTCAGCAATCACGAAGTACTAAGCAACTCAGTGAGACCCTGTCTCTACATAAAACACAAAATAGTGCTGGGGATATGGTTCAGTGATCGAGTGCCCTTGAGTTCAATCCTCAGTACCAAAAATAAAAATAAAATAAATTCAGACATAAAGCAATAAAAAAAAATACTACCTGAAAATTTTTTTAAATCCTTCTTTTAAAATTCTTGGGTCAGGGCTGGGATTGTAGCTCAGCAGTAGAGCGCTTGCCTTGCATGCGTGAGGCCCTGGGTTCGATCCTCAGCACCACGTACAATGCAATAAAATAAAGACATTGTGTCCATCTACAACTAAAAAAATATTTTAAAAATAAAAAATAAATAAAATTCTTGGGTCAAGCTGGTCACAGTTGCCTATAATCCTGGCAACTCTGGAGGCTGAGGCAGGAGGATCACAAGTTCAAAGCCAGCCTTAGCAATTTAGTGAGGCCCTAAACAATTTAAGGAGATCTTGTCTCAAAAAACAAATAAATAAGCCGGGCACGGTGGCAAATGCCTGTAATCCCGGCACTTTGGGAGGATGAGACAGAAGAATCGCAAGTTCAAAGCAAGTCTTAACAAACAGCAAGGCTGCTAAGCAACTCAGTGAGACTCTGTCTCTACATAAAACACAAAATAGGGCTGGGGATGTGGCAGTGGTCAAGTACCCCTAAATTCAATCCCTGGTACCAAAAATAAATAAATAAATAAATAGGGCTGGGGATGTGGCTCAGTGGTAAAGTGTGCCCCTAGGTTCAATCCTTGATAAAAAAAAAAAAAAAATAGACCCCAGAATATAAAAAAAAAATCTAAACAATTAAATAACTATAAGAGAAATGTGTCTAAGAGTCACCAAAAAAATTAATAAATAAAATAAGAACAGATCCAAATCATTTCATAGATCTAGATTCTTGGAATCCAAAAGAATTCTGGCCTTCAAGGAATAGTTCATTCTAACATCAATTAAACTATTCCAGAGCATAGTAAAAGAAGAAATAAGATAGGCACAGTGGGGCATGCCTGTAATCCCAGCACTTTGGGAGGCTGAGACAGGAGAGTCGCGAGTTCAAAACCAGCCTCGGCAACAGCGAGGCATTAAGCAACTCAGTGAGACCCCGTCTCTACATAAAACACAAAATAGGGCTGTGGATGTGGCTCAGTGGTCGAGTACCCCTGAGTTCGATCCTCAGTGCCAAAAAAAAAAGAAGAAGAAGAAATCAACTCGAATTATTTTTATAATCCACATAATATTGTCTCCATGATCCCATAAAGATAGCTTATATAATGAAACTCTAGAGTGATAACATATTAGTAAAAATCCTAACAAATAAAACCTAATAACATAATAAAAGAACAAAAGAGCATGAACAAGTAAGATTTATTCTAAGAATGCAAGGATGGCTCAGTATTAGAAAATATATTAACATAATTTACCACAGTAAAGTCAAGGCAAAAACCACAATGATTTTCATAAATTCTGAAAAGATGGTTAATAAATATAATATCTGTTATTTTTTAAAATTCTCAGAGTTGAGTGTGGTGGCATGAGCCTATAGTGTCAGGAAGCTGAGAAGGATGAGGCAGGAGGACCACTAGAACCCAAGAGTTTGTGGCCAGCCTGGGCAACACAGCCAGGTTCCATCTCAGAAATAAATATGCAGGGCTGGGATTGTAGCTCAGCGGTAGAGCACTTCCCTCGCATGCGTGAGGCCCTGGGTTCGATCCTCACACCACATACAAAGCAATAAAATAAAGACATTGTGTCCATCAACAACTAAAAAAATATTTTTAAAAAATAAATAAATAAATAAATATGCAAATAAAAACACTTTTAATGATAGGAATAGGTAACCCTTCTTTAATGTGATAGAACACATTCTCAGTCCAAAGGCAGCATCATTTTTGATAGAAAAACATTAGAAGAAATCTCATTAAAGAGTAAAACCAGCTGGGCACAATGGTGTACACCTGTAATCCCAGTGGCTTGGGAGGCTGAGGCAGGAGGATCACAAGTTCAAAGCCAGCCTCAGCAACTTAGCAAGGCCCTAAGCAACTCAGCGAGACCTTGTCTCTAAATAAAACACAAAATAGGCCTGGGCATGTGGCTCAGAGGTCGAGTGCCCCTGAGTTCAATCCCCAATACACTCCCCAAAAAAAGAATAAGACCAAAAAAAGTCAACAGCATTCTTGAACAAACAACAACTGATTAGAAAATATACTGGAAGAAAAGATCCCATTTAAAATGATACCAAAAAATTACTTAGAAATAAACTTTAAAAGTTACGTATAAATTATATAAGCAGAAAACTTTAAACCACTACTAAAAACTAGATAAATCTTAAAAATATTTTTCTATATAGCAATAACAACCAGGCAACAAAACCCAAAGACAAACAGTTTATATTTTATGCACTTGCAGTTTATATTTCCTTAAGATAAAAGAACTCCTGCCCATTTATAAGAGATGAACCATCCTTTTTTTTAATGTGCAAAGGGCATAGATGACAATAAAGAAATATGAATGGTTCTGAAACACAGAAACTGCTCAAATCTCATCATAAGACAGGCACAAATCAAAACTACATTAAATCTATTAGTTTGGCAAAGATAAAGTTTGATAATACTTTATTGGTGAAGATATAAAAGAAAAGGCATTCTCAGAGATGGCTGGTGAATATAAATTGATATACCATGGAAGTCAACCTGACAATATCTATACAAATTTAAAATGTCCACACCCACCAGGCCTGGTGGCGCAGACATATAATACTAGCAATTCCAGGCTCATGGAAAGTTCAAGAGGAATCACAAGTTTGAGGTCAGCCTCAGCAATTTAGTGAGACTCTGTCTCAAAAATAAAAATTAAAAAAGGACTGGAGACATAGCTCAGTGGTAGAGCACTCCTGAATTCAATTCCCAAAACCAAAAGGAAAAAAGAAGAAAAATCCATACCCTTAGGGGAAAATAAATATCCAAGCCTCTAGATCGAACAGGCCTGCAGGCTCTGTCCTGCAGACACACTCATACATAATGAGTTACTGCAGTACTGCTCGTAATCGCTATATACTTGAAACAGCCAAATGTCCATCAACAGATCATATTAACAGATCATATTACACTGGAATACTATGCAGCCATTAAGTAAAATGAGGAAATTATACTGACATGGAAATACCTCCAAAATAAATGACTAAAAGAAAAAAATGCATAACAATACTCTATGAATTGCATACAAAAGGAAATGAATAATGTGCAAGAATGATGGAGGTAGCCATGAATGATGGGGGGAGCAGAGAGTGGGAACTGGGTGATTATCAGGAACAAGAAAAGACCTATAGACTATACACTTTGGTACCTTTGAAATTTGTACATACATGACCTATTTTTAAAAATTGGTTCGGGGGGAAAATGAACAAGCCATGCAAATGAAATTCCCACTGCAAAGAGAATCAGGATCCTACAATGTATGTAATATGGTTCATATTAAAATATTTTGGCTCATGTTAACTTCTTAACATATGCCTACCTGTTTAGGTGGGTTTTTAGTGCCAATTTACAGCATAGTTTGTCTATGAGCCATGTTCTGTTGAGCCACGGCCATTTCAAACAAACATATGGCCAACAAATAACATATAATGGCTGATAATAGTTTCAGTCTTTCCTCTATTGCAAATCACAAACATTTTATGAGCAAGTCAATGAATGCATGATGAAGTACGACTTCTTAAGTCACTCTGCCATTTTCAGGAATGTAAGCATTACAATCACAGTAAATTGGGCCGATGAAGTTTGTCATTTGGAAATCTCCAAACCATCAGCAATTAAAGATTTTTCCATGAACCCCAAATCAAGTATTCTTTGGGAACTTTAATTTTTCTTAAACTTCTTTTTGTTTCATTTTATTCCACAGAACTATGAAAGACTATCAGATGCACAAAACCAAAACAAAAATCCCATATCAGTCTGTGAAATGTTTAACAGCACCCTGAATTTAAAATACAGCTCGAGTCCAAATAACATGTATGATTTATTAAAGTTCTAAGACTTGACTTCTAGCACATATTTACAATACGAATCTTTCATTACCCAGAGCAATTCTCTTTGATATATGTTCTTTAAATCAGCTGCCTTTTATATTTTGATTATAGACTATTTTAATTATGTACTAAAAAAGAACACATCTCCCACTAAGAAAATGAGCACCAGCTACTCCAAAGTAATTTCCCCAGTACAATCTCCATTAAGCCTCTAAATACTTCCTTTGCTAATTCAATGAATTAGAACTCTATTGTTTATGAATCACCTCTATGTTTGTAGGCCTATAACCCTTCTTTTAAAAAACACAATTGCTATGGAAGGAAATGATATTTATGTCTGATTAGAAATGAAAACACTATTACATAAATCAGTTTGGGCATTTCTTCACGTCTTGAAACATGATCGGCAATTTACTCTAATTGGTGATCAAGGAAACTATCTTGTGATCAATTAAAGTAATTACCAGATTCCGGCAACACAACCTACCTTAATTTCAGCTAGAGTCTGCACTTCTTCAACTTTAATTAAAAATAATGAAAATTATTAAGCAAAATGCAAGGCAAGATCATTGCCAAGCACGCACATGTCACAGGACAGGACCTTCTCTTGGTGTTGGTGACTTATCAATCACATAAACATTGCTTGGTGCACTGAGGAAAGGTAATCTTTGCCCCAAAATATGATTACATGTCTCACCATGACTTTCACGTGAAAAACACTATTCCTTGTTTCAGCCACTACAAAGGAAACATCAGATCTTAATTTGCAGGCAACACAAGAATATTCTTAACTAGAATTGTGAGGAACAGATTCAACCAAAGATGCATTTCATCCATGTTTTTGTTCCACCTCCAACACTGAGCCATATTTTGAGCCCAGAGGTCAACTGCAGAGACTTCAGAATCAGAGACCTGGGTTTAATTCCTAGCTCCACTAGTCACTAGCTGTGTGATCTCAGAAAAGTTGTTCAACCTTTTAAACAAGCTTCAGTTTCCTCATATGTAATTCATGGAACACCCCTTACAGTACTCCTGGCACTCTGATGATACTCAGTTAATGTTAGCATCATCATCATCATAACACTTCAACATTATAGTGTCTGTCGCCTAAAAAGGAAGAATTCCTTTCAAACCTAGAAGACCAAACTGAAGGTTAGAAAAAAAAAATTCACCTTTGCAAGGCTGAGAAAATCAAAAATATCTTTAGAATTGTTTCTCTGAGTGGGTGTCAGCACAGGAAGATTTCCTTGTGGAAATGGACATCTGTCAATGAATATCTTTTTTTTTAAATATTTTTTTTAGTTGTAGATGGATACAAATATTTTTATGTGGTGCTGAGGATTGAACCCAGTGCCTCACACATGCGAGGCAAGTGCTCTTCCACTGAGCTACAATCCCAGCCCCCAGTGAACATCTTAGCTGAGCAGGTGGCCCTATCTCCCTGAGGAACCAGGACTAAAGGCTGGTCCTGAGGACTGCTGCCTGGGCAATCCATTGTATGTGTCTGGGAGCAGGAACAATCCACAAATGCTGGGCTACTCGTTTACCAGCCCTCTATTGGATCCAGTACAGAGCTCAACATTCCAATAATTCAGGCCAAGAACATCCGACTCTAAAACTGACCTGGCTTTCCCAGGCCAGAGACTATATTCACAAGCCACCATAAGAGAAGCACTCTCTACCACGCTCCAGGTTGAATTAGTTCCCTCTCAGCTAGTGGAGTTAAGTACACCATCTGTGAGATAGCATGCACACTTCTAAACTTTTCCTTCCAATACTGTGTTCACAGACCATAATATCCTAAACAGCCAATTTCATGATACCATCGTCAGTATATACCGCTGCATGAAAAAGCAAGGCACAAAACAGTTTTCCTTTGCAGAATCAGGACTTATTACATTAGTAAATTCCTCTTGAGTTCCCAGGCTAGGAAAGCTCCCCTTTGACAGGGTATTACTAATTTAAGTCCACCTCCCGCAGGCGGCAGAGTTTAACCGACACAAGCATCTCTACCTAACGGCCCTTTATTTCTTTCCCATTTTTAGTGAAAGTTCTCTAACTGGATAGATTTTTAAAACAGCTAATGTGCGCCAAAACATCCTGACCAAGATGATCTTTTCCCTGAAAAGACACTACTCATTTCCGAATTCCTCTGAACATAAGTTTAAATTACACTTCCCTGTGTCTTCATCAGCTACTACTGGGCAGACCAACTGCCCAGTCCGATTATCTGCTTCTTGGATTTCTCACAATCCTTCAATTTTCCTCCCTTCGAATCAGCACATTTCACCAGTTTTCTGTCCACTCTTGCCCTCTAATGCAGACCAAAACACTGGTTTCAAAACCACCCCAAGAGGAATCCACCAGAGAAGCCACTTACCGGAGTTGCCTGACACCAGAATAGCCTCTGAAGCCTTGCTGGTCGCCAGGCCTGCTCTTCATCACCAGCCCACGGCCTGGTGGAGACTTTCTTCCCTAATCTGCTGATAATCCAATTCGTTAACTTTCAGGGTCTCATGAGGTGAGAAGTAATTCAAAGACTACCAAAGTTTTTCTTGTTTTCACAATCCCTTTAAGAATTAAAATTTAAGCTCCTTGGATTTTCATCACTATAAAATTTATAAAAATTCAACTTTATACAGAAAAATATTCCTAGGTTTCTACTCCAGGCATCCAAGCCAAGCGGATACAGGGAGTCAGAGAGTATCTGACTAAACACATCTTTAAAAACCGAATGATACACAAAATGGCAGTCTGCTTGCTAGCTTTTCTTCTTTATAATCAACTGGCTCCTTTCAAGAGACACAACTGCTATTAACATCATGTAATTCCAGTTGATATCTGACATGAAACTGTCCTTCCCTGTTATACTGAAAAGAATCTTAGTGCATCCACTTTTAAGAGAAAAGGCAAAATGGTTTCTGCCTCACTGGGACATGTTAAACTGAAAATCAAGATCCTATAACAATAATCAAGAGGGTAGAAGAAAAGAACAAGGTCTCAGGGCAGACAGAACACCTACTCCCCATCATTTATAGGGCAAAGGGCAGCAGTGCTCAAAAAATATTTTAAAGAACCGAAGCAACACCTAATTTGGCATAATGGTACAGTAAATACATTTTCTGCAAGCAGAACACATTTTATAAAATAGAGTATCACCCCACTTCACATCACAAAATAGCTGATGCTACAAAGAGGTCTGCAAAACATAAATGAATCCATATTTATCCTTTCTTTTACTGAGTCCTAAACTGGGAATTAATTCCCCTTTTAAGAGTTTTAAGCACAGTTGCTGCAACATTTGCCAATATTTTCTGTAAGAAAATACATCACTCAAATGTTGGAGCCCAGCTGGACATCCTGATAACTCCACAGAGGACCTCCAGTGACAGACGGTGGCAAGGCATCCTGGAAGAGAAAAGCCTGCCAGAGCCACGATTCAGAAAACTGTACCAAGCAAGAAGCAGCCCAGGAAAGAGACTATCTTGTAAGTTGTCTGTGTTTTTGTTTCAAAGTGCACACACAGGTTGTGAACTTGGAAAGGTCCCTGAACCTGTCTTCAGACACTGAGCTGAAGCAAACCACAAATACATTCAGAATTTATCACAACCTGTAATGAAGAGGCTTAAGGAGGGTTAAATTCTTACCCTTATAGACTGAAAGAAGGGACATTTTTGTTTTTATGTTTTAAATGGTATTACTAAATAATTAAAGAAAGATCTCAGGGCTTACGGCCACGTAGAGTTAAGCTTAGCACTTAACTCTATTTTTGGTTTCAAAGACTCACAAGTCTGGTGGGTGGTATCATTGTATTCCAAAAATTTCTAATCTCAGCCATGTCCAGATCTATGGCATTGAGCAAATCCCAGACCTCTCTCACCTCTACTAGTCTCTGTAAATCTGAGACTACTTCTGAACTTCACTGTGGGATGTAAGGAAGCCTCATAAAAATGCAGAGTGCTGTGCACAGAAAATGTGCCACTATGAGATTCTAAACAGGTTCCCATTTGCTTGAATCAGACACAAAGCAATTTTGTGCCATTTTTTAATGTGGAAAATGTGTTCTGTGTGGCCAAATGAATTTAGCTGCATCCTGAATACAAGTGAGAAATTGTAAGTCTGTCAAAAATTCACAGATAAAGCCAGGCACACTGGCGCACGCCTGTAATCCCAGCACGTTGGGAGGCTGAGACAGGAGAATCATGAGTTCAAAGCCAGCCTCAGCAACGGCAAGGCATTAAGCAACTCAGTGAGACCCTGTCTCTACATAAAACACAAAATAGGGCTGGGGATGTGGCTTAGTGGTTCAGTACAATCCCCAGTATTAAAAAAAAAAAATCACAGATAATGCTAATAACTCAGAAAATGACAAATAATGGAGAAAACACAAGAATAATTGGTTATGTCCTTTTGTTTTCAATGTTCCTATAAATTACCTTAATTCTGGCTGCTGATCTGTTGGAGTTGTTTTTTTTATTTTTTAAGTTTTGGTTTTGTTTTGTTTTGTTTTATAATTCCCAATATCCTGAAGGGAAAAAAAATTGTTTTTCTGAATGTATATAAACAAGGACATTCGCTCTCCTCCTCAGAGTAGGCTCCCCTGCGTTCCCCAGCAGCGGGCTGCACGCCGCAGAGCTCCATCTCAGCACCAAGACTGCAGAGGTCCCTCACATCCCACTACAGCAAAGGGCTGCAGTGCGACCAGCTCCCAAACACGAGGGCAAAAACCATAGCATGGAGTGGGAGTGCTCTGCCATTTCATGCAATTGCTACAGAGAAATTCTTCCCTTTTGTTTTAAAAAGTTTATTATTTCATACCTTATGCAAATCGTACTTTATATATTCGGCAATAATATTTGAGAAATACTCAAGTCAAATTAAAGGCTTCAATAGCCTTGCCAAAAGCACTGTGATTTTCCTATAAAAAAATTATTCCAATTTGTTGATCTTACATAGGATGAAACATACTGTAACAATCTTCATAATTTATGTCCTGTTGGGACACAATGATTTAAAGTAACATAATACAGAGCCGCATCACAGCTAATCTAAACCACCTGACCAGATAAACACCAGCTTCCCTTCTCTCTTCAGCAAGGGCATTTCTGTTTATTGTCATATCATTTCCTCATTCTAGGAACATGCAGAATAAATGCAGCCAACCTGCTTTTCAGTGGGAGGCTGAGCCGTCCGTCCTTTCCCATGTCAGGGAGTCTGTGAGCACACAGGTACCAGTGCAATGTCAAGGGCTTACAAGACAGAAAACAATTCAAGAATTCCACCCGCAAAATCATTTACGGTGAAGCAACTATGGACTCATCCAGTACAATCTGGACCAGGTGCAGTGTTATAAACCACAGTATTTTTGGTTGCATTTGCTTTTTAATGTCACTGAAAAGGTAATTCTTTAAAACAAATTATGAGGCTTACCATGAGCCAGATTTTTCTAAGTGCTTCAAATCCTGCCTCTTACTGTGCTCACAGGGACTCATGATTTGATTAACCAAACTGAGATGCCCAAATTAACTAGTGTCTTCTAGAGCAAGGAATCCTGGTGGACGAAAAGGACAGAGCTCAATATGGCACAGGCCATGTTCATTTCTGGCATAAAACTGTACTGGTAGATTTCAAATCACAAGTTTTCTCCAAGGTCTGAATCTCTTCACCGGCCTCACATATGCAAAACCTTACTAGGCACAGAGAACTTTTTAGAGGAACTCAAGGGAAGGGTTTAAAGTTTCAATCATGAAAGAAAAAGTGCAGGAACACATGTGCATTCGGCAGATAACAATTCACTGAAAATATTTTAAATCAAAACAAAACGCCTGTCTGACCAAATTTTTATAAACTTGGTTGGGGAAGAGGAAAACAAACAATTGTTTAAGAGTGGTTTCAAATATTGCTTTCTGCTGTTACTAAGAATTTTCAAAGCTTTTCATGCTCCATTGGAAATGGCTCTGCTTCACAAGCTGTTCTGGTCGGTCCTGCCAAAGAAATGGTCTGATACACTTTATTACAAGTTTATCAATTTGCTTACCCAGGCAAATATATATAATTATCTTTGCCCAAAAATACCAGCGTAAAATAGGACTCCTCACTGAACACAATGAGATTACTAAAACACGAGTGGATGAGACAGGACCAGTGTGTGCCAGGCATCTGCTCTCCAATCCCAACTATACTGTGGTCCACCTAAACACAATTCTGACATCCCCAAGGGCACAGAACTCAGGAAACCTGACCAGCACCATTTTCTAGTCTCTCACAGGTATTTATACAGGAATGGAGAGAGCAAGTAGTGAAACTTCTGTCACAACCTACAGCCTTTTGATTTGGTAAGGTAAAAAAGAAAAATCTAATTTTGGAGTATCCTTTTTTAGGGGATGGGGGCAATATAGGGGATTGAACCCAGGACCTCGTATATGCAGGCAAGTTACAGCCCTAACCCTTTTGTTATTTATTTTTGAGACAGGGTGTCCTTAAATTTCCCAAGCTTGCCTTGAACATGTGATCCTCCTGCCTCAGCCTCCCAAGTACCTAGAACTGCAGGCATGTACCACCACACCCAACTTCAAGCAACAGACTTGGGTTTGAACTTGACATCATGCACATTTGTAAAAATTTAAGGCAAGAGACTACAAATCTGCAGTATTGATGACATTCCAAGTTTAGTGCCATCAGTGAATTTTTGTTAAAAATGTCTTTTTTTTTTTACCTAAAGCATTCATAATGTGGACTAAGGCCCTACTTGCTAATTGTTTCCATGGTCTTTGTATCTTATATACACCATGAGTAGTTCAAAACTACTTCAAATCCAGCTCATATTGTTCTGAAATGTCTAGGGCTCAGGTTACCATGGGTTAACTGGCTTGTACATAAGCACAGGTTCTCTGATAATATAAAGCCTAGCCCTGAGCTACAATGTGACTGTCAACAAGTCCTGTAAACTTTCATTTTTATTAATCTGTATACCAGAGGGTTGTCCCAGCAATTCCAATTCTAGATTTATGCTCTATCAAAACTCTCATACCTGTACACAGAGACAAACTTGCACACAAGTGGCAGTCAAATTATTACTGGACCTGACAGTAATAACAAACACTGGAAAGAATCTAAATGTTTATCAATACAGGAATGAATAGATTACAGTTAATTTATTTAAATATCTGATTTGCAGAACAATAGACCATTTTAAAAATACCTCCAATATATCAGAAGCAATGCATTATAATGGAAAGATTATTAGACCTGAAATCCAAAACCTGAGCTCCTCACCTTGAGCAAGCTAAATCACCTGGGTAGGAGAAAGGAGGTGATGTGTACCAATCATACTACACAGAGACCTTACACACACAGTAACTAATGTTCAATTAAAATTTTTTTTTAAAACTGGGTAATGATTCTAGTATGCACAAAAAAAAAACAGAATATTCTGGTTATTTCTGTGTTAACCATAAATTACTTTTTTCTATTTTCATTTATATGGAAATAAATTACTTTTTTCATTTATATGGAACACCTGAGTAGACTCTTCTGATTAAGACACTCCTCTTCTAAACATAACTGCTTCCTGCTGACTGCAGATCTATTGCATCTCAAGGCTATTGGTCTGACCATTGATTCTCACTGTTCAGGTCTGAAGACAAAGGGAAAGGAGAAATACAGCGACTATTTATTTAAAAACCTACTCTACCTCAGGTCATACGTGCAACCCTGTGAACAGGTTTACCATTCCTACTTTATAGAGGAAAGGACTGGTTCACCCAGAAGGTAAACCGCTTGCCTGGTCACACACTGCATAAAAGTGAGGCTGGGACTCAAATTCAAGTATGTTCAACTCCAAAGCTGGTGTGTGTGCTTTTAGGTACAAGTCACTAATGTCAGATTGTACTTTTTTTATTTTTTCTTTCTCTAAAAGTAAATGACAGCAAAAACAAGCTTGCAGTGAATTTTATTTTAAAATTTTAATTACAAGAGAAAAGTATTATTGAGGATGTAGAAAAAGGAAAAAAGCTATTATATATTTTGTTTCTATTTCTTCCCTGTGCCTTTTCCCCCCAAATTGTTATAACATTCATTTATTTGTATATCCTGAACCAAACCACTTTATAACAAAACATCCTACTCATTTTCCATGTGGCTCCATGGTTTTCTTAACTTTTAGATGCTGCATAATCTCAGAGTGGGTAATTCTGTTTTAGAAAGTATTTCATGTAAATGGTTCAATCAAGTAGAAGAGAGGCATGTATACCAAATATATCTTTTAAAGCCAAGCTTTCTTAACGTAAAGATTCTTTGAACTCTCCACCAATATATGTTGCAGAGTTTTAGGGACAAAATTAAAAGAGTAATCACATAATTGGGGCTTTATGGAATGAATGAGAAGTCTTTTTAAATCCTTTTCTCATTGCCCAGTGAAAACAGGAGATAATATCATACAGTCCTCCTTACCAAGGCACCTATTAAAACAACCAATTATTTCAGGTATTAACAGTCTGTTGTGCCAAAACAATGACAATTAAGCCTCTGGAACAAATAATCTATCCACCAGACTTGAACCAGTAGGGACACCGTTGTCACATCCTCCAAGGTGCAGGCGGAGTGTGTTGTGGAGAGATCCCTGGAGCAGACTTCTCAGGGAACCAAATGAATTCTTGTGCTCAAAATATTCCAGCCATGCTGGGGCTGGGGCTGTAGCTCAGTGGTAGAGTGCTTGCCTAGCATGTGTGAGGTACTGGGTTCGATCCTCAGCACCACATAAATATAAGCAAATAAAGGTACAAAAAGTACAATAATATTATTTAAAATATATATATTCCATCCATGCGTATGACTACCCCACCTCCACACTCTCTACAAGAGGCACCACTCGTGGCGGGGCTGGGAGAAGGAGTCAGGAGGCAGACAAGCTTTCAGTATTTCTGTCTTTAGCGCTCAGAGAACAGAGTGCTGCTCCGAAATGACCCACATCTTAAGTTTTCAAAATCAAAACATTTTTAAAACTTTAATAAGTTTTCAAAACTTATTTGATGAGTTTCATAATGAGGTCAAAGCCTTATTACCCCTCCTGGCCTGCCTAATCTTACCGCAAGCACCATTCTTACCTTGGAGTGCTGAGATGCATTCTTCCTTGAAAGCTTGGGAACTATGACCATTGCAAATCCAGGGCTATAATAAAAAAGACACTGCTGTGACTGTGAGGTGCGGGCATGAGTTCAAACTGGGGTGGTTCTGAGAGAAATGCAGAATTCAGAGAGTGATGCCTCTGGAAACCAGCAGGGCTGGAGATGGCAGGGACTACATGAGTTACCTGCCCTGAATTCCTGAGGCTCAGAAATGCATACCTGACAATTTTTAAAAATTGAATTCATTTTATTTACAAACATGGTGTTCTGCTTTAACTTTAAATCTCTCTGGTCCCATACAGAATGTAATGGAAAAGTACCAGAGTCCTGTGACATAGGGAATCCCACAGACTGAAGAGGGAAAGGCCAAGATATCTCACCTTGGACAGTCACTGCTCCCTCTCAGCCTCAGCTTCCCGATCACGGGGGGAGGGGTTGGGCCAGTGTCAAGTGGGGTTCCTCTCGCTATGTGACCACCATATGGAGAAAAGTGTTATGTTCTCTGGTGACTTAAAAAAGATTCTTCTCAGGACAGAATGGGATCTCCCAAAGCCAACAATCATATAGTTTAGGAAGTGAGGGGGTTTTTTCAGAGTAGTTGGGACAGAATCCAGAGTTCTCTGTCCGGCCTAAAGGACCTATGTAGGGCCTGAGAAATATTTTTACAAGCTCCAGCAAAACTTTAAGGTAGCCAAGCACCCAACTTATCTTTCAGATTCATACACTGTGAGACAGACCCAAGTCACAAATGTCTGTCTCACTCTTTCCAGAAAGAGGATTTTTGAACCTTTTTTGTATATTTCATGTGAAGCTGCTGCTCACCATAGGCAGAAGGCTATGCCTTCCTTACATGGATTTAAGGTTTTTATGCCTGGCAAGTTGTCTACACATGATGGGTGCCGCATAGAATTTTAGTGGTCTCGTCTTTTTTGTAGAGACTGGAGCACTCTGTACCTGTCGTTCTCCTACCTGCCCCAGATTTCCCTAAAGACATCAACCAAAGATGAAGACTCCTTCTATGACCCAGCAGATACCCCATACACATTAACATGGGCTTCTTGGGTTATGAATACAAACTTCTAAAATTTTCAGAATGTCAGAACAAATCAACAAAACTTGAAACTAAGAAAATGGCTATATTAGTATAAGCTTTTTTTAAACTTTATTTTGTTATGTGGTGCTGAGGATGGAACCCAGTGTCTCACATGTGCTAGGCAAGTGCTCTACCTCTGAGCCACAACCCTAGCCCTAGCATAAGCTTTTAATAAAGTTATAAATTCTGACTGGCTAGAGAGAATGATGACAGAGAAAAGAAACTTGAGTATGCCTGCTGTATGCCTAAGACTGCATGCAAGTTAGAGTTTGCTCTCAAAATTTAATACTATTCATTGTTTTCCTTAAGCATATTTCCTTTAAACGGTAAGTGTGAAGCTGGGCGTGATGAGGTGCACCTGTAGTCCCAGCCGCCTCAGAAGCTGGAGTCTGAGGCCAGCCTGGGCAACACAGGGAGACCCACTCTCAGAAACAAAGAAGCAACAACAACAAAAACAGTATATGTGGTCAGGTACAGTCCAAGTGTGATATTTTTGAAAGAATAAAAAGAACTGTAATAATGGATTTAAGAAAAATCCACTCACAAATTTGACAAGAAAATGAAAATTATAATAATATAACCAGTACTTACATTATTCCATTTATTTATATGTGCAGCTAGCACTACTTTATAAAAATATCATAGCTGTAGAGGTTTTTGGTGCAATGCCTTTCTTTGGCCACTTGTAGTTTTATGCACCAATAATAAATGAGTTTGATTATGCCAAAACAAATGAGAAACGGATTAGGTTTTAATGCTATATTTTTTAAATCTGGTAATAAACTCCTTCAATGGCATCCTATACACACATATATATGTATGCTTTTAATACATATATATGTATATTTCTAAGTAATTAAAATTTCTAAATCTCTCAGACATCACTGAAGCTTTTCTAACTTCACAGCCTCCTACCGACACCACTACCTCAGGATCAACTCCCCAGCCTCTGCTCACACAAAACCAAGTCAAAGGTTAATTTCCATCCTAAGTCACACTCTAAAACTCTAATCTTGTGCCCCAAAGGACCCCACCCAATGCAGAAACTACCAAGCAAAAATACTCCAAAGTTAGTAGGGTCACAGAAGGGTGAGATGATACCCTGTCAGAGAGTGGAAATCAGCTGTAAAACTCAGAATTCTGTTATGCAGATACACACATCATTTTATAGACAGAAACTGGTCAGTTGGTAAAAAGGCTCCTTTAATACTATCTCTGTTGCCATTTCTTAATGAGAAATGACTTTAAAAAGCATGGCAAAGAGCCTTGGGTGGCGCGCGTAAGGGAACCAATGCCAGCTTCACTGCTGGCACCAAAACCCGCCGCAATGGTGACGGACCTGGAGATGTGCGCGATGACGAATGTTGAAAGGCAGCGGCACCATGGCACAGAGACTGCCAGAGCTGTGGACCAAGAATCAAGCCCTTGAACCCCCACACTTGCAAGTAAAAACATTTCCTCATGTGCGGAACAGAACTACCACTAACAATATTTGGAAATAATGTTTGAGTCTTGGCTCCCAACTGGATAATTTTGTTCTGCACCAAAAATAATTCCATTCAAATTCCCAAAGTCTTTGCGTAGCTTTGTGCTAATTTCAGGACAGAGTTTCCTTCCAGAAACCCAATGAAATGAAAGGCAGAAACCAGGGAGGGGAAAAAAGAATTAGATAACATACATATTAGATAGCTTGCTGTATTATGAAAAACAAATGAAGAATTACATTCGCATCACACTGATAAACTGAGAGACTGCCAGTGGTTCTCAGGGCAGATGTAACATTTTAACAAATGTGATTGTTTGTGAACGAAATAATTCTGATCAAAAACTTAATTGCAGCCAAAGTGAGCCCTGGGCTATGTCACCATAATCCATTCTGACAGGAAGCAGTGAGTGGAGATTCCTACTGTGAATGGAGCACATGTGAAAGGTCAGCTTTGGCCTGGAACTTCAAAACCGTTAACGTGTAAAACAGTGTGCATTAGAGCCCGGAACGGCTAACCACTGGATTAGCGGATGTCCGCTGTGTGGGTCTGATGTGCTTTTGGCAGGTAATGGCTAATTGGTAAATAGGCAATGTATTGTAACTTCCTTCTTTGCCTCGTCCCAACATTTACCAGCAGAATCCATGCTTAATTATAGGCCCAGAATATTGCAATATTAGATTTATTACATGGTCTTGCTACAACAAAGTAATTTATTTCTCAAATAAAACACATTTTTAATAATTTAGTGAAGGAAAAGTTGCATGTATTTAAGAAATAAATGTTTGTGCATAGGAATGAAAATTTTTTCATATAAAATATAAAATATATTTGCTCATCAAATAGCAACTGTAACAGCCAAATAAGGATTTCATTAGAAGAAATATGTATTTTACTCTCATACAATAATCTGAAAACTCAATTATACAAGAGAACTTTACATGGCTTAAAACAAAATTCTAAATAAAAATGTGGTTAATACCACAGTTTTCATTTTTCAACATGGAATGTTATTTATGAAAGAACCAAGTTAAATATTGCCTTAAAAGTCAATGAATGCAACAGTATTTTATATCTATTTATTGCTATAACATTGGTCTGTTTGGTTTTAAATTACAGCCATTTTTTCTCTATCTAAACCATTCAAAGTAATATGGCATTAATGAGTGATAAAAACAGGCACTGGACACTTCATTGATTGCTTTAGGATTTTAACCCATTTCTGAGTTGTGGGGAAATAATACTTCTCTCTAAAAATACACATGTCTACAATAAGTTGTATTTCTGTTCTCAAAACCAGCCTCTAAGGTCATATCTTTGGTCATTGGGCAAAGAGAACTCCTGGGCCCACTGTAGGTCAAAATGAAGAAGGCTACTCGGCGAAGGCTGATCCTCAGCAACTTCATGATTCTTGTTCCTTTCAGAACATCAACTGAAACCTTTAGAAACAAAACCATACATTTGCTTCTAAATGCAATGGATGGCTGAGGAGAAAAAGAATCCTGGTCAGCAAAACAAATCAATTTCTTAAGTTTCTGCTTTTTGTACAGGATCTGAAAACTTCAGTGTATTTGGAAATTCCAGAACCTTCCCAATAGTCTGCTCCTGAAAGTTATGTGATATCCACAGTTACCAATCTGCACTCTGTACCAGGCACCTTCTCAGAGTCTAGGCCCTGGTCACAGGGGCTATCCCTCAAGGAGCTTTCAGTGTGGTGGGGCAGCCCAGAAAGGTCAACCATGAAGAGCTGTAAAGAGGTAAAGGCGGGGGAGGGGAAAGCAATCAAGAAGGGCTGTGATACTGCTGGACACATTCGCTTGATGTTTTCACTCCTCCTTTCCAGCAATGTCCAAGTAGACACTGCAACAGCCAACTAGATTCACAAGTCGGGCACCTAAGTTGTCCAAGGAAATCAATGTATCCTAGGGATACAAAAACGAGATGTCATAATTCCCCCAAAAAAATATTTTACAAGGTCCCAAACTGATCATTAAGAGCATTTTCTGTTAAGTGATTAATTATACCTGGTAACACACTAAATCATCATTTTTGTCTCTTTCCTCGTCATTTTTTCCATCATTACAAGCTTTCCAGTATCATTCTTGGCTGCTGCTCCACTTCCTTCGTAACACTTGGGCTCAAACAAGCTTACAAATTTCCCTCTAGAAAAGTGCCGGGCGTGGTGGCACACGCCTGTAATCCCAGCACTTAGGGAGGCTGAGACAGGAGAATCGCGAGTTCAAAGCCAGCTTCAGCAATAGCAAGGCACTAAGCAACTCAGTGAGACCCTGTCTCTAAGTAAAACACAAAATAGGGCTGGGGATGTGGCTCAGTGGTCAAGTGCTCAGGTTCAATCCAATCCCCAGTACCAAAAAAAAAGAAAAAAGAAAAATGATCAACAGCAGAAAGTCCTTCTATACTAATTTCAATTTAAAGCAAGCATGTAGACTCAGGGTTACGGACACCGTGCAGAGAAGCTGCACCCTGGCCTAACCCCAGTGCCAACATTCGACATCACCACTGTCTCATTCAGGAGCAAGATTACTGCCAAGCCAACTGCAACTCCTAATTAAGAAACAGACTTTGCATACTTCTTAATTGGTTTATATTTGTTTCCATGTTGTAAATTACAAAATGTCCCAAAGGTTGAATTTAATCTTTAATTCAGTTCTGGTCTAACAATCAATTTTTGCAAATACAAAGAAATATGTTACCAGTTTCTTTTTAAGGAAACATATGAAATGGGAGGACACTACAGAAATTCATCATTTAATACTTATTTGTAGGAGCAAATTCTCTGTTACTTGTAAATTATTTTGATTTACAGTGAACCATTATTGTATTCATAAATGCTGGAAAGTTGGTGAACAACATGATATAATGACACCCCAAAATAATTTTATAAGTGCAGGTGTGCAAATCATAACACGTGGAAGATGACTCAAAGGATAATGGGGACTAGGGCAGTTTAGGAAGGGTCACATAAAGGAGAGAAAGGGATAAGCACATATGCCCCAATTTTCTGAGATATCTTTAAAAACACACCACAAGATAGGAAGATGCAGTGGAGCATGGGCTGCAGAGTCAACAGTCACACTTAAACAACCAAAGGCAAACTGCTTCGTAATTTACAACAACCCAATCACGCTGCTCATTCTTTTGAGGTTAAATGCTACTGACATAAGCTACACCTGAATCCAATCAGCACAGAGACGTTGAGAAGATTCACACGAAAGGACTAAATTTGTCACAAATGGGTTGGTTTCCGATCTTAATGTAGCCAAGTTGCTTTACTCTGACCTCCATTGAACAAATCAACTTAATGGGCACTAGGAGTGCTATAAAACTTAACAATGGAGTGATTTTTAACTTTTAAAATATAGTTATGAAGCAAAATGTTGGATAGCTTCTACAATACTGGAAATCAAATTAAATCTAGATGTTTTTTAACAGTCTTGACAGATATAATCCTAGTTACCATGTAAATTTATGGTAAGCTGCTGTGATATTAGCCACAGGTGCTACTTTTAATATATGAGCCGCATCTGGCTGGGAATAGAATTTCTCAGAGGACTGAAAATGACCTCACTATCAGACAATGGAAGGGGGGGAAAAAAAAAGCAAGACCACTGTGGCATATAAAAAGCTGAAGATGTGGCCCACAACTAAATATTTCACATAAAATTCATTTTAACTCTGTGGTTATAGGTTAAAGGATATTATGCTTTCAATATTTAAGAGGCGTAGATATATTTCAACCAATAGCCAAAAGATTAAGAATGTAAGACAGTTATGAATACCCTAGCTACATATATAATACTAGTTTGCCAACCTTTGATCAATGTTGGAAAAAATGATGTGCTAAGACTTGAAAAGAAAATTCTTTCACGGTTCCCAAGCACACGACATGATTGGACACCACTGAGCATAGTAAACCAAGATGTTACAATTACAGATCTCTAGGCAGAAGCAACTCTCCAGTGCCTGGCCAACAGCACTGGTTGTGTTTTTAGTTCTTTGGAGTCATTCATCACACCCAGGGAAATATTTTCACCAAGTAAATCTGATTTTTAAAAAAATCACTACAAGTAATTACCATTCTGGGTTTAGGAACGAGTAATATTACCCAGAGACAAATACAAAAGGAAAATACAAGTTTAGTACCTACAATTAAAAACTTTTAAATAAAGATAAATATGTATAAAACACAGAATTGTTTGCTTTTAAGAAACTCTTCCTGAGCCATTTGAAAGCCATCATTTGCCAGATAACTGGCAAGTGTGGAAATGTGATAGAGGATTTACAAAGATTTTATTTCCTATGAAATAACTCTTCCTGAATTAAACAAGCCTTCTTTATCTGAAAAGGAATCTCAAAAAGTGAAAGCTTTTGTGAAAATATTTCCTACACCCTTGCACTAAGATGTGAGAATAGTAGCTACAAAGCCCTATAACATAATATTTTCCTTCTGGGCTTCTCAAGTAATTTGAAGGGCTTGATTTTTTTGATTTTAACAGATCAATTCTCTCTAGGTGATGATTTTGGTTTACTTTTTTCTATGCCTGATCTTTATGGGCATCAATATCCTGAGTACCTTTAGCAAGAAGGACATAGTACCTCCTCGATATCTGTGTATTCAACCAACAACATTAACATGGTGCATTTAGAAAAGGAAGGCTCACAAAGCCTTTCCACCGTGATGATGCTTACTTTATAAAAGTAAGGCTGAAATTACACATGACCTTTCTGTTCAATGTGATACTGCTATGTACCTCCCACCAACTAAAAATCATGAGGTGAAATATTTAACTAATGCAGCAAAATGTTTACCGCACATGAAATGAAAAAAGAAACTGACTAAAAATTATCTACAAGCCGGGCGCGGTGGCATATGCCTGTAATCCCAGCACTATAGGGAGGCTGAGACAGGAGAATCTCGAGTTCAAAGCCAGCCTCAGCAACGGCGAGGCACTAAGCAACTCAGTGAGACCCTGTCTCTACATAAAACACAAAATAGGGCTGGGGATGTGGCTCAGTGGTCAAGTACCCCTGAGTTCAATCCCCAGTACAAAAAAAAAGAATTCTACAATATGACCCCAAATGTATACACACACACAATCACGTGTTATTTTTAACATCTTTCTGTGTTTTCCAAATTATAAGACATATTATGCAACCAGGACAAAAACATTTATTAACCAGCTGAACAAATCACACAAATGTAGCATGGTGGTATCATTCCTGTAAGAGAGAGAGGCCTAGCTGATCACTGTGGGGTATGAGTAACCCACAAAAATTAAAGCCTCCTGTTAACAGCTTGCAGTTTTAAACAAATAGAAGATATGAGACATACCTTCAAGTACATTAGAGAATAATACTGTAAGACTGAATTACAACGGCCCTCTCTTCTACACATTTGTATCCACAGCTGAATAGTCACTGGCTTAGAAAGATGGATCCCTCAGTGCACAACATGTGGGTCTCTCTGTGCAGAGCTCCATTACTCCAAGTGAAGTTTCCAGCTGCTTTCTGCAGACCTTCTATCTGGAAGTGACTCTCCCTTTCAAATAGAAGCTGACCTCCAATCTGTAATAGATTTAAGACTGATAAAAGATCAATTGAATATTACAAACTAATGTTTTCCAGGCCCAGCACAGGGAACCATGTAGTAAGTTTCAGGTCAAATTCCTACCAGTAGCTGGCTACCTTTTTGTTCAAAATTGCAAAGAACACACATATAGAAAAACACTCAAGTTGGAATAGCAGAGTTGTTCATTCAAAGGTTTAAGACATTTGCCAACAAAACTGAAATCTACATTCTGAGTTATTCTATAATTCTTCAAAAGATAGATTTGTGTTAAGAGAAAAGCCATCACCTTAGGGTAGGAAGGCTTGAAAATATGTCCCCACTACCTACTTCCTTTGTACATTTGAGCACATTCCTTAACTTCCCTGACTTTTCCACTATTCACAAAATGTGGATGCTAACACCCATCCCGACAAGGACGTTATTTCATAGGGCAGCTAACAGCAAGCTACTGGCACCTAGTAGACCTCACTCACCCACTAGTCTATAAAGTACTTTGTGACTCTCCAAACTGTCACAAAGAAAACTGATCTGGCTGTGTTTCAGGTAACTAATGCAACATTAATTGTCACCTGGTAACTGGGCATGGTGTTGTACACCTGTAGTCAGCTACTTGCGAGGGTGAGGCAGGAAGTATACTTGAGCCCAGGAGTTCAAGACCAGCCTGGGCAACAGAGACAGACCTTATCTCAAAACAAACAGAAAGAGTCACATATATAGAATGTCCTTAAAGCAATATTTTTACATTAAACTTTCTATAAATAATTACCCCCAAATAGGTCCAGTATATTTTTAACTTTTCTATACAGAACATCATCAAGTTATGATGAAGGAAAATAAAAAAAGAAAGAAAGAAACATCAGCCAAGAGTGCTGAACCAGTAGTCACAGAAAAGAAAAAGAATCTGAGACTAAAAGAACTGTCTAGAAACAGAAATGAATGCCTAACAAATATGAGGTAGACAGGCCTGTGGCACCTCATGGACTCTTGGAAAGACCTGCCCTGAGCCCCAGGACAACAATATTCACAACAGACTGTGGTTGTGGTTGTGGGTGGCTGAGGCCGAGTGAATGCCAGTGTGAGTGCTTTTTCTTAGAGGCAACTGACTAGAGGTGGCAGGAGTGGCCCAAGTCCTTTCCTACTGCTTCAAAGGTAGATGCAGAACAAAGGCACAACCAATGCCATTCTCTGGGAAGTGCCCAGTGGCATACAGATCACCCTCTCATCCCTGCTAGTCACTTAACAGCCTCCTCAGGAACCATCTGTGACTAGGAGTAAGGAGATGGGAAGAGAGGAAATGTCCCTAGTGAGAACAGGTTTTAGGTAATAACGTATAGGAAACAGAAAGAAGAAATATGCTTTATTCCCTTGAGGCTAAGGGTCCTGACCCACAGTGAACCAAATCAAGGGACCCCATGTATTCAAATACACATAGGTAACACTGAGCTGCATACTGTGGGATATGTACACAAGCACAACCAACCCAAGTCTCTGTCATTGAGGTGCTTATACCTGAGCTGCAGAGACTCAGGTGAGGAGCTGTGATGCCCTGCTGCATGATTTAAAGTGCATTTACTCTCAACCTAATTCCTCCATTGATTCACTGTCACCCTGGCAAATCACTGCACCCCTGGGTCTTTTAGTTGTCTCCTCCTTTCCAGCTCTGACATTCATAGGATCAATATCACAAATTTACTATCAAAATATGGATGAAAGAACTTCACAAACAAAATAACCTAAGGACTGAGTCCTAAAAGGAAAAAACAGACAACAAACCAGCATCTGAAGCATGGAGGATCTGCATAAGCCACATGAACACCTCTTCCTCTCCAGGCTGGCCTGTACCCCGCCCCACCAAAACCATCCTTGCTATGGTCACTGATGACCTCCATGTTGTTTGATCTAATGATCATCCTTTGGTACGCACTTGGCCTGGCATCTCAACAGAACTGACCCTTCCCTTCTTTTAAAATGCCATCTTCTTTTGGATTCTGCAGTACAATACCTACCTCATTTTCTTATTTCTCTAACAGGTCTGAGTCTTTTGTTAGCCCCTCCTCTTCTATCCAGCCCTAAACAGACTGGGTCCTGAGCCTTCTTCTCATGCTATAATTTCTTCCTGAGCGATGTCATCTATTACCTCAGCCTTTTTCCATAGGTACCTATGGCCTTCCCATTACCTGTAACCCAGACCTCACCTCTGAGTTCCTAACTCAGACATAAAACTACCTTTTTTGGGGGGGAATTGAGGATTAAACTCAGGGGTACTCAACCACTGAGCCACATCCTCAGCCTTATTTTGTGTTTTACTTAGAGACAGGGTCTCATTGAGTTGCTTTGCGCCTTGCTATTGCTGAGGCTGGCTTTGAACTCATGATTCTCCTGTCTCAGCCTCCCTAAGTGCTGGGAATACAGGCATGCGCCACCGTACAAGGCTAAAAAACTACCTTCTTAAAGTTGACATTTTGATGTCTCACAGAAACTCACAATTAACAGTGTCCCACACAGAAATCCCTGCACCCCAATCCTGTCCTCTCCCACACTTCCACTCGGTAACCCGGCATCTCCAATTACCCGGGTCCTCCAGGCCTGAAATTTGAGAGCCATTCTTAGCACCCTCTGCTCTTCTTCCTACCACCCACCAACTTCTCCTCCGTAGTCAGGAGAAACTTGAGTACTCTCTTTATATTTGCATTTTTGATAAGAGTTAGGTGTGCTGCTACCTCTGGTTTCTCCTCATGTGAACTCCTAAATATAGTTCCAGCCCCTATACGTCTGTGCTTCTCCTGTCACTGCCCCCGTTTACCCCAGCAATGATGTCCCACCTAGAAGAATGCAACCGCCTCCTTAGTGTTCTCCCAGTTTGACTCTGGCCTCTTCCACTCCATCCTCTACACCCTCTGACTGGTTTTTTTTTTTAAAAAAACACCTCAGCTTATCACCTTCTTACTGAGGCCTTCCCTGACTGCTCTCTTCAAACAGAATTAGGTCTCCCCAATATCTCAGTAATATTGGGCCTTCACATTATTCTCTCTCACAGCGCCCCCTCCTGACAGTGGTGGTGGTCATCTGTGCTTGCTCATGGTATATATCAGCTGGAGTCAAATCCTGGCTCCATGCTTACCAGCAGTGGGACTTTGGCCAAGTTACTTAGGCTAAGCATCAGTTTCCTCATCTGTAAAGTGAGGGAAAAATCTACTTCACGAAAGTTTTATGGGGATTAAATGAATAAATGCATGTAAAGTCCTTAAATGTTCATTAAGCATTAGCTATTAGGATTTTCCTTCATGGCACTCACCATAACTTGTGATTATACTTTCAATTTTTCTTTGTTTATCCTCTCTCCCCCACTATGCTGAAAGCTCCATGGAGATGGGGACAGTATCTGCCTTGTTAACTGCTGCACCCCAGTGTCCAGCACAGTGCCTCGCCTAAGGTTAAGTGTTCAGTCATTATGTATTAGTGTGAAGTAGATAAAAACATAGAAGTGAAGCTGGGCACAGCAGCACACGCCTGTGATCCCAGCAGCTCGGGAGGCTGAGGCAGGAGGATTGTGAGTTCAAAGTCAGCCTCAGCAAAAGTGAGGTGCTAAGCAACTCAGCAAGACCGTGTCTCTATAAAATACAAAATAGGGCTGGGGATGTGGCTCAGTGGTTGAGTGCCCCTGAGTTCAACCCCCAGACCCAAAAAAAAAAAAAAAAAAATTTGAAGTGGGAAGAATGTGGACAGACAGGGGCAGGATAGGCTGGGATGGGGAGAGCAGGGAGAAGAACAGCTTAAATAAACGTAGACAAGAATGGAACTGAGATGCCAGGGGACTTGGCCCCATCCCCGCATGGCCACTAATTTTCCATGGTCTTGGTCAAGGTATTCTCGTGCCTGTGGCCCCTCACTTCTTCAGTGACCTCTGGGTGACCTCTCAGGTATCTTACAGTTTTAATCTCTAAATAAAGAGACATTTTACAGGAGTAATGAGAGGCAGGGTTAGGGCAGGACTGCGGGCAACTTTGAAAACTTCTGAGAACATGAAATACATCCTGTAAAACACAACAGAAAGGCACTGGGGTTTCTGAGCGAAGACCAAGGGAGTGGCAGGCAGGCCAGTGAGAGCAGGAAGCATCTAAAGGTGACAGCGAGAGAGCTCCTGACAGAACTCTATGAGGAAGTCAGGGGTACCCAAACCAGAGCAGAGTGTTAGGAAGACAGTGAAGAAGACACTGAGTGGTTCTCGACGGCTGGTCATTGAGACCACTCAGCTTCAGGTCTGAGTGCTGGGAAGGATGATGGCATTGCCAAGAGGGACGAGCAAGCTGAAGTAAAGACAGACCAGTGTCAGCTTGCAGACGCCCCGCGCCTGACACAACGCTGGAGGTGGAGGAGACTGCCCCACCAGGGCCCAGCCCACAGAGCCAACAGCGGGCCCTCATTTCCACAACACACTCCCTCACAAAACTTATCAGAGCTTCAAGGACGAACTAAAAACTCCCCTTCTCCAGGCAGCCACCCTGGAGTACATCTCCTCCAGCTTACTCATGGTTCACATTTTAGTGTTGATGAATAGGGCAACTTGAAAAACTTAAACCACCTTGCAAAATTTAGATGCACCACCTCCCCAGCAAAACCGGAGGTCTCATAGGCAGAGACAGAACCACGTACTTCTCTTACATCTTCTTCTTTCTACACCTTGGGCTGGACGGTGCCAGTCCCTTGGCAGCTGCCAACTCAAGTGCCTTGCAGCACTCCCTAAGCCGGACAGAGCTAGAGCGTGCGGTTCCTGGCCTGCCCACCTGGGGCGGCTCCAGGCACCTGGTGTGTGTCCACAGCCAGGGCTGCAATGGCAGGGGCAGAGCATTTGAAGCTGGTTTGATGAATGTTATGGTAGAAGACCACAATCCTGTCCTGCTGGCTAAGGGCACACAGGCAAACAGATTCATTAGCAGCATTTGCTATTTTCATGGGGCTGATTTTAATGATACAATTAAATGACTTCTGGTTGCTCAACAGTGATACCTAGGTTACTCCCAAACAAGCATAGTTTTGTTTGTGTCAGCTGGTGAGTATCCCCATTCTCAGGGAAGTATGGTGAAACCCATTTAAGGAAGGAAAGTAATCCAACAGGTTGTCCTTGGAAAACGAGATGTTTCCTAAAAAACAAAAACAACAACAACAACAACAACAAAAAAGCTTGATGTATCACAGTAAGATCTAAAAGTGTTGTTACCAGAACCAGAAACGTGGGTCTGGCACCTGCTAACTGTGACATGAGCCAATGTGACCACAAGCAATCCTATGGTCTCAGTCTGGTTCAGTTTTGTCCTGTAAAAATCCATGAATGAGGGGCTGGGGTTATGGCACAGTGGTAGCGTGCTCGCCTGGCATGCGTGAGGCACTGGGTTCGATCCTCAGCACCACATAAAAATAAAATAAAGATATTCTGTCCGCCTACAACTAAAAAATAAATGTTAAAAAAAATCCATGAATGAGTTAGAATGACCCATCAGTGCACCTAGATCACAAGGGCAATACGATGTGAATTACCTGCAACACAGAGGAGAGTGTTTTCTTTAAAAGGACACAAAAAAGAGCAGAACACAGAAAGCTCAGAGCCAGGGAGAAAGGACCTCACCCACCTGTCCACACTGTTGGACCAAATCCCTCCTGAGAACAGTGAGCAAGTGGCCATTATCCAGCCACCAGAATGTGAATGCAGCTGAGAACAGACTAACACACACAGCTGCTGCATAAGCTCCCAACATCCATATTCTGAAGCATCTGAATGCAAGTTTCTTTGTCACAGTTCAAATGCACCAAAACTTGCAGTGCACCTGAACGCTATTGATGATGGCTATATTGAAGCAGCAGGCAGGCATACCAAAGAAAAACAGAAACAGAATGGAAGAGAGCAATACCGCAATACTTTTATTATTTAAGGTCTCCTTCCAATTATTTTCTGCAATTATTGAACTGGCAGTCCATTGTTATTAATTCATATTCAACCTATTTAAGCGGTACCAGCAATGTGGGCTAGAAACAAATGCCTCAGTAATTTCCTAACTCTTGAGTGTTATTTTCTTGTCAGTTAAATTTAAAGCAACCCATTTGTGACCACTTTATACCAAGTTAATCTCATCTAAAGTGCTGCACAAACCCTAACAGCTACGCTAAGGTTTTATACTAATGAAAGCAATTTACATAAATGAAATTTATGTCAATGCATCTCATGACAAATTTTTTATTTTATAATAATTATGGTACTTATATGATAACATCTGTTGATATTCACAGTCTAAACCTGGCAAAGATTTAAACTCACAACATTTTCCATGCATCATGTACATTATCTGTGAAAAGCAATAAAAAAAGCAATGAATGCATTAATCATACCAATATCATCTGCAAAGCATAAATCTGAAATACCTTTCACGTCAGCTCAAACTACTTTTTTATTTTTTACACACCTGATTTTACGCCATCTGTAAAAGGGCAAGACAAAGACTGTTGAGGAAATTATGTCTTGGCTGTTTGACTTTTACAAAATACTCAGGCTAAGTTCTGTAAACAGAAGATTTACTACACGACTAAGAAAAACCGATGCAGTTAAAAGTCCATTTTTATTAAAGGACGGTGTAATGACCACAGTGTTTTCACACAGCAGTGTGGCATCATATTTACATTGTTGACACCTGTTTTACATTTCTCCTCGTCTATCACTGCATGTGCTTTTACAAACGCACATTGGTTTAAGCCAATTATATGACACAAACAGCAAAAGCCAAACTCCAAACGATAACATTCTAGGCTCTAGTTTCCCCACCTGGGTGGACATCGACACTGATGTTTCGGCCACCATGTGATATCATCAACACCATCCTACCCAGGGCTCCCTGGGACTTCAGGAAGAACTCCAAAACGAATGTCAACATGAATACCACACAGATATTTTTATTATCTTTTCCAATTGTAGGTAATGTTTGCTAAAATACCTTCATCTTTACCCTCCATTCAAAGGAAAGCTATGGACACTTTCTCAGGTTTCTTGTCTGCTATGGTTACAAAGCCCATCAGTAAGCACATATTAAATGCAGGCTACTGTATGTGATAACCACATGAGTTTTCACTTTACCTGCTCCCAGACACACAAACATTAGCCTTTGCCTTCAAACAAATGGCACTTTCTAACCTACACCATGCCCAAGTCTTGGGCACCTCCGCTCTGTGATTGCTTCCCTACCCTCCACAGGCGAAATGTCTCTTCCAAGACTGCTCACAGGCACTGCTGACTCATAACTTTGATGTGCACAACAAACAATAATAAAACCCAAACTAATTCATTCACAATGAGAGTGGCTGAGACCTCCTCCAAAAAGCCTGCCGAGGATTGTTAAGACTTATTAACAGTTGTCTTTCTTCTGATATCATCAAGCGTCTGACTTCACTAAACATTTCAAAATGTTAACCATAAGCCTATTATCAAATTCCTCAATAAAACATTTTTATAAAGTCAGCAACAATAACTTTCAACTGCTCTAACACAGGAGTCTCTCTGGTCACAGGAAGAGAAACATTTTACAAACCCCAAAGTCAGGTGCGGTGCTACCGCTGCGAGGTGCACAGAACACGACACGCAGCCACAGCCACGCCAGCAAGGCGTTCAGGAGGCTCCTCCTCACGCCCCCACCTGCTCCAGAAGTCTGTCAATGGCAGCAGTTACAAACGTGAATGTGATGGGACAAGCTGCAGAACAAATAAAGCCTGGGCCTTGCCTTGCAGAAGGGACTACGCTTGGACAGGCTATTACACAGAACCATGTAAAAGTGCCCCCTTAAAGGTGAACGCTGGCGGAATGCCAGCCAGTTCATTCGAGTCCATCGCAGACACCCAGCAGGCCTTCGGAAAGGAGAGACAACACCGGGAACTGGAGCCCCTCCTCACAGCTTGGGCCCTCTTCATTACCAGCAGGAAACTCCTTATAGCCTTCACCCAGAGTCCTTCATTGACCCAAAAGGTACCAAACCAAGTCCAGTGCCCAGCCACGGCCCCTTACCTACTCCTGACACTGAGCTAGTTTCCCTGCCCAACAAGGGTGGTCCCAGGTACCCAGGAGAGCGGAAATGGGGACAGCTTGCCCAGGGGGCGTGTGTGGCAGCCTGGCCAGGCTAGGCTCCTGCCCTGGAGGGCTCCACCTGCTGGTATCTGGAGTTGGTTTCCTGAGTTCCTGAGCCTCACCTTCTGCACCTACTTGTAAAGCTTAAAATGTCCTGATTTTGTAAGCTTCCCATTTATCGCTGTACATGACAATACATAACAAAATTTATCTTTATGGGACACTCACACCCACATTTCTAACATTTTGTTCTTTCAATGCAGACACCCTGCAGTTGCCAAACACCCAAGAAAAAGTTTATATGTCAGTTACAGACCTCTCCCTCCTTATGTCTACATGAACAGAAAAGGAAAGTCAAGCTTCTTTACAAATGCCAACCCCACCCTGTCTGAGTCCAAGCACTCTGAGTATGGAAACTCCCTGCCTGGAGTCCCAACACTGTCATGCTGTCTACTTTCAAAGTGTCACCACCTGTCACCATCACACTGCCCATCAACCCACGATGCACTGCAGAACCTGTGCACCACTGCCAAGGGCAAAGGTCAACAGCCACCAATATCCATGGCCACTTCATCTACTTATGCTGAGACAATCCCTTGGGAATTTTCACTTTTATAATCTCAGATTTGTACCCATCTGAGCTATCAAAAAAACTTGGGTTATGTGAAATCAACCACATCTTGGAATAAAACCTCTGAGAGAAAAGAAGGTCAAACATATTTTGCTGGCTATATGACTATAATAAAACCTGAAGAAAGCCAAATCTTTGAGAAATAGGTTTCCATCCAGGGTCCCTGAAAATGTTCCTAAAATGTACAGTTCATTTTCCAAAGTAATAAAAGAAATAAAGACAGAAGCAATTTTGTGATACCATTTTACAGACACTACATAAGCAAATCATTTAAAAACTATAATGTCCAACCAAGTGTAATCCTACTCCTGAAGATTTTATTGAAGACAAAATGAAGATTGCAAAGAACTGCAAATATACAGTATGGGGCACATCCTTAGGGACAGGGCCATCAGCAGTGACTGGCTTCCTCCAGTTTGCAGAGCTGAGGCCCTGGCCTCAGACAGCCTGCCACTGCCCAGCACATGGAGCGCAGCAGGCATCCCTTAACTCCTGCTGATGGCAGGGCTGTACCGAGGGAGATGTGGTCTTACTACAGTGCACATGTGAACATGCAAATGCCTGCTCGCACACACACAGAAACAGGCCCAGAGTTTCAATGGGCATCCTCACATATCCAATTTGCATCTACACAGGAACTGCATCTAGAAGACATATTCCTAGGTTAGGACCAGAGGCATATGGATTTTAAAAGTTGACAGGCATAGGGGCTGGTAGTGTAGCTCAGTGGTAGAATCCTTGCCCAGCATGTGCGAGGCCCTGAGTTTATCCCCAGAACTACAAAAAACAAAACAAACAAACAAACAAAAATGGTTAGCAGCCAGCCATTGCCCATTTGCGCTCCAAAAAGATTATGTCAAATGACACCCCCAGCTCTTCACCAGCCATCTCCCTGTTACAGTTGCACTTCCTCACCAGCCTGAACTCCAAGGACCAATGTTTAATCCCTCCCTTACTTTACACACCCTTCCTTACTTTACTCCTGTTTCCTTCAATGCTTATTTGACAAATGTTCAGCTCTACTTGAGCCCAACTCCATACCTACTCCAAGCCTGTGTCTAAGCAGCTGAACGTGGCTGGACAAAACATTCAAAATTTTCACTTTACCTTTTTTTTTTTGTTACTGGGAGTTGAACTCAGGGGCACTCAACCACTGAGCCACATCCTCAGCCTTATTTTGTATTTTATTTATTTATTTATTTATTTATTTATTTTTAAATATTTTTTTGTTTTTAGTTGTTGATGGACACAATGTCTTTATTTTATTGCTTTGTATGTGGTGCTGAGGATCGAACCCAGGACCTCACGCATGTGAGGCACGTGCTCTACCGCTGAGCTACAATCCCAGCCCCCTTATTTTGTATTTTATTTAGAGACAGGGTCTCACTGAGTTGCTTAGCGCCTCATCGTTGCTGAGGCTGGCTTTGAACTCGCAATCCTCCTGCCTCAGCTCCCTGAGACGCTGGGATCACAGGCATGCACCACCATGCCCAGCCATAATCTTCACTTTAAATATATAACCAAAATCTGAAGATACGCTAAGAACTTCACAGCAAATGGCTACACCTCCCAGAGAACTCACCATCTTACGTCTCCAAGACGACCATTCCTTCTGCTCTCTCCCCAAACCTCCAACACGCCTCCTTTCCACATCCACTCGCTCTTCTTCCAAAGATGAACATACCAATCTACCTCCATCTGTATGCGTCACTCTGCCTGCTTTCCTATTACAGGTCTGCATTGCCATTCAAGTCCTATCCTTCTCTTGCCCATCCAGGACTGTGCTCTCACAATTAACCACTCTGACGATTCTCAAACTGGTCTGTCCAGCCTGACTCCTGATGCCATATATCCACCTGCTAACCTGCATCCTCCACTTGGATGACTAGTAAGTATCTCAAGCCTGCAGTGCCCCCAGCAAGGTTCACGCCCTACTCCCCTCCCCTATGCCCAGTCTTCAGAGCTCATTCTTCACCCTACAGCAGTTTGAACCAACGCCTTGAGGTTCTCCTTGATATACTTTGCAGTCTATCAGCAAAAAAATTAATTGGATGGTGGGGCCCAGGGCCTTGCACGTTCTCGGCAAGTGCTCTACCACTGAGCCACACCCCCAGCTCTATCAGCAAGCCTTGACTACTCTGCCTCCAAACAATGAGGAATCCCACCTCTCTCTCCACCTCCGCTGCTTCCTCTAGTCTCCTGCTGTCTCTTGTGTGTAGTTTGCCAACAAGGCCCCAGAGCCCTTTCTTCCCTCTCTCTGTCTACTCCAGAACACTAGTTTTCTGGCTCCTGCTCATGCCAAGATCATCGTGCTTCAGGAACTTTGTACTGGCTGTTCTCTCCATCTGGATTGTTCTTCCCTTGGATCCTCACACACTAAGCTCCTATGCATTACTCAGGCCTTATGCATCACCACCCAGAGAGACCACTTCAGACCATTCCATCTCAAAAAGGGTCTCTTCCTTCACCTTTTATTCCAATCTTCCACATAATTCTCCCTCATGGCACTCATGAGCTGAAACTGCATTATCTATTTGTCTATCCTCCAGCTTAACAAATATTTGGTAAATTAATGAGAATTATTTTTATGATAAAAATTAAAGTAATTAAAAAAAAATTAACCTGCATATAAAACTGTCACATTGTGACTAAATTATACCTATAGAGAAAGACTGGAAGAAAATGGTAAAAATAAAAGTAGTAGCTAGATGCAGTGGTGCATGCCTGTAATCCCAGCACTTTGGGAGGCTGAGACAGGAGAATCGCGAGTTCAAAGCCAGCCTTGGCAATGGTGAGGCGCTCAGCAACTCAGTGAGACCTTGTCTCTACATAAAACACAAAATAGGGCTGAGGATGTGGCTCAGTGGCCAAGTACCCCTGAGTTCAATCCCCAGTACCAAAATAAACAAGTAAATAAATAAATAAATAAAAGTAGTTTTTTTAATTTACATCATTCTATCTTAACATTATGTTATTGCTAGAAATAAAAAGACAGTGGCTTTTCCAAAAGAAGAGTGAGGATCTGTCAGTGCTGGGGAGTCACTAACCTACACATGGGTTGTAAGCAGGAGCAAAGCAGCTCCTGGCGTATGGGAGCGCGCCTGAGAATATGAAGCCTTGGTGTTCTCCTGTTGAACACAACATCAGCAGCAGACAGAGCCATTCTGCAACCATGATGGATTAGGACAAAAATAGACCACTCTGTAATGATATCTGAACAGAGACAAACAGGAATGCTATCCAAGCCACAAAACATGAAACTTTCCCAGCTAATGAGGAACTACTGCTTCTTTTCCAGTTTCAGCTTTGGCCCCACCTTTGTCTATTTTCCCATAGGTTAGGTTTGTTAAAAGTGCTGAATCACAGAATTGTCTATTTCTAGGCAGCATCCAATTCAGGGCAAAGTCCTGATTCCTTCAGCACTCTCCAAAATCACTTAGCACAAACCCAAATCCTATCACAAGTCTTTACAACACACTGTCTTCCTGAGATGCCCCATGGTTCCCCATAGGGTATGCTCTCCCTCGCTGCAATGAGCAATAAAGCCAACTTGTTCAACTGCATGTGTGCTCCTGGTTGTCTTTGGCTGGACTGCAATGACAGTTATTATGACATCAGTGCCATGACAGGAAAAGTCACAGGAGACTGCTGGAAAATTGACCCCAGGATATAATGTCAGTGCTGGTTCTATGAATACATTCCCTGACACCAGTCGACCTTCTTAGCATCTATCGGCTTGTTTCCTAAAAGCTGAGTGAAGGTGAGGGGCGGGGGAGGACTAGTTAATAAAATGTCCCAGTGAATAATGTTAGTTAATCAAGGATGCCCTGCAAGCTTCCCTTCCCCCATTTCTGAAAGTGGTCCAGAGTGCAAGGTTGGAGTGGTGCTGGAGGACTGACTCATGGGCAGGGCCTGAGGCAACACCACTCAAGTACTTTAAGCCACATGTTCAAGCCCAATAAATTAGCCCAGGCTTAAAGAAGTCAAGCTGTACACATGTAAGAATTTTAATAAGCTTGGAAAATGCTACCTAGAGCTTATGCACAAGCTTACTGTACCAATGGGATTCCTTGCCACCAGCCACAGAGTGCTAAGCCCCTGACAAGAGCTGTCGAGCACGTGGGGCAGCAGGGACAGGGAGCCTGCTTGGTCCAGGTTTCCTCAGGAGTTGGGGACTCAGAGCAGATGGCTGGCAGCCAGATGGATGGAGAATAGAATAGGGCAGGCAGCTCTGTGGAGCCAACGGCATTTACTAGGAAAACATGCCGAGGGTTTCTTTGGTGGAAATCTGGTCCTCACACACCCTTCTAGAAACTAGCAAACACTACAATCAATGTCTGCATTTATCAAATGCCTATTTGTACCAAGAACTGTGCTAGGTACAATAGAGAGTTATTTAAACAAACATGGGCTCTGACTTCTAGTTGCTGACACCTAATATAAATAAAAACAATAAATCTGTCCAAAGGATTACCAAACTAACTGAACAAACATGAAATAGTCAAAAGCATTTACCTTATATAAATGCAGTAGAGTAATAATTGAAGGGTAAGTCATGGGAGATGACTCTCTAAACAGGGTGGGGCCTAAATGGAACAGTTACCTTGTTAAGGCTGAGTCTCCAAGAGGGAGGTCAGGTTTTTAAAAAAGCTTCAAGGATTGGCTACTGGGCTTGAGAAAAATGGGCCAATTAGGGAAGAGGGTACAGCTTAGGAGATGATTTAGAGTCAGAAGTACAACTACAGGAAGAACAAAAGCTCACTAACTGCCCAGGAGAAGTAAAGGTAATCAATCAGTCAAGCAGGGGTACGTTTCTCCACTGGTCTTATTCGTGTCCCCTTCTGATAAATATAAAAAATTCACACCCTCTTTTAAGGTTATTTAAAATTCCATACCTAAATATCCTATCTAACACCAAATTATATCAACAGTGGTTTCAGAATTTGATTTTCCAAATCACAGAAATTACCTCTTCCCCCAGAGCTGAGAATTACCTAGCTGGGCAACAACAAATATCAGCAAGGATACCCTCTATCACTGAATACTACACTTTTTTGGGGGGTACCAGAGAATGAGCCCAGGAGCTCTTAACCACAGAGCCACATCCCAGCCCTTTTTATTTTTTATTTTGAGACAGCATCTTGCTAAGTTGCTTAGAGCCTCACTTAATTGCTGAGGCTGGCCTCGAACTTAATCCTTCTGCTTCAACCCCCAGAGTCTCTGGTATTACAGGAGTGTGCCACCACATCCAGCTTCTATCAGTGAATTCTTAAGGGAGAATGTGGATCCTGGGTCCATGTGGAACCAGACAACCAGTAGTAACAAAAAGAGTTATAGCCTGCAGAGTGCTAGCTAGAATTTATAATTACCTGATTAAAATTTTTGAAGGAAAATTCCTTGTAGATGGCATCCCGCTCACTTAATTCCGACCATCCTGCTGCTTTGAGGTCAAGTATAACTTGGTTCCTCTCCTCTGCTGCCAACAACTGGGCATCTGAAGACTACAAAGAGAACACATTTCATATCTAAAAATACAGAGGTTTATTAAATTCTTTAAATAAACTCATAGCTCTCTACTTTAAAAACAGATGTGAAAAAGTCTCAAGGGCATCAAATTCTAACCAGCTTTCATTGCTTTGTTCTCAAAAAACCCAGACAAGCCGGGCACAGTGGCGCACGCCTATAATCCCAGCACTTTGGGAGGCTGGGACAGGAGAATCACGAGTTCAAAGCCAGCCTCAGCAACGGCGAGGTGCTAAGCAACTCAGTGAGACCCTGTCTCTACATAAAACACAAAATAGAGCTGGGGATGTGGCTCAGTGGTCGAGTGCCCCTGAGTTTAATCCCCAGTATCAAAAAAAGAAAGAAAAAAAAAACCCCAGATAAGAGCAAGGCCAGCTCTATACCCAATAAGCTACCTCCATGGTATGGATCTCCCACCCCTCACTCTTGCCTCAAACTTCACATTTTGGCAACTCTGGTTTCTGATGGATGCCCCTGAGACTGACCACTGCCACTCGCCTTCAGAGACAGTTTCAGAATTCCAGCACTTGGGAAACTGAGGTAAAAATACCCACTGAAGGAAACTCTGCAAGTCCATTGGCAGGAACAGGATTAGAACTCAAAGCTCTGAACTCTTGTCTTAGTGCTCTTCTGGATGGTGCCCCTGTCACCTGGTAGGCTTCACTCCCTATTCAAATGGGTTTTAATTATTTTGGATTAATAATCCCTTTCACATCTGATAAAAACCAATACTCAGAGGGAAAAACATGTACATTTACACAGAATTTTGTATAATAATTTCTGGGGTCCACAGACCCTCAACTATAAATAAAAAAGAGCTTGTCTTAATAGAGTGAGTTTATGAAACCCTTTTCTGAAAGAACCAGTAAGAAAAACTCCCAGGAATGACACTGGCCAAATTATATCATTATATTGTGTTCTGTGTACATATGTGAATACATAACACCAAATTCCATCAGTATGTACAACTATAATG
>CM053405.1:111834372-111844564 GCA_028644305.1 Xerus rutilus
AAAATTCTAAAAAAATGGGGGGGGGGGGCGGGGAGAAAAACTCCCTCCAGAGTCTGGCCAGAGTACCCAATGCAAAGCACATGGGTGCACAGCCCACCTTGCACCTACTCTCCCTGGTGATAACATCACAAATTTAGGTTCTTTTTTTTTTTTTGGTACAGGGATTGAACTCAGGGGCACTCAACCACTGAGCCACATCCTCAGCCCTATTTTGTGTTTTATGTAGACACAGGGTCTCACTGAGTTGCTTAGTGCCTCGCCATTGCTGAGGCTGGCTTTGAACTCAGGATTCTCCTGTCTCAGCCTCCCAAAGTGCTGGGATTACAGGCTTGAGCCACCATACTCGGCTACAAATCCAGGTTCTTTTGGTTAATGTTGCCACATTTCCTATGCCATTTGCTTTTTTTTGGCACCAGGGATTGAACTCAGGGGTACTTGACCACTGAGCCACATCCCCAGTCCTATTTAGAGAAAGGGTCTCACTAAGTTGTTTATTAGCGCCTCGCTTTTGCTGATGCTGGCTTTGAACTCACGATCCTCCTGCCTCAGCCTCTGGAGCCACTGGGATTACAGGCAGGCATGCACCACCACACCTGGCTATATGCTTTTTAACTTAAAATTAACTCTAAACCTCACTGGGCACAGTGGCAGGCACTTGTAATCCCAGTGGCTCAGGAGGCTCAGATAACCTCAGCAACTCAAGGAGGCCCTAAGCAACTCAGTGAGACTCCATCTCTAAATAAAATACAAAGAGGGTTGGAGATGTAGCTCAGTGATTAAGCACCCCCTGGGTTCAATCCCTGGTACCAAAAAAAAAAGAAAAGAAATTCCTAACCTCATGGCCAGAGAGAAGGGATGGACACACTGTACTAGAAACTGAAAAAATTAGGTTCTCACTCCAGTGTAAGTGCCAACCAATATTTTATGCCTCACCTACTTGCAGGGCTACTGTAGGCTCAAGCAAGAGACTCATGCCAGAGAGACTAAACTAATGTTGAGGGCTTATTGTCAAAGGGCAACCAGGGATTCTCCAGATTCTCTGCCATGAAGCTGTAGCTCACTCTCATTCCTGAAATCCTAAAATCTTTTATCACTGATATTAACATAGTTAATACTGTTCTGCCAGGTATGGTGGTACACACCCATAATCCTTGTGACTTGGGAGGCTGAGGCAGGAAGATCTCAAATTCAATGCCAGCCTCAGTAATTAAGGGAAGGCCTGAGCAACTTAGTGAGACTCTGTCTCAAAATAAAAAAATAAAAAGGATTGGGAATGCTCAATGGTAAAGTACCCCTGCAGAAGAAAAGAAATAACGAACAAACTTCCTAGTTTTTCTTCCTTGCTAGGTCAACTACTCTTCCCCACAACTAACAAAAGGGAAAAATTAGAATACTTCTTAAACAAAAACATTTGAAGCCCTGTCGCTTAAAAAGCATTTACTACTAAGAGCCAAAAGAGCTATTCATTAATCTTACATAGAGTTCTAAAAAATTTAGACGAAGACCTACCACAGGAATTAATCTAAAATTTCTATTGAACACTTAACTACTTTTAGTCAATTCAGAGAATTTCTGAAAAGAATCAGAATTTTTGTCCATATTACATAGCTGGCAAAGAAAACCACTAAACGTGCCTTTGGTTGCACAGTAGTCACTTGAAGGTTGTGTAACGTGCACTCTCTGCACTGTTTTTCTCTGGTGCCATCCTCCACCCTGTTGAGACAAGGGTATGCACTCTGGCTCATCACAGATGTCTGTGCAGCCCAAGAATCATGTCCAGGACTGTGAAATGGGGTCATTTCATCCACATAACACCAAGGGCCCTCTTGAGGACACATCCTCAGCGGAACTCTTCCATGGAAGCCTCAAAAAATTTCAATGGGAGTGAGAGGAAAGAAAAGTACAGGATTTTAAGGAATAAACTTGTAAGTAAGTAAACTTGACTCAAGGGCTAGCTTTTTTACTTTTTGCTCTGGGATGCTGAACTTGGCCCCTCTGAATTCCAGTGACTGTATCTATAGTAGGGATATTACAGTACCTACTTGCCAAGATTTTTTGAAAGGTTTAAAGAGAGCTTAAATGTGAAGGTACTCAGGAAAGAGCCTGGCATGTGGCAGCCACTCAAATCAAATCTATCTATTCCTGCCTTCTCAGAAACCATGATTTTACGTGGTCACCCGCACCCAGGGCAAAGGTATGCCTTGAGACATGCCTAGGTGACAATAAGCACTCAAGTTGTGTTCTCACCTTCATGGCTACGAAGCACGAAAGCAGAGTGCTCATCCTCCTCCACCATCAAGCTATTTCAAATTTCTTCTGTTTAAGAAATTTCAAACGTGCCCTAACACGCAACTTGAGGAAATGAAATGGTGAGTTTAATGCAAAACTTTTCCACTAGGTGGTGCTGCATGTTAAAATTTTCCCTCAGGTTAATTTACTCCAAAATACTAATTTCTACAGCAGGAAAACTAACACCCCGTCGGAAGTAAGAAGAAAAATCTGTGTCACACAAAAAAAGGGCAGTTTTTAAATAATTCCTCCAACAACTCAGCACTAAGACAAACCAGCTGACTTCGGAGGGAAACAGCCGACTGCCAGCCGCCCCGAAAGGCCCTGGGAGCGTACCATCTCCAGGACCCACCAGCGCCGTTGGTCGTTAGCACACCAAGTGGCCAAAAGCATCAGTTCTGCAAATAATTTTCATTTTTACTTAAAAAAAAAAAATCGTCTCGTTTGTTTCAGGTTAGGAAGTTCGTAGGCCACGGAGGAATGTTTAAGCCAAGGGCGAAGTGGCATTGCAGAAGACATGCTTCCTGCGGCCCGCGCGTCGGGCAGCGACGATTTGCGCCGCGGGGACGCCGCGTCCAAGCCCGAAGGCCTGGGCCCTCCCGCCCCTTACCCGGCGCCGCGGGACCGCTGCGGGCGCTCTGCACTCACCAAGGCCGCTAGACTCGGACTGCGGCTCCGCAGCGCCGCCAGCAAGCGCCGCGTCGCCCCCAGCGCCCCAAGCACCGCCGCCATGGCGCCCGCCGCCCGCTGCCCAGCGTGCTGCCTGCCGGGCGCCCGGGCCGCCTCTCTCCGGGGTCGGCTTTGAGTCGCGGCACGCCCAGGCAGCGCCACGCCGCGAGCCCAGCCGCCACGTAGGCCCAGGCGCGCCCCAGAGGCCTCCAGGAGCAGCAATGGCCGCTAACCCGTCTGGCTGCCGGGCAGGCGGACGCGACGCGGCGCCGTGGTCCCCGCCGAGTGCCGGCTCGCCGCTGCAGGCTGCAGGCGGCCGGCGGGCGCTAGGTTTGCCCTGCAGTCCTGCCCTCGCCTCGGGCCTCGGGCCTCGGGCCTCGGGCCTCGGCCTGCCTGGGACCTGCGCACCGTCCCACTCCTGGGCCGTGGGGCGCAGGGCGCGCGGGCGGGAGAAGGAAAGGGCAAGGAGGGATGAGCGGCGGGCTCATGGGGGCTTCCCACTCGGTGGTTAATTCAGTACTGGGGGACGTGAACCATAGTGATTCGGAATCAGGCAGTCGTGGATTCGAATCTAAACTGTGGTCAACCGTATCTGTCTTGATAAAATTGCCAAAACCCTGGTTTATGGTGCCAAAAATGAGCTGCATCATTAGCCTACGCACAGGCGCAACACTGGAACCTCTCCAGAGACAGGTGAAGGACAGACTGGAAAACTGTCTTACGTTATTGGGAGGTATTCTTTCTTTTATGTACTGTATATGTGTATTTGTTAATATTTTGTTCTTCTTGCTATTTTTTTTTGAGATGTAATTGACAAACCATCAGATTTACCCTCTAAAACGTAGTTTTTAGTATATTAACTTGTATTCGAAATAAATTAATGACAAGTGGTTTTGTAGAGGAAATAGCAAAAGAATAGATATAAGGATCAATTTAACAGTTGTTAGCAGTTTTACATACCATATAGACTTAGAAAAAAATAAAGCCTTTTGCCTCAAAATGGCCTAAAATTCATGGACTCTAGCTTGACCTGCTTTCTCTTTTGCCCACTTGACAAGATACAGCTATCTGAAAAGCAAAACCCAGGAGAATACTCAAGCTGGGGGTGCGGGATGGGGAAGGCCTGATCGATGATAAGGCATGTAAGGCTCTCTTGCTTCTTTTGCAGGATGCCTGAGGCAGACTACAAGAGGAATTAAAGTTTGTAATTCAGTATTTACACTGGGTGTTTATGATAATGAAAAATACTCTTGAAATTTGCTTATCAAAGTGAGAACTGAAAAATGAACTGATATGTTATTTAATAAATTAGTGACCCTTCATCATTTTCCTTCCTTAACACTTCATGAAACTGAGCATCTCAAGTCTAGTCATGAAAACAGCAAAAGGAGGATGGTAAGGATCAGGGGAGTGATCCAGTAGGGTCTTTGAATGTTCTGCCCTCACACATAGCTTCCAGATTAATAGGATTTAACCCCTTAGCAAAGACTTAATTGCGTTCATCCTTTATAGTGGTCACCATATTTGACTTCTGAAGGTTAGGCTTACCACTTCCTTTCTTCCTGCTACTTCCCCTTCCCTCAAAATCAGTATTTCCTGGGCTGGGGCTGTAGCTCAGTGGTGGAGCACTTGCCTTGCATGCGTGAGTCACCGGGTTCGATCCTCAGCACCACATAAGAATAAATAAATAAAATAAAGATAATGCATCCATCTACAGCTAAAAAAATATTTTTTAAAAAATCAGTATTTCCTGACAAATCTCTCTGTCCTCTCTAGGGAATAGCCTTGTTCCTGATTTTCCTCCAGGGGAACCCCATGTAGCTGGTCTTAGCTAAGTGTTAGAAGCAAAGCCATGGATGTGTTGGGTCATCCTGGGAGACCTTCCTCACCTTCCAGACAGAGTAGCAACCCAGTATATACCACAAGGCATGAAAACGCTTTTATCTTTGATATATAATCACAACACTGGGAATTTACCCCCAACAAAATGAGACTATATACAACAATTATATCCAGCCAAAGAAGACAGGTAAGTATGCTAAGTCTATTCAAAGGCCTGTTATGCAGCTAAGGTTAGGAAAGCTATTAGCAACAGTGACATGTTAATCATTTAAGCAAAAACAAAAAATCAAGGTGCTAAATTTTAGTAATAACTACAACACACAGGAGAAAGACTAGAGGGAAAAGCATTCAGTGGTTACCTGGGCCATGGCATAGAACTGGGCAAGGTGCCATTTCTCACAGGTTCTAGAGTAAGAATGCTTAGGTTGGAAGCTTGGTCCCACCACTGGAAGTTGCATGCCCAAGAGCAAGTTATATGGGACCTCCATTTACCCTCTGAAATGAGGTTATTTAATAGTATCCATCTCATAGGGTTATTTTATGAGTAAAGCATTTAAAATAGTACCTAGCACTCATAGTAACAACTCAAATGTTAGTTACTATCACAGATGCAATCACTAAAGGTTTTTTTTATAACTGGAATTACAGGTATACTTATGAAGGTTCAAATCCCAGCTTCATTAACAATATGCAGCTTCAGCAAGTTACTTTTAACCTCTATGCCTCAGTTTGCTCATTTGTAAAATGGACACCATAATGCTACTGTTCTGAGCTATGGTCCCCTCCTGCCATGGACATCCCAGCCATGGCTATTCACAATATGACACATAAGTATAAAGCTGTCAACTCTCATTCAGTGTATCACTCAGGAAACCAATTTCTGTAGAATTTAGGGTATAATGATATACACATTAAACTATCTAAAACACTGGAAATACTTAGTAACTGTGATTACAATTTATGCTTTAGCATGGAACTAATAAATTAGCTTGAGTTACAAAAACATTTACTTTGTGGGGTATGGTGGTACACACCTGTAATCCCAGCTATTCGGAAGGCTGAGAAACAGGACAAGATGATCACTAGTTCAAGGCCAACCTGGGCAACTTAGAGCCTGTCTCAACATAATCTTTTTTTTTAAAAAAAAAGGCTGCAAATACAGTTCAGTGGCAGAGTACTTGCCTAGTATGTGCAGTCTTGTGTTCAATCCTTAATACCAAAAAAAAAAAGAATTACTTTTTCCTAACATCTGTCTTTACCTAGAAACAACTGAAATCACTGAATTCTTTCAGTGAAAGCAGAGATCACAAACACCAAGACATTTGACTTTTTTATTTTCCATCAGTTGCTGTTTTAGGGTTATACTTATCAATTCTAATTATTCTTCCCCATAACAAAACATGTTCCTGCTTAATCAACTCTGGAAGAAAAATTGCAAACAGAAAACCAAGTTTCTTAGAACTACACAGGGCACCAGGAGTTTTCTATTTTTGTCTCACACACAGTAATCACACTGGCCTTGTACTTACTATTCTACCATAATATGTCTTCACATTTCAAACTGGATTAGTCTTAAAATACTGGGTTATATTCAAGTAATAAAAATAAGAACAGTGAGTCCTAATGAATATTTTTGCATCTGCTTATTCCAAAACTAGTTAAAACACCAGTTTGTAATTCTTTTACCCATTCAACAAATGCATGATTCTTTTAAGTTGACTAAAGTTGCAAGTCGGCACTTCACTGGAGAGAATGTGTGAGATGGCAGCACTAGTTTCTGAAATGAAGGACTGCAGTTTCTCTTCTTCTCAACTTCTTTCAGTCCATCACTACTCTGCATGTTCCTGCTCTTGTCCTGGAATTAGCCACCGAATACTCTCAGTTCGAATGGTAGCATACATAATAAAACTAATTAAAAAGAATAAGGAAAATACAAGCAACCAGTCCACACTTTTTATCAAAGTGCTGGGAAGAGGTCCTATTTGGTCAGCTTGAGTTACCACCACATTTTTCTTGGCTTCTATACCTGAAAGAAAAATCAATTGTCTCAAATCAGAGAGAAAACACATCCGCCACAGATTTTTCTGAAGTATGATGCATGGTATGCAAAATGACATGCAATCCTAAAATAAACACCACCGCTATTATATCTGGGATGAATTTCACCTGCTTGTCAGTATAATTTGTAGCTTGCCTTTCTCCCCACCACATCAAAGGATCAGGAATCCATTCAACTATTCCAAGCTAAAACTTCAGAATTTCTGTGGACTCATCAGAGCTTTCTTAGTCAATGCCTTGTAAGAGCTGCCTTTTGTTCTCCTGAGACCAAAGTTTAACAAGCAACCAGTAAAGCTACTTGCAGGAGTTCACAGAATGTTTTCATATGTTTAAGTAATGCTGAATTCAAAATATTTTTAAATAAGTTGCTGAAAAAATTGGTAGAGCTAGCACTATTAGGATTGGTAATCACCAAAGACACTAGGACTCCTAGATTTTGTGTGTTCTACATTTTCCTAGAAAATGGCTTCCTCTCCACACATCAGTCTGGGATCCAGTACAAGGCTTGCAGTTCCTAACCACCTTGTGGCCCACTTTCACCCCTCCAAGCTAACTTAGCGCTTTACTCTTCAGTGTTAAGATAAAAATGATTGCATGCAACTCACTATATATGGGAAGTGTGTTCTAATTTGTACTTATTTCCACTGGGTACACTTCAGAAAGAAGAGATGGTCTTAGTTAAGACAGTGTAAGGCTTTTGAGTAGTTAAGTTTTACAATGGAGGAAATTTTCTTCAATTTACAATGCTCAAACTCTTACAAAGAGTAAAAAGTGAGGCTTTGTTTGTTTGGTTTTGTTTTGATTGTTTGCAGTGCTGAGAATCAAACCCAGGATCCTGCGCATGCTAGGAAAGTGCTATACACTGACCTGCACCCCAAACCCTGGCCATATGTTTTGGCAAACATTAAGGAATTAAATTAAAGAATTAAAATAACATCTGTAAATGGATTAATAAATGAATGACAACTAAACAAAAACAATGCAGACACAGCTCATAAGCATAATAGTTGGATGAAATAAGCCAGACACAAAAGAATATATACAATACATGTCCACTAATACAAAGTTCAAAACAGGTAACATTAGTCTATGGTATCGAGTCAAGACTGGCTATCTTTGCAGAAGGGCTGTCTTTGCTCATGTGTTTCTTATACTGAGTACTGGTTACCCAGGATATACATACCTTTTTACATACATTTGCAGTTGTATGTAATGCTGAAGTTTAACTTTGTGAAAATTCATTACTAATGATTTATGTATAGTTTTGTGTAAATATTAAATAACTGAAAATGTATGTAAAAAGTTATCTGTAGGTGAAGTGTATGATATGTAGATAATATTTTAATAAAGCTTTTTTAAAAATGGTATCTATAATCATTAAAATTGCCTACTTATGTTAAGATTGCCACTGATGGAGAGGTATTTAACAAGATCATAACAGTTCATCAGAAAAGAACTTTTACACTTTGAAATCAACCTAAGGATTTTAGCAGATCAAAAGCATACACTCCAGCAGTAAGACATCTTCTTCCCCAGCATATTATTTCTACATACCTGTCTGATTAAAAATGAAGATTTTCAGTGTTTCCAGTGTTCGATCTGTATGATTAAATCTAGCCATTGGTTTAGCTCCTTGAAATAACAAAATGTTAGGAACAGCTACAGTGCCAAACCTGGTAGAAAGGCTGTAAGAGAAACAAGTCAATTAGAAAACCTGAATTAACAGCAGCCTTTCTCATATCAGAATGGTTGGAAATAAATGAGAAAGGATCAGTTTTGTGTGACCTAAGGAAATTTCTGACATTCGAACTTGAAGCTTTCAGTTTTTTCTTGACCTCTTTCCTTGGGTCAAGAACTCTGGGTCAGGGTTGGGGGCATTCCTGTTCTGCAATATGAATTGCTTTCTATTTCTATTACCATATGGATCTACCCATGAGCCAATTATTCCACTATTTAAATTCCTAACTGTCAAAACAGATCAAACCAGAAAACTCTTAATTCATGGACAAAGCACACTGTCAATTTACTTGACAGAAGAAATTTCAAGTTCTTCAGAATGCCCATCTCCATCCCTCAAAAAAAAAAAAAAAAAACTTATAGTAAGCGATTAGTTTGGTAAATTGATGCAAGAGAATATATGACCTAACACACCAGGAAGTTCACAATTAGGGGAAGAGGACTTGGAAGTAATCTGACCTGTGTAGGATTATTTCACCTCTACAAAATATAGACCAGTCTGGGTTCTAGCCTCAGGCTACTAACTAAACCAGCTGTGACCTATGGACAGATTATTTAACCTCTCTAAACCTCAGTTTCTCCCATTAGTGAAATAATGTCAAAAATAAATCAAATAATAAATCAAAATATTCTTCTCAAGTAACATGCTATAATTTGCAATATTAATATATTGAGACCCCTGTGTTATGATTTAGATCTTTTTTTTTCTTTTTTGGTACTGGAGACTGAACTCAGGAGTACTCGACCACCGAGCCACATCCCCAGCCCTATTTTGTGTTTTATGTAGAGACAGGGTCTCACTGAGTTGCTTAGCGCCTCGCCATTGCTGAGGCTGGCTTTGAACTCGTGATTCTCCTGTCTCAGCCTCCTTAAGTGCTGGGATCACAGGCTTGCGCCACCACGCCCAGCTTAGATCTTAAATGTTCCCAAAAGCTCATGAGTTGAAGGCCTGGTACCCAGTGCAGCAGCGTTTGGAGGTGGGGCTTTGGGATGTAACTGGATCCTAAGGCCTGACCTCATTAATTGATTGATCCATAGCTTAATGTGTTTTGGGGTGGGGCTTTGTTATACAAGCAAGCTCCCTCTTTTCTTCCTGGCCACCAAGAGCTTTCCTCTGCCATGTGCTTCTGCCATTATGCCTTAGCACACAGACAGGGCCTAAACATAGGCTGAAACCATGAGACAAAATAAATTTCTATTTCTTTTATTCCTTTATTCTTTTTCCATAAACGTTTCATGTATACATTGGCAGTTATATTCCTACACTGAAAAAAATCAATAGAGTGCAATGTTTTTTATCTATTTACTTTATTTTATTTTTTTTGTGGTGCTGGGGATTGAGCCCAGAGCCTTGTGTATGTGAGGCAAGCACTCTACCAACTGAGCTATAACCTCAGCCCCCAGTAGAGTGCAAATTAATAAAGTTTTTACCATCAACTTGACCATGTTCCCAACATTCTAGACTGAGTCACACAATCTCTTATGACCTGTAAGGAACATCTGATTTAGAAGAGGTGGGAACACAGCTTATAAACTGGCCATGATCACAGCACTTAGGATAAATGCAAAATATCTGAACGAATTATCTGTAACTTTT
>CM053405.1:111852371-111876046 GCA_028644305.1 Xerus rutilus
ACGCTTGTAATCCCAGCACTTAGGGAGGCTGAGACAGGAGAATCGCGAGTTCAAAGCCAGCCTCAGCAATGGCGAGGCACTAAGCAACTCAGTGAGACCTTGTCTCTACATAAAAACACAAAATAGGGCTGGGGATGTGGCTCAGTGGTCGAGTGCCCCTGAGTTCAATCCCCAGTACCAAAAAAAAAAAAAAAAAAAGTATAAGGCCAGCCTGGGCATCTTAGCAAGATCCTATTTCAAGATAAAGAAAAAAAAATTTTTTTTAATTTCTTTTTAAAAGGGCTAGGGATGTAGCTCAGTGTAAATCACTGGGTTCAATTTCTAGTACTGCAAAAAAAAAAAAAAAAAACTTGTACACTGTACCAGCAGCACAATTTGGAATCCAGATCTTTGTGATCATCCTCAGATAGATGTTCCCAGCAGAAAACCAACAGAGAATCTCAGTGATGCCCAGAGTTGGTATTTTAAGTTCAGAAATATAGCCCCTTTCCCACATGAAGATAGATGTATGTGTACATAGTACAAATTAGGAACAATAGCAATCTTATATTGTCATTTAGCTATGAGGAAGAAAAGAAACAATGATGGATGGGTGCAGTGGCCCACATCTATAATCCCAACTACTTGGGAAGCTGAAGCACAAGGATCAAAGCCAAGGCCAGCCTGGGCAACTTCACAAGACTCTGTCTCAAAATTTAAAAAAATAAGCCCCACATGATATGGCTCTGTCTGCGCTCCCAGTCCCTGTTTGGTCTGGTTCATCACTGAACCTCAGGGCCCAGCTGCATCTGGCAGTAAGAATCTGCTGACTGCCTGCCTAGGGAAGACTGGTGGCAGGGGTCTTGAAGCCAGGAGTTCATTCCCATTCTTAGGCACCTGAGCAGCCATTCCAGTTGCCAATCTGCCAGTGGTACTCTCTGCAGAGAAAAGCCTTAAGATTTGCAGCCACTCTGAGAAGGAACCAGCTGGTGAAGTTTCCTCTGTCCTCACCCTACTCATGAGCAGTCCATGATAACCAATGGACCACCCCATGGCTGGTGTTACCCTCACAATCTGCATGAACATGACGTGACTGCAAGACGGGCTCACACTGACTCCAACAATAAGTCAGTCCCAGCCGGGCATGGTGGCTAAAGCCTATAATCCCAGCACTTAGGGAGGCTGAGACAGGAGAATCGTGAGTTCAAAGCCAGCCTCAGCAATGGCAAGGTGCTAAGCAACTCAGTGAGACCCTGTCTTTACATAAAACACAAAATAGGGCTGGGGATGTGGCTCAGTGGTTGAGTTCCCCTGAGTTCAACCCCTGGTACCAAAAAAAAAAAGTCAATCCCTTGAGTCAGTCTGAGTTCTGCCAGGAAACAACACATTTAACTTGGGCAATTTAAGAGCTGAATAAGGGATCACCAATATGTGGGCTGGGTACAGAGACACTAAAAGCAGTAATAAGGAACTTGCAAGGCCAGGAACAGCAGAGGGGAAGGCAACCACCACCCATGGACCTGACAGGCCCAGAGCCAAAAGCAGTTACGGAACCTGGAACAGCAAGTGCAGCGCAAAGAAGCCAGCTTTCTAGTACTGTGGCCTTTTAGACAGGGGACGCAACCTGCCTGGACTAACCCCTGAGGGAGAGAGATGAGAGAACCAACATACTGACCTAACTTTCCCTCCAACCCAACGGGAGCAAGAAGGCAGGAGAACAGATGTTATTCTACACATGCCTTCATACTTCTGAAGCTGGTGGCTAAGTGTACTGAGAATACAGAAGTTTGGCTATGAGGTCAGGCAGACATGGGCTTGCCTCAGATGACTCAACTTCTGACTGTATGACCTTAGCAAAGGACTTATTGGCTCTTGAGTGTCAGTTTACTTGTTTATAAAATGGGAACAACAACATCTACTGCATATTTAAAGATTAAATAAGAAGACACTTGGCCAGGCATGGTAGCACACGTCTGTAATCCCAGCCGCTTGGGAGGCTGAGACAGGAGGATCACAAGTTCAAAGCCAGCCTCAGCAAAGGTGAGGCACTAAGCAACTCAGTGAGACCCTGTCTCTAAATAAAATACAAAATAGGGCTGGGGATGTGGCTCAATGGTTGAGTGCCCCTGAGTTCAATCCCCCGTACCAAAAATAAATAAATGACACTAAGCACAGTGCCTGGCACACAGTGAGTGCTTTCATTAATGGTAATGGTGTTACTGTATCTCACCCTTCCCCTGGCTCTGTTTTTGTTGAGTAAAAAGCAAAGCCAAAAGTTCTGGACTGTAAGGAGTGAGGCTGAGGAGCAGTAAGAATAAGGCCTCTACTACCCACTGCTATCCTCCAGGGTGGTTGCCTTCCCCTACTTAAAGGGGTCCCTGTAAGCATGGCTCTGGTAGTCTCCAGTAGTTTTTCTGGTCTGTCCTTCATGCAGACACCTGAGACTTCCTTAGAAAGTGGTCCAGCAGAATGAACTCCAGCGTGAGCTCTGGAGTCGGAGACAGGTTCTGGCATTTACCAGAAATGCAAACTTGGGCAGACTGGACTCTTTCATTTCAGCTGTGAAATGGAGATATGAATGAAAGCTATGTCACAGGGTTGGTGGGAGGACTAAATGAGATAAAGGCATACAGCACGAGGTATGGTTCCTGGCTTCTAATAAGGCCACAATAAATGTCGGCTGGCTATTCGTTACGATGATGGTTATTAATAATAAAGAGCTCATAGCAAGAGGGTATACCTCAATAGGCGTTTAATACACAGTTCCTCCTGACGGGGGTCACAGCCGGCGATCCCTGCCCTGCCGTCCCCTGCCCGGGGCGACTGACCCGCAGCGAGCCGGGGGAACGAGGTCGGGAGCAGCGCCCAGGAGGGCTGGCACCACGGGCCTTGGCGCAGGTAATGAGCGCCTCCCGGGCAGACCTCCTTCTCGCCCCCCTTTTACACACCACCGCCTGCCGCCCTGGTCATTGTCCCCGCCCGAACTCACCCTCCAGGCCGCGGGCCGGAAGCCCCAACAGCCACAGATATACCTGCCACCAGCCGAGGAGCCGCATAGCGCGGGGCGGTGGGCAGCCGTGACCACCTAGGCCGAAGAGCAACCGGCGCAGGACGACGCGAGTCGCACTAGTGCTAGAGGGAGGCGGGGGAGGAGAGCCGGGAGCGCGGGCGCGGCCCCGCGCCGCCATCTTGGTCCCTGGCGGCCGCCGCGGACACCATCTTGAAATCGGGCGGACAGCTTCTGATCTATGACTGGCATTCCTGGCCTGGCGTTAGGAACACAGCCCCAGATGTCTCAGGCCTTTTCCAACTCTGCTGACCCCGAAGTCCAGAGCAGGGCCCCAGCAGAGGCCTGTGGCCCCCATTATTTCCTCGCAAGGCGGCACCTGTTTGCAACAGGCACTTCTCCAGCCCGAGTAGTTTGCACCCTGCATTTTCAGAGACACATAGGCCCAGAAGTCAGCTGAACCTTCAGGCACCTCGTGGAAGGGCAGAAGCTTGAGAGAAGCTGCAGATCTTCAAATCTCTTACTTTACATGCTACAGTAGCAAGGGTTGCCAGCTAGATATAGTATAAACCCAGTTAAATCAGAATTTCACATAAACTTAGAAATGTCTAAGGGACAATTGTTTTTTTTTTTGATACTGGAGATTGAACTCAGCCACATCCCCAGTAATGGGTATGGAGGCCCAGGAGAACCGGGAGAACCCGCAGGTTTTTTCACTAGACCACCTCCCTAAAAATAACTTATAAGACCCAGTCCCTTTCTTTGTTCAGCAGCTCATTTTCCACCGGGAATATAGGTCCACCACCTCCACAGACGAATCCTGCTCCCGAATAAAGCCTAAAATGACTTGCATACTTTGTTGCCGCCTTGGTCCTTCTGCGCTTTCACCCAGCCCTATTTTGTGTTTTTGTTTGTTTTAATTTAGAGACACGGTCTCGCTGAATTGCTTAGCGCCTTGCTTTTTGCTGAGACTGGCTTTGAACTCATGATCTTCCTGCCTAGCCTCCGGAGCTGCTGGGACTACATGCATGCGCCACTACACCCAGCTCAAGGACATTTCTTATAACTGAAGATCCTACAACTTTCTTTGCTACATTTGCTGCCTTAACCATACCTGCCTACTCAATGTAGGAGTTTTTTGTTAGTTTGTTTTAAGTAAGGTAGGGTCTCAGAAAACAATCCCCAAAGTATGGTACTCTGGCATGTTAAGTATTTTGAACTAAGGGATGTTGGAAGGCCTCTTCGGAAGCAGCCTCAGAATGAAGGTCTCTCTCCTCTACCCCAAGCAAGCCATAGAAATGTTGACAAACAGACCAGGGGTCTTTTACTCCAAGGTAAAACTACAAAAAGGCAAACTGTACGGAAGAAATGAGGCTTGTACTTGAGCTCCAGAAAAACAGCACAGCGGATAGTGTTCCTAGACCAGCTTTAAAAGAGATGGTGGTTGTGTGCACAGGCCGCACTACTGGTAGTTGCCTAGAGTTCAGGATTTCTACACTTGTTTCATCAGATATTTGCTCTAGGCACCTGGGACCGGGTCTACACTCGGCACGGTGATTGGTGTTTTTTTTGTTTTGTTTTGTTTTGTTTTTTGTTTGTTCGTTTTTTGTTTTTTGGTACTGGAGATTGAACTCAGGGGCACTCAACCACTGAGCCACATCCCCAGCCCTATTTTGTGTTTTATGTAGAGACAGGGTCTCACTGAGTTGCTTAGCACCTCGCCATTGCTGAGGCTGGCTTTGAACTCGCGATTCTCCTGTCTCAGCCTCCCTAAGTGCTGAGATTACAGGCTTGAGCCACCACACCCAGCTGGTGATCGGTTTAGTTCATGCATGTTGGGTCTTTCTGCTCAGCTAGAAGATGACGAAGGGTCATTACTGCCACCCCAGGAAGATCATACAATAGGTAATATAGCTGTCCAGAGGCTTCTGGAAAGTCCTTTACAAGCTTTAAAGAAAGCAAGTACTGTAAATACGGCCAAATTAGCTTCTTCCTAAAAACAGAAAACATGGTTGGGAACTTGAGAGTTTCTTATTCTCATTCCCCCTGAGAGATTTTATTCTCCCTATTCTTAAAGGGTCATGGACAAAGGTCTCTATCTTCTGTAGCTCTTTCCTGCTGACCAAGGACATCCAACCTGTGGTTACCTGGAGGCATAAAAATCTCTTGCTGACTATTCTAATGACCAATAGAGTCCAAATTCCTCTTTTGATGGTATTGGTTGAAAACCTTAACATAACCTTCAGTTTGACACGGAGCTCCTGTAACCTAGAGGAAATAAATTTAACCAAGAGGTTTATAACATAAGGACCAAAGAGCATTATAGTAAGATAACTAATAGAGGTCCAAGAAAGGGTAGAAACCATGTTATTATGCCAGGTAAAGCATCCCTTATGGCTTTCCTGTAAACCTGCTGGGTCTGATCATGTATTCTTTTAATGTTTACCTCAACTTGTCCTAAGTATAAGTACGTATGTAAGTACAGCAGAAAGTCTTAATAACAGGACATGAGCCACCCTATTCTACTAGGAAATACTCTACTAGTGCTAGACTGTTGTCAAGGACCAAATTTGCTAAGAAATTAAGACTTTCATGGGTGTTTGGGTGATTGTTTCAGTTGTGGTTAGATTGTACAGGGTGGTTTCATGATAGGCAGACCCTCCTCACGGTGCATTCATACCTAGTGTGGCCCCTTTGCCTGCCAAGATAAGGCCTGTAGCCCTTTTGTTACAGTACAAAAGAAGTGGGTTTGGGGGAAATATGGAGATTTCTGAGGAAGCAAGGAATCCCAGAATGCAATCACTTTTGAGCTACAGGTTATCTATACAATCAAAAGCTAGTCTCAGCCGAGCGCAGTGGTGCAAGCCTGTAATCCCAGTACTTAGGGAGGCTGAGACAGGAGAATCGCGAGTTCAAAGCCAGCCTCAGCAGCAGCGAGGCGCTAAGCAACTCAGTGAGACCCTGTCTCTACATAAAACACAAAGTAGGGCTGGGGATGTGGCTCAGTGGTCGAGTACCCCTGAGTTCAATCCCTGGTACCAAAACAAAAAACAAAAAACCCTAGTCTCATCAAGGAAGGAGGTGGTAGAGGTTGTGGCCAAGTGGGTATTTGCAGGGAAGCTATATAGCCAGACCTTGTCCTAGGGAACACAACTGGAAAAAGCAGTTGAATTATTCCTGGCCTTTAGGTGTTTGTGTACCCATGATACTGGGAGAAGATAGCATGGCCTTGTAATGGGCCATAAACTCCCACAAGGATGTTCAAGTTGCTGGCCTTGTCCCAGGCAAAGGACTTTTGAAATTATTTAGTAAGTAAATGTCTCCAAGCAATGTATGTCACTGTATAATTCTGAGTTTTGGTCCTTGTCAGGGAGTCCCAATGCAGGGACCTGGCTAAGGTTAGTTTTGAGGATTTTGATGCCTGCTAGCAATTTTCATCTCAGCAGAGGGGCTCCCTTTTATCCCCCCACCCCACCAGCCTTTTCTCTTTTTCTTTTTCCTTTCCCCTCCTCCGTCTCAAGACTAGATATTGAACCAGAGGTACTTTACCACTAAGCTACATCCCCAGCCCACTTTACTTTTTATTTTGTGACAGGATCTCACTAAGTTGCCCAGGCTGGCATCAAATTTACAATCCTCCTGCCTCAGTCCCCCAAGTAGCTTGGATTATAGGCTTGTGCCACTGCACCTGATACTGTGTGATATATATACATGTGTGTGTGTGTGTATTAGTTGTAAATGGACACAGTTTTATTTATTTTTATGTGGTGTCAAGGGTGGAATCCAGTGCCTCACTCACGCTTGGCAAGTGCTCTACCACTGAGCTACTACCCCAGCCCCAGTACTTGATTCTTTTTTTTTTTTTTTGGTACCAGGGATTGAACTCAGGGGCACTCGACCACTGATCCACATCCCCAGGCCTATTTTGTGTTTTTTTATGTAGAGACAGGGTCTCACTGAGTTGCTTAGCACCTCGCCATTGCTGAGGCTGGCTTTGAACTCGCAATTCTCATGTCTCAGCCTCCCAAAGTGCTAGGATTACAAGCGTGAGCCATCGCGCCCAGCTAGTACTTGATTCTTAATGGAGGAGAATATAAATGAAAGCATCTCTTAAATCTAGAACTATAAAGTACCGGGTGAACAGGGTGTAAAGTTTAAGGGTTGTGTGGTGATGGCTGCTTCATTAACCATGGAGGTGAGGAACAAATCAGTATCTCCCTACAGGGTTTTTTTTCCCTTTTAACTGACAAGATAGGAGTATTGCAAGAAGACCAGAAGGCCTAATGAGCCTGTGTTTAAGAACCCTCTGCAACAGTCGTTGGATTCCTTTTAGACTTTCAGGTTTGAGAGGGTCTGACCTTTTCCAATAATAGTCTGTTCCAGGTTTCAGTTGTACCTTCACTGAGTCTATATTTACAGTATATCTATAAAGTCAGTGTCCCAAACTAAAGCCTACACTGGGCCTTTAAGTTGTCAGGAAAGTTCTGGAGTTTAGAATTGGGTGTCAAGAAGGACTAGTAGATGAATCCCTTATCCTGCCTCTGCAGAAACCTGTTATCTATTCTTCCTTTAAGAACATAGAAGCACCCAGTTTACTAAGAAGATACTTCCCTAACAGGGATATAGGGCATTATGAAACATATAGGAAGGAACCGGCAATGGCTGTAGACACCCCAAAATAAAACCTCTTATCTTAAGCTGCCCATCTACAACCATCATCATGCAAGCCAACATTGGAAGAGGGCCAATAGCTTGCATCAGGACAGAATAGGTAGCTCTTGTGTCCAATAAAAGATTATTAGCCTACCTGTCATGTCAGGGGTTACCCAAGGCTCTACTGACATGGTGGTATTGTTTCTTGGGCACAGTGGAATATGAAGGATCCTCAGGCCTTTTCAATCCAAGTGCCAATTTTCCCACTTGGGGACCATGCTTGGACTTGGGCTTGAAGTGGTTTGCTGCCCAGCTGGCCTTCTCTGGGACGATCAGGACAATTTCTTCTAGTGCCCTTCCTTTTGTCAATATGTACACTGGTTTTGACCATGGCATCACAGCTTGCATTGGAAGCTGACTGTAGAGCTTGGGACTGTAGAGTTTGTGGCTAAATCAGGATAGCTAAGAGATGTATCTTTTTTTCTAGTTTCCTGTCCTCCTTGGCCTCCTCTGCCCTATCTCTTTTGTTATAAACCCTGAAGGCCTCCTCCACCATTGCCAACAGCAGGACCTGGGGTCCTACCTAAGCTTTTTTTTTTTTTTTTTGGTACTGGGGATTGAACTCAGGGGTAATCAACCACTGAGCCACATCCCCAGCCCTATTTTGTGTTTTATGTAGAGACAGGGTCTCACTGAGGTGCTTAGCACCTCACCATTGCTGAGGCTGGCTTTGAACTCGTGATTCTCCTGTCTCAGCCTCCCTAAGTGCTGGGATTACAGGCTTGAGCCACCGCGCCCGGCTTTTCCTACCTAAGCTTTTATACGTTCCTTCAGATATCTGGTGCAGCTTGTGTCATAAAATGCATAATCATCAAAGCTTTCCCTTCTACCAATTTCAAATTGGTATTGGTGTATTTTCAGAAGGGCTCTCATAGGATATCTTAAGAACACCACAGGATTTTCTTCCTTTTCCTGGGTGACCTCAACTTTGTTGTAATTAACAGGTTTGACTAAGCATCTCTTCATTCACTTAGAAACACAGGTTAGAGTCAGTTATGTAGCACATGCCTGTAATTCCAGTGGCAAAGGAAGCTGAGGTAAGAGGATTGCAAGTTCAAGGCCAGCCTCTGCAACTTAGCAAGGCCCTGTCTCAAAACTTAAAATATAGTAATAACAAAAGGGTTGGGGATGTGGCTCAGTGGTAAAGCACCCCTGGGTTCAACCCCCAGTACCAGAAAGAAAAGAAACAAAGGTTGTAAGATATTCTATTCTAGCTCTGTGGATATGCTCCTGGGTGTCCCAATTGGAACACTTGGAACCACACGTTCCTTAGGTTACTGGACATTATATTCCATGGTGTTACTGCTTAACCCATAAGCTACTTCAATAACCTTTTTTTAATTTTTATTTTTTTATTTATTTCTATTTGTTAATGAATATAGATATACATGACAGTAGAGTGTATTTTGACATTATACATACATAGAATGTAACTTATTTTAATTAGAATCCCATTTTTGTGGTTGTATATGATGTGGAGTTTCACTGGTCATGTATACATATATGAACATAAGAAAGCTATGTCCAGGGGCTGAGGCTGTAGCTCAGTGGTAGAGCGCTTGCCTAGCATGCATGAGGCACTGGGTTCGATCCTCAGCACCATATATAAATAATAAATGAATAAAATAGAGATCCATCAAGAACTAAAAAAAAATTTAAGGGGCTGGGATTGTAGCTCAGTGGTAAAGCGCTTGCCTCGCATGCGTGGGGCCCTGAGTTCGATCCTCAGCACCACATACAAACCAATAAAATAAAGACATTGTGTCCATCTACAACTAAAAAAATATTTAAAAAAAAAAAAAAAAAAAAATTTAAAAAAAAAGAAAGTTATGTCCAATTCATTCTACTGTCTTTCCTATTCCCATACCCTCTCTCTTCCTTTCATTCCCTTTTGTCTAATCCAATTAACTTTGATTTACCCCCCTTAATGTGTATTAGCATCCACATATCAGAGAGAACACTCGTGTTTGGATTTGGGGGATTGGCTTATTTCACTTAGCATGATAGTCCATCCATTTACCAGCAAATACCATAGTCATCCTTTTATGGCTGAGTAATATTCCATTGTGTATATATACCACATTTTCTTTATCCGTTCATCTGTTGAAGGGCACCTAGATTGGTTCCATAGCTTAGCTATTGTGAATTGAGCTGCTATGAACACTGATGTGGCTGCATCACTGTAGTATGCTGACTTTAAGTCCTTTGAGTATATACTGAGGAGTGGGATAGCTGGGTCAAATGGTGTTTCCATGCCAAGTTTTCTGAGGAATTGCCATACTGCTTTCCAGAGTGGTTGCACCAATTTGCAGTCCCACCAGCAATCCCTACTTCCTTGCCAACATTTATAATTACTTGTTTTTTGGGAGGAGTACCGGGGATTGAACTCAGGGGTACTTGACCACTGAGCCAAATCCCCAGCCCTATTTTGTGTTTTATGTAGAGACAGGGTCTCACTGAGTTGCTTAGCGCCTCACTGTTGCTGAGGCTGGCTTTGAACTCACGATTCTCCTGCCTCAGCCTCCCAAAGTGCTGGAGTTATAGGCGTGCACCACCGCACCTGGCTGTTACTTGTATTCTTTTTTTTTTTTTTTTTTTGGTACTGAGGATTGAACTCAGGGGCACTCGACCACTGAGCCACATCCCCAGCCCTATTTTGTGTTTTGTTTTTTTTTTTAATATTTTTTTAGTTGTGGATGGACACAATGTCTTTATTGCTTTGTATGTGGTGCTAAGGATCGAACCCAGGGCCTCATGCATGCAAGGCAAGCGCTCTACCACTGAGCTACAATCCCAACCCCTATTTTGTGTTTTATGTAGAGACAGGGTCTCACTGAGTTGCTTAGCGCCTCGCAGTTGCTGAGGCTGGCTTTGAACTTGCGATTCTCCTGTCTCAGCCTCCCTAAGTGCTGGGATTACAGGACTTGTATTCTTGATAACTGCCATTCTGACTAGAGTGAGATGGAATCTCAGTGTAGTTTTTGCATTTCTCTAATTGCTAGAGAAGTTGAACATTTTTTCAAATATTTCTTAACTATTCGTATTTCTTCTTAAGTGTCTGTTCACTTCCTTAACCCATTTATTGATTGGGTTACTTCTTCTAGTTGTTTGATGTTAAGTTTTTATATATCCTGGAGATTAATACTCTATCTGAAGGGCAGGTGGCAAAGATTTTCTTCTATCCTGTAGCTCTTTTTTCACGTTCTTGATTGTTTCCTTGGCTGTGAAGAAGCTTTTTAGTTTGATACCATTCCATTTATTGATTCTTGATTTTACTTCTTGCACTTTAGATGTCTTATTGAGGAAGTCAGTTCCTAAACCAACATGATGGAAGATTAGGCCTACATTTTCTTCTAGTAGGCACAAGGTCTCTGGTCTAATGCCTAAGTCCTTGATCCCCTTTGAGTTTTGTGCGGGTGAGAGATAGGGGTTCAATTTAATTCTGTCACTTATGGATTTCTAGTTTCCCCAGTACCATTTGCTTCAACAGCCTCTTTGAGAATTCATTCCTAAACTGGGCATGGTGACACAAACCTGTAATCCCAGCACTTAGGGAGGCTGAGACAGGAGAATCGCGAGTTCAAAGCCAGCCTGAGCAACGGCAAGGCACTAAACAACTCAATGAGACCTTGTCTCTACATAAAACACAAAATAGGGCTGGGGATGTGGCTCAGTGGTCAAGTGCCCCTGAGTTCAATCTCCAGTACCAAAAAAAAAAAAGAATTCATTCCTGCCGGGGGCTGTGGCACATGCCTGTAATCCCACCACTTGGGGAGGTTGTGACAGGAGAATCGCGAGTTCAAAGCCAGCCTCATCAACAGCAAGGCACTAAGCAACTCAGTGAGACCCTGTGTCAAAATAAAAATACAAAATAGGGCTGGGGATGTGGCTCAGTGGTCAAGCACCCCTGAGTTCAAATCCTTGGTACCAAAAAAAAAGGAATACGTTTCTTTTCATAAATAGTGCAGCAATTAGTACTGCAATCACATCCCTCCAAACAAAGACAAAGGTAAAACTCAATTTAAGGAACTCATCCCTGAATCTATTAGGGTTGTCTGAAAAGCTACCAAACCTTCCTTATTTTGGGCCATGTCCATTACTAAAAAGGGGGCATGCACCCTAATCATTTCTCCACCTCCATCTGACACTTCCCATAGCAGGAACAGATTCCCTTGAGTAGCATGGATGTGTGCTTGTTTCCTTAACTCAGTTTTCTATTAGAGATGGGATGGGTAGGCTAGGTGCTCTGAGGAACAGAGAGGAAGAGGCTTCTGCTTTGGATGGAGGGGAAGAGGACCCAGGAAAGAGCTGTGGGTTAGTTCAGGAAACAAAAAGGGTGGTGCTGAAGGGAGCAGAGTAGATTTTTGTGCTGGATATGAAGGAGGTGCAGAATTCTGAGAGAGACTGGGCTGCTGGCAGGCACTAGGGGGAGGCAAGAGTCAATTAGAATGGGTGGTGGTCTGTAGACCTAGGAGGCTTAGAGGTTATAGCCACAGAGACCCAACAGGAGTCCCTCAGTCTGGGTCCTGATGTAGCTTTATAAAGTTTTGGACATAGAGAATTTCTGTCCATTTTTTCTCCTTCTTACAAACAGACAGAGGTGGAAGATGGTGGTATAGTTTAGGGACCTGCTTTTTTAGACCATGTTCATGGTCGCCTAGCTTGTGATTGAGGCTAGACAATTTTGAAAAAAAAAAAAACTTTTCTTTTTCTTACCACCACCAAGTTTAAATTGGTCCCAGTTAGCTATCAGACAGCCAAGGGTGAGTCTTTCAGAATGCCCAGAAAATTTCCCATATCTGTATATTCAGTGGCCAACAATCAGAAGTCGAGGTAATAGATATAAAACCTCAAGAATGGGCATAGCCGGTGGGCTGGGGTTGTGGCTCAGTGGTAGAGCGCTTCTCTCACATGCTTGAGGCACTGGGTTCAATCCTCAGCACCACATAAAAATAAATAAATAAAATAGTATAGTAAAGATGGTTGAATGAGATGGTCATCACTACCCTAGGTGCATGTATGAAGACACAAATGGTGTGACTCTATCTGGTTTGCAACCAGAGAAATGGAAAAATTGAGCTCTATATATGTACTATGACTTGAAATTCAAGTAAATAAATTTAAATAAATTAATTTTAAAAAAACTGTTCTAAGACAAGCTCCACTAAAAGGACATAAGAATTATTTTTATAGTTAATGGATTTCCCTCCTTTATACAATCCTTTATTCCAAGAATAAAATGTATGTGCTAGATTTAATTTTTTAAAAAAGCAAAATAAATAAATAAAATAAAGATATTGTGTCCATCTACAACTTAAAAAAAAAAAAGAAAAAGAAAAAAGGAAAAAAAAGAATGGGCGTAGCCGGGCTTGATGGCGCGCGTCTGTAATCCCAGCACTTAGGGAGGCTGAGACAGGAGAATCGCGAGTTCAAAGCTAACCTCAGCAGTGGCAAGGTGCTAAGCAACTCAGTGAGACCCTGTCTCTACATAAAACACAAAATAGGGCTGGGGATGTGGCTCAGTGGTCGAGTGCCCCTGAGTTCAATCCGCAGTACTAAAAAAAAGAAAAAGAAAAGAATGGGCATAATGTGGGTATATTACTGTTCCAGTCCTATGTGGCCTATGAATAGAGATGTTGGCTAAAAGATAAACAGGTAAAAGTGGAGAGGGAAAAGGGATAAATAAGCTTCCTATTGGGCTGTTAATGATGTCCTGGAACTTTTAAGAAATCCTCAAGAAGCTCAGTCTTATACTAAGTCCAAGATCTGCTGAGTTCAAATTCATGTTTTCTTTCAACTGAAAAGCAGAAAAGGAGGTGTTTTATAAGACAAACAAAAAGAGGAAAGACAGGAATCTCAGGATCTCTAAGGGCCATCTCCCAGAGAGTACAGACATCATCTACATAGAAACAGCGCTGGGGGTGACTACAGATAGACTGTGATCAGCCAAATGGCACAAGATCTGACAAATGTCAGGTCCCCACAAATAAAAACATGGAGAAGAAAATAACAGGAAGAATCCAAGGAATTCATAAAACAGGAGTATGCCAGGTTTGGAACAGAACTAAAACTGAAACCAAAACAGTGCCTGCAGAGACTACCAGAGAGGTGCAACCCATCCTGTAGTCTGAAATACCAGAACAATCAAGACTGAAGCCATTGCAGCCCAAATCCACCCCCCCTGTAGATGTCTACTGTGGGATACAAGTCTCAAACTTTAAACCAGAACAGGAAAAATAAACAGAACTTCAAAGGTAAGCAAAAGAGAAGCCAAACAAATGATGGAAGCAATAGAACAAAAAGCAACAGTGTTATTTAAGCTGAGGACAGCCAGGGAAGAACCTACTGGATGTGGTGACATAAAGCAGAGGTTCCGACAGCCACTGTGTCATCCATGAGGCAGCTCCACACAGGTTGCTGCTGCTGTCAGTTCTCTGCTTTGGGACCCTGCAAAGTGAGAGTTAAATGTTGCCCATCAACCCAGGGTTTTTTTGCTCACGTCAAGATAGAAATCATTTAAGAGGCAAACAATACCAAAGGAATGAGGCTTTATTAGTGCCTATGCTTGAGCCTAAGAGAAGCAGCACACTCGATAGAGTTCCTGGACAAGCTTTTGAGGAGATATTAGGCAGTTTAATGGTTTGACTGTTGTATGCACAGGTGCACTGGTGATTATTGCTCATGGTTCAGGATCTCTACACACATCTCATCTGATCATGCATGTTGGGTCTGTCTATGCGCCACAGAAAGATGGAGGAGGGTGGAGGTCATGTAGTGGTCAGAGTTCTGCCCATACGAAAGCTATAGGAAAGGCTCTTTTTAAGTTTATTTATTTATTTATTTATTTTTGGTACTGGAGATTGAACTCAGGGGTACTGGATCACTGAGCCACATCCCCAGCCCTATTTTGTGTTTTATGTAGAGACAGGGTCTCGCTGAGTTGCTTAGCACCTCACCATTGCTAAGGCTGGCTTTGAACTCACGATTCTGTCTCAGCCTCCCAAAGTGCTGGGATTACAGGCATGCAACATCATACCCAGCTCCTTTTTAAGTTTTAAAGGAAGCAGTTGGTGTAAACAGACCAGCTTCTTGTTAGAGATGGAAAATATGGTTTGGAAATTGGACCTTTCTTATTCTCAGAAACTAGAATTCCTCTTCTACAAAATGAGTCATAGAACTAGGCTCCTTTCCCCCAAAATCAGCCATAAAACCACGAAATGTCTCTCTAACCTTCACCAGCTTTTCTGTCTCTGAGCTGGCCATAAATATATTCTCTGGCCAGGCACAATAGTGCAGACCTATAATCACAGGTATTCAGGAGACTGAGGCAGGAGGATCACAAGTTTGAGACCAGTCTGGCAACTAAATGAGACTCTGTCTCAAAATAATTTTTTTTAAAGGCTGAGGATGTAACTCAGTGGCAAGCGAGCCCCTGGGTTCAATCTGCAGTACAAAAAAAGGAGAAGGAGAAGGCGTGGGGGTGGGGCGAGGAGGAAAAGAGGGAGGGAGGAAGGAAGGAAAGAAGGAAGGAAGGAAGGAAAAAAATTTTTTTCTGAGCTATCTTTGTCTAATAAGAGGTCATAAGACCCTCAGTCCAAAGGCATCCTGCCCCAAACCCAGGAGGAAGAAATGCTACAACAGTGAGACCTGGCTAGGTGTCTCCCCTTTAGTACATTCAATTCTATCCTTTTTTTTCATTCCCTTTTCTACATGACTTAACGTCTTCATCCAGTCTGAGCATAAAAAAGACATTTTCCCCTGTGTCTTTTGGTCTTCTTTCCAAAGACTCTCATGTCATGAACCATGATTAATTCGTTGTACTTTTCTCTTGTTAACCTGTCTCTTGTTTTAGGAGTGTTGGCCATGACCTTTATGATAGGAAGGAAAGGGTTCATAGCCTTTCTGCCCCTATGCTAACTTACTTGCAGGGCAATCTTCTCCTCCCTAAACCATTCACCCAGAGTTGTGTTCAGAAGCACTGGCTTTGGTTCAAGGTAGAGATGGAATTACCTCAAGCACATAGCTAGGAAAGGGCTTAGAATGAAGAAGACGCATGTGGGGAGGTGAGGAACAGGGATCTGCATTCTCAAACAGAGGCACGGGGTGGGGGTATCTAAGAGGAAATTCTCAAGGGGAAGAAAGAGAATGACTCCCACCTTGTCAGAAAGTAGGCATTTTGGCAGGAAGGGCCTCCTAAAATTGAATAAAGCAAATTTGGAGGAGCCACCAGTGCTAAATTAATACAGACAGTGTGGCTTTCAAAGTGATTATAAGAGGGTGAAAAATAGGGCTGGGGTTGTTGCTCAGTGGTAGAGCGCTTGCTTAGCATGTGTGATGCACTGCTAAGTTCGATTCTCAGCACCACATATAAGTAAATGAAATAAAGTCCATTGACAACTATAAAAAATTTTTTTAAAAAGAGGGTGAAAAATATAAATATATTTCAAAGATCTTTAAAGCAGTCTGTTGAATGGTATGCCAATGTTAAGGGGAACCTGGGCTATTTGGTCAAGGGGTGAATCCCAGCTCTAGCACTTACAATAACCTTGGGTCAGCAGTTATATAGCCTTTCTTAAAGTTCAGTTTCTTCATCTGTAAAATGGGAATGAAATATATAGAGCCAGGTAGATTAAATGAGTGTAAAAGTGATGAGCTCAGTAAACACTTTAAAGTCATAATTAATTGGATCACATAATTCTACTGGAATCACCATGGTTTCCTTATGCCCATCAAAGAGAGACTGTTAGACCAAAAGGATACATCATTAATCTGACCCTGTGGGTGATTTTCATACTATAAATAGGCTGCCATGGTTTTGATATAGTAAGTCCTCACATGGGTCTGAGAGAATGAACAACAGGGAAAAAACAGCCCACAGTTTTAGAATTTATCATTCCAATCATGTTGGTCAGGTTTTCATCATTGTGGCCCAAGTGCCTAACAGGAAGCTCAAACTAGCTTGAATAGAAAAGCCCAGACCAACTACAGGAAGAGGGCTGCCCACCAACCCCAGCAGATCGAGCCCCATTGTGCTGCTCCAACTTCCCCATCAGACTACAACTGCCTGAGAAATTCTAACTGGACATGTCTAGCTAAGCTCCTCTCAAATTCTTGACCCTCAGAAACAGATTTTTAAAAAACACTGTTGGGGGACTGGGGTTGTGGCTCAGTGGTAGAGTGCTCGCCTAACGTGTGAGGCACTGGGTTCGATCCTCAGCACCACATAGAAATAAATAAATAAAGAGGAATTGTGTCTACCTACAACTAAATATCTAAATATATATATATATATATTTTTTTTTTTTTTGGTACCAGGGATTGAACTCAGGGGCACCCGACCACTGAGCCACAGCCCCAGTTCTATTTTGTGTTTTATGTAGAGACAGGGTCTCACTGACTTGCTTAGCACCTCGCCATTGCTGAGGCTGGCTTTGAACTCGTGATTCTCCTGTCTCAGTCTCTCAAAGTGCTGGGATTACAGGCGTGCGCCACCACGCCCGACTTACAACTAAATATATTTTTAAAAAACAACATTGTTGAGTTGGGGATGTGGCTCAGTTGTAGAGCACTTTCCAAGCATGCATAAGGCCCTGTACCAGGGATTGAACCCAGGGGTGCTTAACTACTGAGCCACATCTCCAGCCCTTTTAATTTTGAGACAGGATCTCATTAAGATGCTTAGAGCCTCGCTAAGTTGCTGAGACTGGCTTTGAACTTGCAATCCTCCTGCCTTGGCCTCCTGAGTTGCAGTTGTTTTGTTTTATAAAATACGTAGCTACTTTATTTTGCAATAAAATACCTTTAATCTGAAGAAAGTTTCAGAATTAATTTACAAATCAATACTTTGGACATATATTGATAGTAATTTTTCAACTCTTTCATTTTAATATTGTAGTTTTTTGGTTTTTGGTACTGGGGATTGAACTCAGGGGCACTCGGCCACTGTGCCACATCCCCAGCCTTATTTTGTATTTTATTTAGAGACAGGGTGTCACTGAACTGCATAAGCACCTCGTTGTTGCTGAGGTTGGTTTTTTGAACTCGAGATCCTCCAGTCTCAGCCTCTCAAGCTGCTGGGATTACAGGTGTGTGCCACCACACCCGGCTTAATATTGTATTTTGATAGACTTAAATTGACCCAGTGAACTCACTATTTTGTCAATATTGAACATTCCTTACAGTTATAATAAAAGGGGATTAAACTGAGCTCTTTCAATAATCTATTATATTCCCAAGATATTTGCTGTTAGAGATTTGTGACCTGAAGCAAAGGGTAAATCACAGCAATGTAGTTTAAAAAAAAAACAACTTTTAAAAATCACGGGCTTAGCCGGGCACAGTGGCTCAAGCCTGTAATCCTAGCACTTAGGGAGGCTGAGACCGGAGAATCGCGAGTTCAAAGGCAGCCTCAGCAATAGCGAGGTGCTAAGCAACTCAGTGAAACCCTGTCTCTACATAAAACACAAAACAGGGCTGAGGATGTGGCTCAGTGGTCAAGTGTCCCCGAGTTCAATCCTCATTACCAAAAAAAAAATCACAGGCTTCTCAGCTTTGTTCAGGATATGCACCCTAAATTTTAATTCCCACTCAAAATTAGGCTTTACTCTTATACATAAGATGATAGCTGGTATGATCACAAGTGTAAACTTAAGCACTAAAATATTAATTCTGTATTTCAAATCTGGGCACTAAGTCCTTAGACATATCCTCTCAGATGGCTTTCTTCCATAGATGTCAGTTCCATTTGACTCAGCAGGAAACAGAAAACTTCTTGATCAGTGTCACATGGGGGATTGTTGAGAGTTAAGGTTGGAACACCAACTGAACTCAAGACTTCACACCATGTTATACAATCACTAATTCAGATGTTATTCTATAGTTTGGGTCTGAAATATCCTCTAAGCCCCATGTGGTAAAGATTTGGTCCTTAGCTTGGCACTACTGGTAGGGAGTGGAATATTTAAGAGGTGGAGCCTCTTAGATGTAGGAAATCATCAGGTCATTGGTGCCCTGGTCTTTTTTTTTCACCTCCTAGCCGTGAGGCCAGACTGTGCCCCGCCATGTGCTTGCTCCCTGCCATGATGTGCTGCCTCTAACAGGCCCAAAAGCAATGGGACCAACTGATCACAGACTGAAACCTCCAAAATTTACAAAACTCTAAGCCAAAATAAGCCTTTCCTACCAAGTTGATTATCAAAGGTATGTCAGTGACAGAGAGCTAACACATGCTATCATACAATCAATACTTTTATAATAGCTCGGGTAAGTATTAGATTTAAGTTAGCTGATTTTAAAATTGGCACAGTGCTGCATGCTTATAGTCCCAGTTACTTAGGAGACTGAGGTGAAATTGCTTGAGCCCAGAAGTATGGTGCCAACCTGGGCAACTCAGTAAGGCTCTACATCAAATAAATTAGGTTGGTTTCACTTAAACACTAATGAAAAGGATCCTATAGGGAGAGGTTTAAGATTACAGGGAAGAGGATAATCCCTAAGAAGGAAGATAAACTTCGAGGGAATGATAAATTTAAGACAGTAAGAGGATGACCTTCTCCATTGTAACAGGAGAAAAAGATGCATGCAGATAAGCTGTTTTCTCTGTCAAGAAGAAAGGCAATAGTTGATGATAATGGTGGTTACTAATTTATTAGCATGATTTCGTTTTACCTTTTGCTTGTTTGAGGTACTGGGAATCAAACCCAGGCCTTTGCTCATGCTAACCAAGGATTCTATCACTAAGTCACAGCTCCAAGCCCCTTAACCTTGTTTTGAGGGGGAAATTTCATGAATAAGAAATTCCTTAGGCGAGTGATTCATGTTATCATTTATCTAGTGTTGCATAACAAATTACTCCAGGGCTGGGATTATGGCGCAGTGGTAGCGTGCTCGCCTAGCACGCGGGAGGCACTGGGTTCGATCCTCAGCACCACATAAAAATAAAATAAAGATATTGTGTCCACCTACAACTAAAAAATAAATATTTAAAAAAAAAATTACTCCAAAACTTGGTGTCATAAAACAATAATTTATTACCTCACACCATTTGCGTGGACCAAGAATTCAGCATCCATTTTCATTACATCAAGACATTTTCATGTAAATTAATTCAAGACATTTAAATTTAACTCTTTTTGAATGAACAAAATTTAAATCATCATAACAAAATATGCCAAGTATTGAGGTAGGTACTTTAGTTTCCAAACTTTCAGTCAGTATAGAAATTGCCCATATAATTCTCATTTCTTTCTCTCCACTTCTGATGCTTAGAAAGAAAAAGCAACTTGACAAAGGTAATATGCTAGTAACTGCAGGGACTCAAATCTAGATTCAGTGTGTTTTGCTAAAACAGAAACAAAATTAAAAATATTTTAAACATCAAATTAGGAAGATGAAATCAAATTGGTTACTGAAATAGGCCAGAGTGCCCTAGAAGAATGCTTTACCAGTACTCAGGGTTCAAAAATCAGGGTTCAAACATTTCAAAAAGGCAGGTCAACAAAATCTATAAACCAATTTTAAGAAAAACCGTACTTTACCAGATGGCATGAAAAGAACAAAAGTTTATTCAAATACTTCTCATTGGTAGGCTGCTATGGCAGAGGCAAAGCAGAGAGAAGAAGAAAAGTTTAGAGGGTAATTTATCAAACCAGGAAACACTAAGGGTAAGAAGTCCGGGGCTATAATTTGAGAGCAAGAGTATGCTTAAGGATATCTCACACCCCTATGTCTGCTCAAAGGGAAACCCTAGAATCAGAGGTGAACTATGAATGGATCTCAGACTGAATATATAGCACTTCAAACTAGAGACTTTTTATTTTATTTCCTTATCCAACCCATCTTTCTTTAAATATCCTCCATTTGAACCAGACACAATGGCACACGCCTGTAAACCCAGCAGTTCCAGAGGCTCAGCAGGAGGTTACAAGTTCAAAGCCAGCCTCAGCAATGTAGCAAAACCCTGTGTGAAAGCCAAGCATGGCAGCACACACCTGTAATCCCAGTGGCTCAGGAGGCTGAGGCCCTAAGCAACTCAGCAAAATCCTCTCTCTAAATAAAATACAAAAAAAGGCTGGGGAAGTGGCTCAGTGGTTAAGTGCCCCTGGGTTCAATCCCCAGTACAAAAAAAAAATTCTGTATTTACAAGAAAGTTTAAAAACACAGGGGCTGGGATTGTAGCTCAGCGGTAGAGCGCTTGCCTCACATGCGTGAGGCCCTGGGTTTGATCCTCAGTACCACATATAAAGCAATAAAATAAAGACATTGTGTTCATCAACAACTAAAAAAAATTTTTAAAAAACCACAATAGTGTTATTGTTAAGGTTTCTTTCAGTATATAAATATTTTATAAAATAGCAATTCTAGAAAATTATTCTAGGGCTGGGGTTATAGCTCAGTGGTAGAGCGCTTGCCTAATGTGCGTGAGGCACTGGGTTCAATTCTCAGCACTGCATATAAATAAATAAAGGTCCATTGACAACTAAAAAAAAATTTTAAAAAGAAAATTATTCTAAAAGCCACACATCCTAAAGTTTAAGAAAATTGTTCAAGGGGCTGAGGTTGTGGCTCAGTGGCAGAGCGCTTGCCTCTCATGTGTGAGGCACTGGGTTCGATCCTTAGCACCACATAAAAAATAAGTAAACAAAATAAAGACACAGTGTCCATGTATAACTAAATAATATTTTTTTAAAAAGACCCTTTAAAAAAAAAAGAAAAAGAAAATTGTTCAAGATTGCCTTGCTATCTAAAAGACCATTTTGTTAGTTGGGACATCTTGTCATACCAAAATGCAAGGATGCTATCAAAGAATAGTAAGGTCATGTCAATCTAACCAAGGAACCAAACCAGTTCATACTAGCCACAAATGGGACAATTTGAACATCAAAATGGAAAAATCTCAGTAAATTGAAAGGCATTGCATCCTACAATTGTGAGTTCATACTAAAACTAAAAATTTTTAATCACTCTTGGAAGATACTGAAAAACCAATCTTCTAAAAACTGGTAGGTAAAGAGAATCAGGCATTTATCTGTCTTTCTTGCACAAAGTGTACTTTAGGCTACCAAATATTTGACCAAGAGGAAGCTTTTTTGTATAGAAGTATTTAAGCTAACTACTGAAGAAATAGTAGAATTTAAAGTCATTTTATGTCATGTATAACTAATTAGAATAAAGAAGCCAGGCACGGTGGCGCATGCCTGTAATCCCAGCACTTTGGGAGGCTGAGACTGGAAAACTGAGAGTTCAAAGCAAGCCTCAGCAATGGCGAGGTGCTAAGCAACTCAGTAAGACCCTATCTCTAAATAAAACACAAAATAGGGCTGGGGATGTGGCCCAGTAGTCGAGTGCCCTGAGTTCAATTCCTGGTACCAAAAAAATAAAAATAAATAAAAAATAAATTGGGCTGGGGATATAGCTCAGTGGTAGAGCATCTCTGGAATCAATCCCCAGTACCAAAAAAACAACAATAATAAAATTGGAATCTTATCACACCTGTAGATCTCTCTACAAGTTTTCAGAACCACAGGAGTTAGAAAAATAAAAATATACTGCAATCAGCAAAATCCAGAATTGGGGAGGAAATTACTCAATTTCATCAACAGTAAACAAGAGGTGAAAAAAAGAGATGGAATCTATAAAAAAGACTAACGAGACATATCAAGTGAATATAGTGTGGGACCATGTTTGGATCCAGATTCAAGTATTTATGTGCCAAAATCCCCTAAGAAAGTAATAGTAAATCAGGCGGGGGTGTAGCTCAATGGTAGAGTGCTTACTCAGCATACAAGAGGCCATGGGTTCGATCCAGAACACTTCCCCCCAAAAAAAGAACAATAAAACAAAACAAAAAAAGAAAAAGAAAAAAAGAGGAAAAAGAAAACAGCCAACCAAACCCAGCAACATATATAAAAATTTTATGCCACATATATATTGGAAATATAAAACTGGGTTAATATCCAAAAATCAACTAATGTAATATACCATAGCTGTAGAATAAAGCTGAATACACATTTGTAGAATAACAGAATAAATGACATAATGCACAGATGCAGAAAAAGCATTTTACAAAATCCAACATGCATTCATGATTTAAAAAAAACAACTCTCGGGCCGGGGCTGTAGCTCAGTGATACAGTGCTTGCCTAGCATGTGTGAGGCCCTGGGTTCGATCCTCAGCACCACATATAAATAATAAATGAATAAAGATCCATCAACAACTAAAAAAAATTTAAAAAAAAAAAAACTCTCAAAAAACTTAAAAGGGGCCAGCCATGGTGGCACATGCCTGTAATCTCAATGGCTTGGGAGGCTGAGGCAGAAGGATTCAGAGTTCAAAGCCAGCCTCAACAACTTAGTGAGACCCTGTCTCTAAATGGCATGGCTTAGTCGGGTGCAGTGGTACACGCCTGTAATCCCAGCACTTTGGGAGTTCAAAGCCAGCCTCAGCAATGGCAAGGCGCTAAGCAACTCAGTGAGACCCTGTCTCTATGTAAAATACAAAATAGGGCTGGGGATGTGGCTCAGTGGTCAACTGCCCCTGAGTTCAATCCCTGATACAAAAAAAAAAAAAAAAAAAAAAACTGCATGGCTTGGGCTGAGGATATAGCTCAGGTAGTAGAGTGCTTGCCTGGCATGCACAAGTCCCTGGGTTCAATCTCCAGTATCCTCCCAAAAAAATTAAAAGGAAAATTCCTCAATGTGTTAAAAGACATCTACCATAAATGTACAGCTAACACAATGAATGCTTAATAATGTTAAGAGTGGTGGGAAGCCGGGCACAGTGGTGCAAGCCTGTAATCCCAGCACTTAGGGAGCCTAAGACAGGAGAATCGCGAGTTCAAAGCCAGCCTCAGTGACAGCAAGGCGCTAAGCAATTCAGTGAGACCCTGTCTCTACATAAAACACAAAATAGGGCTGGGGATGTGGCTCAGTGGTCGAGTGCTCCTGGGTTCAATCTTCAGTACCAAAAAAAAAAAAA
>CM053405.1:111876146-111898927 GCA_028644305.1 Xerus rutilus
TCAAGCCTGTAATCCCAGCACTTAGGGAGGCTGAGACAGGAGAATCGCGAGTTCAAAGCCAGCCTCAGCAATGGCGAGGTGGTAAGCAACTCAGTGAGACCCTGTCTCTACATAAAACACAAAATGGGGCTGGGGGTGTGGCTCAGTGGTCGAGTGCCCCTGAGTTCAATCCCTAGTACCAAAAAAAAAAAAAAAAAAAGTGGTGGGGTGTGGTGGCACATGCTTGTAATCCCAGCAGCTCAGTAAACTGAGACAGGAGAATTGCCAAGTTCAAAGCTAGCCTCAGCAACAGCAAAGCACTAAGCAACTCAGTAAGAGTTGCTTAAAAAAAAAAAAACAAAATAGGGCTGGGGATGTGGGTCTGTGCTCAAGTACCCCTGAGTTCAATCCCTGGTACCAAAAAAAAAAAAAAAAAAAGCAAACATTTTCCTTCTCACATCAGGAAAATGGCAATGGCATCCACTTTCACCACTTCTATTCAACATTGTATTGATTCCAGCAAGTGCAAGAGAGAATAAAAGGAAATTACAATTGCAGGGTTTAGAAAAGAAATAAAACTGTCTTCATCCACAGATGTCATTGTCCTGTATACAGTCACCAACTATGGTGAGTCAACTTAAATGCACTCAATTGAAACTATACTTTGAATTTTTATCTTTTCCCAGACTAGTGGGAGGGTATGATACTCTCCTGTGATGCTGGGCAGTGGCAGCCAGCCAGCTGCTCCCAGTCACATGCTTGATCATCACAGTAAATAACCAGTACTCTACAGTGTACTGTGTTGCTATGATATTTGGTAGATTATGTATGATACTCCAGTCTTAGCTTTTGGAGTAGCTTGAATTATAGGCATGCACCACCATGCCTGGCTCATTAATTCTTTCATAGGTTTTTGAAATTCAACTTCAAATTTTATTTGCTGTTTTCTATTCCAATTTATCTTCTACATAAGGGATCAGTAAACTTTTTTCATGAAGGAAAGAAACAGGTAGCATTTTAGGCTTTGCAGGTTTTATGTCACAACTACACTGCTATAATGCAAAAGTAGCCACAGACTGTCAACAAATATCGAGGCTGGGATTGTGGCTTCAGTAGTAAAGCACTTGCCTAGCACATGTGAGGCACCAGGTTTGAACCTCAGCACCACATAAAAATAAATACAAATGATTTTTAAAAATCTATATTCAGCAGGGCGTGGTGGCTCACACCTGTAATCCCAGCCCTTTGGGAGGCTGAGACAGGAGAATCACGAGTTCAAAGCCAGCCTCAGCAATGGCGAGGTGCTAAGCAACTCAGTAAGACCCTATCTCTAAATAAAACACAAAATAGGGCTGGGGATGTGGCTCAGTGGTCAAGTACCCAAGTTAGATCCCCAGTACCAAAAAAAAACCAAAAACAGACAGTGGGATGTAGTTTGCCAACTTTTGTTCTAGATGATCTGCAGGCTTTGGAGAAAATGGGAAAAGCAGCTGGGCATGGTGGCACACGCCTGTAATCCCAGCACTTTTGGACAGACAGAATTGCGAATTCAAAGCCAGCCTCAGCAATGGCGAGGAGCTAAGCAACTGAGTGAGATCCTGTCTCTACATAAAACACAAAATAGGACTGGGGATGTGGCTCAGTGATCCAGTACCCAAGTTCAATCCACAGTACCAAAATAAAAAAATTTAAAAAAAGAAAATGGGGAAAGCAATTATACATTCATATAATCAGGGGAAAGTGTATATATTTTAATATATCAGATATTTGACAATTATGAAAGATGCACATGCTGGTCTCTTTAAAGTTAACAAAGAAAAATTAGAATACAGAGCTGGGGTTATGGCTCAGCGGTAGAGCACTCGCCTAGCTCGGGTGAGGCACTGGGTTCGATCCTCAGCAACACATACAAATTAATAAATAAAAATATTTTTTTAAAAATTAGAATACAATGAACCATATTTAATATCTGGATTTTTTTTTGGGGGGGGGGGAATGAACCTAGAGGGGCTTAACCATTGAGCCACATCCCCAGCCCTTTTTTTAAAAACTATTTTATGTAGAAACAGGGTTTCGTTGAATTGTTAAGCCTGGCTTTGAACTCGGGCTCTTTTGCCTCAGCCTCTTGAGTCGCTGGGATTACAGGTGTGCACCACCAAGCCTAGCTTGAATTTTTTTGAACTAAAGGGATCAATCATGTTTAAATTTAAATATAAGCCTTAGAATATTAGCCTGAGGGGCTGGGATTGTAGCTCAGCAGTAGAGCGCTTGCCTCGCATGCATGAGGCCCTGGGTTCGATCCTCAGCACCACATATAAAGCAATAAAATAAAGACATTGTGTACATCAACAACTAAAAAAAAAAAATTTAAAAAAAAGAATATTAGCCTGATATATCTTAATAATTGGAAGAAAATGGAAAGACAAACACACTCGCAAGGATTTAAAATTACAAATAAGCTGGGCGCCGTGGCGCACACCTGTAATCCCAGTACTTTGAGAGGCTGAGACAGGAGAATCATGAGTTCAAAGCCAGCCTCAGCAACAGCAAGGCACTAAGCAAGTCAGTGAGACCCTGTCTCTACATAAAACACAAAATAGGGCTGGGGATGTAGCTCAGTGGTCGAGAACCCCTGAAGTTCAATCCTCAGTACCAAAAAATAAAAAAATAAAATAAAATAAAAATAAAATTACAAATATATAACTATTTCAAGAAAAATAAAAATGTTTAGAGGGATCCCAACACTTAGGGAGGCTGAGACAGGAGAATCGCGAGTTCAAAGCCAGCCTTAGCAATGGCGAGGCGCTAAGCAACTCAGTGAGACCCGGTCTCTACATAAAACACAAAATAGGGCTGGGGATGTGGCTCAGTGGTCGATAGCCTCTGAGTTCAATCTCCAGTACCAAAAAAAAATGTTTAGGGGCTGGGATTATGGCGCAGTGGTAGCGTGCTCGCCTAGCACGCATGAGGCACTGGGTTCGATCCTCAGCACCACATAAAAATAAAGATATTCTGTCCACCCACAACTAAAAAAATAAATAAAATTTAAAAAAAAAATGTTTAGAGGGGTAGACTTTAGAATGTGAAATTCAAAAAAATACATTATCTACAATCATGAAAAAGGTTTACTATTTACTATTACTCTACATGAAAAGGTACTATGCTAAAAAATACAGTAGTGAACACATAGTTGGCTTTAAAGTAATGACTTTATTAATAAATATACATCCATATGATGATGTAGATACAAATCATGAACACTACTCCATTCCCATACACATAATTGCACACGAGTAGCTCAAGTTCATGGACATAAAAACATACACAGTATCTATTCAGACTTTTTACAGCAGAGGACAGCGTGCTTATTATCAGGTAATTGGTAATTATTTTCTCCATTAATTATCTGTGGGAAAGGAAACTGTAAAAACTTAAAGAATCAAAGTGGTCTGATTACTTTAAATCACACACTAGATTTACTATAGCATTAAATTTTCCAAAAATCAAATACATTATATGTGAGGGCATAGATTTGTCTACTTGAGAAGGGGGGGAAAGCAAAGGAAAGATTGAGATATATTCTAAAATTTAAGAGCAAATACTTACGCTACAATAAAAAAACATAATAGTACAGAAATTTTTTTGTCCAAGGAAAAAAATGTTTTGAACAACTACTGTGAACACTTGTATTTATAAAGGGATCGTGAAATTTTACTGCATATGGAAATAATGACTATCAGAGTAGCAGTTATCAATATCCCCTGAATTATTCTTTTAAAGCTTCTCAGAATATAAAGAAGTTTATTATTTATTTATTTATTTTTTAGCTCATACACTGTGTTTATTCTTACACTGGATGAATCACCGTTAACCTAATGGATCCAGACTTTTTTTCCTTGTTAACTCAAACTCTATTCTTATTTCATGAAAATATATTAAATTTACACAGTTTGAAATGAATACTACTTTGACAGATGTTTCTTTTAAAATATAAATAAAAAATAGAATTTTTAGTCTAACTGAAACACTGATTTTAAAAAGTCCCCAAATATTAAAAATTAAACAAGATTTTACTTATTTTCTTCCAATACATGTGCCAATATTTTTAATATCCAGTGCAAAACCCCCAAAATAGTATCAAAATCATCCCATAGTAAAGATTAGTTATGCAAGGTTTCATCTGTCAAAAAACAAAAATTTCATATGTATTAGCTTATTTGTTAATATGTTATCAGTAATAAATAAGGCATGTTAAAATATTAAAGAAAAAAGTAAAGCAAATTTACTTGAATAGCAGATCATTTTCTGACCAACAGTTTTAATACAGAATAGTGAAACTTATTTTGTGAAGAATAGAATTACACAGTATAAAATTAGCAATTTGCTTTTTAAGGAACAATCATACAGTGGGGGGAAGACCAGTTTTCCCCAACTGATTATATTAAAAGTATAGGCAACTGTTTAACATGCTATTTCAGTGTTCATCATGACAAGAGACAGTGTTACAAAAGATGCACAATGTAGTCTTTAGATTATATAGAAGTAAAAATATTTTCTATTTTAAGACTTCATTCATGTTATCACTTATATGTCTTTCTCTTCAGCATGGCACCAGTAAACTGTTCACAAGGAGAAAAGTAAGTGGAATCAGGAGATGTTCCCCAGCATATAAATCTAATATTCCGGTAACTGCTCACTTGAACAGTAAATTTGGCTTTCTAAACGATGTTATCCATTCACAACAGTAGCCATTCGTCCCCCCCTTTTCCTGGGACATATCTCCTGATAATAAACACTATTTAAACATACCTCCTTTAGCTGATTTCACCATTTCATAAACATGTATACAAAATTCATTATACAATAATACACCTGCTTTATCTTCTGACACACAGCACAGCACCACTGAGTAGATGTGCTGGGGTGAGAGGGAATGAATGCAGGAAAGGGCAGGGAATAAAAGGAAGAGCATGTTTAACAAAATCAGGAATGAAAAGAAACCAAAAGAGCAACGTCTAATGGACTTAACACAACATGCAACCAAATCCTTGACAATGGTGTACATTAAAACTGTCTTCAGGAACTAGCTTGAAAGGATATCTAAGCAGCCACTGTGGAACATCATCTTGAGAAACAGCTAAGTGAAGAAAACTGGAGAGATGAACATGTGAATAAAGATGCAAGCATTTGTGTGTGTCAGAAGTTATACTGTTCTGAGTAAATTATTAAAAGTTTTATATTCTAAGCTTCTGCAAGAAGAAACTTTTGTAGCAATTTAGCTGCCAGAATGTTACAACTGATTATGTAGTCATCCAACATTGTTTGCTATGGTTTGTGCAAAGCTATTATTGTTGAGGTCACTGTCTTAGTTGCCAGTGCACAAAGTCCCCATATAAAATGCAACAACTCTTACTGTAAAGAGCAGCATAAAGTCCAGCTCATTGTGTCAGGCATCACTGGAACACCTGAAGGCTTGCTGCTTTTTTCCTGATAAAAAAGGTATGAAACATGACATCCGTTTGCAATCAGTTTGCATTAACTGAAAGCAAGCCCAACCAATACATTATGTGCCCTTTTAAGTTTTTAATTATTTTAAGTTTCTGGGTCCTGCAAATCTACATTTTAATCTTACAGGCATTTAAAACTGGAAGTACAAACACTGTATCTTCAAAGTTCAGTGGAATTTTTTCAAATCTGAAGTTTATAATATTTTTAGAACAAACTCAGGATGAATAAAATGCATATTAGCAAGGAATATTACTTTCAGAAAGAAGGGAAGAGAGATTTCCCTCTACCCCAATGGTATATTTTGCCTAACACTTTTTTCCACTTTTCTATTTTGCTTTAAGCAAACGTTATGGAGAGAAAAAGTATTTTGGACGAAGTGGTCTCACTAGAGCCACAGTAAGATTTTTAATTAGACTAACATTTTCTTTTATATGATTCATGCATAAATGGATTTCTCTATTTCTTAATATTTGGGTTCTGACAGTCAGGAAATTTCATTCTGTTAATACCAGTTTTACAGTCTACCACTCAAATTGTGCCCTTTGGTAGATATAAACCTGAAAACATAGTAAGTGCTAATGCAATGGGACAACTTCTCAGAAAAACTAAAAAACTTCCAAAGAAATGAGCATTACTAACACATGTTTTTAAACATAGTACTTTAAAAGCCACTGAGTATATGAAAGGCAAAATATAGTGACTGTAACTACATGCAGACTTTAAGAAAGTTTATTTTTCTATTATATTAAAAATGCTATTCTCAGAATGCATTGTATTTCACCAAAAATGTAATGTGCAGTTTTTATAAAATAGTTTAATTTTTGTGTAAATATGAATTGCTTGTAGTGTTTGGTATATATGCTCTTAGGCAATTAAAGACACATAACCTATCACTGCTAAGAGGCAAACACTAAAGAATTCTTTTAGGAATAATGGTTAAATCAATTAATGCCATGTAGATCAATAAATAAAAAGCTGCTTAAACTCAGAACACTAAAAATACATTTTTTTTAACATATGAAGTCTATGTAAATTCCAAAACATACAAACAGCTGTGTACTATCTCATGAAGTGAATGTTACAAAAACTCACACAGCCATTGCCTCAAGTAATCCTGAATTATTAGTTTGCTTTTTTGCTCTACCAGTTAAAAATACCTTAGATATTATCTTCATTATATTGTAGGCTTACTTCACAAACTAATAGGTATAATGGTTTCAGTTGTTTAGCATATAAAGCATCTATTATAATGGCCCAAAAGTTGTAATGAAACAGCAGACACATCATCACTAAAAGAAAGGCAAAAATGATTTAGTTAGGTGTTATGCTTGAACCTATATACAAATAATGCCACTGCTATGCCCTGAACATATCTGTCAGCATATGGCAGTTTCTGAGCAAAAGTGGGGGGAGGAGTCCAACAGAAAAAGAAATTTGGAAAGCCCAGAATATAAAATTATGTGACAAAATAAAACCATGAAGCTTTGGGATTATTCACAATCTCCTAAACCTGGCCCTCCTCTCCTGCCTCATTCACTCATTGGGTGGCTTGACTTCACTGCTGGTTTCCTCTACCCCATGAACTGCTCTGCCATGCATCATAGGATATGGAAAAGCAGCAGTGCCACAGCCATAACCAAGATCAGCAAGACGGGATAGAGCTTTAATGCTACCTGGAGGTCTCCCTGGGCTGACTTTGTATCCCGCAGCTTTAGTTGTACCCAAAGGTCTGCCTGGACTTGTCTTAAATCCAGCCGCTTTGGTAGTTCCCAGGGGTCTGCCTGTGCTGGTCCGGTATCCTGCTGATTTGGTGGTTCCTGAAGGTCGGCCACGCTTACCAGATCGGTTGAGATTTTTCTTTTTCTTTAGTTCGTCTTTTATCTCTATGCTTCTGCCACTGGTAGGCTGCAAGTGTGTTTCATTTAATGGGTCTTGCCTCTGACAAACCATTGGTTTGTGGCTGACAGTGTGGCTGTATTTGCTTTGCTGGGAGGAATATATGTCAAACTGATCGGCAGCTCTCATGGCATCTTCATTGAGGCAGGAAGGCTTGCCAGGTCCACAGAATGCTGGATTACTGCTGGCAACTGGATGCATCATTTTCTACCAAAAATAAGAGGGAAATATGCATAAATACACATACACAAATACATATCTGACAGCAGTCAGTGGGAAAATAGTCTTCCAACAACTATGTAGACTACCTAAAATTAGGATGGCAGGCAGGACTCCAGGCCACTTATAAACAAATACATCAGATTCAAAGATCCTTGTTTTTCTCAATTTAATCATGGGTAGGACAAACATCATATAAGATAACTCAATTATAATACTAATTTAGTAGTCATAATATTCTCTGATTAGGAACTGGTATAAGCAGAAAACAAATGTTAAATGTTTTGTAGGCTTTTTTATTTTAGATTATTAAACCCCAAAAGGATAATAATAATGCCAAGAACTCTTCATTAATGATTCTTTTTTTCACTTTGCCTAACTTTCTTAGAATGGCTCCATTTGGCCTTTTATTATATTTCTAACATGTATACTTCTAACCTGACCACAGTTTCCACAAAAGACACTCCATCATTATTGTCATTTATTATTTATACAGAACCCTGAGTGTATGTTACACTTTACAAAGGACAGAATGTGCCAAAGAACACAATCTCTTGGCCCATGGTATATACTCCCTTCAAACATCCTCTATCCAATGCAGTTGGATACCAAAGGCAGTACCAACACAAAGGGTAAATGAAGATTCCCATTAGCTAAAATGAATGAATATTTTATATATGTATATAATACACACACACACTCTCTTATAGATTTATGCTACAAAAATATGGTTAAAACCATAATAAAACACCTATTTTGAAGACAAAATTTTGAATGTGCAATACTGCATTCTTCCTCGATAATAGGTATTGTGACGATCTTCTTCCCTTACAGGAGCCCTGAACAGTCTAAAGTCTGACTACAAGGATATCCCTGTGATTTCTTTCTCTACATTAAGAATGTATTAAGTTGCACGCAGTGGGTGTCTATAATTCCAGTGACTCTAGAGGCTGAGGCAGGGGGATCACAAATTCAAAGCCAGCCTCAGCAACTCAGCAAAGCCCTAAGCAACTTGGTGAGACCCTGTCTCAAAATAAAAAATAAAAAGGGCTGGGGATATGGCTCAGTATTTAAGCACCCCTGGATTCTATCCCTGGTATCATTTTTAAAAAAAACGTGAGCCGGGCACAGTGGCGCAAGCCTGTAATCCCAGCACTTAGGGAGGCTGAGACAGGAGAATCGTGAGTTTAAAGCCAGCCTCAGAGCCGGGCGCGGTGGCTCACGCTTGTAATCCCAGCACTTAGGGAGGCTGAGACAGGAGAATCGCGAGTTCAAAGCCAGCCTCAGCAATGGCGAGGCACTAAGCAACTCAGTGAGACCCTGTCTCTACATAAAACACAAAATAGGGCTGGGGAGGTGGCTCAGTGGTCGAGTGCACCTGAGTTCAATCTCTAGTACCAAAAAAAAAAAGCGTATTAAAACCACTCCATGACAAGCCAGATCTAAACAGCCATAGCCTTGTAGAGATTATGGTATTACATTGCAACAAAGAAAGATAAAGATATATGCATTCCAATTTGGATTTAGAAAAGTCACAAATGCATATTAAGGTCGTTTCAAGTTGTTAAATGTTTGCCTGCATACTTCATATATGTATAACTGCATCAAGGCCTCAGTTATGAAAAGTTACTACCAGAGGTCATAAATAGTGAGCAAAACCACTGTAAACTCATTTTATTTTTAAATTTTTATAGTAATGATGATGATTTTGTAGTACTGAACCCAGGGGCGCTCTACCATAGAGCGACATCTTCAGCCCTTTTAATTTTTATTTTATTTACCTATTTATTTTGGATTGGCGATTAAATCCAAGAGTACTTCATCACTAAGTTACACTCCTAATCCTTTTTATTTTTTGAGACATGGTCTCACTAAGTTGCACAGACTGGTCTTGAACTTGTAATCCTCCTGAGTCACGGGGATTAAAGGCATATGCCACTGATTCCACTATAAACTTAGTGTAGTTTATAAAGACAAAAGGAATTGGGAATCAAATCAGAATCAAATTGTTAGATTACTAAATGTCTGCTGAGAATCAACAGACACAGAACTGTTGGGTAGCTGGCTTAATGTCTTAACTATGAAGGAAAAAATATTTAAAATGAGAAAGCTACTTGTTTATGGCAAAAACTTTATAAACCTGGAATATAAAACAAGACCAGGCCAAACACAAATACTAAAAACAGTATTTTTTTTCACTCACTTCCCAAAGATATAAGGAGAATCACTTATTAAATATCACATTACCAGCTCCAATTCTAATATCAGATGAAAAATAAGGAGACGGCTGGGGTTGTGGTTCAGTGGTAAAGCACTTGCCTAGCATGTATGGGGCAGTGAGTTCAATTCTCAGCACTACACATAAATTAAATTTAAGAGCTGGGCACGGTGGCACAAGCCTGTAATCCCAGCACTTAGGGAGGCTGAGACAGGAGAATCGCGAGTTCAAAGCCAGCCTCAGCAAGGGCGAGGCGCTAAGCAACTCAGTGAGACCCTGTCTCTACATAAAACACAAAATAGGGCTGGGGATGTGGCTCAGTGGTCGAGTGCCCCTGAGTTCAATCTCCAGTACCAAAAAAAAATTAAATTTAAGAAGGAAGGAAGGAAGGGAGGGAGGGATCTTAAAGTTCCAAACATAACATTAACTTGAAGTTAGTTTTTGAGCATTTGTTATGTGCCGAGCAGTAAGGCACTTTGCACATTAATGATTTAATTCTCAGGATATGCCAATGAGAAACTTATATTATTGTCTGTTTTTACAGAAACAGGCAAAGACTTCAAGCAACCTGCCAGGGTCACACATTGAGAAATGGTACAGTCAAATATAAATTTAGATGATCTGAATTCTGAACCAACAATTTACAGTATAGAAATCATATATATTGTATGCAGAATTTTCAATAGCAACACTCATTTGGGTAAGAAAATTGTTCTGGGGTCTGTCCTGTGCACTGCAAGATGTTAAACAGCATCCGTGGTTTACACCCACTAGATGTCAGTAGCAACACCTTCCTCTCTCCCCACTCCTCAAATTTATGACAACCAAAAATTTCTCCAGATATTGTCAAATGTTCCCTGGAGGACAAAATCACTCCCCATGAGAATCACTTAGCTACACTACAATGAAAATGTAAGACTCAACTTAAAAGGACCACACATATTCCTCAACTTAGGCATTAATTGAGAAATATATACAAAAATTAAATAGGAATCAAAATAACAGTTTATTGCCTGAGAAGTTGGACTAGAGATCACATGCAAATACAAGGAGAAACCCACAGACCTGTGAAAGGACTATAAGAGGAAATGTAAACTCTTTTCAAATTTATTATTTGAAAATTAGGCTTAGAGTGTAGCTCAATGGTAGAATACTTACACAGCATGGGTGAGGCCCTGGGTTCAACTGCCAGCTCTGCCAAAAATAAAATTAAAAAAACCCTACCCTACCCCGCACCCACCCCCCAAAAAAACAAACACAGAAATCATCCTGCTAGAACATTCATAAAAAAGAGGAAGGAAGGTGTACAAGTTCTTTCTCCCACAGGTAAGACCACTACCTAAGGATAAAATATTTGTCTATAATCTGTTTTAGAGTTTTCTTTCTTTATTTTTTCATTGTTATTTTATTTATTTGTATGTGGTACTGAAAATTGAACCCAGTGTCTCACGCATGCTAGGCAAGCGCTCTACCACTAAGCTACAAACCTAGCCCTAGTTCTTTCCTTTTTAATTCGTATCACTGAACTTACCAAAACTTTCCCTCTACCTTACTTCTTTTCCCTCATTTTATCATAATATATGAGAACACTCACAATCTATCAGCATTCAGGATATATAGTCTCAGCTTACATTATGTTAGGCTTTTAGAGGCAAAATGATGCCACATATCCTTTACTAAGATACCAAACCGCACTGAGGAAAAAAAAAAATTTAAACTCAGATGTGCAATTAAAAAAACAAAAAAAGCACCCTTTCTAATCCCTTTAATCTTCTCCCAGAATTCATGCCTTCGGTTTGTATTATGTTATTTTGCTTCTGACATAGTTCACATTTATAGAGGGCCAACTCCATGCAAGACAGTATTCTAAGTACCAGCACACAAAATGGACAGGAGTAAAGCTGTGTATTCCAACAGGAAGACAATGACACACTGATATAAAGAACACTTCTTAAGTGTGGATTTTGTTTTTCCTTCCCTGCTAGTCAAAAAGTAAGTACTATATTCTGCTTATCCAATAACTAACGAACTGAAGAAGAAACTTAATGACAATTACTCATGTAAATAGTTAACTAAAAAAAAGAAATAGCTAAAATCAGTCCAATTTTCAGACTTCAACCTTATTAAGACATGAATCAGCACTATTAAATCGTCAGGTTCATAACCATCTTGTGTATTTATATGCAGGTATATATACCTGTAAGCAGCATTTGCATAATACATAAGCATTAACCTTGCATTTCACAATGCCCTCCTTCCTCCCACTCCAGGGAGTGCCAGCTAAATATTCTTGATTCTTTCTTTGAAAGTATGCATGCCACAATTCTGAAGAAAGTGGAACTGACTACTACATTTTTAAAAAGTGTGGAATGAATGGCAGCCAAGAGTTATAGAATAAGCTGTGTTGACTACCATAGGTTAAAGAATATCTTTTAAAATGGTTCACTGAAAGTAAGGGAGTCAACTAAGAGCTTCAATATATTTTGACCATGACTAGATTCGAATTTTGTAAGGATAAGCTAAAATTTGATGTTCCTGACGATTTTTACTGTGTATTTTTAACTCTCGAAGTCTTTCAGTGAGCTGTTTTTGTAAAAGAATTCCTTTCCCTTATCTAGGATGTGGCAGTCATTACTGCCAACATAAAGAACTATAATTATTTTTAGTAACTTCAAAGGCATTCATGAGCTTTCTAAAGATGAAGAAAACCTTCCTTTCAAGAAACCCAAGTCCTGCTCTTCTCCAAAGATAATATCACAATTCTCAGACATACTTCAGATCATTTGGCTAATAATTACATATCACCACATACGACTTTATAAATTTAAAGAAAGTGTTCGTTTGTGACCCATCTCAATCACTCTGAAGGTCCATCCAGCAAAAGCCAGTTGCTTCATACCCTGTCCTACCACGGAAAAGTTTACATACCAGGACAGAACATAAAACGGCCTCCTTTGTCTTCTTTCCACTCCCTTTGCCCTACGGCGCAGTTTCCCTAGTGCCAGAATTCTAATTCGACATAAGGCGTTCTAAAATATATCACCCGTCGTGTGCCCAAAGGCGATTATTAATGTATTTGCAATAACAAGTTTTCAGAAGATAGGTGCCCACAGTGAAGAGGCTGTGTACCCTCCCAACACCAAAATTCGTAACCTGCGGTCTGTCCACTCTCCAGTTCCGCAAGCGTCGAAGTCCGCAGGCCACTTCGTTTAGACGCCAATCTCGAAGCCTACAGGCTCTTATTTAAAAGGCGGAGGGAGGACTGCGGTTTTTGACCTCTCAAAGAAAAGAAAGGGTGAGCCCTCCCCCGCCCCGCCGCAGGAGGAATTTCTCCCGAGATGGCTCCACAGCGGGAAGGCAGGCTACGTACGCGTCCTGCGCTCTCTCCGGGTCAGGCCGGAGCCCCTGGCAAGCGCAGGTCGGAGCGCTCTTCTCACAAGCTACCAGGCGCCGGTCCTCGCGATCCCTGCGGGCGCCACAGACCCGCCGCCGCCGCCGCCGCCGCTCCCCCAGCGAGAGAACCCGCGCGCCCACCTACCTCGGCCGCTCGAAGCCCGGCCCCTCAGCGCGTCCAGAGGCTGCCCATCGGCTGGGAATCTCACGCTGGCGTCGCTGCCTCCCCAGCCGCCGCCTTTGCACGGGGCGGAGAAGGGTCCAGACAGAGGGGCAGGCACTGACGGTGGCGGCGGCAGCGGGGGCGAGGCAAACACGGCGCCCAGCTCCCGCCGTGGGCACCGCGCACCGTGCAGCCCTAGACCCAGGAGGAAGAGGCCGCCACAGCCCCGTAATGCGAGAGGCGGCGTGCGCGAGCTCGCGAGGACCGCGCACGTACACGCACGCACACACGCATCGCGAGACCCGGTCTCCCGCCGACGACCAGCACGCGCGCGAGCTTAGGGAGGGAGCCCAGGAGGGCAGGCTGCGCTTGCGCGGCGTGGAAAGGGCCTGGACCTTAGTCTGAACTTGGGTTTTCCTGTCGGCAGTAGCTGGGTCGGAGGGTCCCACTGTAAAAGGGGAACAAATAACTTCCTTACGTGGGTTGGTCGCTCCAATTCTGTGGTGTCAGAACTTCGACCTACCTCATTTCTATACTTTAGGATTAATAAATGATGGTCAGGATTTGAACCCAACAGTTTCCTTCAGGAGACAGTTTTTGTTGTTCTTTTGGTACCAGGATTGAACTGAGGGGTACTTGACCACTAAGCCACATCCCCAACCTTTTTTGTATTTTATGTACAGACGGGGTCTCACTGAGTTGCTTAGGACCTCTCTAAATTGCTGAGGCTGGCTTTGAACTCATGATTCTCCTGTCTCAGCCACCCAAAGTACTGGAATTACAGGTGTGGGCCACCGCGCCCAGCTCTGGAGACAGTTTTTTTTGTTTTTTTGGTTTTTTGTTTTTTTGTGGTTTTTTTTGGTACTGGAGGTTGAACTCAGGGGCACTCGACCACTGAGCCACATCCCCAGCCCTATTTTGTGTTTTTTGTAGAGACAGGGTCCCACTGAGTTGTTTAGCACCTTGCCGTTGCTGAGGCTGGCTTTGAACTCGCGATTCTCCTGTCTCAGCCTCCCAAAGTGCTGGAATTACAGGCTTGCGCCACTGCGCCCAGCTGAGACAGTTTTTTAATGGCTGTTTACGAAAAGGATTTGTTAATGCCTCCTTGTGCTAGAGGCTTCCCACATGTTAAGAGACTCAGTCTGGGGCTGGGGTGTGGCTCTGTGGTAGAGCGCTTGCCTGGCATGCGTGAGGCACTGGGTTAGATTTTCAGCACCACATAAAAATTAATAAAATAAAGGTTCATTCACAACTAAAAAATATTTTTAAAAAGAGAGAGAGAGAGAGTCTGTACTATAGTTTCTTAAGGGATGGGTAAGGGGAAACAAAATGGAAATATTCAAATGCTAGGTGTTCGGACCCTCAGACCTAGGGTCATGTGATAAAGTCTCATTTCATGGAACATCATATTATATTTTAAGTTTTTACATCTGTGCCTCTTTAGAATTGCCATATTTTTCATTTCACCTGCAAGCAAGGAACTGATGGGACAAGCAGTAGTTTGATTATAAACTCCTTTCATGTATTAACACATCTGGCTGAGCACACTAGTAATTTCAGCTATTAAAGAGGCTGAGGCAGGATGGCAAGTTCAAAGCCAGCCTGAGCAACAGCAAGGGGCTAAGCAACTCAGTGAGACTCTGTCTCTAAATAAAATACGAAAATAGCGCTGGGGATGTGACTTAGTGGTCCAGTACCCCTGAATTCAACCTCCAGTACCTTCTCCCACAAAACAAATGTCTGGTGTATAGGGTCACCACATACAAAACAGAGGGATTCACTTCCTCAGTTTCCTCCCATGAATTTCTAGATATCAGGAAGGAGAGGGTCTAGAATTAGTGCAGATACTGAGGAAAAAAGCCATTTCATGAAGCAGTAGGGAGATGGCTTGTGTTTCTCCCCTGGAGTGAAGGCTATTTGAGGAGACGACAGAGCATTGAGCTCTGCCGTGAGCAGGGATCTCTGCCAGGTACTGTTCTGAACCTAGGAATGAAAGTGTAACAGTGGTCCCTTCACTGAATGTTTTTTTCTCTCTTCTCCTCTCTCCCTCTCCCTAACAAGATTAGGGAGACAGTGTTATGTTTTCTTCCCTTAGTTAATGGCCCTTGAATACACCCACTACAGGAAGGAGATGCCTGCTGAGGATCTGGGAAGTGAATATCTCCCAAATTAACAACTAAATCCTAACATGCCATCAGTGTGCCCTGGGATCCCCTACCAGAGCACACCTGGAATATAACCCTTGAAGTCCCTTTAAAACCACCCTGTCAGGGCTGGGGCTATAGCTCAGTGGTAGAGCACTTGCCTAGCATGCGTGAGGCACTGGGTTCGATTCTCAGCACCACATATAAATAACAAATGAATAAAATAAAGATCCATCAACAACTAAAAAATATATATTAAAAAAAAAAAAAAACCACCCTGTCAGCCAGGTGTGCATGCCTGTAAACCCAGCACTTTGGGAGGCTGAGACAGGAGAATCATGAGTTCAAAGCCAGCCTCAGCAATTTAGCAAGATCCTAAGCAACTCAGTGAGACCCTGTCTGTACATAAAACACAAAATAGGTCTGGGGATGTGGCTCAGTGGTCAAGTGCCACTCAGTTCAATCCAAAAAAAAGAGAAAAAAAGGGACCTTTTTGAGAAATGACTAGTGGAAAGTTAGGAGATGGGCGAGTATGCCTCGGGTCGAACAGAACCAAACCAGAGGAGCTATTCCTATAAGTAAAGGGAAAGAGTGAGGGACCTTCCCAGCCCTTTGCTTTGGGGAACTCCTGCCTTCCTTCCCTGCACTGTAAGGATTGCTCCATCTTGGTCTACTTTCAGAAAAAGGAAATTGAATTCAGTAAAGTCACGACATCTTGGCCAAATGGCAAGCTCCCTTGGTGTGCACACCAAGACCTTTGATTCCACACTTCTGGTTCCCCTTTGTGGGAGCATCTGGTCCCCTTGTGGGGACATCTGTGGCACTGCTGGTGTAGGAGTCATGGTTAAGCAGGAATTGAGAACTTGGGGAGATATTTTCCCCATCTGATCTGTCTGTTCTAAGGTTCCCATCTGTAGCTATGGTTTGAGGATCCTCTCTGCTTGTCTGTCATTATGTTTTTTTTGTTTTTTATCTCTCTCTGGCCCTTTTAAGACATGGGCAATAATGTGTTGATTGAAAGACCTGAGCTAAATAAACTCCATGACAGGTTTCAGATCCTCCAGAAAGACTAGTAGGCCTGAGTTTAGATCCCAGGAAAAGCCACACATTGCTCAAGGCTAAAACCACTCTTGTATCACCCTCAGAGCAGCCAATCAAAGGTTAAAAATTATACACCTGGCATTCCTGAGGTCTGAGTCAGGGTCTAGGAGACTATAGATAGTTACTTTGTACAAACTAGCCAATCACTTACTGCTTGCCCAAACCCCACATGGGCCCTTTAAACTCACGTGTAGTTGGTCATTTTCAAAAGATTCTCTAACGTCATGATTGGGTCCCACCAAATGTAATGAATACCCCTCAAGATTCTAAATGGCAAATATTGTCACCATAGGTGCTGTATAGTTGTAATTGGTGCTTGTGTAATGATGCTATGCATACATCATGTCCACTGCCACCACCTGTCCCCTCCCCCTATAAAAACCTGCTCAGCCATTGTTCAGGGCCGCACCTCCCTACCCGCTGTGTCAGTAAAGGTGTGCCAGTAAAGGTGTGCGGTCCCTGCTTGAGCTTGAAATAAAGACCCCTTTTGTGATTGCATCTGGATCGGACTCCTGGTGGTTTCTGGTCATCTCGTGAGCTTGGGCATTACATTGATCATATAGATTGTTTCTTGGGAAAGATCTTGGCTGAATGGGCCACCCATAAATGTAAATGTGTCTAAGAAAAAGATGATATTTTATTGTAGCAATCTAGTCTTTGAATGGTTTTCTGAATTATTGTACAATCTTGCAGCTGGGAGTTGGTCTGCCAAAAGTAAGTGAAAGATTCTGTATGTACAGGCATGTGTGCAATTACATAATAGTCTTTTTTTTAAGTATTTTTTTTAGTTGTAGATGGACACAATGTCTTTATTTTATTTATTTGTATGTGGTGCTGAGGATCGAACCCAGTGACTCATGCATGGAAGGCAAGCGCTCTACCACTGAGCCACAGCCCCAGCCCATAATACAGAGTCTTAACAGTCAAAAATTAAGTTGGATGCAAAAAGGCGCTGCCTCTAATGTATGAGCATGGCAGGACACTAAAGGAGAATTAGGAAAAAAAAAATTTTTTTCCCTTCAACCCAGTGCTGAGTATGGCTTCTCAGCCTGGCACCAGGCAACTCCAAGTCATCCTGCTATGGTCAGGGACACCAGTCCTAGGATAAAGGGAAAAAAACTCAGGAAAGCTACCTGGTCTAATGGACAAAAAGGCCCTGGCCTCTACTCTGCTTTCCAGCCACCCTTTGCCCATGAGAACAAAATTGGAGTTTGAGAATAGGGCCCAATTTGCCACTTCTGTAGACAAATTAAATATATGTGGGCTGTAGGTCTGATTTTCTTCTGGGTTCTTGTCTCATGGGTTCAAAGAATGAAATCCATGGATGATGGCAGAGTACAAAAATAAAAATAATAAAATTAGTTTTGAATGAAAGAAGAAGAAAAAAAGAAAGAAAAGACAAAGAAACTCCCCATCATGTGAGGGAGAAACTGGTGAAAAGCTTTTCCACTTAAGTGTATTAGCCTGGCGACTTAAGACTTCGGGATAAAGGCATGATCAGAGTCCATGCTAAACAGAAATTAAAAGCATTGGGACTAATTGTTAGGATCTATGCTGTACAAAAGCTATTAGGCTGGCCCATGACTTTCTATTTAGCTGTATGCTTTTAGTCCTTAAGTCTGAATTTCTTGTAACCACCATTTGGATCTACCCCCCTTTCCATCTCCCCTCCCACTCTGCGGACAAAGGAGTGGACTGGAATGATTAACGTCACAGAGTTGCCTTTACATTTGAATAAAAACCTTACCTGGGGTCCAGTACACTCATTGTCTGGAATTAACTAGCCTATCTTAATGGGGGATAAAAAAATAAAAGCTGCCAGTCACAAGGAATGGGGCAACTGGTTCCAGTACTATTAAATAAAGTTATAACCTATTAGCACAGAAAGACAGAGACAGCAAACTTCACAAGTCATTTTGGCACTTTATTCAGGAAGGAAGCTTCACATAGGAACAGAAGATGCAGGGACAAGGTGATGTGGCAATGGGACCCAGTTTTCTGGTAGAAAGTGAGCCCCTGAACAAAGAAAGGGACTGGGTTTTTATAAGCTATTTTGGGAGGTGGTCTAGTGAAGAATATGCTGGTTCTCTCCGGGCATTCAGGAATTTGGGGCTTGTTTATCAATTCAATGGGATAATCAGATTACCATTTCAATATGGTGATGCCTCCTTGCTCCCTGGATTAGCATCAGAAGGACATTGTTGGGGGAGGTGGGAGCTGTTAGCATAATTAGCATCAGGAAGACATTTGGGGGGGAGGTGAAAGTCACCAAATACACGGCCATTTTTCTTTTTCCACACCTATTATAACCTAAGAACAAAATAGTCTTCTTTTTACAGATCTGACAGGATGCCCTATTTGGCCAGAGGACACTTCTGGGTGCAGCCCTACCTGTTGCCCAAAAAGCTGAAATACAAGGGCTTCCCCAAGTCTCCATGAATCCAAGCACCTATGTCTTGGCTCTGCTGATTTCTGCAGAGAGAGGTCCCTAACAATCTTTGTATGGTCAATGTGATCTTCATTGAACAGACTGCCCTAGATACATACATATATAAAAAGAGAATCTCTGGGTACAATTGACAGTGGGGAACTCACTTAAAGTTGATGGCATTGTGGTGATGATAAGGCAGACTGGTCAAACAACAATAATCTGTGTTCCAACTCCTTGAGCACAAACTGGAAGGAAAAAAAGATTTAAGTCAGCAACGGCGAGGCGCTAAGCAACTCAGTGAGAACCTGTCTCTACATAAAAACACAAAATAGGGCTGGGGATGTGGCTCAGTGGTCGAATGCCCCTGAGTTCAATCCTCAGTACCAAAAAAAAAAAAAAAAAAGATTTAAGGTACAGTTTTTTTTAATATGTCATACTGTCTGATCCCTCTCTGGGGATAAAATTTATTATGTAAATTAAAAGTACAAATAACATGTTCACACCAAAAGTAACAAGTTTGCAAGTGCCTTCCAGGAAAAGAACAGAACCTGCTCTACTGGAGGTCTCCTAGAAGTGAATAAAGCCTTTTAGGCCAAAGGGACCCTGAGAAAAGTGATCAATTTTATCTTAACCAAGATTTTATTTTAGGAGGAAGGGATAAGCCCTTAAGAGAAAGATATTAATGGGAAGCTGGGTGCGGTGGCGTAAGCCTATAATCCCAGCACTTAGGGAGGCTGAGACAGGAGAATCCTGAGTTCAAAGCCAGCCTCAGCAACGGCCAGGCGCTAAGCAATTCAGTGAGACCCTGTCTCTACATAAAACACAAAATAGGGCTGGGGATGTAGCTCAGTGGTCAAGTGCCCCTGAGTTCAATCTCCAGTACCAAAAAAAAAAGAGAGAGAGAAAAATATTAATGGGGACTCTGAGGATTCATTCAATTCTGGACAGTTGTTTAAAATGTGAATTGAGTCAGCTTTTAGAGATATCCTACCTGTTAAAAAAAAAAAAAAAAACCTCACACTGATGAGTAACAATTTGTGCAAGGCTTGAGAGCTTATATAAAATATTAAAGTGTGGTCTCCATTACCTTTGTAAGGTAAAATCAGCCCTCCCCATACCGTTTGGGACTCTCCCCTCTCTAAAGCCAAGGCAGTTCTCCAGCAGTCTCCCGCAGAGAGAACAAAGCCTGGCTGCTCCTGGCTGCTCAGGTTACCTTTTCAGCCACATCAAAGAAGACCTCCGTGGCTTATCTGTCCCGTCGATTTTAAGGTGACCAATCCATAGCTTGCCACACCGTTTGTAGTGGGCCCAATAAATTCCTTGCCCCACGTCCCTTCTGCCCTTTTTTTCTCCTTCCTCCTTCTGGGCACCCACTCCCTGAATCAAGGATCTCCTGGCTGCGTGAGGTGTCGTGTATGGCTGGCTGATACCCTAACATTTGGTGCCGTGACTTGGATGGGGGAATAATCTCTATTGAGACCCCTCATCCTGAACCGCCGACCACGCCTCACAGCCTTGCTCATTCTTTCAATTGCCACTTGTCCGCGCCCACCACGACCTTCATTCAGTGAGTCCCCCTTTCAAGGAGATTGTAACTTTGCAGGCAGAGAATCAGAGGCAACCAGCCGTGACCGTCCGGTGGTCCCTCTGACTGTCTCAAAGGGAAGACCACACCCCACCACGATCTTCACGATTACAGTGGACTTCCAAAATCTCCACCTCACTTTCTTAGATTCTCCATCCCTCAGGCTCATTTACTCTCTCTCTCTCCCTCCCTCCTTTCCTTTTAGCTCAAATTCTGCCAGCAGGAAGTGGCCTGATCCCTCCCTGCTTACCTCCCTCCACCTCGGATCAAATTTTCCGACTCCTCCAGGAGGAGTTTCCAAAATCCTGGCACCAGGTTGATCCAGGGCTACGCCTCTCCGGGAGAGGTTAGGTCCAAGGGGACTCGGGTGACAACTCTTCTCCTCCTGTCTGGTCTTATCCTTGCTTATTGATAGCTTCAAAGGGACGCTCCTGAAGCTGTGCTAATAGGCATTTTCTTTAGGTAGCAAAAACGAGATCAAACTCTTCCCTCCTGGTAGACTCCCCATTACATTGCCTTCTTAAAAATCTTTCCACTCTTAATCTTCTTCCCGATATTAAACCAAAGAAACTTATAAAACTTTGCACTCAGGATTGGCCTACCTATCAACTAGATAACTCTCACTCTTGGCCACCCACAGGTTCCTTAGACCCCAATCTCCTTAGAGACCTACATAACTATTGCGAGTGATCGAAAAAATGGGCAGAGATCCCTTTTATTCAGGCCTTCTCCCTTCCTCACAGCCTATCCCTCCCACACCCACATTGCAGCCACCCGCCTCCACTCTCAGCTCCCCCATTGCTTTCTTCCCTGGATACAACAGACTCCAATCACAAGCTTCTCGGCCATCTGCTCTCTTCCCAGCTTATTTAAACCTTCCCTCCATCTCCAGCTTCCCCTTCCCCTTACAAGCTGTCTTCTAAAACATCTTGACAAACTTTAGCCCCTTTTTTTTTTTTTTTTTTTTTTTAAATATTTTTTAGTTGTTGATGGACGCAATGTCTTTATTTTATTGCTTTGTATGTGGTGCTGAGGATCGAACCCAGGGCCTCATGCATGCGAGGCAAGCGCTCTACCGCTGAGCCACAATCCCAGCCCTAGCCCCTTTTTCTTAAGTAAAACACACAATACAATGTCCCAGCCCACAGCAATTAAGCCCAACTATTCCCTTATGACACCCCCGGGCTGTCTCTCTGCCAATTTAAAAACCCACTATTCCCACACCGGACTCAAACTATAATGTCTTATTAAATTTAGCACTAAAATCTGGCCAAAATACCAATTAAAAAGCCACCTTACGGGGCTGGGACTGTAGCTCAGCAGTAGAGCACTTGCCTCACATGCATGAGGCCCTGGGTTCAATCCTCAGCACCACATACAAAGCAGTAAAATAAAGACATTGTGTCCATCTACAACTAAAAAAATATTTTAAAAAAAAAAAGCCACCTTACGTGGCCAAAATATGGAACACCCTGGGCACCCCCATCCAATCCTTGGCTCCTCAGCACAAAATGATTGGAATGAGAGTTCTGACTTTTCCCTCAGACAAAACAGCCAAAGCTTTTCACAGCCTGGCCTGCTACCTGGCCTGCTACCTGGCCTGCTACGGCAGCCCCTCCCCCACTAACTCCCAGGCTTGCAGCTTTTCACAGCTGCCCAGGCCTCTGCTTTTCAGACCTTAGCTCAAAGAAAAAAAAGTGGGGGTTAATAGCCCTGGGCAGCAATTCTCCAACTCCCCCCCTTTTTTCTCATGTTGCTTTACTGAAATAATTCACGGCCATCATTTTCTCTCTCTAGGACTCTTCGCTCTTACATTTTTTAACTTATAACTTTAATTCTGCACACTAAAGTTAAACCTTCTGATCAGATGTATTTTATCCAACTATGAAAGTTTTTTTTCTTTACACTCTACTGAGACTAGGTATACCTACCTTTAATTCAAAAGGCCTTCTGCATGCTCTATTCTTGTGTTTATGTAAACCAAGCACTCATAAACTAAAATTAAAATGGGTCCAAATACCTTTAATTCACGTGATTTAAAAGCTTCAATTTAAATTGGGTGAACAAATAAAATAAAGACGTCTTTAAAATTACTCAACTCACAAGTCTTTCTAGGTAGTCAAAGGACTAATAACATGTTAATG